>BSBM01000704.1:1430949-2146424 GCA_027924585.1 Larix kaempferi
TGGGTTTCGATATGATACTACTTCTGTTTTTATGTTTTCTACACTATTTTTTTGAAAACTACAGGCTGGAAACACTTCGTAGGCTTATCACTCTCTTAGAAATCTCCATACTTTAGTTTTTTGTATAAGGCAACATTGTAGCTATGTTTTCTTTTTGCATTATTCTTCTTGGACAGTTTCTAAGGTGTTATAGTTTTCACAGAACTGGAAAATATCATACCAGCTATAAGCTTGAAGAAGATGAACAAGGAGTGATGGATTCCACCCTATTATGGGAGCAATCTTTCCTCCTTACTATGTAATTTCCATTTTTCTATATATAATCAAATCTACTCAATTGTTTCTGTAAAAAAAAAATTGCAGAGGGATGATGCAGAAGTGTTGGCTAGGTATTTAGTTTTAGGTTTTTTAAAATTAGGTTTGAATTACAATGATATTTCATTAAAAACAATTGTGCACTAAATTTTATTAAGTTATGACTATTCAATAATTAATAATACAATAGTTTAAATTAATATATAATTTTGGTTTCATGGTTTAGATTCATAATACCATAATATAGTGGATACAATACTATTATAATAGTGTTGTAGTATTATAATTAATAATTATAGTATGTTATGATTATTTAATAATTCAATAGTTCACTAGTTAAAATTAATGTTATATATAATATATAGTAATAAAGTGAATTGGATTCCTAGTTTAGTAATAATAATATTATAGTATAGTGATTACAATACTATTTAATAGTTTTATATAATATGTAATTAAAGTAATCACACTACTATTGGTCTTATGTTAATAATATTGGTATTATTTTAATAATATTAATATTGATATTTAATATTAATATTAATATCAATAATCATAATATTAATATTAATATCAATAATCATAATATTAATATTAATATCAATAATCATAATATTAATATTAATATTAATAATCATAATATTGTCTTATAATTATGCTTCATATTCTAGGTTAGTACTTAAGTCTAAATCCGAGAAAGTTTATAATGCTAGGGTGTTCTAGGGTAGTTATAACTTAGTCCCGAGGTTTATGACATTTATTGATGTCGTCTTTTGTGGTTTAGGAGCGGTGGGATCCAACTAGTGCTAACCTCAAGTCCTCCGTCTTTGTTTAGATTGTTGGGATGCTTTATTATTTCTAGGGCTTCTCTAAGTCTTCTTTTGAAGTAATGATCTTCTTTTGCAAGGATCTTGGTGTCTTCTGAGAAAAATTGGTGTTTGGTTTTGAAAGAGTGTTCTGCTAATGCTGAGGTTTGGATTCATTCATTCATGATGTCAGCTTTGTGTTCTTTTAATTTACTGTGGAAGGAGCATTCGGTTTCACCGATGTAGCATAGCTCACAAGAACATGACACCTTGTAGATGCCTCTATATTTCCTATCAATCGGGTCTTCAATGGGTCTCATTTTGTGCCTAATGGTCTCTCAGATTTTGAAGGAGGTTGTGATATCATTCTTTGTAAGAACTCTAGCAATATTGTCCCTGACCCCTTGAATATAAGGTAAGTAAGCTCTTGTGTTAGATTTTTGTGCATTAGGTTTAATGGTCTCATTGTTGTATGTGGTGTGAGTGGTGGTCCTTTTGCTGGTATTCTCCATTACTCTCTTGATATACTTGGGGTTGTATAGCCTATGTTCTTGAAGACGTTTGCAAGGTGGTATTTTTCCTCTTCAAGGTGCTCGTCATCTGAAATACGTATTTCTCTTATGGATAAGGTGTTGAGGACTCCTATTTTCTGAGAGGGGTGGTGATAAGAGTCTGCATGTAGATATATTTATGTGTGTGTCTTCTTTCTAAAGACCTTGTGTCCTAACTTTCCATCTTCTTTCCTATTTATCAAGACATATAGGAAGGGTATGCTCCCATTTTATTCTTCTTCCATGGTGAAATTTATGTCCTCACAATATCTCTCTCTCTCTATCACTCACTATCTCTCTGTCTCTCTCCCTAGAACCCTATCCCCCTTGATCTCTCTCCCTAAACCCCTAACCCCCCTTGTTTTGTCTCTCTCCACCCTTAACCCCCAATCTCGATCTCTCTCAACATATGACCCCCAATATCCCTCTCTCTCTCAACCCCTGACCAAGTTCTACATAGCCTCTCATGCCCCTAATATCATAATTAAATAATGGTTAATGTCAAATCCCTAATCCCAATTTGTCTCTCTCCCTAAACCCTTAACCCACAATATCCCTTAACCCACAATGTCCCCCCTCTCTCTCCCTCTAAAACCCACAACCCACAATCCCCCCCTAAACCCATAAACCACCACCCCCCTCTGCCCTCTTTCTCTCCCTAAACCCATAACCCATCACCCGCCTCCCCCTCTTTATATCCCTACACCCATAACCCACAATCCCCGCTATATCTCTCTAAAATTTATGCAAGACCACCAATGTGCAATTAATAAAATTATACCCAAAATACAATACATGAACGTTCACCAACCAAATTAATGAGATAATAGTGGGTGCACACTATTAATGCGTGCATGCTCATTGAGCAGCCGACATCTGCCAAATTCCACCATGGTCATACCCCGAACATTGGTGGTGAACATTGATTATTTAATGCACAAAGGAGCATGCATGCGTTAATAGTGCATGTGCACTATTAACGCGTGCACGCTCCTCTGTCTGAAAAAGATAGAGTAACATTTCCTGTGCATCATCCAAAATTTCAATTTTCACTCTTACGCGGTAAATTGAGCTCAGCTTCGCACGATTGGACTTTTGTAACTCTTGCACTCACATTTAACTTGCATTCTTTGGAATATTGGAACCCTCTAAACCATCTTTCACACAACATTTACACTCAACAACTCTGAGAGCTCTGTTTGGAACATTGGACCATTTGATTACAATTGGTGGACACATTGGAGTTCACTTGTTTTGCAATGCAAGTAAGGAGCTATTAAGAAAAGGTATGGCCTAACAAGTTTTCTACATGAATTGTATGAGTTGTCTACCCTTGTGATATCCAAAGGTTGAATATGGTGTATTCAATCAAATTTAAAGATTATACATTGTAAAAAAATTATATGTGTGCTTAATTTTTGTTCAAAATGATCTATATGTACATGAATGTTGCAATTCCAAATATAAGACACATTTTTTTGAAGAAAAATAATAGAGTAACAAGTTTGTAAAGAAAGGAATGAATTTGATTAGAATGAAAAATTTGATAA
The DNA here is from genome assembly GCA_027924585.1 of Larix kaempferi. Lineage (NCBI taxonomy): Eukaryota > Viridiplantae > Streptophyta > Pinopsida > Pinales > Pinaceae > Larix > Larix kaempferi. The sequence goes on from BSBM01000704.1 coordinate 1,434,172, forward strand.
ACAAGTTCTTCCACAAATATGTTAACATGAGGGAAAACATTTAAACTCTCTCCTAATGTATGAATTAAATTGGAGACGTCACAATCATTCTCAGGTTAAGGGGATATATCACTCAGTGGTACCTCTTCCCCTTAAACATAATATGTGGTCCAAAATGGATCATTACATACATTTCACATACAACTATGAAGCCCAAACCAATGAATTCTATAAACCAAACTTGCCTAACTTGATCAACATGCATACCTTGGGCCTAATCATTGATACACATAGTAGAATCCATCATAGTGCTATATCCTTGTTATCCTTCAATAGGTCCAAACTAAAAATCCATCATTATGAACTCCAACCGCTTTTCCATCACCATGAACTCCAACACATAGTAGACTCCAACACGTAGTAGAATCCATCATAGTGCTCTATCCATGTTAGCCTTCAATAGTTCCAAACTCAAAATCCATCACTATTTGTGATCCATCACTATGAACTCCAACCCCTTTTACTTCCCCATGAACTCCAACACATAGTAGACTCCATCATTATGAACTCCAATCCCTTTTCCATCACTATGAACTCCAACACGTAGTATAATCCATCATAGTGCTCTATCCTTGTTAGCCTTCAATAGGTCCAAACTCAAAATCCATCACTATGAACTCCAACCCCTTTTCCATCACCATGAACTCCAACACATAGTAGACTCCATCACTATGAACTCCAACCCCTTTTCCATCACTATGAACTTCAACACATAATAGAATCCATGATAGTTCTCTATCCTTGTTAGCCTTTAGTAGGTCCAAACTCAAAATCCATCACTATGAACTCCAACGCCTTTTCCATCACCATGAACTCCAACACATCATAAACTCCATCAGTATGAAATCCAACCACTTTTCCATCACTATGAACTCCAACACATAGTAGAACCCATCATAGTGCTCTATCCTTGTTATCCTTCAATAGGTCCAAACTCAAAATCCATCACTATTTGTGATCCATCACTATGAACTCCAACCCCTTTTCCATCACCATGAACTCCAACAGATAGTAGAGTCCATCACTATGAACACCAACCCCTTTTCCATCACTATGAACTCCAAAATATAGTAGAATCCATCATAGTTTTCTACCATTGTTATCCTTCAACAGGTCCAAAATCAAAATCCATCACTATGAACTCCAACCCCTTTTCCATCACCATGAACTGCAACACATAATAGAATCCATCACTATGAACGCCAACCGCTTTTCCATCACTATGAACTTGAACACATATTAGAATCCATCATAGTTCTCTAGCCTTGTTATCCTTCAAGAGGTCCAAACTCAAAATCCATCACTATTTGTGATCCATCACTATTTGTGATCCATCACTATGAACTCCAACCCCTTTTCCATCACCATGAACTACAACACATAGTAGAATCCATCACTATGGATTCCAACCCCTTTTCCATCACCATGAACTTCAACACATAGTAGAATTCATCACTATGGATTCCAACACCTTTTCCATCACTATGAACTCAAACACATAGTAGAATCCATCATAGTGCTTTATCCTTGTTAGCCTTCAATAGGTCCAAACTCAAATTCCATCACTATTTGTGATATAATAATGTAATTTATACTAACAAACCCCATCCACTATAATAACTATATAATGAAAAGGGGAAGCTTGAAATGAACTACACCAACCATTTTGGATCAACAACTTGCTATTTACCTCAATGGAGAAACCATCAAGAGCCAGGAGTTTAGCTTTTCAAAAGGATTCGATGACCAATTGCAACTCCTTTGATGATACTTATTTCATACAAAGTAGATTTTAAAAAGTCTTCTTATTTTTAGAATGTCTTCTTGCATACAAAGTAGATATTATAATATCACTCGCGTAAGCATTCAAGGGATAATAAGGAATGATACTCACCATCTTGTTGCAAATGTTATTTATTCTGGCAGGGACAATAAACTTGTTTTCTAAAAAAAATATTGGAGATGGGAAACAAACAGAATAGAACAAAAAAATCTAGACTGAAGGATCTATCACCTAAAAATATCTATGATCTAAGATAAAAAGCAAGTTTGGGCATGGAAATACATAGACATGCAACTGCCACTACATTAGATACTAGCACAATGAACAACACAATGACTTCTAGTTCAGGTCCACAAGTGAAGTGGATGTGCCAAATGGATCCCATTCAAATTCCATCAGCAAGTCATCCTCCAACCAATATTCCATCACCAACCAATGATAAAGTGCTTCAAGACATTCAAATATTTGCAGAAGCTAAGTATGCAGAACTGGATGTGCATCGAGTTGTGGATTCCCAATCTCCCCAAGAAGACCACACACATGCCAAACACACTCCCAATCAAGAACAACATGTGAATGAAGTGGCACAACAAAGCTGTGGTGGGACTCATGCTTCTCCTACAACTACTTTACCTCGATTGTCCAGTACACGACGAAGAAGAACACCTAGATGTATTCATGTGGATGAAAGTTCCCTAATAGGTCTTGAAGGCAAGTTACTTCAATGAACTATTGATTGGCAATGCAACAAAATTGCCAAAGAATTTTTTGAATCAAATCTAAGAGTGATGTATCAAAATGTCAATTATTTTTGGCTTTTCTAAAATAACATTATTTAGCCACTGTTAGGAAAATTTTAGGCATAAATTTAGTTAGAAGTTCAGAGGATAATAGTCATTTTGTATGGAAGATCCTTTGAGGTCAATATTATTATTTGAATTCTTAAAGCCATTGAAATATTCTAATAAAAGATTTTCTGGAAGACGATTCTCACTATTCAGTTTTATAGGAGACACCTAGTATTCTCCAGGATCACTCACCACTCGGAAATGTTTACTTTGCAGGTTGACAGCAATTTTAGAGGGAAACCGATTTCAGCTTGTATGGTGAATAACTCACCAGGGAATTCTTCCCTGTTGATTTCACAAAACATGCCCAGAAAAATACTCCAACCTGCACCAAGTACAAGCCCAGCAAAATAAAATAAAAAATCCCAGAAATTTTCTGACTCTTTGCTAGGAATACGAATAATACCTCTCCTTTTATACCATAAGGAGGGCTCCTTAAGCTCATTAAGAGCCCAAAAGTGATTACAATAAAATATAATTTTACATTGGATGATCTCGAAAAACCCTAGTTTTAATGGCTAGGATTGAGATCTACATCTTTAAAATAATAAAATATGTTAAAGTACAGTTGGCTCTAGTCCCTTCTTTAAAAGATATAATTTTGCATTGCATGATCTCAAAAAACCCTGGTTTTAATGGCTAAGATCGAGATCTACATCTTTAAAATAATAAAATATGTTGAAGTAGTTGGCTCTAGTCCCTTCTTTAAGGAGGATAAACTCAAACTCAATGTCTCTAATCCCTTTGCTTATGTAAATAGAATCCTGTCTTAAATATCTCTCCCTTTGCTTATGTAAAAAGAACTCCCACATTATGTATATAAAACTCTTAATTATGTTATTTAAACAATAAATAATTGTAAGTACTTTTTATCAAGGCTTGAAATTGTAATTCCATCATAAATATCTCCCTTTGATTATGTACAAATATCTCCCATATTATGTATATAAAATCTCTTAATTACTTTATTCAAACAACTTCATCAATGATTGTAAGTACTTTTATCATGGCTAATTGTACGTATTTTGTTCGGCATGTATGGTTTTGTACAATATGAAACCCATAATTATCTTAAGTTAAGTTAAGCTTAACTTTGAAAATCTTATTAAACTTTATATTTATAAACATGATTTTACAAAAAAGATGTCAAAACTAATGTTTTAATAAATTATTGTTTATATAATTAAATATATTAGTAATATTTGAGTATGAATATAGATGGAAATAAGATAGGGAGAAAAAAATTGTAAAATAAACATAATTATAATATAAATATAAAAATATGTATTTTAAAGAATAATATATAAATAAAATTTAATATATAAATTTAGATTCATAAATTCAATATATATATTTTTTTTAATGTTGATTAAATTTAAAATGTGGATATATTATAATCAAACTAAAATATACCATTTTGGCATTAACATGTGGATATATAATAATCATAATAAAATATATTAAGCATGGTTTACGTAACCGGGCTCCTCCACCGTGAAGATATCTTCGCTGTGAAGATACGTTGTCGGCGAATCGATAGTAACTACCACCTGGCTACTACTTTATCAAGAAAAAGAAAGATACGTAACAAAATAAATAGTAACTACCACCTGGCTACTACTTTATAATGAAAAAGAGAGATACGTAAGAAAATAAATAGTAACTACCACCTGGCTACTACTTTATCAAGAAAAAGAGAGATACGTAAGAAAATAAATAGTAACTACCACCTGGCTACTACTATTTTTTTTCAGGGGGCAAAGGGGAGAAATTATATTTTTTATTATTTTTAGAAGTCGACCAATTAATACTTGAATCATGTTTTATCAACAATTTTCTTATTGTTTAGGATAATGTCCCCAAATTTCGTATTCTAATACTTTGATTAAAATAATTAAATTTGGCCTATAGTTAGCATGCATAATCAATTTAAGTAATGAAAAGGTAATGTAGGACCACAATTTTTAATATTTGATTATCTAATAATTGTTTTATGACTTGGAACTCGTCTAGGTTTCCCAAGGGGGCACATAGAAGGAGGGATAAGGCCATGTGATTTGTCTCACTCAATAAATTTGGAAACAACATCTAAAAGAAGGTAAGGAAACCTAAAAGCAGGAACTTGACAAAAGCAGGAAAAGCAACACAAAGCAGAAAGGAAAAAGTTTCTTGATTTTTGCACTCAAGAAGGAATATATCAATAGTAAAAAAAGCTACAAGAGCCAAATTTATCTAGTGAGGGTGAAATTGATGAGACAAGTGGGTCCAAATGCAAAATCAACTTCCCAAAGAAGCCTCCACTCATCACTAATTCGAATTTCAAGAAGGAAGACTCTAGAGAAAGAAAGAAATCCACCAGAGGGTTATAAAAGGAGTATGAGAGTCTCCTTAGGAATCTTTTGGCATTTTTACGTTGTGATATTCATGATATTGAAGAGATATGAGATTTTAATAGGCTTAGGTGTTGTTCCACTTTCCAGCATTGGGTGATGTGCCCCTTTGCATTCATTGATCCAATTGAGAGATTGAGAGATCCTTCTCTTGGAGTTGAGTAAGAAGAAATCAAGTCCTTTTCATGGAGATTATTATATCCATTTAAGTTTATTTGCAAGTCTGATCTAAGTTCTAGAATAGTGTGGTCACTGGTCAATTTTTAGGTTGGTGAGGAAGAAACTATAGCAGCAGTATTCTAATGCAATGACTTTTAGCTAGTGAAGAGTAAGAATTGAAGGTTTGTGCCCCCTATGAGCTATATAAGTTGTCCATGAACCTCCAGTCAAATATATGATGATATTTTCTTTCTCATGGTTCTAATATATTATTAAAAGGTCCTCCTCTTATTCTCAGATACTCTAATTCTACATCTATGTTATAAAATTCCAAGTATAGTGGACATTTTGTTGGTTTGGCTCCAATAGACTCTTGATTGCATCTTTGAAAGTCTATTTATAGCTTTCTGATATTCAATTGAAAGTAGTTAGATTCATATATGATATTTATTGTAGAATTCATGAGCATTAAATGGAATTTGAAGGTATATGTTCTCTATGCTTGCGCAATGGTAGAGAAATTGGACTAGTTTTTTGTTTTAAAGCATTTAACTGTTTCATGTGCTTCCAAAGTATGATATGAATGTTCATACAATAAATCAGAGGTATTTGAGTCTATCCGCACTCATGGAACATAATTTAGGGCTCCTTTTATGCCATTCAAATTGGTTTGAAAATTGTCTCTCTCCCTTGTCCTAGTTTCCAACTTTTCACCTAGTCACTTAATTTTCAGTCTAGCTTTTGTCTGTCAAATCTATTGATTGCATGGCAGTTTGGGATACTCTAGTTAACCTTCTAGTGATTTAGTTACTTCCATCACTGTACCATAAGTAGTGTATTTTTCACAGAATTCCTGGGGCCATTTCCTTGAAGCCTTTGGTTTAGCCAAAGGAGTCTACCCAAGTGTGATGCACTCCTGAATGTGTAGAGTCTCAATGTAAGAATCATAAATTTCAGTCCTAGTTATCTGTTTTGAGTTAGTGTTCCTAATAGGTGTTTGGGTGCATTATAGATGTATTAGAGCATGGTACTTTGCACCTGTGAGAAACAAAGTTCAAAACTCTAAGCTTCAAAGAATAATTTTACAGTTATGAGACTAGCATGATGTAGTGATGTTTATGAATTGGACAATGAGGAAACATCATGCTCTGATGATGATATGATTTATGTTGATGGTGGACTGCAGGTGGCGCATGAGGATGATAACTCCTTGTGTGACACTGTGTGCATAGAGAACAGAAGGACTAATCCACCAAAGTCCAGTATTGTTAATGACAGAGTGTGCTATGGGGAAATACTCTAGGAGTCAATCCTTCTAAGTACCTCAGATAATAAAAAACAATAAGGAAAGAGATCCATGAGGTCTTTCCTTTCTGAGACTTCTAAACTTTCAAATTTAAAAGTGTGTTTCTGAATTAGGATCCTTATTGCAACACATATCAAGGAAGAGTAATTCATATTGTCAACAGTGTGTGCAGAGAAGTGGAGCATATATTGCAACAGAGTTTAGCCTCTCAGTCATCACCAATGCATCACAGTGAAGCAGAGCACAATATCTCACCAGTTGGTTGTGCACTAGTAGAGTTGATGGAAGAGTATTCTACCAAAGATTCAACACCTAAGGAGGAAGACATGATACAAAGGTATGATCACATTTGAGATTATAGTATTCCTTTGTGTCATCATGATGTTGCATCCACTTCCGGGGAGAGGTCTGATCTTGGCATGGTTGATTTTACTAGCATTGAGACTCAAGTTTCTGGTGTTAAGTATCGTTGTAATGAGGGATGGATTATTGGATAGGAGTCTGCATGATTCTCATAATATGGTATATGAGCTCACATGGGATAGAACACCTGGTGTTTTCAAGCAGTGATGGAGTGACATGGAGATATTTTTCCTAGTCACCAAAGAGAGGATGTTGCAAGTGTTGTCCATAACTAATGGTGCACATAGATTCATGGAGGATCTTATTGGGATATTTTAGTTGGAGGAGAGACAAGGTGGAAGGAAATGTTGATTTGATGGAGGGACCATTTCTATTGATGCTTCATGAGAACTAGCAGGAGACACATTTGTATGCTTCTCAACTTGATGTTGATCACTCAGACGCACCCGTGGTCCACCTTTTAGTATGGTGAGCAACAATGACATCTACTTGTGCCACTCCATACTTGTCTCATGCACAACAGTATAGGGGAGTTTCACTCAATATTTTTGGATAGAACATGTGATAACAATGTGAGCCATGGGACTAGAGTCCTATTTATAGATGAAGAGATGCATATTTTGTTGGTGAGGCTCATATGTTTACTGATGTGCATTGGGGTTGACAAAATTCCAATATGGTGGATAGATCTTGGCATACCATGGAGTGATAGATTGTCACAAGTAGTGGTGATGATGAATGGTATGCAGCAAAGACCATGAGATCCAAGCATTGATGGATTATTTCATATGCCATTGATGTTTGGAGGATATCAACACAAGCAATGGGATCCTAGAATTGCTTGGTTTGAGTTTAGTTGTTGGAATTGTAGCAACAATTTAGTGGATAGCATAGGAGGCTGAGCTAGTTCACATTTGCATGAGTATATCTATGTAGGGCAGTGGTTCAGTTTCCTATGTGGGAAACAATTTAAGAGATGGACTCAATATTCTCATTCTTGGTGGTATTGAATTATTCATAAGGCTCCTTATGCTGATATTAGGCAGTGTAGAGGTGGATGTAGTAGACAACTAGCAGCTCTCAAGTTCATTTGGGACCCTGGGATCATTTTTGGATTCAGTTATTTCAGTTGGGTTGATCATATAATAGCATGGGGAATAGTGCAATCTCTTGAAGGGATGGTTATAATCAGAGTTAGTGTAGCAACAATGGGTTGTTACTGTTTTGAGTTCATTAGTTAGAATTTGGAATTCCAATGTTTGTCAAGTTCAATTGTAGATATTATGCTTGATAAACAATAATCAATAAAGGAGGATGTAAATAAAAAAGGGTTGTGGATTAAGTTGTGGGAAAGAGAATGAGCATTCCACTTCCAAATATTAAATTGCTTGAGGACAAACAATCTTTAGTGGGAGGACTGTAATGTCCCCAAATTTCTCATTCTAATACTTTGATTAAAACCATCAAATTAGGCCTACAGTACCATGCATAATTAATTTAAATCATGAAAAGATAATGTAGGACAACAATTTTAAATATTTGATTATCTAATAATTGTTTTATGAGTTGGAATTGGTCTAGGTGGCCCAAGGGGGTGCATAAAAAGAGGAATAAGGCCATGTGATTTTTCTCACTCAAGAAATTTGGAAACATCATCTAAAAGTAGACAAGGAAACCTAAAATATGGAACTTGGAAAAAGTAGCTAAAAGCAGGAAACACATCACATAGCAAAAAGGTAGAAGTTTCCTGATTTTTGCACTCAAGAAGGAATAGAAACAGTAAAAAAAGATACAGGATCCAAATTTATCCAGTGAGGGAACAATTGCTCAGGCACGTGGGTCCAAATGAAAAATCAACTTGCCAAAGAATCCTCCACTCATCACTTATTCAAATTTCAAGAAGGAAGGCTCCAGAGAAAGGAAGAAAGTCACCAAAGGGTTATAAAAGGAGTATGAGAGTCTCCCTAGGAATATTTTGGAATTTTTACTTTGTGATATTCATTATATTGAAGATATATAAGCTTTTTAGAGGCTTGGGTGGTGTGCCCCTTGCCAGCATTGGGTGATGTGCTCATTTGATTCATTGATGCAGGTGAGAGATAGAGAGATCCTTATGTTGGAGTTTGAGGAAGAGAACATCCAATAATTTTAATCGATATTATTGCAGCCATTTAATTTTATTTTCAAGTCTGATATGAGCTCTAGAATAGTGTGTTCAAGTTCCAGTTTGGTGAGGAAGAATACTATAGCAGCACTATTCTAATGTACTGATATTTAGCCAATGAAGAGTAAGAATTCAAGGTTTGTGCCCCCTGTGAGCTATAGAAGTTGTCCATGCCTATCCTGTGAGATATATGATGATGTTCTATTTATCATGGCTTTGATACAATAGTAAAATATCCTCCTCTTATTCTCATATGCTCCAATTCTACTTCTATGTTGTAAAATTCCAAGTATAATGGACATTCTGTTAGCTTTGCTCCAATAGATTGTTGATTGCATTTATGAAATTTTGTTTATAGCTTGATGATGTTAAATGTAAAGTAGTTAGCTTAATATATGATATTTATTTTAGAATTTGTGAGCATTAAATTCCAGTTGAATATCTATGTTTTCTATGGTTGCGCAATGGTAGATAATTTGACTAGTTTTTTGTTTTAAAACATTTAACTATTTCCTATGTTTCTAAAGTCTAATATGAAGGTTCATGCAATTAAATCAGAGATATTTGAGTCTCTATACACTCATAGAACAGAATTTAGGGATCCTTTGATGCCATTTGAATTGGTTGGAAATTGTCTCTCTCCCTAGTCCTAGTTTCAAAATTTTCACCTAGTCACTTAATTTTCAGTCTAGATTATGTCTGTCAAGTCTATTGATTCCATAGCAGGTTGGGGCACTCCATTTAACCTTACATTGATTTATTTACTTCTAGTACTACACCATAAGTAGTGTATTTTCCACAAAATTCCCGAGGCCATTTCCTTAAATCCTTTGGTTTAGCCAAAGGAGTCTACCGAGGTGTGATGCACTCCCGAATGTGCAACTCTCAAAGTAAGAATTATAAAGTTCAGTCCTAGTTATTTGTTTTTTAGTTAGTGTTCCTAAATAAGGTTTTGGGTACATTACATTTACATAAATTGAAAAACCAAATAACCTTTTGAAGAAAAAGAATAATGTTTTGTAAGTTTTTGGTTTTGTATTTTTTATGATACTGATTTTTCTTCAAGCACATTTGGAACTATGGAAAAAAAATAAGTGTGTTCTATAAGAAAATAAATTAAAAATATAATATCAAATGGAAAGTGTGAAAATAATGGCATTAGATATATGATTCATTAGGCAATCTAGTAGCATCAACTTTGCCACCTAAGATACATGAGATGAAGGGGTTTCACACCTTGGATGTTGTAGCAACAAAAAACCTTGTAGCAAGGGGGTTGGATTTCATAATTTTAAACCCTCAATTGAGTAATTATCTATATTGAGGGTTCTTAAGATGCTCAATCAAGGGCTAAATAAATATTTTCAAATTCCTCTGTTGAGGGTTAATTAAACCCTATATCAAGGGTTTTGTGGGTTTAACAAGTAGCTCAATCAAGTAATTGTTGCTAAAAACAAAAATACAAATACGAGTATTTATCTTTATCACTTTGAAAGGTTTTTCTAAATTTAAATATTAATATGTACACAACCTTTAGTTCACGTTTCTTAATATTATAAAATTTCATAGATATTATCATGAGAGATGATACATATTTAAGATTATTAGTTTTTCATTTTAGTGACTCCATAAATTATACTTGATTCTATCAAAAGGGATCTTGACATAGGGATAAGTAAAGTTAGTCTCCAATCTTGAAACTTTAAATTTCAACTAAAAAATGATATAAATATGTTCTGAAGAAGAAAAGGTTGATAATGTTAAAGGGCTCCACTTAGAATTATAAATTTAATGCCTCCAATATTATTGTTAATCCTATATCAATTTATACATTTAAAATTGCATATTGATAGGGCATAATTGACTAAGTTCTTTAACTTTAGAAAATAAACAAAATAAACAATTCAAAACATGTGTTGTTAATAAAATTGTAAATTCTAAATGTAAATCACAAGTTAATAAATTTATGTTGGACCCATGTCAATAGAATTATTTTCCATAGATAAAGAATAAAAATATGGAGATGCCTGTAGGGGAAAGATTATTTATATTATATGTAGTGATTCCAAGGACCAATCAATGAGTTGGAAATGTTACATTTTTTTAGAAGGTTGATATCTAGGATTTTCATGGCTTTGTGTTTTCTTATATATATATATATATATATATATATATATATATATATATATATATATATATATATAGTAGAAGCCACATATTAATGATAAGTTTGGAAAATAATATTCCAAAAATGTATTGTTATATAAAAAAAAATAGATATAATCGTATAAATATAAGTTTCCCATTTAAAAAACAAAATGGGGAATCTATCATCAATTTTATCTTTAAAATACACAAATAAATTCTTTGTAAATCACCAAGAAAGTATTTAGAAAACACCAAGACTGAAGAATTATGTCTAGATAGTGAAAGATGCCTATATAAGCGAGTTCATTTAAAAACGTAAAAATAAAGAAGGTCAAAGTATCACAAATTCTATATATAAAAAAACCACCAAGAAAGTATTAGATTAATTGTTTACTGTATTTATCATGAAAAATTGTTTCATAGTTATATTTTGAAAAAGGACCTCGATTGATTTGTAGAGCTTGCATGAGGGTTTTGTCATGTCCCCAATTTTTGCTATTCAGTGACCATGGGAAAAAGGGGACAAAATAACCCCTAAGGAAAATAATTTCATTTTATTGTGCATGCATAGAATAAATTTTATCCTAAGTCTAGTATAAATAATAATTTTGTTAATTTTAATGATTTTTATAAATAATTCTTCCTAAATATTGAGCAAGTGAGTCAAGACGGTGCCCTCATGAGGACAAGGTTGCTAAAATGGAACTGGAGGTAAGAAAAATAGCAAAAGATGAAAAGCAGGGAAGGTGTAAGAAGTTGCCAAAACCAAGAAATTAGAAATATCTAGGAAAAGCTGAGGGCACAATTTCTAAAAGGGAGAGCAGTTTACAAAGTAGGAAACTCTTTCAGAGCAGGAAACATATTGAGACAAAGGGGGGCATAGCTTCTAAAGGAAATAAAATCTTGTAAGGAAAAATCAAGGCACATATATCTACTCATGGGTGGCCCATGTGGAAGGGTTCTCACGGGTCACCAAGCTATTCAACTTGCTCAACAGGTCACCCTAAAATTCTATAAAAGAATGATTCCAACTCCAATTCACATCTTTTGACCATTTTGTAATTGAAAGTGAGAGCTTTAGCTTCTCTTGTTGAGTGATGTGCCGCAACCTGGCTTTGGGTGATGCTCCCCTTAGCCATTATTGTTCCAGTATCTCTTCCACTCTCTCTTACAGGTATTCAAGACTATTGTACAACCATTGAATATCATCTTGCAGCCACGTATATTCTGATTTCCGGGTCATGAAGTCCATTCAAGCTGATTTGAGACTCAAAAGAATGAATATCAAGCATCCAATTCGAAATCTCTACTGATTCTCTGTATTCAGTGGGAACAATGTGGAAGGGACGAAATGGATCTTCTAGGTTCAGCACTTCTGAGAACTTCTGGGTTATGATACCTATTCCATTGTGTCTGGATGGTCGTTTCTAGTAACAAAATATTTTTTTTCTTGTTAAAAAAGGTGTCTGGATGACCAAGATACAACCATTCTCACTAGAGCCAAGGTTTGAATGTTAAGGAGCGCACGTGTGAAGTTTCAGTTGATGAATTGGCCCCTGATCATCTCATGAAGTTCAATGCAACCTCATATACACATATCATCCCTTTTATCAGTCATATATCAGATCCATTTCAGAACTCCATCTTCTTCTCCTCCTCCTCCCATAATCATTCTTTTAGTGTGTAAGATTTCTCTAAGCATTAGAGACTCCCTAAAGTTTCGAATGTAATAATTTATCTCATATCTTCTCAGGACCTCCATTTTCAACCTGCTTCTATTCATTAACTTTTATCAGAACCCCCACATGCTTCAAAACTGATTTTTGTAATCCTTTAAGGCAATTTGGAACAAGTAAATCAAAGACTACCTCATTATACACTTTTATTTAACTAGTTTTACCATTTGTGTAATTCATGACTGAGTATGAGTCAGTTTTCTGATATGAAGGTCATTTGAGGATCCTGAGACACTAATGAATCTATCTCAACCCTATTCCCTAGGATTCAAATATTCCTAATCCTATTTGGAAGAGCTTGAAAATCCACTAGTTGAGAAGTCCTAATTAGCGCCCTTAACTCGTTTTCTCCCAAACACCCCCAGATCCTCCCAAATTCTTAGAATATTTTGTCAACTTACTGATTAGAGTGATAAGGACTGATATCCCCCATTTGGTTGCATTCAGGTGTAAACATTGAGTTTAGTTTTCATATGTTGGTGTGCCCAGGAAGCATTGGAGTAGACTTCATCCTGGTTGATGCTTGAAACATAAATGGCCCTGTACTTTGTGCATAGTACTCAGATTTGGACCTGTCCTTGACATGTTTTTTTTCTCCAAACATACCCATACATTTGGAACAACCTTAATATCCCAAATCCTTAATCTTTGAGTCATTTAATTGTGCCTTTGACCAGTTCTTTTCTAACTAGTTTCCTTCTTGTCAAAGTTGTGTTGTTAAGTTGTAATTTTGCATAATATCAACTCCAAATCAGTTCAGGGATATTACAGGTTTACTTAACCCAATATCACACCTTAATTAAGTACTTCCACCTTCATAAAAAACCCTCAATCGAAGCCTCATTTAAATTCTTGATCAAGGTCTTAATAGCTCGATTAAGGACTTAAAATTACCTTGATCAAGGGTATGAAAACACTTTTCATCCACTCCCTTGCAAAAAAATGTTACCTAGGATCATGGATTTATTTCTCACCTAAAATATAATCTCGGGAATTATTCCAAATAAATTGGACTTGCTACAAAAACTAGAATCCATGACTCTAGAATCCAACTCATTCTCATTCTTAGGTAGTATACCATATGAGTTGGGTAATTTGACACATCTTACACAACCATTGTTTTTTTTCCCTATATTTCAATTTGTGTTCCTTTTGAAACATCTAACTTCAGCCCCCCTCGTTTCTATATCTTGATTTCAAATTTTGTATCATACCTCAAACCATTTCTAATTTAGCAAAGTTGAATGATCAGAGATCTTTTATTCGATGACTATCCATGAATTGCATAAAAAGAGCATGAAATTAACACACAGGAGACATAAAAGAAGAATCATACACATGGAGAAGAGCACACCATAAAACAAGAACACAAGGCATGTTAATGGAGTTCATCCAAAGAGGATTACATCTATGGACCCACTTCTCAATGGAGAGGCCTCTATAATATCTCAGCATAAGTACATTAAAAAATACATGGCAATAGCTTAACATTGATGATGGAGAAAGTACGCTGCTTGGATACAAAATTTGACAGGACCAGTGACTTTGGTTCGCAAAAATGGTGAAGCACTAGTATACATACAACCACCTTTGCCTCGCAACCATCCACAACATTCTCCTCCTCTCTCTGCACATAAGGAGGGCTTGCATAGAGAATTTCCCCAAAGGCATGTGGATCCTCCTCAAATCATATGGAACCCTCAAAGTCGAATGGAATGGGATTATATATATTGGATTTACCCATATTCTTCCCTTAATGGAATGGTAAGCATGGGGTAAACTTATCCCATTCACTGGCATAAGTTACAACTAATGGTTTGTTGTTACAACCACTTTATAAATATAGCAACCATTGGTTGCAACTATTTGATGGATTTTACAAGTGATAATCCATATATGGTATATAGTTGCAACTCTAGATACCATATAGGGAATCCACTGAACCATATTGTATAACCATGTGGGTAGATAGTGTAACCTCCGAATGTTTGGTTGGTAATGTTGGTTGTGGAGCATGATATTCCTAATCCAAAGATGTTGTTATTTCAGCTGTTTTTGTACCCCGGTTTTATATGATATACAGGTGGACTATACACTCACCCTAGCAGGGATGTGTGGGGGTGCATTTCCCCCCGAAGGGGGTTCAGAGGGGACCCCCCCTAGTTACGAGGTCCGGGGGCCAAGGGAGAAGCCCCTGAAAGAAATTTTTTGGGTTGTTTTGTTGGCCAACTGATTACGGGCCCATGGTTTTGGATAGCCCGTGGTATTTTCCATGGTAATTCCCCTTTAAAAGGAATACATTGTAATATGGTTGTGTGATGTATTGTAGCATTGTAAAGATATCTTATTATGTAAGAGAGACTGTGAGAGAGTGAAGAGGAAGTTGCAGCAAATGTGCTGCAATTTGTATCCCTTCATTTGTTGAATGGTATAATAATAAGGATTGGAAATTTCTGTGCAGATGTAGCCCATCTTGGGTGAACCACGTTATATTGGTGTCTCTCTTGTAATGTGTTTTATGTGATTTATATTTGCATCTTGTTTATTTTTATTTCTCCGCGATCGTATTTTTTCTAACAATTAGTATCAGAGCCAAAGTTATATTTGGCATATAAACTCACAGGAAAGAAGGGTTTCTGGTTCGAGTGGGAGCAATGGCGGAAGAAAGAAAGTTTAAGGTTGAGAAATTTAGCATCCAAAACTACCAGTTATGGAAGATGCAAATGGAGGACTATCTGTATCAGAAGGATCTATTCCTATTGTTGGGAGGCGAAGCAAAACAACCAACCAACTATGAAGGACGAAGAATGGGAGGTTCTTGACAGAAAGGCACTAGGTACAATACGGTTGTTCCTGGCATCATCAGTGGCTTTCAATATCTCAAAAGAAAATACAATGGAGGGTCTAATGAGTGAATTGGGTAAGATTTATGAAAAACCCTCGGCCTCCAACAAGGTATTTCTAATGGAGCATTTGTTTAATATGAATATGCTAGAAGGTGGATATGTTGTTGATCATTTAAATGAATTTAATACGATTACAAATCAACTAACTTCTGTAAAAGTGAACTTTGATTATGACGTTAGGGCTCTTCTAATCTTGTGTTCATTGCTAGAAAGTTGGAATGGCTTGGTCATGGTTGTAAGTAACTATGTCTCTGGTTCAAACACTTTAAAATTTGATGATTTTGTTGGTGTTATTCTTCGCGAGGAAATGCAAAGGAAAAGCACAAGCTGTGAGACATCAGGTAATGTGTTGACCATGGAGAGAAGGGAAAGACAAAGGGAGAGAGGAAAGAGCCCAGGTAATCGCAACAAGTCTAAAAAGGGAAGATCCAAGTCCATACTGGGAAGCATAGAGTGTTGGAAATGTGGAAATAAAGGACATCTGAAGAAAGACTGCAGAAATCTAAAGAAGAAAGGAGATTGACAACAGGAGACTACTCAGGAAGCAAATGTAGCAGGTGATGTGTTACAAGATGCTTTGATTCTTGCATTAGATAATACTAGTGATTATTGGGTAGTAGATTCAGGGGCTTCATGTCATGCTACAACCCATAGGAAATTCTTTCATGATTATGTTCCAGGCGATTTTGGAGATGTTTTATTGCGTGATGATGAGCCATGTAAAATTCTTGGAATGGGTAAGGTATGGATAAAGCTAAAGAATTGTGAATGGCTGCTGAAAGATTTAAGGCATATTCCTGCTATGAAAAGAAATATGATCTCAACAAGGAAGTTGGGAGATGGTGGTTGTTTATCTTCATTTGGAGAGACGTGGTGGAAGATCACAAAAGGATCGATGGCGATAGAAAAATGATACGGTATAGGTATGTTGTATTTATGTCCTCGTAATACTGACTATTCTATCTCTTTAGCTTCTACAGGAACATATACAACATTGTGGCATCATAGGATTGGCCACATGAGTGAGAAGGGGATGCAGATTCTCCACTCAAGGAATTTGCTACCAGATATGAAGCAGGTAAGTTTGAAATTTTGTGAGAACTATGTTTATGGAAAATAGAAGAGAGTCATATTTCTCAGGGTTGGGAAACAGAAGAAGAGTGAAAAGTTAGAGCTTGTGCATACAGATGTATGGGGACCGGATCATGTTAGATTTTGAGCATTAATTCAAAATTATCTAGGATCTTATCTGAGAGAACAATAAGCACAACATATCAATCATAAGAGACAATCACAAGATATAATAGACACAGAGTTACCTTGGGGAAAACCAAGAAGGTGAAAAACCCCAATAACATCCTCATAGATAGATAGAGCAATGATACAAAACCCAAGCACAAGAGATATTCTCCTTAGCAACTTCTCCTCCTCCACTAGTGCGCATCACTCAATGAGAGAGATAGATGAGTAAGTGAATGATCAAATAGAGTGACACCCTCACTCTATTTATACACAACTTGACTTGCCTTTTAACTCTAACTAGGTCGGCCCCAACTTAACCACTTAACATAATACTAACTGGGCCGACCCCATTAGGGTGGTCTAATAATCCTTTAAACCACAAGACTCATACAGGGCCGACCCCATTAAGGTGGTCTAATAACCCATCAAGTATAAGTTACGATACTTGTAAATAGAAATTATGACACTTCCGTACAGAGAAATAACAACCTCTCTGTAGGGGTACAATATACATATATGAAATACATTCCAAAGTTACATATACATCAACACTCCCTCTCAACTAGGAAGGTATTTCTTGACATAGGTCTTCTAGCACAAGTCTTCTTCTCTAGATCATCAGATCATCGTCATCGTCACTATTGCTATCTCAATCAATCTCCAACCTACTCGTCATAGGAAGTTCTACAGAGCCAGCCCTTTCTCATGCTGGTTGTAGGCCTAACCTCCATGTAGGTCTTAATCATCTCTATGAGCAAGCCATCAAGTAAATACACCTCATGACTAATTACATTGCCTCTACAAAACCTGTAAGATCTCTCAGGACTGATTACACTGCCTCTGTAAAACCTGCAAGATCTCTCAGGACTAATTACACTGCCTCTGCAAAACCTGCAAGAGCATCTCAGGACTGATTATATGCCTATGCAAAACCTATGTACCATACTGTCACCTCATCATCTTCATATCGCTTCATAGTCCATGGAGCACAACCTAGATGCACATCACACAACACTTACATTCACCGGCATGGGAAGACACACTTCAACCATCCGTGAAAGGCTCGGCACTTATATCTGCGCCATGGGAAGACACACTTCAACCACGCGAGAATGGAATCGCACTTATATCCATGGCCATGGGAAGACACACTTCAACCATGCTAGTAATGGCACAACACTTATATCCATAGCCATGGGAAGACACACTTCAACCATGCTAGGAATGGCACATCACTTATATCGCAGCCATGGGAAGACACACTTCAACATGATCGAATGGAACAACACTTATATCGCAGCCATTGGAGGACACACTTCAACCATGCTCGAATGGAACACCTCTTACATCAATGACCATGGGAAGACACACTTCAACCATGTCGAAATGGCCCCAGCCCTTATATCTTCACCATGGGAGGACACACCTACCACCATGTGAGAATGTCTCATGTACATCTGTGTCTCTAGACTCATCACTCCCCCTTGGAAGGAATCTCGATCTGAAGTACACCAAGCCTCTCTCTGAAGTACTCAAACTTCACTCTGGCCAGTGGCTTGGTCAACACATCAGCTATTTGCTCATCTGTCACAACATACAGGAGCTTCACTGCTCCTCTCTGCACCATATCCCTGATATAGTGATATTTGATCTCAATGTGCTTCGACCTGTCATGGAACACTAGGTTCTCAAACAACTTCACACAACTCTTGTTGTCATAGAAGATACAGGTAGCATCCAATGAGAGATCAAATAATGCAGACAGTAACTTCCTAAGCCATACTTCCTCACAACTATCCGAACAAGCTGCAACATACTATGCTTCTGTTGTACTTAGTGCCACACAGGACTACTTCCTGCTAAACCAAGAGATCATACCGGATCCCATACTAAAGCAGCACCCCGAAGTTCTCTTCTGATCAATGGCACTGCCTGCCCAATCTGAATCAACATAACCCTCTAGGTTAAACTTTTGATTCGCATCATACTTGAGCCCATAATCAACCGTACCGTTCAGGTACCTCATAATATGCTTTACAGCAACCATGTGAACACTTCTCGGATCCGTGAAGAACTAGATCAATGTGTCCATGGAAAAGCAAATATCTGGTCTCGTGTTTGTCAGATACATCAAGGACCCAATCATCTGATGATACATCATGGTATCAACTGGATCAGATGAAGCATCAAATAGAAGCTTTAGGTTCGATGCCATAGGTTTGGCCATGGCCTTGCAGTCCATCATCCCGAACCTCTTCAAGATCTCTACTACATACTTCCCTTGTCTAAGGAAGATTCCATATGCACTCTGCCCCACCTACATGCCTAGAAAGTAGTGCATCATACCCAAGTCCTTCATCTCGAACTCGGCAGCAAACTTCCTCTTTGTATCAACAATCAATCTATCCTCACCTGTAACAAACAGGTCATCCACATACAATAGTAGTATCACTGGATTTCCTTCCTCAACCTTGTAGTAAAGGTTGGAATCCGCTTTACTCTTGGTAAAGCTCAAACTAGATAGGAAGCTATCTATCCTGTCGTACCAGGTCCTGGGTGCCTGTTTCAAACCATACATGGCTTTCTTCAATTTGCACACATGAGTCCCCCTGTCATGTGTCTCAAACTTGAGTGGTTGTTCCACATACACTTCCTCTTCAACTACACCATTCAAGAAGGCAGTCTTGGCATCCACCTGGTGTACCTTCCACTTCATCACTGTAGCCAAAGCAAGTACTGATCTAATGGAAGTGTATCTGGCCATAGGAGCAAAAGTCTCTTCATAATCAATCCCTTCTTTCTGGGAGAAGCCATGAGCTACAAACCTTGCTTTATATTTCTCTATGCTGCCATCTGTAGCATATTTGATCTTATAGATCCACTTGGAAGTCACAACAGACTTCCCTTCTGCTCTTGAGACCACATCCCAAACATCATTCTTCATGATCAACTGGTACTCCTCGATGATGGAATTCTTTCATTACTTCATCCCGTATCCTAGGAACTTCAATATCTTCAATAGATAGCTTTGTTGCTGGAACAAATGTTGTAGTCCTTCTTTTGTAGGTGATTGTACACGATCTTTCCTACGATTCAAATTCAATTGCATGATTTGAAACTTCTCATAGTTTTTAGAACAAAATATTACACATAAAAATATGTATGTCATAGTGTCATGCAATTATCTTAGCCAATGCTTCAATACAACATTCATCCATATCCCGTAACTTTCTAGATGCCTTCCATCTCTGCCAGAACATTGTTAAGAGTTTGCACTACTCCCAACATGTCAGCAAAAATGTTTCTTTCTAGATAAGTAGCAATGGAATGTTGTACAGTGCCATAGGCCACTTACCCATCACATGCATATTAGTAGTATATTGTTCATTAATGGAATTATTCTAATATGCATAATACACAATCTAAGTCTAGGAACATAAGTATATACATCATTGAACAACATTATTTAAACAAACAATTTATACAAGAAATGACAATTCAAATACTTATCTTTGTTTGTTTGTTGGGTGGACTCCCTCTGAATCTTTGCTTCCTTGCAGGAGCTGCTAGAGTCTGATTCCGAAGTATCTTCTTCTACTCCTTTCTGTTGTGGATTGTAAGGAGTGGTCAACTCCCTCATAACTTCTTGAAGTCCCTTGAAGTGAATTCTCCACCATTGTCGGATCTAAAAATCTTGATCTTCTTATTAGTTTGATTTTCTATCAAGGCTTTGAATTCTTTGAACTTATCAAAACACTTCATCTTTGACTGGATTTTAGGAAGACCTTCTACTACATTGCTTGCAATTAGTAGTGCATATGTGCAAACATTTTTGTGCCAAAGTTAATTTGGATCCATGGATTCACGTACCATGGCTCGTTCATTTTATCCCTTCAACTTGTATAATCCTCCCTCTTGCTCTCCAATCACCACTGCATCATCTATAGTTTTACCCTTTGGCCACATAAGGACTTGGCCATCTATAAATGCAACCCTCATTCCTTTTGCATCCAATGTAGATATGGAGAGTAGGTTCTTCTTGAGACCTGGAACATATAGTACATCATTCATTTTCATAAAATTTCTAGAGTCTAGCTTATAGGAGGCTTCACCACTTCCTTTTATGGGATACTAGTAGTCATCCCAAGTTTCACCTTGTGGGGTGATTCATGTTCAGACACGGGGGGTTCACTCAGTCAACTTGTTACATAGCACGACCGTTCACAGTATATTAAAGAATATCCCTAATTTCACTAAATATTGGAAAATGCCTCCTAAAATTGTATTGTTGAACCCCCCTCCCAATATACCTTTCCAATTAAGAAAACCCCTAGTTTCACCAGATATTGTAGGTATCCATTTTTGTCAACCCATTTTTAATGACCCTTTGAAAGATTTTATTACCCTTTACAACAAAATACTATTGAATGAACCTCTCCAAATTATAGAGATTCCGAAACATGTGCCTCGATTTTCATCTGGTTTGATGATAGGTGAATATGATGATGGTTCCACAACCGAACCCACAGAGAATAGGATTCGTCCAAGAAAGGTAAGAAGTACACTGACTTTTTCTCTTGGGGAAAGAAAAATAGTTATGAAACGTTATTTTGAAGAGACAAATTATCATCGAAACTTAAACATGATTCAATTGGACCGAACACTATTTTCAAATAGTTTTGTTTAGAAAAAAAAAATTTCAAATATTTCATAAAGTATTCAGTCTGATTGGACCATTTGTACACATTCAAATTCTGATTGATATGTTTATCCGTTCGAATAATAGAATGGTTGAACCATTCTCTATGACTTTTTCTCCAACTGGATGAATGTCGGTCAATTGTATCTTTCGTTACATTATTCAAACATATCATATTATCAATTTGTAACAAACAGGAGCCCTAACGCATCTTAGTGTATGCAAACATAATGCTAAATAAAATAATAGTGTAATGCTAATAATGATCCCACAAGGATTTTACGGGCGACTGATCAATTTGTAGTGTTGGATAGTAGAATACCCAACAAAATATTAATAGGGAAGGGAAAATGTGTAAAAGGAAACCCAGTCAAGAGATCAATGTAACAAAGAATGTAAAAGAATGATAGTCCAATAGTTATTGGAATGCTTAGAAAAGATGAGAATTGAAGATGTTTCACACCACAGCTTTCCAATCTACCAATTTTATATCATGTAAATACAAGTATATCCATATAGAGCTCATGTTTTCTATAAGATTAATAAATTGGAGGTATGAATTGAGCCCATTATTTGGAGGTATGAATCCATCCCATGATTTGGAGGTTATTCCTTAGCCCACCCAAATAAAATAACCCCCAATATTTATATTACTATGTCAAATTTAAAACCCCCCTTGACCCCTTAATACAAGGAAATATATTTTTGAGGTTTTTAGGAGTATTCAAACCCCCAATATGAATGGACGTGATATGATATTGCCTTGCTAGTGAATCCCCCATGTGTTCAGATAGATTCATAAAGGATTCCTTGAATCCTGTCATATGTTTGGAAGCCCCACTATCTGTAAGCCAATCATTGCTCCCATGAGTAATGATACCAGTGAGAGCAGAAATTAAAGCATACTCTTCATCACTTTGAAGAGTCTTCACTTTCTTCTCTAGCCGTCTTCCTAGG
The DNA here is from genome assembly GCA_027924585.1 of Larix kaempferi. NCBI lineage: Eukaryota > Viridiplantae > Streptophyta > Pinopsida > Pinales > Pinaceae > Larix > Larix kaempferi. The sequence continues at coordinate 1,456,912 of BSBM01000704.1, forward strand.
AGGTTCATCATCCTCAGCTGTATGAGCATGATGTCTTTTCTTGTTGTTCTTCTTTTTGTTCCTACGACAATTTTTGGAAATGTGTCCCCTTTCATCACAAGTATAGCAACAGACATAGGACATGTTCCTTTGAGGTTTGAAATCACCCTTCTGATGGTGATGTCTTTCTTTCTTATCATGGTGGTGAGACTTCTTGTCACCATGCCTCTTGGAGTGTGCTATGAGAGCTTGGTCTTCATTCGCCATCTTCTCTTATTGAGCTACAATTCGAGCTTTTTCTTGTGAGCATTCTTCCCACATCCTACTAAATGTGATAAGTTTCCTCCTAGCACAAATTCCTTGGATGAAGGAATCCCATGACCTAAGAAGGCCATTAAAAGTGGTCATTACCACTTCTTCATTCTCTATATCTTCTCCCACAGTTTCAAGTTGTTCTTTTATCTGGGAGACCCTTGAGAAATAAGACTGCATGGTCTCCACATTCTGGATCTTGATATTCTTCAATTGATTTCTCAAGGTCATCTTCCAATTTATGTTCTTCCCTTCAAATAGCTTTGTCAAGGACTCAAACATCTCCTTGGGTGTTTTCAGAGATGACACATGTGGTATGAGATGGTCTTTGATAGAATTAGCAATGATCCTCTTAACCTTGACCAAGTTCCTCTTGTGTAAGGCCTTAGCCTCTTCCCCATCTGGGATAGGGATCTCTTCACTTATGTAAGTGTCCAACTCATTCTCTTCTAGGATTAACCCAATCCTATACTTCTATGCTCGGAAGTTATCAGCCCCTTCAAGCTTATCCTCAAGCTTGGTGTCGTGAGACATCTTAAAGAGTACTTCAAATGGAAATAGAAAAGATTTAGGTCTTACCACTTGATTTCTTGAAAACTGGATCTGGTGTTGGATTAGTGTTTGTCAGAGAAACCCTAAAAATTCAAACTTTGAATTTCAAACTTCTGAAAGGATAGAAAGATGCGCCTTGATGATTTGATCAAGATGGTATACTCAGAATTGGAAAACTGCAAAGTTTCACCCCTCAAAATTGCCTTTTAGATTTCCAGATTCACTAGGAGGACCCTGAATTAGGGTTTGAATTTCCCAGGTCTTCACCCAACTAAAAAGTTCGATCCAAAGCTCTAAAATTTGATTTTTCCAAGGAGCTTCCAGCTGTGGTCTCAGATTTCAGAAATTCCAACTTTTGCAGAAACCCTAATTTCTGGATTCACTTGACAAGACCCCAAACTAGGGCTTGCTTTTCCCAGAGTTTTACCCAACCAAAAAGTACAATCCAAAGCTCTGAACTTCTATTTTTCTCAGGAGCTTCCAGCTATGGTCTCCGAATTCAGAAATTCCAATGTTTGCGGAAACCCTAATTTTTAGGTAAAAAACTGAAAGTGCTCAGAATTGAATTTTGTTTCGACAGAAAGATGTGCCTTGCTGAGGGGAGTCAATCTAGCCTCCTACCTTTCAAGATATGTAGAGAGAAACCCAAAAAACAATAAGCCCTAGCTTCCACAACTGCATAGTGTCTTGTTCTCAGGTTAGCTCTGATACAATGTTAGACTTTGAGCATTAATTCAAAATGATCTAGGATCTTATCTAAAAGAATAACAAGCACGACATATCAATCATAAGAGACAATCACAAGAGACAATAGACACAGAGTTTCCTTAGGGAAAACCAAGAAGGTGAAAAACCCCAATAACTTCCTCAGAGATAGATAGAGCAATGATACAAAACCCAAGTACAAGAGATAGTCTCCTTAGCAGCTTCTCCTCCTCCACTAGTGCGCATCACTCAATGAAAGAGATAGATGAGTAAGTGAATGATCAAATAGAGTGACACCCTCACTCTATTTATACACAACTTGACTTGCCTTTTAACTCTAATTAGGTCTACCCCAACTTAACCACTTAACATAATACTAACTGGGCCGACCCCACTAGGATGGTCTAATAACCCTTTAACCCACAAGACTCATACAGGGCCAACCCCATCAAGGTGGTCTAATAACCCATCATGTATAAGTTACGATACTTGTAAATACAAATGACGACACTTCTGTACAGACGAATAATAACCTCTTTGTAGGGGTACAATATACATATATGAAATACATTCCGAAGTTACATATACATCAACAGATCAGGTACAATCTCTTGGTGGCTCTCATTATTATGTTACATTTATTGATGATACAACTAGAAAAACTTGGGTTTATTGCATTAGAAAGAAATCTAATGTGTTTGCTACTTTTAAGAAATGGAAAGCTTTGATTGAGAATGAGACAGGAAAAAGGTTGAAGTGTCTCAGATCTGATAATGGAGGTGAATATTGCGGCAAGGAGTTTGATCGTTACCATTCATACCATGGCATTCGTAGAGAGAAGACGGAACCAGGAACACCACAAGAAAATGGTGTGTCGAAAAAGATGAATAGACCAATCATAGAGCATGCAAGGTGTAAGAGATTGCACGCAGGGTTTCCCTTACATTTTTTGGGTAGATGTTGTAGATATTGTTGTTTACTTAATAAACCGAGGGCCTTCAAGTGCTTTGGATGGTGGTATTCTAGAGGAGGCATGGATAGGTAAAAAGGTAAACTATGCTTTTCTGAGAAATTATGGGTATGAAACATTTGTCCATATTGATAAAGAAAATAGAACAAAGCTTGAGGATAAATCCAAGAAATGTACCTTTATTGGATATGGGGTTGATGATTTTGGTTATCGCTTATGGGATTATGAAAAAAACAAAATAATTAGGAGTAGAGATGTGGTATTCAATTAAAATGTCATTTATAAATATCAGTTGAAGGGAAAGAAGTTGGAAAAGGAAAACACAGAGTACACAGTGCTTGATGAAATCAAATAAAGTGAGTTCCAAAGGTGTCAGAAAATCAAGAACAGCAACAAGTACCTCAAACTCGTGCAAGTGTTAGAAGATATACCAGGTTAAGTAGACCCCCTGAATGATTCTCTCCTTCATTGTATTATTTATTAATGATTGATTCTGGTGAACCAGAATGTTATGAAAAATCAATGCAGGTGGAAACTAGAAAGAAGTGGGAGCAAGGCATGAATGAAGAGATGGACTCATTGGTAAGAAACCATACTTGGGATTTGGTTCAATTGCCTGTAGGTAAAAGAGCATTGCAGAATAAATGGGTTTACAGGTTGAAGGAAGAAGATGGAGGAAAGAAACGATTTTCATAGAAGAAAGGTATAGATTTTGATTAAATATTTTCTACTCTTGTTAAAATGAATTCAATTAGAACTATTTTAAGTCTAGTAGCGGTAGAATATTTGCATCTTGAATAGTTATATGTACAAACAACCTTTCTCCATGGGTATTTGGAGGAAGATATTTATATGCAGTAGTCATAGGGGTATGAGGTCAACGGGAAGGAGAATTTGGTATGTAGATTGAAGAAGAGATTGTTTTCCCTAAAGAAAGCTCCAAGGAAGTGGTATTTGAAATTTGACAGGTTTATGACAGAATAAGGTTATAGTAGATGTCATTCTGACCACTGTGTTTATTTCAAGAGACTAGATAATGGAAGATATATTATCTTGTTATTGTATGTAGATGACATGCTTGTTGTGGGGTCTAAAATGTAGGATATAAATGTGCTCAAAAGTAAGTTAGCTAATTCATTTGTGATGAAGGATTTGGGTGCTGTAAAGAAAATCCTTGGTATGAGAATAACAAGAGATAGAAAAAATCGCAAATTGACATTGTCTTAGGGTGAGTACATACAAAAGGTGTTGTAGAGGTTCATAATACAGAATGAAAAACCAGTTAGTACACCTTTGGCCATCCATTTCAAACTAAGTAATGAGATGTGACCCAAGACACGGGAAGAGATAAATTACATGTCCAAGGTTCCCTATTCATCAACACTTGGCATCTTGATGTATTCCATGGTGTGCACACGACCAGATATTGCACATGCAATGGGAGTTGTGAGAAGGTATATGAACAATCCAAATAAAGAAAATTGGAAGGTAGTATAGTGTATTCTCATGTATTTGAGAGGTACTACCACTCATGCATTATATTTTGGAGGTTTAGACATTATTCTATAGGGATATGTTGAGGCAAATATGGTACGTGATAAAGGTAGCAGGAGGAGACATGGTATGTGTTTACTATAGGTGGAACAACAATAAGTTGGATTTCGAAGCTGCAAAAGGTTGTTGCACTTTCAACAATGGAAGCAAAGTATGTCACTACTACAGAGGCTAGTAAAAAGATGATTTGGTTGCATAGGTTCATGGAGGAATTGGGTAAGAAGCAGGAGGATAATAGGTTGTATAGTGACATCTAGAGTGCCATTCATATTGCAAAGAACTCAACCTTCCATTCTAAGACTAAAAATATATAGCTCAAGTACCATTTCATATGCTCCGTTCTGGAAGATGAACTATTGAAGCTGGAAAAGATACACACTATACAGAATCTTGTAGACATGTTGACAAAGGTAGTAACCAAAGAGAAACTAAGTTCCTGCTCGGTTTTAGTTGGCCTTCTAGCATGAAGGTGAAGATGAGAAATTTTCCAAGTCCAAGGTTCAGAGCATATTCCAACAAGTGCAGCAATGGTGGAGTTACTGTGATCAATCTCCAAGTGAGATATTGTTGGTTGTGGATCATGATCTTCTTGATTTAGATATGTTGTTGTTTCAGCCATGTTTGTACCCAAATTTTATATTATATGTAGGTGGAATGTACACTCACCCCATAGGGGGGGTGTGGGGGGGCATCTCCCCCCCACGGGGGTTCAAGCGGGACCCCCCCTGTTGGGGGGTCCATGGGCCAGCATTTCCCTTGAACCCCCCAAAAGAAATTTGTTGGGTTGTTCTTTCGGCCAACAGATTACATGCCTATGGTTTTGGATAGCCCATGGTATTTTCCATGGTAATTCCCCTTTAAAAGGAATCCATTGTAATACAGCTGTGTGATATATTGTAGCATTGTAAATATATTTGATTGTGTAAAAGAGACAGTGAGAGAGTGAAGAGGAAGTTGTAGTTGATGTGTTGCAGGTTTTATCCCTTCATTTGTTGTATGGTATAATAATAAGTACTAGAAATTTCTGTGTGGATGTAGACCATCTTGGGTGAACCACGTTATATTTGTGTCTCTCTTGTAACGTGTTTTATGTGATTTATATTTGCATCTTGTTTATTGTTATTTCTCTATGATCCTGTTTTTTCTAGTAGGTAATGCATAACAATGTTTGTTGATTTATTATAATATGGTTGAAATGTTATATAATATATGCATTGGTTGTGGGGAAGGAGACCCGAGGTCAAATCCGTGGGATTCCGCCCTCCCTTTGTTCTATTTTTACCCCAATCAAACATATATATATTATTTTCCAACCATACAATAAAATAAAACCCTTTGTCTGTTGGTCAAGTTGTTGGAGTTTGTTGTTGGAGGTTACGAGTCGAAGTCTCCAGGAATTCACCATTCAATCTAGCCTTCAACCAAATTTTGGCTTGTCTCAGGGTGGCACTTGTCACCCCTGGATTGGTCTTTGTGTTGCATCGAGGCTAGGCGACATCAATGCCATGCCACTATCAACTCGACTTCCATGTCACCATCACGTCAACTGATCCTGCCACATGGAATCATAAGAGGGATTTTGCATGTGCGCCATACATGCCATATAGGGAAGTCATATTTCCAAAACTTCAAAATCTAAAAACTTCTTCGTCTGAAGACCGATCGAGGTGAAATGAACGTTGTTGGAATTTTCTTGACAAGATCTTCACAATGGTTCTATATATGTTGCGATTTGAGGACATTGAAATTTGGCCTTTTAAGATCCTCTTGGATCATTCCTCCCCATTGAGAATCTTTTGGGCCTCCAAAAACCTTATTAGTTAATAGATAGGTGAGGAAATTGCTCCCTCAATATTCCCTTCTCGATCCACCTGGATTTGTAATATTCTTGGACTTCTTATTGTACCTGCTAAAGCCTCTGGATGAAAGGTTGAGCCATTGTTTGGATGACTACCTCTTTCTCTCTATTTGTCTGTGGATGGAAAGCAGTACCCCTCTTTAGCTGAAAGAATAGGTGATCAATTTGCTCATTAGTGACCTGCTTTTTACATGGCAAAAAAATACACATATCCACTATTATATGACTCATTTTTTACTTAGGCATCCCCCTTACAAAATCCATGGAGAAATTCTCCCAAGGATGGAAAACAAAAATCCAGCCATTAAAATGAATTTTTAGAGGTACCTACACAACTTTTTAGAACGTGGTGTAAAAAGATGAAACGTAGATAAGCAGATCACATTCCAGAATATATAACTTTTATTTATGGAAAATAGGTATAACTCCCAAAAAGTGGCGTTCTTCTAGGGTTGGTATGTTATTTTTTTTCAAAAACATAATGCATATGCTTGAGTTAGGCCTCGGGTTTGGTATGTAAAATTTCTAAATTTGAAAAATAAATTTTGTAGTGTTGTAGATAACAGGTGGATCTAGTGCAACACTATTTTCCCAAAATTTTCCAAGCTAATTTTATATATTTCTTAAATTAAGGAATTCGGGAAAGCCCTAAAAATACAAGTTCGAGCGTTAGGCCCCTCTATCATGGTCTTAAAAAAGTCATTTTTTTCTAGTGTGTATGTATTTCAGTATACTTGTGCGGGTTCTTTGCCGCTTTCAAAATAGGTTTGTCAGTCAAAAGTTATACCTAAAATACATGACCTATGCTTTATGTAAATATGACATGGTTGCAAACATAAATGAATAAAAAATAGAAAATACTAATAAATTTATTCAAAAAATAGATATTTGCAATCTACACAAAGAGTTCTATAAGCGTGTGTAGTTTCATTACCAGTGGAAAAGTGGAGCATATATAGATTCGAGGTTGAAAATCATGAAGTTACAGAACATGACGTAAGTTTTCTATAATGCAGTCCAAGGCATGAGGTTCATAAATCCAAACCTATAAGCACACCTACGAAGTCATTACACATGGTATGAAAAAAAGGCAAGCGCGCCAAAAAAAAAAAAAATTAGTGCACACGTTAGTAACGTGCCCTCACGATTAGCGCACATGCACTAATAGTGTGCACGCACTATTAGTGCGCATGCGCTAATGTTACATATTCTTTTCACTCTCCTTCTAGCTATATCTCCTTTTCTAAATATAATCCCATCCCCCTCCCTCTTTATAACCCCACCTCCCTCTCTCTCTCAACCACTCATCTATCCCCTTACCATAAAGCATAATCCCCTGATTAAAAACATGTACCATAAAGCCCAAGCCCCCCATCTCTCTATTACCCTAAGCCCTAGACCCCTCCTTTCTCTATTTCTCTAACCCCTTACCAATAACATTGCCCCCTCTCACTTAGTCCTACTAGTAACCATCCCCCCCATCTCTCTCTCTTTCTCTATAATTCTCTCTAAAGCCCCAAACCCTAATCTCTCTCTCTCTCTCTCTCTCTCTCTATCTATCTATCTCCTTCCCCAAACCACCACTCTTCACCCTCATACCCCCACCTCCCTCTCTCTTTCGCTCTCTCTCACCTACCTCTAACCATCTCTCCATCCCTCTCACTCTATCTATATCCCTCCTCACCTACTCTACCGCTACCCATTAAACACCCACTCTCTCTCTTCATTTTGGTCTCTCACCCCCTCCTACCACTAACCACCTCCTCTCTCTGGATCGTTCTAAACCCCTGACCCCCAATCTCTCTCTTTGAAACCATAACACCTAATTTCTCTCTTTAAACCACTAACCACCTTTCCATATCTCTCTCTCTCTACAATCCTCACCATCTCTCTTTTTCTCAATATTTCTCTCTCTCTCTCTCTCTCTCTATCTATCTTCATAACCCACAATATCCCTTTCTCTAGATCTCTGAAAACCCCTAACCCTCAACCTCTCTCTCCCAACCCCTAAGCCACAATCTCTCTCTCTCTCTAAACCCCTAACCCCCAATATATATCTCTCTCTAAACCCCTAAGCACCAATATCTCTCTCTCTAAATCCCTAACCCCCAACTGTTCTCTTTCTTTCTCTCTGTAAACACCTAACCTGGAATCCATAATACCCTTTTACATTTGATACTCTCTCTCTCTCTCTCTCTCTCTCTCTCTCTCTCTCTCTCTCTCTCTCTTCGGGCCATCCAAAACTTAATAGTAGATATTGGTCAGCTTCTGCATATTTTCCTTCAAGGCTTCACACTCTTTCACATTTGATACTCTCCCTCTCTCTCACTCTAAACCCATAAACCCCAATATCACTCTCCCTCAACCCCTAATAGGAATCCAAAACTTCATAGTACATATTGGTCAGCTTATGCATATTTTAATTCAATACTTCACACTCTTTCACATCAGATGTACTCTCTCTATATCCCTCAACCCCTAACCCTCAATCTCTGTCTCTCTCTATAAACCCCTAAGCCACAATCTCTCTATCTCTCTCCCTAAACCCTTAAACCCCAATCTCACTCCTTCTCTATTTGTAAACCCCTAGCCCCCAATATCCCTCTCTCTCTCTCCAGACCCTTAACCCTCAATCTCCCTCTCTCTATAAATCCCTAACCTCCAATCTCTCTATTTCTCTCTAAACCCCTAACCCCCAATATCCCTCTCTATAAATTCCTAACCTCCAATCTCATTGTCTCTCTCCCTCTCTCTCTCTCTCTATAAACCCCTAAACCTCTCTCCCTCTTTCTTAATATTTATCTCTCTCTATCTCACTGACCCGCAATCTCCCTTTCTCTAGATATCTCTAAACCCCTAACCCCCAACCTCTCTCTCTCTTTCTCAACCCCTAATCCATAATCTCTCTCTCTCTCTAAACCCCTAACCTTCTCTCTCTTTATCAATTTTCTCTCTCTCTATCTCCCTAACCCACAATCTCCCTCTCTCAAGATCTCTCTAAACCCCTAACCCCAACCTCTCTCTCTGTCAATCACTAAGCCACAATATCCCTTTCTCTCTCTAAACCCCTAACCCCCAATATCTCTCTCTATATAAATCCATAACCTCCAATCTCTCTCTCTCTCTCTCTCTCTCTCTCTAAACCCCTAAGCCTCTTTCTCTTTCTCAATATTTATCTCTCTCTATCTCCCTAACCCACATTATCCCTCTCTCTAGATCTCTTTAAAACCCTAACCCCCAAACCCCCTCTCTCTCTCTCTCAACCCCTAAGTCATGATATCTCTCTCTCTCTATGTCTCTCTCTCTAAACCCATAACCCTCTCTCTCTTTCTCAATATTTCTCTCTCTATATCTCCCTAACCCACAATATATCACTCTCTAGATATCGGTTAGCTTCTGATCAATCATCTAGTTATTGCTTAGCTTCTGCATTTTTCCTCTAAGACTTCACACTCTTTCACATCCGATGTAATATCTCTATCTCCCTCAATTCCTAACCCCCAGTTTATCTCGCTCTCTAGATCCCTAAGCCACGATCTCTCTCTCTCTCTCTCTCTAACTAAATTCCTAACCCCTGATATCTCTCTCTGTCCCTCTTTCTAAATCCATTACCCCCAATCTCTCTCTTTCTTTTTCTCTCTCTAAACCCCTAACCCCCAATCCCTAAGCCCATTTCACGTTTGATACGCTCTCTCTCTCTCTCTAAATTCCTAACCCTCGATATCTCTCTCCCTCCCTCTTTCTAAATCCCTAACCCCCAATCTCTCTCTTTCTTTTTCTCTCTCTGAACCCCTAACCCCCAATCCCTAATACCCTTCCACGTTTAATACTCTCTCTCTCTCTCTCTCCGGGGAATCCAAAACTTCATAGTAGATATTGGTTAGCTTCTGCATCTTTTCCTTCAATAATTCACACTCTTTCACATCCGATGTAATATCTCTATCTCCCTCAATGCCTCCCACAGTCTCTCTCTCTCTCTAAAACCCTAAGCCACAATCTCTCTCTCTCTCTAAATTCCTAACCTCGATATCTCTATCCCTCCCTCTTTCCAAATCCCTAACCCCCAATCTTACGTTTGATACTCTCTCTCTCTCTCTTTCTCTCTCTCTTTAAACCCCTAACCACCAATCCCTGAGACCCTTTTACGTTTGATACTCTCTCTCTCTCTCTCTCTCTCTCTCTCTCTCTCTCTCTCTTCCGGGCATCCAAAACTTAGTAGTATATATTGGTCATCTTCTGCATCTTTTCCTTTAATACTTCACACTCTTTCGCATTCGATCCTCTCGCTCTCTCTCACTCTAAACCCGTAAACCCCAATATCACTCTCCCTCAACCCTAACAGGCATCCAAAACCTCATAGTAGATATTGGTCAGCATCTGTATCTTTTCCGTCAAGACTTCACACTCTTTCACATCTGATGTAATATCTTTATCTCCCTCAACACCTAACCTATAGCCTCTCTTGCTCTCTAAACCCCTAAGACACAATCTCTCTCTCTCTCTCTCTCTAAATTCCTAACACCCGATATATCTTTCCCTTCCTCTTTCCAAATCCCTAACCCTCAATTTCTCTCTTTCTTTTTCTCTCTCTAAACCCCTAACCCCCAATCCTGAAGACCCTTTCATCTTTGATACTCTCTCTCTCTCTCTCTCTTTGTCTCTCTCTTCCGGACATCCAAAACTTAATAGTATATATTGGTCAGTGTCTACATCTTTTCCTTCAAGAATTCACACTCTTTTGCATCTGATACTCTCCTTCTCTCTCACTCTAAACCTGTAAACCCAAATATTGTCATCCCTCAACCCCTAACAGACATCCAAAACTTCATAGTAGATATTGGTAAGCTTTTGCATCTTTTCCTTCAATACTTCACACTCGTTCACATCTGATGTACTATATCTATCTCCCTCTATCTATCTCTCTCTAAACCCCTAACCCCCAATCTCTCTCTCTCTCTAAACCCCTATTGGTAAGGAAGAGGGAAGACCAATATTGGTAAGAGGAATTCCCAAGCAAGTCTCAGTAAGACAGATTTCAGCCTTACAGTTGAAATTTTTTTATAAGAAGGGTTGCCAATTATATTTAGTTCATATATCAGATTCATCATAGGACAAGGGCCCAAGGATAGAAGACTTCCAGTTCTTGCAAGAGTTCAAAGATGTCTTTCTAGATGAAGTGTCAAGACTGCCACCAAAGAGATATATTGGTTTTACCATTGATCTTGTTCCAGGGGCAGCACCAATTTCCAAAGCTCCTTTTATAATGAGCATGCCAGAATTGATGGAGTTAAAGATGCAACTACACAAATTAATGGACAAGAAGTATATCAGGACAAGTGTATCTCCTTGGGGAGCACCGATGTTATTTGTCAAGAAAAATGATGGGAATTTAAGGTTGTGTATTGATTACATGAAGCTAAATAAAGTGACAGTCAAGAATAAGTACCCATTGCTAAGAAATGATGATTTGTTTGATCAAATGAAGGAAGCTAAAGTGTTTTCAAAGATTGACTTGAGGTCTGGCTATTGTCAAGTGAGGATAAAAGAAGGAGACATTCACAAGACATCTTTCCGGACAAGATATGGCCATTATGATTTCACAGTGGTGCCATTTGGTCTTACCAATGTGCCTGCTACATTCATGTGTCTCATGAATAGTGTCTTCAACAAGTATTTGGATAAGTTTGTAGTGTTCTTGGATGACATTCTTGTTTATTCAAATAATGAAGAAGAGCATGAAGGACATCTAAGAATGGCGTTGCAAGTTCTTAGAGAACACCAATTGTATGCAAAGCTAAGCAAGTGTGATTTCTATCAAAGGAAGATACAATATTTGGGTCATGTTATCTCAGAAGAAGGAATTGCAGTGGATCTAGAAAATATTGAAGTCACAATGGATTGACCTACTCCAAAGAATGTTACAGACGTTAGATATTTTATGAGTCTTGCAAGCTATTATAAAAGGTTCATTGAGGGATTCTCAATATATAGCTCATCCAATTACATCATTGCAGAGGAAGAATGTTAAGTTTGTATGGTCTGAAAAATGTGAGAAAAGCTTCCAGCAGCTAAAGAAGTTTATTACCAACGCTCTTGTTTTGAATATTACAGATCCACGGAAGGATTTTGTAGTGTGTGCAGATGCTTGCATTGAAGGGCTAGGTGGAGTGATCATGCAAGAAGTATTTGTGATTTTCTAAGGGTCAAGTAAATTAAAAGAGCATGAAAATAATTATGCCGTGCATGATTTAGAATTAACAGCCACAGTCCATGCTCTCAAGATGTGGAGACATTATTTGTTGGGAAGAAGATTCGAGCTTAGGACAGACCACATGAGCTTGAAGTATTTGTTTGACCAGCCAAACTTGAATGCCAGGAAAACTAGGTGGATGGAATTTCTCTGTCAATTTTATTTTGAAATTAAGCATGTAAAAGGGAAAGAGAATAAGGTTGCAGATGCTCTTAGCAGAAAATTCCATGTTGCAGCATTAAGTATGTGCAAATCAGATTTGAAGACAAGATTTCTTGAATCCCAAACCAATGATGAAACTTACCTTCAAATTAAATAAAAATTGCAGCAGGGAATCATAGATGAAAAGTGTGTAGGATATCATCTTGGTGAAAATGATATTCTCCTTTATAAAGGTAGAATGTATATTTCAAATTGTGCAGATTTAAAGAAGCTAGTGATGGATGAAATACATCAAATGCCATACTTTGGACATCCAGGATATCAAAAGACAATAACAGCAGCAAGAAAGCAATACTTTTGGTATGGGATGAAGAAGGACATAGAAAAATACATTTCTAGGTGTCAAAAATGCCAACAAGTTAAGGCAGAACATCAACATCCAGCAGGATTATTGCAGCCTTTTCCCATTCTGGAATGGAAGTGGGAAGTAATTTCTATGTATTTTATAATAGGTTTTCCAATGATAGTGAGGAAGCATGATTCAATTATGGTAGTGGTGGACAATCTATCAAAGGTGGTTCATTTTATTCCAGTCAAGTCCACTCATAAGACAAATGACATAGAAAATATTTTCATGAAGGAGATATTCAGATTGCATGGATTGCCCATGGTAATAATTTCATATCGAGATGCAAAGTTCACATCCAATTTTTGGAAGGGATTATTTCAGGAATTGGGCACTCAACTGAATTTTAGTACATCATATCATCCTCAAACAGATGATCAAACTAAGAGGGTGAATTAGGTTCTTGAAGATATGCTGAGAATGCATGTGATGGATAAACCATTCAAGTGGGAGGATTACCTACACTTGGTAGAATTTGCATACAATAATGGACATCAAGCATCATTAGGAATGAGTCCATTTGAGCCATTGTATGGCAAAGGATGAAGGACTCCAGTGAATTGGTATAGTCTGGTGAATAGGGTAGTGCTTGGGCCAGATATGACCAAGGAAATGGAACAAGAAATTGTGAAGATCGAGTAGAATTAAAGGCAGCTCAGGACAGAAAAAAGAGTTATGCATATTTGAAAAGAGTACATAGGGAGTTTCAGATTGGGGATCATGTTTACTTAAGAGTGAAAGCAATGAAAATTTCCCTGAAGTTGGGGAGTTGTGCCAAGATGGAACCAAGATATTGTGGGCCATTTGAAGTCCTTGATAGGATAGGACCAGTTGCATATAGAATTGCATTTCCTACTAACATGAGAGCTCATAATTTTTTCCATGTTTATTTGCTTAAGAAGTATGTACATGATACTAATCACATAATTGATTGGAATGTGATACATATGGAACCCAAGGGAGAGTTCCAAGTGGAGCCTATGCACATCCTCGACAAGAAGGTCACATTGTTCTAGAATTGTGCCATCGGATAGATAAAGGTGCAATGGAAGCACCTTAGTCCCGATGAGGCGACATGGGAGATGGAGGATGCCATGAAAGAGGTATTCCCATTTTTGTTTAGTTTTGAGAACATTGAGGATGGTGTTGTTCTAAGGGGGAGGGGATTGTAATTCCCTCATTTTGACCCTTATGATATATTGGATTTTAATGTAAATATTGTATACATGTGATGTATGTTTTCCTAGCGTGGAGCTCAAGGCCAAGGCCCCGCTAGTGGATGCTCATATTTATTTAAAAGGAAAGTATTTGATATTATGTTAGCCATGTGCTATTAATCCATGGAACATTGTAAAATGATGTAAATATTAATATTGCAATAAAATACCAAAACAATTGGCTGTGGAAGCAACCAACAAGAGGGGGCCATGTGTATCTACTAGGGAGAGGTGAGGAGGTTGTGGGATTGAACTCCATGCTGCCAAATTTCATCTTGAGAACCAATTTGACCTTCCTTGCTGACATTTAATTCGGTTGTAAGGAAGTGGTTGACGAAATCAGTCCATGGATTCAATGGAGCAGGAGCAGGCCTCCAATTCATATGGAAGGGTATCGGCTCTATTTTTCTTGACCCACAAGTCACTCCACCTTGGAGGAGGACTTTTTCCCTCATCCCAATTCCATTGTTGACAAGAAAGCCTCATTTTTCATCCATCATGCATTACCAGCTGTGAGGAAAACCATAAATCACGATTCTGAGTTAAGCCACGATTTGGAGTGCTAAAATCGCCTGAAAATTCATCTGGGAAGTTAAATCGAACATGGGATCCATCAACCTGAACCCTAGAGGGTGAATTTCAGAGTGTGAGATGCTCAGAAATCGTGAGAAAACCCATATTTGATAGCTGAGAGTCCAGTTGCGAGATAGAGCCTTTTGGTCGCAACCCTGAGGAGATCCAAGCGTGAGTGACAAAGAAGAATATAGAATAGAGGTTGGAACTACTTGATAAACCTAGTGAAGGCTAGAATCTCAAGGAATTAGTAGCTTGGACCTTTCTATTCCCACCCTGAAGAGCACTGGAGGGAAGGGATGCCTAAGGGACTGTGTAGCAAAGAAAGGACCTTCCTTGTGTTTGGTGTGGTAGGTATTGTGGGTTCCAAGGCTGTTGGGATTTAGTTTGAGATGCTTGTATATCTCTAGTTGAGCTCACTAACTTAGCATCCTCCTCCATTATCTTTTGCATGCTTGATAAAACCAACCGTGTGTTGGCTTAGCATGTTTGTTGGTGTGAAACCATGGCTGTGAGTGAGCCTGTTTAGTTCCTCCTTAGTGGATACACAACCCAGCTCGGGGGTGGTCTCTCAGCTGAAAGAATATAAGCTGGACAGAGACCTATGGTTTGGTGGAACGTTGCTCTCACATAACCAATTGCTTGGACAACTTCATCTTAAAATATATGTTCTCTCTGTGTTTCTTAATGATGCTAATTCCTATATTGTGTTATTTTTAATTTCGGGTCAAATTGAATGAAATGATCATATGGAATTAGTTAGTAGGAAGTCTCTGTATAACCCTGAACATGAGGCTGGTTCATATCTGATTGTTTAATCATTTTTCTCATGTTAAATATGTTGTTAGCCTTGCATGATGTAGATGCATTAATCAGATTTAGTTCCATTGTGTATGTTATTATTCATTGCACACACTTGTAGATTGTTTTTATTTCATCACTTGATCTTAGGGGATGAATTAGACACCACCCATGTTGTGTTCATGATCCCTCTATGGGTCAAATGAATTGAGGAGCGATGACAGAGTGGGATCGGAGCTCTTTACAGAGTGGTAAAGAGGCATGGATGAGGTTTGGGGAAATAATTTGGTTGGAAGAATGAAAAAATCAAAGTCCTAAAGTGTGGTAGAGGATCATGCCGTTGCATAGGGATCGCCGAGAGCTCTCCAATGGTGCCAATTTTCCAAAAATGGACTTAGGATGAGAAAGTTATCAACCTATGAACTTGGTAGTAACATGAGCATATTGCCGACTTCCGAATTTCCGAACCCGCATTGTGGATTACGGAATGCATAAGTTAGATGGGTAATTTCTACGAAGTTGCGTGTTGGCGTTCCGACTTCCGACTCCTGCATCGTGGATTGCAGATTGCGGTAGTCGGAGGTGTAGTTTTCTCGGAGTTGTGAATTCAATGTTCTGACTTATGACTCCCGCATCGCGGATTGCGGATTGCGGAATTCATAGGTGTAGCTTTACCAGAGTTGTGAATTTGGGGTTCCGACTTACAACTCCCGCATCACGGATTGCGGATTGTGGAAGTCGGAGGTGTAGTTTTCATGTAGTTGTGAATTCGGGGTTCCAACTTCCGACTCCCGCATCGCAGATTGTGGACTGTAAAATTCGAAGGTGTAGTCTTCCCAGAGTTGCGCATTTGGGTTCCGATTTCCAACTCCCGCATTGTGGATTGCAGAAGTTGGAGGCGTGTTTCTTCGAAGTTGCCAATTTTTGGTTCTGAATTACGACTTTTGACTTGTGGCTTGCGGATTGCGGACTGGAGTGATGGCGGTTGTGGGATAGTGCAGAGTTTAAAAAAAACATTATAAAGTTGTTCCCCCATCACCTCTAAAGGGTATCGAGGGGATCAAGGATGTTACATTCAAGATGTAGAAGCCACAAGCTACTTGGAAGAGAATACAAATGAAGCAGAAATAGAGATCCATGAGGTGGAGCGCAAGTCACTGCAAAGTGACAGTAGAGAGAATAAATTTTTGTAGAAGAAGGAGATGATGTTTGTCCTCCAGAGCCACACTTCCTTGTAGGGCCATTGAAGATGAGGGAAAAGGAGATTACGAAGGCCCTGAGAACTTTTCATGGCACTAATACATTGGTGTCACATTGTTGTTGGAGAATGGAGGACAAATATTCCATTGAAGACTTGGAGAAGATTCAAAAAGCAGTGACAGACATAAGAGGTTCATTTTTGCAGTTGATTTCTGATAGAGATCATCTTCTTGAGCTTGTGAAGATGTATCATAGTGCCTCACTAGAATATTAAGAGGAGATTGAAAAGCTCACTCATGATTTGGAGACTACACATGATTCTTTGAGGACCACTCAAAACACCCTTCAAGAATCAAGGTTGTAGATTGATCAACTTCATAGAGAGTTGAGCATACCACATCCTCTATCCTGCATAAAAAATGATCATGTACACATGGTAGGAAACACTTTGAATATGATGGAGGAACCTCATGTGGGGGATGAGCATGAGGAAAGTTCAAACTTGTAGGTTTTTATGAAGGAAGATGCTATAGAATATTTTGGCCAAACACTTGTCTTGATGCAGAAGGACATTGAAGAAGACATACCATTCGAATATGGAAGAAAAGGTACTTATTTATCCCAGGATTGGGTAGATGAGTACATAACATAAATGGAGAGGAAAGGATTCACCAGTCTTGCTTGCTTTGGTAGAAGACTCTTTGACACATCAATCATTAGGGAATCTAGGGAGAAAGAAGTGCAATTCAAAATGCATGTGCTTGAGAGAAGAACTGTCATGGAGAATATTGGAGAAGCACTAGATGTGCACCAGGAGAATCATGGGCTACCCTTGTTGAAGAAATATTTGATTTTGGAGGTGGTAGTTAGATTTTCTCCACTTGCACCAACCAACAAATATGTTGATCCATCCATGGATTGGGTTGACATGTACATTTCAGAGATGGGCACACATGGAGGTAAGAGTTTTGCATGCTTCAGTTGGAAGTTGATTGATACATTCCTTACTCTTTGATCTTATGAGCAGCTCCATCAAAGAAATCCATGGAAATCATATGATGCATTTAGTATGCATGGAGGGCCTTGGAAGCTCCAATTGATTCAATTGGATGGAGCATATTGCATTGATGCTCAAGGGGGGTTTCTCTTCCTATTGGAAAAATTCATAAAAATTCCAACAAGCACTTGGAAGAGTGTACTTCTGATTAGGGTGTGGGATCCTAGCAACCATTGGAGTGATGGATGGTTCCTAATGTCATAGAAACATAGGCAGTGGGATCATGGCATTAGTTGGTTTTTCATTTTGGTAGCTGGTAATAAGGAGCAAGACAACCATATTTTGCAGGAGTCTATGCATATGGATCAGTGCTTTAGTTTCCTATATGGGATTATTGTTATCATGCTTGGTGGTTTGGGATTCTGTAGAAGGTTCCTTTTGTTGACACTGTGCAGTGTAGAGGTGGGATGAGGAGACACTTCCCACTTCTCAGACTCATTTGGGATCCTGGAATCATTCTTGGTCTCAACTATTTTAGTTAGAGATTTCACAGAGTATTATGGGGACAGAGACACCTCTCATGAGGAACGAGATGCAAAAGTTCAAGTACCTTCTCAAAATTGATCTCCACCTTAATCCTCATCATCAAATTGTTATGGATGAATAAATTTTGCAAGAGACATCTCCTTGTGTCCAATGTTCCTACTTGGGAATTTCATGCATGAACATTGATTTGGTTGATGCACCTATGACTTTACGTTCCTAAATGAGTAGAGCATACATCAAGCACTTTGGTAAGCTTGTGTTGGTTTTTTTTATTACATTTTGGTTCATGGTAGGATGTTGGAGAAGTACATTCTTGATTTGCAATCTATGTCATGTACTTGGGTAGAGCAATCATTGCATATCAGTTTGTTTGAACGTGAAATTCAAAGGATAGAGATATTGCATTTTGAACCTATGATTGAGCATGGTAAGGATGGTACACCATGTAGAGGAACCTTTCATTTCATAACACATGTGGCCTCCCAAGTAAGGAAAGGAGTCTCCTATGGGGATGAGAATCTTCAAAGAGTTCTCAAAAGGATAAAGAAAATGTTACATCAATGTTTTAAGCTTACCCCACCAGGTTTCGCTTTACTATGTGTGCTTAAGGGAGATGCTTCCAAAGAAGACATAGGAATGGTTTTGGTGCCAAAAATACATCCCCTGAAGTTGCAGCCTTGTCAAAGACATTGGTCGCAATCAAATTCATAGAGGTGTTAGCCATTATAAATGTATTCGCTAAGAGAAAGCAATGCTTCAGAATGGACAAGTTTGAGGTTGAAGTTGACCACATTGGTTCAAGATCAATCTCAACACATAAGGAGCTCAATGTTTGGTAGCAAGAATGGATTACATGTGAGTCATTGTATGGGTTGAAGTATGAGAAGTGGTGCAACACATGGTATGAGGTAAAGCATATTCAAATTTGGACTATTCATAGGCCTAACATGAACATATGCACTATGTTTTATAAAAAAAATAACATACCAATCTTAGACGAATGTCATTTTTGGGAGTTATATCTATTTTCCATAAATAAAGGTCATGTATTTCGGAAGGTGATCTAATTGTCTACTTTTCATCTTTTTACACCATAATTTAAAAATTTGTGTTAGGACCTCTTAAATTTTTTTTTAAATGCGCCATAAGTGAGTGTCATTACCTTGCACTAGCCCAACGTGCCTTAACAGAAATAGAGATGGAGAAGGAGAAAAATGAAACCATCTTGATAAAAATAGAAACCATAGAAACTCAGATTGCATTTCTCCAGATTTGAGTTAGCAACTTGAGTTGAAAGGTGCCCCTTCAACATCTCCTCCTTAAAAAAATAAACATTATGATTATTATAATAAGCATATAATAACAATGATATTTAATTTTTTTATTCTTTAATTCTTTAGAATTTATTTATAGATAAATTTTTAAATACAAATTAGTGTAGTAATTCATACAATTTATTAACTCATAAATTAACTTATAAATAATTTACTTAGATAGTTATTATGTTTTGCTTATTATATATATAAAACTTGAAATAAATATACACAGATTTTTAAAATTGTGATAAATTAAAAAATTAAAAATGTTAACCTAAACCTAACATTATAAAAGAAAAATGTTTTTAATGCTCTACTCTTTTAGTGTTCGGAAGATTATAAAAGGAAAAATGTTTTTAATACTCTATTTTTTTTAGTATTTTGAAGATAATAAATATATGAAAAACTGTACTGTATGAGATTATATTTATTTATTAGTTTAACTTTTAATTTTCACCATATATAAAAACGTACGATCTATTTTCTTTTAGTTATTAGTCCCACAAATATATTATTATACAAAGTTGGAGTTTGTTCTTCTTCTGAGTTTGTATTGGAGTGCGATAGCGATAGCATGACGAGAAATCACAGTTTTGTCAAATGTGCGGAGAAAAGTGAAAAACGTTTTGGAAATTTATTTATGTCGAAAAAACAGTCGGCATTGAATTGAGACTATGGTTGCAGAGGGACCCATAAATATCTCTGGAAATTTCATATTTATGAGATTAAATAAGAGCCTTTAATTCCCCGGAAGCTGTTCGTATTGACTTAATTTCCAGACTCCAACATTTCAAAGCCGCCGTGTGAGTTGTACGTGTTGACTTGACTGTGGCATACGTCGATACGCAGAAGTCGGAAATGGTGAAAGTAGTCAGCAAATGCATAGAATAGTCAGAGAAAAAGAAATGCCATGTTCATCCAAAAATCTTTCATATTCTCTTGTCCTACTTATAATGGATGATCCAAGATTTTGTGGAGAACACATAATTTAGAATTGTATGTCGCAGCCTGGTATGCAAAATGTGTCCAAATATTTTAGTGCATTTTTATAACATTTAGGGTCTTCACTTAGGGTGAGAAATGAACTGTTTGTACGTTAGGATAATTAATTCAACTTTTGTACATTAGGGTAATTAATTAGTTGAGTATATTTTTAATTTATGAAAGGTTATCCTCTTATAATACAAATACATTTTTTCTTTTATAGAACATAGTGAAGAGCATGTGTCGTAATGACATAATGGATGTGTTGTAATGACATAATGGGTTGGTTTTATTAGGTTATCTTTTTCCATGGATTAATATAGTTGAAAATTTTGACACCAATTATAGTTAGAGACATTGTTGTGGTGTTGCAACTGAAAAATAGTTTTTATATCCTCTAGAAGAAGGGTTAAAAATACAAGCACCATAAGATGTGACAAGATTTATCATTGGGAAGATTATTTTAAAATTTTATAAAAGTGTAAGATTATGATTGCGATATATCTTTAAATATAGGTTTGTGGATTATTAGAAAATTCATTTATTCAATTTCTAATTAGCTAATACCCAAACAATGTAAATTTCATACATGACTATTTCCTTTAGAATGATAATGAAATCAATGATATAAATGAGATAAATAAAAACAATGAACAAATAATCACAATCATGAAGTATCTTTCAAAACCATAAAAATAATACTATAATAGTAATATCATAATTTATCGCATTAACTATTAAAAAGAACACATATTAAGTTATATCGACTATGGAATATGGTTGTTAATATAACACTCATTTCTCATACATAGCCATTCTACTCAAGCTCATGGGGCTATACCATAATAAGGGTAGTTATTATATGTGATATGCTTTGAAATTCCCCTAAGAATGTATGTGTATATATATACACTAAGTTAGTTAAGGCCTATCGTATTATTTAAAACTATATAATAGAATAATTAAATGGTTATAAAACCAACAAATCGTGTATTAAAACACTTATCAAGCATACAAATTTGGAATAATCCTATTTGTTGATAGATATATTTGCAGAGAATACATGAGAGAATAAGAGAATTATGAAAAATAATATATATTTATATGTTTATATCTTCATATTCATTATCGCAAGGATGGTATATGCATAGATGATGATCATCAATCTCTATATGACCACATGGCTAGTGGATTAACTTCACTTCAACATCAATCTTATTTTGATTTTTTATAAATAACTGCATGGTAAAAGAAGGTGAAATCACGTTATCATCAATCGATAATCACAATTCTTATTTTTATTTTTTAGAAATAAGTGCATGGAGGAGAAAGCTGAAATCACATTATCATCAATGGATAACCATAATAAGAAAACCATCAATGCTTTCATGTCCATCACATGGGATTCGTTAGGGAATGTATCCAATTGGATGACCAAGAACCTTGTGGACATGTCCTGTCCTAATGGTATGGTGTTTATTGTGGATAACATGGACCTTTGTAAGTCCATATTGGAAGGTACCCTTTTGCTTACTCTTATCAATCTCTTATCATTTTGTAGTTTGAATCTTTCTAATAATTTTTTCTTGGTGGGAAGAATTCAACTTGAGTTTTTCTAGTTTAAACCATTGGGACTACTTTATCTAAGGTGAATCAATGAAGATATATAACACTTTTTAGTCAAATATGACAACAAAATTTTGACATTTTACATATTTTTAAAATGGAAACCCTCAAAACTCATATACCCTTTGTGAATGTTGAAGTGTAGTAAAACAATAAATTGTATGGAATTGTGTTGTCTTTCTAATGATATTTTATTAAAAAAAAAATAACATCATTTAATGTGTAAAATTTTCATTTAAAAGATGAGCATGATATACATAAAACATAGTACATCCCATTTTTTTGAGGGGGGCAAGGGGGGAAATTATATTTTTTATTATTTTTAGAAGTCGGCCAATTAATAGTTGAATCATATTTTATCAACATATGTTCACATCAACATTTTTCCTATTGTTTACTATAATGTCCCCAAATTTCTCATTCTAATACTTTGATTAAAATCATCAATTTTTTTTTTAACAGAAACGACTAGCCAGCTTTGATTATATAAAAAGATGGAAAATACATAACAAAGAATGATCAGATTGCTCCCATATGAGGAAGACATCCATCACACCAAGTTCATCATGTTCTAGCTGATAGTTATCATTGTATCTTCCGGTCCTATGAAAACTATAGCATCTTATGAATTGTCCTAGAAGGAATATGCAAAAAAAAAAAAAAAAAAACAAACATTGCTTGGATACTGCCTTATACAAAAACTGGAATTTCAAACCTTCCAGGATGCCAAAATTGTAGCTAGTATCTATTCTATGAGTTCTAAAAACCATAAGCATAATACTAAAAGACATTAAAAACAAAACATAACTAGAAAGAGCCCAACCTGAGACCTGAACTAACGAACAACTACTGTATCCCAGTATCCATGGCAGCACCAGCAGATCTCGCTGCCCCATTCTTCTCCGTGTTGAGGTCCACAAAGTTTCTAGCATTTGCCATAAATTTCTGCAGCTTCTCCATTTTCCTATTAATGTCCTCAAGATCTCTACCCGAGACTTTGTGCTTACGGGCCTTGTGGGGATAAGCTAGGCCCAAGGTCTCTTCAAGGTGCTCCACTTTCTAAGCAATGCTCTGGTGCTGAGCTTTAGCCTCTGTGTGAGTAGCATACGCCAGATTGTAAAGGCGAGTTAGGATTTTCTTGTGCTCCAGGCTTTCACTTCTTATCAGCCTAACTTGCAGCTCTAATTCCTGCAAATGATCCAAGAATTCCACTTCAAATTTGGAGATACCGCGATTCCCAGTCTGGCCATGCAAATTCCCAACCCCAACGTGCCTGCAACATGGACCGAGCCCATGCTTGCACTTTGCTTCTGCCGACTCTCCTCTCATTTCCTTCTACTGTAGTCCACGGCTGCAACCTCCAGTAGGACCTCTCCCCGGCTTGAAACACCTACCACATTTTTGTATTACTTTTCCCCTTCCATGCGGGCGCCCAACACCATGGAAAAACACATCACCCCTACCCTGAGGACGCCCTGCGCCATGATAATCCATACTCATGTCAAGTCAGAGGAGCTCCGAAAGGACAAAAAACAAACACAGAGTTCTGAGGACGAAGGAATGAGAGCTGGGAAGCCTCCAGATGCGAAGATAAGCCCCAGCATCTAGCGTGCATGCCAACCAACTTGCAAGATGAGTAATGGAAATAAATTTGAGCATGCAAGGGCGGCCTACGAGGAGTGTAGGAGCCGTCGAAAATCCAATGGAGAGATCCCAAAAATTTGAAAAAATTAACCCTCTAAGGTGTTGAAACCAAAGAGGTATAGGGAACCAAAAAGAGGGGACATGAGCCCAATCCATTAAGGCTAACCAAAGTCTAGGGGATCCAAGATTTTTCCAAACAATCATTGTTATATATTAGCAAACCATAGGAGAGCCTAACACCGATATTGGCCATTTCATCAACTTGTCTATTTTTTCCTCAAAGAATATGTAGAAAGGTAAGCTCATGAAAATCCCTGCTAATGCAGAGGAGGAGCTGTTGCATTTTTGAGGTGGGCTCTTTTCTTTTGACAACTATACATCTAGCTTCTCTAATAATGATTAAGGAGTCTCCTAAGACCATAAGTATTGAAATCCCTAGGTTGATAGCAATCTCTTGCCCTTTGATGAGGCCAAGCCACTCTGCTCCATTATTGGTTTTCCTTCCCATACCCCAGGAAAATTCTTTCTGCTTGTTCCCCTTGGAGTCGAAAATTATTCCCCCCGCACCTGCCAGCCTAGGAAAATCATCGAATTTGGCCTATAGTAGCATGCACAATTAATTTAAGTAATGAAAAGGTAATGTAGGACCATAATTTTAAATATTTTATTATCTAATAATTATTTTATGAGTTGGAAATGGTCTAGGTTTCCCAAGGGGGCACATAGAAGGAGGGATAAGGCCATGTGAGTTGTCTCACTCAAAAAATTTGGAGACAACATCTAAAAGAAGGCAAGACAACCTAAAAGAAGGAACTTGGAAAAAGCAGTAAAAGAAACACAAAGCAGAAAGGCAGAAGTTTCTTGATTTTTGCACTCAAGAATAAATATCAACAGTAAAAAAAGATACAGGAACCAAATTTAGCTAGTGAGGGTGCAATTGATGAGGCAAGTGGGTCCAAATGCAAAATCAACTTCCCAAAGAAGCCTCCACTCATCAATAATTCAAATTTCAAGAAGGAAGACTCTAGAGAAAGAAAGAAATCCACTAGAGGGTTATAAAAGAAGTATGAGAGTCTCCTTATGAATATTTTGGCATTTTTACTTTGTGATATTCATGATATTGTTGAGATATGAGATTTTCATAGGCTTAGGTGGTGTTCCACTTTCCAACATTAGTTGATGTGCCCCTTTGCATTCATTGATCCAACTAAGAGATTGATAGATCCTTCTGGTGGAGTTTGAGTAAGAAGAAATCAAGTCCTTTTCATGGAGATTATTGCATCCATTTAAGTTTATTTTCAAGTATAATATAAGTTCCAGAATAGTGTGCTTAAGTTTTAGTTTGGTGAGGAAGAAACTATAGCAACAATATTCTAATGCAATGAGTTTTATCCAGTGAAGAGTAAGAATTGAAGGTTTGTGCCCCCTGTGAGTTGCAGCAGCTGGCCATGAACCTCCAGTAATATATATGATGATTTTCTCTTTCTCATGGTTCTAATCTAGTGGTAAAAGGTCCTCCTCCAATTCTATTTCTATGTTGTAAAATTCCAAGTATAGTGGACATTTTGTTAGTTTGGCTCCAATAGACTCTTGATTGCATCTATGAAAGTCTATTTATATATTTATGCTATTCAATGGAAATTATTTGGCTTCATATATGAGATTTATTGTAGAATTAGTGAGCATTAAATGGCATTTGAAGGTATCTGTTCTCTATGCTTGCGTAATGGTGGAGAAATTTGACTAGTTTTTTGTTTTAAAGCATTTAACTGTTTCATGTGCTTCCAAAGTATGATCTGAATGTTCATACAATAAATCAAAGGTATTTGAGTCTCTCCACACTCATAAAACATAATTTAGGAATCCTTTTATTCCATTCAAATTGGCTTGAAAATTGTCTCTCTGCCTTGTCCTAGTTTTGAACTTTTCACCTAGTCACTTAATTTTCAGTCTAGATTTTGCCTTTCAAATCTATTGATTGCATGGAAGGTTGGGATACTCTCGTTAACCTTCTAGTGATTTAATTAATTACATTAATGTACCATAAGTAGGGTATTTTTCACAGAATTCCTGGGGCCATTTCCTTGAAGCCTTTGGTTTAGCCAAAGGAGTCTACCTAGGTGTGATGCACTCCTGAATGTGTAGAGTCTTGAAGTACTAATCATAAAGTTCAGTCCTAGTTATCTGTTTTTGAGTTAGGGTGCCTAAATAGGGGTTTGGGTGCATTATAGATGTATTAGAGCATGGTCCTTTGCACCTGTGAGAAACAAAGTTCAAAACTCTAAGCTTTAAAGAAGAATTTTCAAGCTATGAGACTAGCACCATCTAGTGATGTTTATGAATTGGATGATGAGGAAACATCACGCTCTAATGATGATATGATTTATGTTGATGGTGGACTACAGGTCACGCATGAGGATGATGAATCCTTGTGTGACATTGTGTGCATAGAAGAACAAAAGGCCTACTCCACCAAATTTCAGTATCATTGATGATAGAGTGTGTTATGGGGAAATCCTCTAGGAGTCAATCCTTTTGAGTAGCTCAGAGAATAACAAAAAATAAGGAAATATATCCATGAGGTATTGCATTTCTGAGACTTCTAAACTTTCAAAGTTAAAAGGTTTTTTCTGAATTAGGATCCTTATTGCAGCACATATTAGGGAAGAGTAAGTCATATTTTCAACAATGTGTGCAGAGAAGTGGAGCATATAATGCAATAGAGTTTAGCCTCTCAGTCATGACCAATGCATCACAGTGAAGTAGAGCACAATCTCTCCCCAGTTGGTTGTGCACCAGTAGAGTTGATGGAAGAGTATTCTACCATATATCCATCACCTGAGGAGGAATACATGATACAAAGGTATGATCACATTTTAGATTATAGTATTCCTTTGTGTCATCATGAGGTTGCATCCACTTCCAGGGAGAAGTCTGATCTTGTCATGGTTGATTCTACTGGCATTGAGACTCAAGTTTTTGGTGTTTAGGATCATTGTAGTGAGGGATGGATTTTTGGATAGGATTATTCATGATTCTCATATGGTAGATGAGATCACATGTGAGAGAACACCTGGTGTTGTCAAGTATCGACGGAGTGACTTGGAGAGATTTTTCCTAGTCACCAAAGAGAGGATGTTGCAAGTTTTGTACAGAACTGATGGTGCATATAGATTCATGGAGGATCTTATTAGGAGAGTTTAGATGGAGGAGAGAAAAGGTGGAATTGTTGGTAGAGTCTCTAGATATGAACTGTGCAATATTAAAGGAGAGATAGAAAAGATGAAGGTAGACTACTTGCATATGTTTATGGATAGAGACATGGCTCTCAAATTTGATGAAAACAAAGCAACAACAAAAGGAGATCAACTTCATATTGATTTGGCAGATTCTCTTTCCTCTGCGAGGACCACTAATGATGTGATCTATGTGGATGATTGCACACATGTTTCATTAGAGGAGCCTCATGCGCAAGGTGAGCATGAGGACTGTTCAATGATGCAAGTGCTTGATGGTAACAGTGATAAGGGGGTTGTTTCTAGAGCACTTGTTTCACACCAGGGAGATCATGAGATTTATTTATGTTATGAAGGATCATTTGTGGAGGATGTACTTGAGTTCATTTCACTTGGCCCCGACAACAGAGATCCTGAGATCATTTCCTTGGGATCAAGCAACGTAGAGAACTATCCATCTATGGATATATGCATTGTAGATTTAATGAATTTAGGAGGTGAGAGCACATCTTATGATTCCATTGACATTCCTTACAGTTCCCCGTTAGATGAGCAACATCCTATGCGCATTTGGCTGCCATTTGATGCCATTCATCCACATATGGATTAGGTGGAAGATTACATAGCACACATGGAGATACCTTGTAGAAAGAGTTCTACTCATGTTAGGTGGAAGATAGTTGCGCAAGCAAGTTACCATGAGGAGATTGGCATATAGCATGTTGAGTCATTTTCCTTGCACAAGGAAGAACTGAGCTTTCCTTTTTGGAGGAAACTCACACCATTGGATGAGGCACACCAATACATTCTTGTTGGACCAACCAACAAAGGAGACCATGCATCTATTGTTTCAATGAGTGGATTTTGTAGAGAGTTGTAGATGGCCTACTTTCCTTCACTCCTAGTGCCTGAGGATGTGAAAGGAAATGTTGATTTGATGGAGGGACCATTTCTATTGATGCTTCATGAGAAGCAAGAGACACATTTGTATGCTTATCAACTTGATTTTGATCACTCAGACACACCTGTGGTACACCTTTAGTATGGTGAGCAGCAGTGACATCTACTTGTGCCACTCCATACTTGTCTCATGCAGAACAATGTAGGGGAGTTCCACTCGATATTTTTCGATAGAACATGTGATAGCAATGTGATCCATGGGACTAGAGTCCTATTTGTATATGAAGATATTCATATTTTGTTCGAGAGGCTCATATGTTTATTGATGTGCATTGGGGGTGACAAAATTCCAATATGGTGGATGGATCTTGGCATACCATGGAGTGATAGATTGTCACAATTAGCGGTGATGATGGATGGTATGCAACAGAGACCATGGGATCCAAGCATTGATGGATTATTTAAGATGCCATTGATGTTTGGAGGATATCAACACAATAAATGGGATCCTGGTATTGCTTGGTTTGAGTTTAGTTGTTGGAATTGGAGCAACAATTCGGTGGATAGGATAGGAGCAACATTTTTTTCTATTAGACACTTTCAACACTTAGAAAAGTTTGGCCATTTAGCGTTTTATGCAGAGATGTGTTAAAAATTATATGTTGATACTGTTTCTGCTTTCGGCACTTACTGCCCTAACATTTTGTTTGTAATAATTAATTATTGTTATATGAATACGATTGTTGTGACTATTCGAGCCCCGACCTGTAAATGCATTCTTGATTTTACATAGTAGGTTAACTTGATTTTCTTAGAGTGTATCGGCCATATCAATGATAGTGATTTTACCTAATTTATAAGAAATTTTTTATGTGTTTGAAAAATTTGTTTATATTACTCTTTTAAATTCCTAATCTATTATAAGACTTGCTATGAATATTGCAGTCATAGTCGAACTAAGCCTGAGAATATTTTTATTTAAATGTTAATGTATTTTGGAAAAAAATGATCCCGGATGGGTTTTGAACTCTTGACTTTAGTATACGTCTGACCTTGAATTCACGAATAACTATTTATTCATTTATTTTCATTTATACTGAGTTGATTACGAATAGTGAAGAGATTCAATTTCTACTCTAAGTAGGAGTAAACCCTAACTTATGATGAGTCTTTGGTTGAGAGGTTGGTTGGTTTTCATAATTATAAATGGATTATTTTTCTGTATTTTAATAATGTACAATCGATTATAGAGTAGTATTGTTTGTTATTCAACTAGGCAATGCTCTAATTCTGGATAATGTATAATGATTCTAACTCTGCCAGAATAGTTTGTTATAATGTTATTGTATACTTATTTCTTTTCGATTCCTGATTTATCTACAAAATAGAAAAGGGATTTCATCTCGATTTCAGTTTTCTAAATAAAATTCTTATTCGAGTCATTTGCCTATGAACTACAAGTTGGAATTTTGGTTTATTTGATGGTTTTATATGAACTCTATATGCCTTGGTTAATATCTCATACTTGATATGGTATTCGATATTTATACTGAATATGTAATAAAATAATATTTACCTAATCCTAGGTTATGTATAAGCATATACTAGGTTTGAATGTAAGTGTGTAAAACATGCTCATCACAGGATATGATTGTTTGTATAAAGGATGCATCTAACATTTATCTGGTTCAGAATTGGATGTTCTTTGCTCCTAGATAATATTCATAAAACTGTCTTATGTTTACAGTAGTAAAATCAACATTCTATTTATCATAAGAAATCATTTCAAATCTATCTACTAAACAACTTCTCTGTACTAGAGTACATCACTTCGGTGAAAGGAAAAATACAAAGAAGGTTTATATTCATCATTCTAAATTCCGAATCTTAATCATTCAATCATTTAAGTAGGAATAAGTTATCAATTAAATACTCTACTAGATTTAACAACTAGTTAGATATCTTGACAACATTGCAACCTGATAACAAACTTTCATAAATATGTAGAAATGAATTATAATACTGAACCAAAAACAAATGCAGAACCTGTTTAACTCTGTAGGTGGACAAACATCCAAAGAAGACTATTCCTCCCAACCATCTCCTAGAAGCAACCAAATTACTTGCTTCAAGATCCCTGAGCCTGTTCATTGAACCACCAGGACGAAGACACTATCTAGAAGCATGTATTAGACTCTTTGTATCTCAGCAATCATGAAGACTTGCATACAGAACACTCTCTGCAACTCAGCAGACTAAATATTATAGTCCTTACACTGCAACTCATTCTAGCATTCCCCTCATCGAATCTCTTGTGTGCTCAACTTTTCAGTTTCCAACAATCCACAAGGTAAAAATTAGTGAGCCTCCTTCTCAATTCGATGGATATAGGTCTTCCTAGGTCTTTGGGCCAGTTAAATCATTTAATGATACAACTACTCAGTTCCACCTTCCTTGGGGAGCACGACCACATTTTTAGGGAAGTTGCCTCCTGCAACAACTAGTAAGTGAGTGCAGATGCTACCACTTGTAAATTGCCTTCTACACCAACTCATTCCTCCTATTGGGTCAGTGAACACTCTTCAACAGTCCCCTTTGGATGAGTGTCTCCTACTTTAATTTATTAAATAATAAAAATATCCAATTACAGTCATCTTTGACCATCCTTTGTAATGCCCCATATTTTGACTAGGCCTGTTTGCGAGTTAGACCCCTTTCACTTTATTGCTTGTTATCTGTTTGACTCAGCTAGACAGAGTGAACTATATTTTCGGCATGATAGATATGATGATGTGTTGCTACTTTGTTAATAATGTTACTATATTCATGCGATTATTAAGTTATGATTATCATGAGATTCTTTTATTTCATAATGATAGGGTATGTTTGATAATCGTCCTGGAGGAAATGTGATATATATGATGTGGTCATTATGCTGTGATCGATTTGATGATTTTATGTGATAAAATAAATGATGTTGACAAAATGGATCAGACAATGATAGAATGGAAAATATATGTTTTAGCGTTTTCATTGATGAAATGTGAAATATATGGCGTTGTACGTGGATGCCATCCTATGATGAAATTGATAGAACTGTTATATTCCATACATACCTGTGATGTGATAAAATTGTGACGTGAAATAAAATGATGTTGATGATATGGATCAATTGGTGATCGAATGGAAATGCTTGTTATAAAATGTGTATTATGTGGAATACTAACCTACAGGACACGAGGGCTATGGGATAGCCGGATACTTGATTTGATATATGGATAAGAGCTTATCCATGCAGGGAACCTTAGCAACCGAAACTGATGATACGATGACATGGACCGATAATCTCGAGAGCAGCAAAGTATGAGTCGATAAGGGCGTAGGCCCAGTATTGAGAGGGATGGATGTGTTTCCCACCCTATGTTCCTATGATACCCGAGATCATGGGAGGGCCATGCTGAGACACGCTCCCCATGTATGTGTGATGACGATGGTTGGATGCCTGCTAGGAGAGGATAGGTCTGCTGTTCAGCCGACGCTATCGCTCTCAAATTCTATGTGGTCAGGTCGATGAGTCCGACATCCACTTTTGTACTAGCAGAGGAGGGATAGGGAGGATGTGGCAATAGGTTAGGATGGGAGGATATGATAGTTAGTACTGTTGAGGGTTGGGTATTTCTTGACCCGGAGTTAGTGGTAGTAGGTAGCTCCCCTTGCACCTGAATAATTGATCAAATGTAATCATAAAAATAATGAAAGAAAATCTTAAAGGTTAACTGATAAAATAACAGATGATTAGTAATATTATGATGAATGTATACTTGTTCAGTTTGCATAAAGTATTGTTAGTGTTAGTTAGCTGTTATGCATAGGATATATATATGACATATGATTATAGTACATGTCTGTCTTGTGCATACGCTAGCCACGCATGCACATTATGCACATGCGCAATAATATTGTTTTACAACCTACTTATCAAGATTTAACAATAATATAAGTTATCATGGATAAGTCAATTAAGTGTTTAGTGGATGACTTAATTAGTAAAAGATTATCAAGTTCTCATGTGTAAAATAAATGTCATTAATTGTAAGTATCCTCAAGTAAAGGTGTCTTCAATGTGAAGTATAAAAGTTAAACATTAATAAAAGAAGAGTGTGCTATATAATCGTTGATCATGATTAATTAAATCATTAATTATATTTCATTGTTTATACACAGAGGTATTATGTTAACACTTATCCATTAACCAAATAAATATTTTAAATCACTATTCACAATTTAAATTAATTACTATTATTATTAATTATTATTGTTATTATTATTATATTATTATTATTATTTAATTAATAATAATAATGATAATAATCCCTTTTATAAAGTATAGTGGGTTGAATAATAATGAATTTATTAAATAAATTAGTAATTTAATTAACGGACGGAATCATCCCAAGTAAATTAAAAGGATATGTTTGAATAATTCCATTACTAGAGAGAAATTGGGATGATATAAAATAATATATAATCCACCTTATTACCTTAAAAGGGGATGCATTAATGATATGTACTTCCAAGACCACGACAGCTAGGGCGGTGGAGTGATAAGGAAGTTTGACTTTTGAAGGAGGTGGATTCCTATAAAGAGGGGAATTAACAAAGTAGTAAGGGGGATTTTGTGGGAGAATTGTGAGGATTATTTTTTTGTGAAAAATGAGGAATGCCGAGGAGGGGGTTAACTCGATGCCGAGGAGGGGGTTAACTCAAAGCTTTGAGGAGGTGGGAAACTCAAATGAAAAGACTGAGGAGGGGGTTAACTCAACAAAAGATTACCATGGAAAGGTTGGATGGAAAGCTACTGTCGGGATTATCGGTCTGTGGGCTCGGGGGCTAGGAAATCCGTTGATTTCCTAGGGTCAGCACGATAATAGCTGATCGGTAGGGTGGACACATCATTTTGGGTTGCTAAGGTACCATACAGAATTCACCATGTAAGTCTTCTGATCTTCCTACAAATCTACGGGCCCAGGTATTTTACTCAGCTAGCTTAAACAAATTGTATTTCCCTTTTATTTTCAAATTATGCGTGTTGAAAGAACAGAGTGGTAATGTAAGATTTCAGTTTATGTTTATTTAAATTGCAGAAGACATATAACCATTTAGATAACAGAGTTATAAACGGTTGAAAGTTTATCAGAAAATGATAGGAAAAAGCTTGGTATTTGCATGGAAATACAAATAGAGTCCCAGTTCCTAGTAAGGGCACTACATCCTTGGTCAATAACATAAAACTTTACAATAAAATTTAAAGTAATGTTTTTCCTCAACAGAAAATGTTTTCAAGTCTAGGTAGGTTACAGGTTAGGTGTACACCTAAGTGCAGATGGCCCTCTCAATGGGTTACACCCGACGGCGAGTCGATCCTGGTTAGATCCAAGACCAACCCCATGAAACTCACCAATGTCGAAGTAGTTTATATGTAGGCCCAACACAAACTCTGCATATAGTTTTCGAAGGAAATAGAGTGGGACCTCCCTATTGTTGCATGGAAGTTTGTTAAAAAACGTGAACCATCGACTCATCC
The DNA here is from genome assembly GCA_027924585.1 of Larix kaempferi. Classification (NCBI taxonomy): domain Eukaryota; kingdom Viridiplantae; phylum Streptophyta; class Pinopsida; order Pinales; family Pinaceae; genus Larix; species Larix kaempferi. The sequence continues at coordinate 1,490,284 of BSBM01000704.1, forward strand.
AGTTTTGTCTCCATGGCTCATAAGTGCGCCAATCCATGCAAAGGAGCCTTTTGCGTGGACTAGGGGTTAGGTTAGTCCTGGTGTCAATGAAAAAACTAACTAGAGTTTGTTTCTAGATGTTCAAATCTTTGATTTGGTCTCTACCGAGACTAGTGGAATAATATGCTCTCATTCGAGCCCTATACTCAGTTATGCTTGTCAATTTACCATGAGCATTGTCAATTGAGGCAATGATGCTATCGAGGGATGTAGCTAGGGATAGTCTTGATGCTTCCATAGTCGTTTTAAGATCTTGAACCAAGTGTTAGAAAAACAAGATCGCAGAGCAATAACAATAAACAAGATGCAAATACAAATCACATAAAGCACATTGCAAGAGAGACACCAATATAACATGGCTCACCCAAGATGGGCTACATCCATGGAGAAATTTCCAGTCCTTTTATTATTATACCATCCAACAAATGAAGGGATACAACCCGCAGCACATCTGCTTCACTCTCTTCAATCTCTCTTACACAATCATAGGGATCTTTACAATGCTACAATACAATACATTGATGTATTATAATGTCTTCTTTTTAAAGGGGAATTACCATGGGAAAATACCACGGGCTACCCAAAACCATGGGCCCAAAATCTGTTGGCCAACAAAACAACCAAAAAATTTCTTTGTGGGCTTCGCTCCAAGACCCCTATGGGGGGGTGAAGCCCCCTAACACCCCCCTGTTGGGGTGAGTTTACAGTCCACCTACATATCATATAAAACTGGGGTACAAACACGGTTGAACAACATCTCCGAATCAGGGAAATCAGGTTCCCCAACCAACACCAAGCTTCTTAATTGTTGTAAATTTTGATTTATTTGGGTTTTCGTGCTTTGGTTCTCCTTAGGGTGAATGTTTACTTCAGGGTTTTCCGTGGATGGGTTGTTTTTGGGGGGGTTTGGCTCTTGGTTTTATTCCATTGTGATGAGGTAGAGATTAACTGCAGTTAAAAAAATTAAATTTGTTACAATATTGTTTGAGTTTTATGGATGTTTTATAATGTTTTTTTTTTTTTAAATTATTAAAATATTTTGTTAAAAGCATTGAAAATACAAAAAAAATTTATAATTGGAGCATGAAAATCTACCTGGATGATTGTTGGGGGACGTTGGTAGAGGGATTGGTGCGTGCGCGTGGTCTTGAGGTGTTTTTTGACAACGTTAAGCTGGCGAAATCGGGAAAGGTGGGTAAGAAATGGACCTCCGCCCAATTTTTAATACACAGAGAAGCACACACGCACTATTAACGCGTGCACACAAATAGTGCATGTGCATTAATTGTGTGCACGCTAATAGTGCATGTGTGCTCTTAAGACCTACATGGATGCCTATCTCGCGGTTCGAGAGTTTACCAAACCATTGCGCGCACGCGGTTTTAAGAGTGTGTGCACGCTATCTTTTTTTTCCGCTTGCGCACTCCTGTTGCAACGGATTTGAGGAGCATCTTCGTGCATGCTCCCCCATACAAACCATAAGCAAAACTAGGTCCAAAAGCACATATACATGAAAATACTGCAAATAAACCCATAATGAAATAATCATCACAGACTACAAACCATAGCCATATCAACATGAATAAATTCAAGTCTGAAAATTTTCATATACATCCATATAAAATCACATCTCAAGGTTGTCATCTATAGCTATATAGATCATAAGCAAATCAAATCCATGAGCACATATAATTCCAAGGATGCAATAAATACACATAATAAAATACTTATCTGATTAAGGGACAACTAACTTCAACTAGACAACTTTCCACCTACCCATAAAAACACACTCAATTCAAGCCATACTTGAACAGGTCACCCCGAGATGAGGCCATAAATCCAAAGGAGAGGTACTCAAAAGTAAAATAAATATTAGTGAAATCAAATGTAATGTTACACTAATGCAAATATATTTTAAGATATATAAATTTGTAAAATTTATATATATAAAGATGATAAACATCATTTCTTTTAAGTTCTACAGTTTTGTTTAAAAGAAATTTTAAAAATAACATTTGAGGAATATTTAATGTGATTTCTTTTATTTATTTAAAAGTATTTATTGATTTTAAGTAACATTCAGCATTATTATCTTAATCATTTATTAAAAATGATGTTTATAATAATATATTTGTTAATTCTTTATCAAATTTTTATTGACAAATTTCTAATATAAAAATAATTAAAATACTTTAATCATTAATACAATAGTAGAGTAATATTTATTTTGATTCTTTTTATTTATTTCATTAACTTATAAATTTAAACATTATTATTATAATAATAAATATTTAATAAAAATAATATTTAAAATTATTTTAATTTTTAATTTTTTATAAATTATTTATCAATAAATATTAAATATAAATTATTGTAATAACTAATACAATTTATTAAATAAGAAATTATTCCTAATTTAGTTAAATAATTATTAATTTTTATTTATTAGAGCTAAGAATATATATATGGTTTGAGATAAGCATACATACATTTTTAGAATTTTGACAAATTAAAAAATTAAAAACGTTAACTTAACGAAAATAATTATGAAAGAAAATGTTTTTAATACTTGCATTCTTACTATTTTGAAAATAAAATATATAAAAAAAATTATATTAAATTATTTATATTTATTAGTTAAACTTTTAATTTTTTAATATTTAAAATTTATTAATAACTATATTTAATAATATTAAAAAAACATACAATTTATTTTTTATTTTTTTAGCTATTACTCCTAATAAAATATTAAATAACCTTGCTTCTAACAAATTCCAACTCTCGTGATTGACATCTCTCATACGAGTTTGCTTTGGAGTGCGATAGCATCAGAGAAATCGCAGTTTGGTCAAATGTGCGGAGAAAATTGAAAACCTCCTTCGGAAATTTCCCTATGAAAGAACAACGTCGGATGGCAGAGGGACCCAGAAATATGTCTTGGAAATTTCATATATGAGACTAAATAAGAGCCTCTAATTCCCTCGAAGCCGTTCCTATAATTGCAGAGGGACCCAGAAATATGTCTGGAAATTTCGTATATGAGATTAAATAAGAGCCTTTAATTCGGACCTCCAAGTTGTTCCTATTGACAAGTCGATCGAAACCCAATTGAAAGAACGTCGGATGGCAGAGGGACCCAGAAATATGACAGAGAACAAAAAATGGTGAAAGAAGTCGGCAAATGCATAGAATACTTTGAGAAAAAGAAATGCCGTGTTCACCCAAACGACTTGACTGGAATTGGAGTTTAGAAAGGTGAGCGGCCGACAGACTTGACTGACTGAATTAAATTGCCCAATCAATCGCAAAATTCGCTCAGCATCGACTTCATAATGCGAAGCGTTGTGATTGTATAACTATATATAGATAGCCATGGAGACACCACTCACATGCTCAAGTCCGATCTCATCTGACAAAATGGATCACAACGTTCTTCTTCTGCTTCTCATAGCATTGCTTGCCTCTCTGCCTGCAGCGATGTCTTTTAATTACTCCACCTCCGACCCATATTCCCATAATTCTGCTTCTGAGAACATGGTGAAGGAAGGTGAAGTGAGATTATCATCATGGGACGCCCACGAGAAAAGGGACCTCCATGCGCTCTTGGCGTTCAGGAAGACCATCACAAGGGACCCGTATGGTTGGCTGTCCAACTGGACGGCTAAGAACGCCGAAAACATGTGCTCGTGGTATGGTGTTCGATGTAGACAAAACACCAGAAGAGTGGTCGCCATAGACCTTTCTGCAGGATTTTTAGAAGATGGATTGGGAGGCACCCTTTCTCCGTCTCTCGGCAACCTCTCATTACTGCGGACTCTCAATCTTTCTAATGATTGGTTCGTTGGAACAATTCCACCCGAGCTTGGCCACTTGAAAGCGTTGAGGGTACTTGACCTCAGCTACAATATTTTCAATGGTTCTATTCCTGCCGAGTTGGGCTTGCTCGAGAAACTGCACACTTTGAATATTTCTCTTAATGATGAGCTGAGTGGAAGAATTCCGCTCAAGTTTGGCCAGCTTAAAGCGCTACGAATACTGGACCTCCGTCGCAATATGCTCGGTGGCCCTATTCCAGTCGAGTTGGGCCTGATGCAGAAGCTAGAGTACTTGGATCTAGGCGGCGACTCCAACAATTTCTCAGGCAGTATACCACGTCAATTGTCTAATTTGACACAACTCAAACATCTGGACCTTGGCGGTAATATACTCAGCGGTCCTATTCCAGTCGAGTTGGGCCTGATGCAGAAGCTAGAGTACTTGGATCTAGGCGGCAGCCAACTGTATTCCCACTCCAACAATTTCTCAGGCAGTATACCACGTCAATTGGGTAATTTGACACAGCTTACACATTTATCAATTTCTAGCTTTAATATTTCGAGTTCTATTCCCTCTGAAATATTCAGCCTTCCCCTCATCTATCTATCTCTTTTTGTTAACCTGCATACCTAAACCCATTGCCAATTTGACCAAGTTGATTTACTTAGATCTCTCTCATAACAATGTCACTAACATCCATGCCATTGCCAATTTAACCAAATTGACTTACTTAGATCTCTCTCATAACAATGTCACTAACATCCATGCCATTGCCAATTTAACCAAGTTGACTTACTTAGATCTCTCCTATAACAAAGTCACTAACATCCCTCAAGAGATTGCAAGTTTGACTCAGTCGACTTATTTAGATCTCTCTCAAAACCAACTCACCGGTAACGTACCTAAAGCCATTCTCAATTTGACTCACTTGGACACATTGATTCTTTGTTCAAACATGCTTAATGGTAGCATCCATGGAGTGACTCTCACTTTGACTGAATTAGTTAGTCTAGATATTCATGATAATAGATTTAGTGGTATCATCCCTAAAACCATTAGCAATATGACAAAATTAGTTAGTCTATATCTTTATGATAATAAGTTTAGTGGTATCATTCCCAAAACCATTAGCAATTTAAAGAAGCTTGAAATCCTTTATCTTTTTAACAATAGTTTGATAGGCACAATTCCAAGAACTATAGGAAAGCTTCATTCATTGTATGACTTAGATTTAAGGTCAAACAAATTAAATGGGAGTATTCCTAAAGCCATCACCAATTTAAAGAATCTTGAATACCTTGATCTTTCCAAGAACAATTTGATAGGCACAATTCCAAGAGCCATAGGAAAGCTTCATTTATTGCAATATTTAGATTTTGCCTCAAACAATTTAACATGGCATATCCCATATAGCATAGGTCAACTAAAGAATCTCCAATATCTAATAATAAATAATAACAGTCTTTCTGGACCAATTCCTAATGGCATTGGCAGTTTGACTTATATGACAGTTTTCTCCGCTCATTCTAATAACTTTTCTGGGACACTTTCAACATCTTTCGTTAATTGCACTCAGCTTAGGGTACTGGATTTAAGGAAAAATCAATTGACAGGCAAGCTTCCCCAATACTTCACATTTTTTCATGACTTGGAAGTGTTAAGCCTTGGTTATAATAATCTGCATGGCCATATTCCTCAGCATACCACAAATCTCAACAAGTTGCATGTGTTGGATTTATCCAACAACAAATTCAGTGGAAAAATACCATTGCATCTTGAGAGACTCTCAGGATTTACAAATGTGTCAAATATCAATAAACTCTCCTATGAGCTAGAAATTGTCATAAAAGGGCATGAGTATACTCTATCATATATGTTGCCTACAAACACTATATTTGATTTGTCTTGCAATAAGCTTACTGGAGAAATCCCCTCAAGCATAGGTAGTATGAGCCAATTGCGATTATTGAATTTATCTTGGAATCAATTGGAAGGCTGGATACCTGCATCTCTTAGTGGGATATCTACTTTGGAGGAGTTGGACTTGGCAAAAAATAATCTCAGTGGACCAATTCCTGAAGAGCTCTCTAAATTACATGAGTTGGCCGTTTTCGATGTTTCATCAAACATTCTTTGTGGAAGAATCCCCACTGGAACACAATTTTCTACTTTCAATGTATCTTCATATCAAAATAATAAGTGTCTAAGGGGTTGTCCTTTAGATTCATGCAATGAAAATGAAAGACAAGCAAAAACAGGTGACAATGCTAGTAAGGGTACTAATGTTGAAGTGGGATGGCTGAGACGTGTGGATGAAAACATGTCATTAATAGCATTGGGGATAGGAATGGGAATTGGATTTGGGGGAGTGGTTGCTCTCTTTATGTCATGGGAGAGAGCCAAACATTGGGTGATGCCTCCAAACATGCCACAACCCTTTTTGGGGGTATACCGATTTCCTACATAGGCATGGTCTCCTAAACCTTGGGGTTTAGAGAAAAGAAGACTACTTGTATTATGTATAACGAAGTAGTAACCCTTATACATTTTGGAAATAAAATTATGCTTGTATTATTAAAGTTAATAGTCAAATGGAAGATAAATCATTGTTTCCAATATTATTATGGGGTGCATTAAACACCTAACAAAGTCATGCACATAAAGTCAAACTAAAAATGGACTTTAGTTATATTTTATATTATATGAGTGAAAAAGTGTATAAACTTAATTATATAAAAAGAACTCATAGTTTTAAGTCATCTTTAATCTTTAATAAAAGCAAATATAAAGGTCTAATAAATGAAGGTTAAAAGAATACTTATATCACATAGAGTATTTCCTATGTTAATGATACATAATTCAATTACAAAAAATAATAACATTTTTTTTCAATAATTATTACAATATTATAAAAAAAAAATTTTTTTTAGCAATTAAAACAATATCCTATCATATTTAAACGCTCTAAATTAAATAATAATTTTTTTTTAAATATAATTTTTTTTTTCTATAATTTTTTTATTTTACAATTTAATAAAAACTATAATTTTAAATTAAATTATTCAATTATTTTGAAAAAAACAATGTTCTTCTTTTGCCACACAGATCGGGATTAGTAACAGATACCAAATGATTAAGAATAAAAACTATAATTTTAAATTAAATTATTCAATTATTTTGAAAAAAACAATGTTCTTCTTTTGCCACACAGATCGGGATTAGTAACAGATACCAAATGATTAAGAAACGGTGTAACATATCTTTTCAAATGGTTAAGTGCGGGTTATCCTTCTACATAACTTTTAATGAATTCACCGTAGTCAACTAAGTTTTCTAAGTTAAAGAGAAATGAAACTTGAGATCGAAAATGTTGATTGATTACATTTGAATAGTATAAAGAAGCATTACACAATATAAATTATATATAACAATATTGATTATATAATTATATATAAATATTTTATTTATTTATTTAAATAATAGGACTTAATATTATTGCTTGTAAATGTTAATGGTATGTAACAATATTTATTATATAGATATATATAAATATTTTATGTATTTATTTAAATGATAGGAATTAATATTATTGCTTATAAATATTAATGGTATGTAACAATATTTATTATATAATTATATATAAATATTTTATGCATTTATTTACATGATAGAAATTAATATTATTGCTTGTAAATATTAATGGTATTGAAAGTTATTAGATGTTATTATACCTGATACCTGCTGAAGGCAAGTATATAGCAATAGATTTGCTATATAATTATTGAGAATATTAGTTTTGACTTTATATTGTTAACAAATTTTTTATATAGTTTTTAAATGTTATATGATAAAGTTGTATTTAATTTAATATTATAAACATAGAATTTTTTTTTTCAAAATTTCAAAATTGGTTATTTTTAATTTTTCATTGATTAAGTACAATAAAATGACAAAATACCCTTACTGTGAGAGCTAATTATCAAATAAAAAAATCAATTAAAATTTATACTTTGTTTTATTAGTACCATTATGAACCATGATTCTTCCAATTGAAATTAAAACCCACCACTGAAATTATCTGTTTCGTTTATTGCTTCATTAAAAAGGAACACTTTCCTTGAATCGATAAAATACATTTGTTTTTTATTTAATGATTAACTATGCATACTTTGTAAGATCCATATCTTTGGTGATATTTATCCGTGCTATTTATTGCTTCACTAAAGAGCAACTTCCGTCTAATCAATAAAATACATTTTTTTAATTTAAACTGAATGGTTTGCAATGGCTACTTTATAGGTCCAAATCTATGAAGTTATTTGGAGTTGTGTGTAAGGTGACGTGAAAGCCAGGGACACAATGCTTCATGGAAAACTACGCACATAATGGATTATGAAACATTGCTTTATTATAATAATATTAATACTTAAAGTTAGTAAACATTGCTTTATTGTATTTTATTTTATTTGTTAGCAATATATGGAACGAAATATTGTGAAGTATCGCTTGTTTTTGTTTTTGGTAGGTATAAGCAACTTTGCTGCTACTTTTACTTGTTTTAGTATAGAAAATATGATATGATTAAAAATAAAATAAAAATTTTAGGTTTTCTAATAAGTTATAAAATATAAAAAAAGTAATTTAAAATTTTTATTTTGGTTTATAAACAATGAAAATAAAATTATTATAAATCTATCTTTAGATTTATCAAGCATAGAGAGAGATTCAATTTATTGTGGTGTAAAAAAGTTAAGATTAAAAATTTATACCTTAAAAAAAGTGAATCTCTCCTAATACTAAATCCACATTTAAAATAATATATATTATTAAAAAAATTAAAATCTATCAACCCAATATTTTTACTCTATATTAATTATAATAAAATTTAGAATTTAATATTAATTTGTTATTTTTATTCCATATAAACTTTTCATTAATAATATTTCTTTTAACTTATTTATTATGTTTTTTTTTAATTTTGTAAGATTTTTTTGACAACACATTACAAATTACAATGATGTCGACTTTATTTGAAACTATTACTTATGGCATTCTTATTCACAATATGTGGACGATTGATTATGTCATTATTTAAAAATTATAAAAATTACATACTTATTTAAAATATAAGTATATATTAAAAAAGGTATTCTCATTTAGTTAAATCTTCATTTCGGATATTTGTTTTAGTTTATTAGGTTATGTAAATATACTTTAATAAAGTAAAGTTATATAAAGTGATGTTATAAGCAATGCAAATCTACGGGAGGGGTTCCTGACTTTTATGTATAAACACTTGGAACATGGTTTTTGGTCGTCTTTATGGCTGTTGGCTGGGAGGCCATGTTTGTTTTTACACATGACACTTACACTGCAGGACAGTGAGGAGATGTATGCTTTGGTTTCTGACAGTTGGCAACATTTACTATTTCGTTTATTAATAGTAAGTTACATTTTTCAGTGAAAAAAAAAAAAGCAATGCAAATCTTGTTATGTTTATTTAATTGAAAATTTATGTTTTAGTTGTTTTCTAAATTTAAAAGTAGAGTAAATTTATTATTACCATGTTCATAGCATGTTTAGTTAAATTGCAATATATAAGTAGAAGTATAGTTAAAAAGCTTTTATCTTGTTTTAGTAAGTGGGAGTATAGTTTAAAAACTTCTAGTGTTTTAGTTTAGTTTTTAACAAAGTGTTTCAATGGAAATACATTATTAAATAAACAAATAATTCAGTCATATATACAAAATGAAAATGTTAGCATCATCAGTTCATCAAATATTGTAGTTCATTTCAAAATTTATTTCTTTTCAAAGATGGGATCACATAATTTAGACTTTGATTTTAAATATTGGTTACTTTGAAGTATTTTAATCTTTTTGAATGTAATAACTATCCAAAATTGGTCTTATTAGATGTTAGTAACTATCATCGTTATCAATAAAGGCTTAGGCTTTGGTTTGCTCAGTAGAATCTAGATTCTTTGGCTAAAAATTTAATTGAAAAAGCATATTTGTTTTCTAATTTATGATATGAAAATGTTGACTATGCTTAACATCATAATAGTATATGTTGGTAGTTATAAGCACCTCAATATCGATCTTGCAATAACCTATTAAAGATAAGGTCTTAATGATCCAGTTCATTATTATCTTCGTCTATGAACTAGAATGTTTTCCAAAGATCTTTTGGGGAGGATCGAAACATAAAGTCTAATCAACTTGAAATTTTAAAAACTGCTCAAGGTGGATCTAGTTCTAGTTCATATTTTCTAGCCCCACTTATAATGGACATAGATTTCTTGACATGATGTCATTTTAGTAGTGAATGTTGGAGCATGACCCCATGCAAAATGTGTCCTAACACTCTACTACATCCTGCAGAGGTAACAACAGAGGCTTTTAGTGTTACAAGATTGGCAAAAATTGTAAAAAAATCCTTCGCTACAACCTTCGCTAATGGTAGCGGATGTTTTAACGAAGGTTATTATGGATATATTTTATAACTAAAAAAAACTCAACAGCTAGATGTTTTAGCAAATGTTTTCTTACTGGTGCGCTTTATTTAAATTGTGTACACCGATGCGTGTAGAACAAAGTGCTCCGGTGCTATACGATGTAAAAAATATGCATTGGTGCACTCAAACAGAATGAGCATCAGAAAGAACCAAATTTCAACATTGCACTGGTGCTTGCATATATATTATACGCACTAGTGTTTACATACAACATAAATGCATCGATGTGATATGTTCCATCATATGCATCGAACAATTTTCAATATTTTTAAATTTTACTGGTGTTGTCCATTTATCAGAGCGCACCGGTGCATTTCATTGTAAAACACACCGGTGCTTACAAACTATCAAAATAACCCAATCAATTTAAACAAATCAAACACACCGACACACTTAAACACAAAAAAGCATCGGTTTGTATAAGATTTGATAATTCTCAGTGCATATAAACCATTGACATGCACTAGTGCGATAAGAAAACGAAAACGCACTGTATAAGTCACCTGGCACATGGACATTATTATTTTTTAAATTTAACAGTGTGTTTAAATTACATTGGAGTGTTGGACCCGGTGTTTACATAAACGCACCAGTGCGTAGTATTCGGGCAGAAGCACCTGTGTGACATTAATTATAAAAAGCACCACGCATGATTATTTGAACAATGGCTACTAACATTGTACTCTAATATATATATTATATTTTTATTTTTTTATTCCATTATTTATCTGAAATTGAATTTTGTTTATAGTACTATTCATTTCAACTTGAATTATTGCATTTGATTGGATTAATTTTTTATACCATAGATGCAAGCATCTATTGTAATATTTAATCATCCATACATTTAATTACCAATGTACAATTTCACATGTAACATTTGACAATAACATTGAAGAATGAAATAGAATAAAAAAGTTTATTTTATTATACATCAATACGAGTGTCTTTGTCATACAAAATAGGACAACATAGAGATAACAATATTCAAAATGTCAACATGCATGTAATTGTTACACTTATTGGTAACCCGTTGTTTTTCAATTCGAACACTATGTCTAGTATATTATAATATAAAATGTTTGATTTTCGTAGACAATTATTTCAAAATATACAACAAGCTACAACAGCTCGCATTAACATCAAAATTAAATATGGATCATCATTCTTCGTTGGAACTATTATCGGTACCCGAGCCACTTGCATCAATTGGGTTATTTGGCTGAATGTTTTGTTGATTGGTTCAATTGTTTTCCTCTTCTTTAGCTTCCATTTGCAAACATAAAAATAAAGTATACAGAGTGTATCTACATTGTCGAGAATAATGAAAAATAAAATACATAGTATACATGAATGTAAATTGAAAAATTGATGTACCATAGAAATAATTGAGTCATGAAGGTTCACATTCTTTCAAAACCAAATCTCACGCCTTCTATCAACAAGTATTCTGATGGCTCCACTCCATGCTTTGTTTCCTACAAGTTTTATGCCCCCTCACAAATTATAGATTTAATATAAGGGATTTTTGATGTTTTATTGATTATAAAATGATAGAAGTAAGACAATATAGATACTTACAAAATCCACAATTAATTTTTGATACATCAACATATACTCACAACCCATGATTAACCCAATGTCAATTAATTCTTCTGATGGATCCTCTTTGTATGTTAACACTTATTTCAAGACATCCAAAGATTGCCAATGAAAAAATAAATAAATATACAAATCACAACCACTACACAATCTTAATTTCTTATAAGGAAATCACAAATACTCACAAACTTTTCTATCAACCCCTTTATTCCTTGTCATCATGTCTTGTGTGCTGACTGGGTTCCATTTTCTTTTCTTTTCTACAACATAACAATTGAAAATTAATATTTAATGTTGAATTAAATAATGGGATGTACATAATCCTAAAAATCAATGATTTCATACATTTGAAGCACGTTGTTGTTGAGATGGCTCCTGCTGTGCAATTATATCCATTTCCTTAACCAGCTCCTTGTACACTTTTGTGGATATCCCTACTGGCACATTTCGCATATCACCTTGTTCATCCTTTGGGATTTTCATAATCTTCCTGGAAATGTAAAATGACATTAAACTATTTTTCTATTGATATGAAAAATAAATATAGCATAATTAGAACTATTGAAGGAAGGACGCTTTGTAGTAGTTATAGATACATATTCTACATAAACATATTGTTTAGGAATATTAATTTTTCAATGATTTCTTTTTGTATGTTTTTGCAATTGCAAGTCTGACAGGTCTCATTGACCATTGCTCTGGCAATGCCTCTTGTAGTTTACATATGACCTAATTCTTCGAATCATTTGATTGGTTTCTATATTGTAAGTGAAAACTGTGTATGTACGTTCTTTCTACTATATCCCTCATAGTATTATAAATTTATTTTCCCCTTCCATTAACTTCCAGCACCACTCTAGAGGAGCTAAGGACCAATTGATCATCATTTGAATCTTCCATAAAAAAAAATTCTTATGATGACATTGACTTCTATTGATGTCAGTCCCTGCATAACATTCTACATATGTGAATTAGATTATTTGAAACATATGAATGAATATTATTAAGTACATTATTACTCAAATTTGAAGAAATAATTCATATTGACTTATTTTTCATTCACTTGATCCATCCCTTTGTAACTTTTCCATCAATGTTTTACATTCTTCTGGACTTAGATGAGTAAGAATCTTATCCAGCTTCCTCATTTTTTGGCTCTACATGTCACACATTAACCAATACATATTAGTTAACTTTAGAAATAATTCAAACAAATTAATTTAAATACAAAAATAAATTAAAAACACTTGCCTTCTTCATAATTTTGGATGTGCTCCCATCATGTTGACTAAAGTTGTTTTTCATTGAACTCATACCATGCATTTTCTATCAATAAACAACCTGGGCCATTAAATACAAAATCTATCAATATATTATACAAATAAATTACACACCTTCAAAAGAGAAAACAAGTCTGATATCGGTGCGCTTTATCACATAAAAGACCTTGGTGCGTGTATGTACACAAATGAATAGAGGCATTATATCAACATAGGTGCACCATGAACGACTGAAAATTATTTAACGTTTTATGAAATAAAAAATGATGTGTTCCTTCCATTAGTAGTGCGATATTCGTATAAATGCACTGGGAACAAAGAACCAAGAAACGAAACCCGATTTTTGTGATTTTTTAAAATAAAACATCATGTGTTGCATATCATGTCCATTGCACTTTCATTATACCTGCACCAGTGCATTCCTATCATACAACGTACGAATATTGACGAATGCATTTTTTTTTTGAAAAAAAAACTTGCCAGGGCCAACATGGTTATGGATTCGACCAAAAAAATGGCCCCATCTCACCCTTATATGCTTTCTATATATAATCACAGGATGAGCAAATCTAAAATCCCTAAAAGGTGAAATTGTAATTGTGTATAACAATAGAGGGATTTAAACCCTAATGTAAAATTTTGCAGCCATATCAACGAGAAAATAAGGGTTGCAACATTGAAGGTAAGCATGAAGTTTTTTTTCTAAATCTAGTTAAACTCTAAATAAGATAATAAAATCAACAGTAATATTTACATACTTTAAATTTTTTCTATACAGGGTTTTGTTTGATTTACCATACCTAACAAATTTCGATCGTTAGAATAATCCAGTTGCTCCAAACTCCTTCCACATAAGTCTCTCTTCCAAAACTCTCCCATGGAATTTTCAGAAAAAGAATGAATTAATGTTTAGGTTTTTTTCGTTTAAACACTATTTAGAATTAGTTTTCAAACTTAAAATTGCCACCCTTTTTTTTGTTTAGGGAAAAAATAGCTTGTGCGATTTAAAATAAAATAAAATTTCAGCATTTCAGTGTGTTTGTGGTCATGTCGCACTAGTGTGGCCATACATGAAATGCATTGGAGCTTTGAATTTCAATGCAACACTAGCAACATTAAAATCAACAACTTAAAAAAAATTGCATGCCACGGTGCGTGTATAATTAGGACGCCTCGGTGCACTGATGTTTATGAAATGTACGGTCTTGAAACATGTTGTAAAATGCATGTATAAATATCATCTACCAAATGTAGTGGATATTTTCTACTGCGGAGGATTTTGCGGATGTTCTTTCATGGTGCATTTATAGTTTTTAAGCACGAGTGCATCTGGTATATGTGAGCACACCGATGCGTGTATATGTGAATAGACGCACATGTTTAATTTGTAACTCCTGTGGTTTTGTGTATCGACTTAAAATTATATATTCATCTCAAATGTTATTTTAGTATTCAACCACATCAATTACAATATTTCATAGTATATATATGTTTCTTAAACTCACCTTATTATTGCGAAATGGTTTCCAAACTATATTGGAAGTTAGATTGTAATATAGTTCTTGAAAATTTTTTAGGACTGTAGAGACGTATATTGATTGTTGATTTGGATCAATTGCAGGGAGAAAAGCTTGTATTATGAAATGGCCAATTCTTCAAATTCCAGCTCATTCCATCTTGTTCAAAGTTTGACGATTTCTCTCTTTCCATCCCCAATAAGTTCAAGTTTTATTTATATTTTGACTATTTATTTGAATTTATGCTATCCATGTGAATCTGAATATCAATTTATTCTTTATTGTACCTAAAGCCATTCTCAATTTGACTCACTTGGACACATTACGTCTTTCTTCAAACATACTTAATGGTAGCATCCATGGAGTGACTCTGACTTTAACTGAATTAGTTATTATAAATCTTCATGGTAATAGATTTAGTGGTATCATCCCTAAAACTATTAGCAATATGAGTAAATTAGTTAGTCTATATCTTCATGATAATAGGTTTAGTGGTATCATTCCTAAATCCATTAGCAATTTAAAGAAACTTGAAGTGCTTTATCTTTTTAACGATAGTTTGATAGGCACAATTCCAAGAACTATAGGGAAGCTTCATTCATTGTATGCCTTAGATTTGAGCTCAAACAAATTAAATGGGAGTAATCCTAAAGCCATCACCAATTTAAAGAAGCTTAAATACATTTCTCTTTCCAAGAATAGTTTTATAGGCACACTTCCAAAAGCCATAGGAAAACTTCATTTATTGCAACAATTAGATTTGGATTCAAACAAATTAACTGGGCATATCTCATATAGTACAGGTAAGCTAAAGAATCTCTATTATCTAGACATAAACAATAACAATCTTTCTGGTAGTCTTCCTAATAGTATTAGTGGTTTGGTTTCACTTGAATTCTTATATCTCTCAAAAAATAACTTGGAGGGACAAATTCCTAATGGCATTGGCAATTTGACTTATATGACAGTTTTCTCCGCTCATTCTAATAAATTTTATGGGACACTTTCTGCATCTTTGGTCAACTGCACCCATCTATAGCTACTGGATTTAAGGAAAAATCAGTTATCAGGTGAGCTTCCTCAATACTTCACATTTTTTCATGAATTGGAAGTGTTAAGCCTTGGTTATAATTATTTGCATGGCCATATTCCTCAGCAGATCACAAATCTCACTAGGTTGCATGTGTTGGATTTATCCAACAACAAATTCAGTGGAAAAATACCAGTGCATCTTGAGAGACTCTCAGGATTTACAAATGTGTCAAATATCAATGAAATCTCTGATGAGTTAGAAATTGTCATAAAAGGGCATGACTACACGCTATCATATATGTTGCCTACAAACACTATATTTGATTTGTCTTACAATAAGTTTACGGGAGAAATCTTCTCAAGTATAGGTAGTATGAGCCAATTGCGATTATTGAATTTATCTTGGAATCAATTGGAAGGCCAGATACATGCATCTCTTAGTGGGATATCTACTTTGGAGCAGTTGGACTTGGAAAAAAATAATCTGAGTGGACCAATTCCTGAAGAGCTCTCTAAATTACATAAGTTGGTTGTTTTCGATGTTTCATCAAACATTCTTTGTGGAAGAATCACCACTGGAACATAATTTTCTACTTTCAATGTTTCTTCATATCAAAAGAATAAGTGTCTATGGGGTTGTCCTTTAGAGTCATGTAATGAAAATGAAAGACAAGCAAGAAAAGATGACAATGATAGTAAGGGTACTAATGTTGAAGTGGGATGGTTGAGACGTGTGGATGAAAACATGTCATTAATGGAATTGGGGATGGGAATGGGAATTGGATTTGGGGGAGTGGTTTCTCTCTTTATGTCATGGGAGAGAGCTAAACATTGGGTGATGCCTCCAAACATGTCACCACCCTTTTTGGGGGTATACCGATTTCCTACATAGGCATGGTCTCCTAAACTTCAAGGTTTAGAGAAAAGAAGACTACTTATATTATGTATAGCCAAGTAGTTTTGGAAAAAAAATTATGTTTGTATTATTAATGTTAAAAATCAAATAAACAATAGAAAAGAGGAGGATAAATCATTGTTTCCAATATTAGTATGGGGAACATTAAATACTTAACAAACTCATGCAGATAAAATCAAACTAAAAATTCACCTTTAGTTCTAATTTTATATTATGCGGGTGAAAAAGTTTAGAAACTTCAAACTTCCTCACATATCGTGGATGGTGTCGGTCATCCAAGCCATAAGATGTCTCAAAGGAATATGTTAATAGTACATAATTCAATTACAAAAAATAATAACATTTTTTAATAAATATTACAAAAAATAAATAAATAAATAAATAAAACAATTAAAACAATATCATATCATATTTAAAATAAATAAATAAATTTAAACCATTAAAACAATATCATATCATATTTAAACGATAAAAATTAAATAATAAAAAAATGGTTAAATATAATTTTTCTTTTTCTATAGCTTTTTCTATTTTACAATTTTATAAAAACTATAATTTTAAAATAAATTATTCTATCACTTTGAAAAAACAATGTTCTTCTTTTACCACATAGATCGGGATTAGTAACAGATACCAAATGATTAAGAAACCTTGTAACATATTTTTTCAATAAGATGACAATGTTAAGTGCGGGTTATCCGTCTACATAAACCTTACTGAACTCATCGTAGTCAACTAAGTTTCCTTTTTTTTTCCAAGAAAAATTTAACTTACTATTAATAGGAGAAATAGTAAATAGATCCATACACATAATGTCATGAAAGCCAATCAAAGTCTGCCATGGGACATATCCCCATAGAATCTGCTACATACAGTAAACAAAATATCATAGGATAGGTACCCCTTACCACCATCCCCAGTAACCGAGTGAAAATGTATCAGAACAGTCAGCACACAAAAAAACATATACCTGCCAAAGACCAAGTCCATGGAAAATAACATATAAGAGACCAACCCCTCCAGATAAATAACCATAATAATAATGTCGATCAAAAGTGTGTCAACCCCCACCAAGGCCAAAAGATACAACAGGTTGTTGGATATCCGAAGCTAAGTGCCTGCAGGAGAAAACATAGAAACATAATCGGAAAGTAGCCAGCAAAAATATGAAAGCAGGAAACCGGAAAGGACTCAGGGCACATCCAATGAACCATGTGAGAAAAGACTGTCATCTCGCCACTCCTCCCAAAGTATGAGACCATCCAGAGAAGTTAATGCTAACTTGGAGACTAAGTTTCCTAAGTTAACGAGAAATGAAACTTGAGATCGAAAATGTTTATTGAATTACATTTGAATACTATAAAGAAGCATCATTACACACTATAAATTATATGAAACAATATTGATTATATAATTATATATAAATATTTTATGTATTTGTTTAAATGATAGGAATTAATATTATTGCTTGTAAATATTAGTTGTATTGAGAGTCATTAGGTGCTATTTTTTAGTATATAAAACATGATATGATAAAAAATCAAATACAATTTTTATGTTGACTAATAAGTTATAAAAAAAATAAAAAGTAATTTAAAAATAAAAACTATTTTGAATTTTTATAAAAAATGAAAATAAAATTATTATAGATCCATCTCTAGATTTATTAAGGATAGAGAGGGACCCAATTTGTTGTGGTGTAAAAACATTAAATTAAAAATTTACACCTTAAAAAATTGAATCCCTCTTGATACTAGATCTACATTTAAAAATGGATCTATGTTATTAAAGATTTAGAATCTATAGACCCAATATTTTTACTCTATATTAATTATAATAAAATTTAGAAATTAATATTAAGCTGTTATTCTTATCGCATTAACTTTTCATTTTAATGATATTTATTTTAATTTATTTATTATGTTTTTTTTTTAAAATTTTGTAAGATTTTTTTTGGCGGCCCATTACAATGGTGTCGAATTTATTTGAAACTATTACTTATGGCATTCTTATCAACAATACATTGTGGATGATTGATTATATGTCATTATATAAAAATTACATACCTACTAAAAATAAAAATAAAGATATATTAAAAAAGATATTCTCATTTTGTTAAATCTTCATTTGTGATATTTGGTTTAGTTTATTAATTTTTTTTTAGAAGAAAAAAACCAACTTTGATTAAGCAAAAGTTGTATTCGACGGTTACAAAAAGGCGAGGTACCTAAATTCCACAAATCTAAGTCCAAAATACCAGATCAGCACCTATAGTACGCTAAACAGACCGATCCACAAAATGTCTAGAAAAATATCCAAACACAACTATACAGGTCAATCTTCACAGTGAGACCAAGTTTACATGAACTTAACCAGTCATTCCAAAAATGGTACTGAGTAAGATCCACATAAATGGTTATACCAAAATTCCTTGATATGGATGAGGCCATCGAAGGCCCCCAAAGCCCACTTGGAAGAATCATCAACCACCATATTAGGTTCACGGTAAATGTGGTGAAAATTTAAGTCCTCAAAGCCAACAATAAGTAACTGGACTCGACTAAGCCAACCATTCAGGAACAACGAAGAAAGTCTCTGCTCCCCTTTGGCCCAAGCAATAACAATCATAGAGTCACCACAAATGTTCAGAGAGGACAATCCAATATGTTTTGCAAAGAATAATAATCCCCGCAATGCCAATAACTTGGCCCTGGTGTTGGTTCCATGACCGACACCCATCTGCAGCTGATAAACATGGTTAATGGAAGCTTTTAAAAGAATACCAGGCCCCCAGACACCATCTTGAGCAGCACTGCCAAAGGAGCCGATTGGAAAGCTCATACTATCCTCATTATGGGAAGAAATAATCCTGGAATGCTTAACAGTAGTAGACCAGTTCGACTGAAAGTAACTCAAAATACGGGTGCATAAAATCGGAATAGAAACAAGTTCATCATGGAATAAGACCTAATTCCTGGCTTTCCAAAACTCCCAGAGAGTTATATGTAACAAAATAGGTTCAGTAGGATGTGACGCAGACCACCTATGGAAGTTTTGTACAAACGGAACATCCCTCCAACCAAAACAAAAGTGCATGGAGTATTCCAGCGAAGACCATACCAGCTTGAAAACCTCATAGTGACCGAACAGGTGGTACACATCCTCTCCCTCCCTTCGACACATGGAACAAATTCTCGGCCCGAAAAAGCCACATTTGCAAATATTGCTCCAAGTTAGCACCTTGTTGTGCAACACCAACCACATGAAACAGAGAATATTTAGAGGGCAATAGATAGACCAGTTCAAGGGAACCGGGGCTGGTAAAGGCTCAACAACAGCTTCATCCAATAACCGGGAATAATCCAACTTTGCAGTGACCTACTCATCAACAATATTGTGGCTCG
The DNA here is from genome assembly GCA_027924585.1 of Larix kaempferi. Lineage (NCBI taxonomy): Eukaryota > Viridiplantae > Streptophyta > Pinopsida > Pinales > Pinaceae > Larix > Larix kaempferi. The sequence goes on from BSBM01000704.1 coordinate 1,510,407, forward strand.
AACATAAGACATCCTCCTTCTGACTAAGAATAATACCCGCATGAACAAGATTCCTGACAAAGCGGTTCCAGGCATCATAATGTGAAGGTGGCAAATCCAAGTCAGCACCCGAGAGCCAAGAATGTAAATCCAGACCCTGAGTGTGAACAACCTGCTTAAGTACAAAAATATTTCAATTATGAAGGGATCAAATGAGCTCGATAGGTAAACAAAAGTCCTCTCCAATCCCAACGATCAGAACTAGACCCACAAAGATCTATGTACCTCTTCCCACAGCCCAAAATATGCTCAAATTGATAATAGGGAATACCTTCATAAAGCTACGCCAAATATAGGAACCCTGCGCAGACGAATTTCCACGCCTAAGCCAGATAGAGAGAGGGAGTCTTCCCAAGTACTTAGCTTTAATCACACGTCCCCACAACCCAGTGTCATGCAGAGACCTCCAGCAATATTTGGCACGGAGAGACATATTGAACAACCTGATATTCTTAATGCCCCAACCATCGGAGTATTTAGGTTGGGATAAAAGATCCCAAGACACAAGGTGCCACTTATGGGAATTGCCATAGCAGTTCCATAAAAAACGAGCGAATAGTTTACACAGTTCATTAATAATCTTCAGAGGAGCAATAAAAAGTGAAAACCAAAAAACCAGAATTCTCTGAAGCAATGAGCAAAGAAGTGTAACTCTCCCGCCTAGAGAAAGATATTTAAATGCCCAGCCATTGATTCTTCTCTGGACTTTCCTGAAAAGCCTCCCCCAATCCAGCAAAGAGTATCCACCCGGCTTCAAGAAATAGCCCAGGTACTTGAAACCTATACCAGCCTCATTCATCTGGAACAGAAATAAAGAACTAATATGCTCCTTAATAGTTGGATCCATACACTGATACATAAAGGAATATTTTGAAGGACTGATATCCAGTCCTACAGCTTTACAAAAACAATTAGTTATAGAATTGAAATGAGACCATTTGCCAATAGATCCAGAGCCAAATAAAAGAACATCATCAACAAACAACAAATGTGAAATGAAAAGAGTCGAAGCCACTTTCATACATGAGAGGAGTCCTTTACTTCGAGCATCATGAATTAAAAGACTCAGTCCTTCCACGACTAGAATAAAAGGGTAGGGTAACAAGGGACAACCCCTCCTTAGACCACGTTCACCAGTAAAGGAATTAGATGGAGAACCATTGACTAAGATTGAATAATTTTCTATAGATACACACGACATAATCCATTCCACAATCTCAGAGGGAATTCTGACTTGGAGTAAGATGAAACGAAGGTAAGACCAATCAAGCCTGTCATAGGCCTTTACCAGATCGAGTTTGAGGACAAACGCTTCAAGTTTCTTCTGTTTGATAGAATGGAGGCCCTCTTGGGCTAAACCAATCGCATCCAGCAATTGATGGTTATGAAGAAACCCAAACTATTCCTCCAAGATGCCCCTCTCCAAATAAGGCTTGATCCTTTCAGTAATAATATTCGTGACAACTTTGTATAGGAGGTTACATAAAGAGATGGGGCGATAGTCACCGAAGCCAAGCGGTTTATCCACCTTAGGAATGAGAGTAATGTGATTCGAGTTGAGATAAGAAGGGATACTCGTCTTGTTCCTCGAATCTTCGACAGCACGAGTGATATCAGTCCCCAGTAGATGGAAAAAGTGAAGGAAAAATTCAACCGTCCATCCATTAGGGCCTGACAATTTATCCTTAGAAAAACATTTCAGAGTACTAAGAAATTTGGCCTCATAAACTAGTTGCCCAATAACCAAAGAGGCATCTTCATCAAATAACCTAGGAAATAACTTGTTAATCTACAGCTGCTCATCAAGGTGATTGGAATTATCATTCTGATAAATATTTTTAAAGTGATCGACAACAGCCTGATAGAGAGGAGCTTGATCATGAATTAACACTCCATGATCACCTACAATTTCCCAAATGGAGTTATTGAGTCTATGTTGACTTGCAAATCTATGAAAGAACTTTGTATTAGCATCCCCAGCCTTAATCCACATGGCACGGCTCTTTTGACCCCAGGTTTCTTCCAGCACCCCCATAATATGGCTCTTCTCCACCTCCAACAACTTTATTCTATCCAACCTTTGGTCATTAAAACAAACCCATCCTCCAGAAAAGATAGAGATTGGAGTTCTCAATCAATTTCCTCTAAATGCTTGGAATTTTCAAGTTTTTTGGCCTTCACCCAGTCACGAACATCCTTTTTAAGCCTGTCAAACCTCCCAGATAAAGATTGGAAAGAAATACCATGATATGAAGAAGCAACGGCTGCCCAAGAATGTCAAACCAGATCAACAAAGGATGGATCATCAAGCCAAACAGGGTTGAATTTAAATGGATAACCCCCAAAATGTGAATCAAAGTCCAGCTACAAGGAAACAACCTTGTGGTCCGAATAACTAGTGGCATATGTCCAGGACTGAAACCTACAAAAAGAATCACATAGGTCTTCAACCATGAGGAAATGATCGAGTCTCTTCGCTATGCCAAAACTGCCCGCCCTGCCATTGGACCAAGTTGGGACCAAGTTGGGAGGAACAATGTCTCTTAAGTTGTCATTATAAAAAATACTTAATAAAAACTCCGCAAGAGGGTCTAAAGACCTTCCCGAACCCCAAACCTCAGCCTCTGAGAGAGTGAAATTGAGGTCGCCAACCAAGATAAGCAACGGATCATTTAGCGATCCATCCGAAACAATACGCTCCCAAAACAACTTACGACTCTGATAAGGGGCATATACATTCAAAACACAAATTACTCTGTCATAACCTTTAAGCTATCCTTCAGTCAAGATACCTACAGAACATTGGAAAGTCGTAAGGTTAGCCACCTCTAGATTCCAGGCAGTTAACATGCCCTCGGACAAACCCACAACATCCACAGTACTAGCCTGCCAGTCAGGTTTGATACGAAAGAAAAATTGGAGGGCATCCAAGGAAGACAACATAGTTTCTTGTAAGAGTAAAATAACAAGTTTAAAACGATCTAGGAAGAGTTTCAACACATCACGCTTAGGACCGCTACAAAGTCCAGGCACATTGAAGGTGGTAATTAACATTGGGGAACCGAATCGATGGCCTCGCTTGCTCTAAGGGCCGACAAGTTATAGACAAAGGAAGGAGAAGAAGGTGAGGTTCCATCCAATCCTTTATCGAAAAGAGAGGTAGCCACCAGATTAACCAAGACAATATCAGAATCACCCTTCGTGACAAAGCCTTTTTTGGGACGACAGGGATTTCGCAACATTACATTACCTCTCATAATAGAGGAAATAGGAATTACAGCCGGGTCACCATAATCTCTGGCCGAATACATAGACATAGTAACCTTAGAGCCCGGTGCCAGGAGGGGTAAGAAAGGTTCAATAGTAAGTTCCTCATTAGACTCAGGAGCAGAGGTATATTTTACTCCCATGGAGATGTAAATAGGGATGACAGTTTCCAGGAGAGAATCGGTAGGGAGAGTAGTTTCAGAAGCACCAACACCCGAGGGGGGAGAAAGGGAAAGAGGGGGACCAGGGCATGGAGAGGTGGGGGAATGGAGAACACCCAAAGAAACCGAAGCTAGGTCAAGAAGGGGAACAGGAACGGTCTTGAGCAAAGCAGTAGGAGAGAGAAAAGCAACCTCTTCAAAGACCAAAGAACTCAGTATCTCCTTCGCAGGTATAAACTTGGATAATGTAGGAAGATGATAGTTAAACTTACCAATTACCTCCCGGGCCGAAGAGACATCCAATGGTAGTTGGCTATGAAGCAACTTTCAAAGTCCTAAATGTAATATTATAAGGGTAATTCCATAGTTTATCTTATTAAACTATTAGGAAGCGAATATATTAAGCTAACTAGGTTATCGAATATGGTTGTTAATATAACACTCATTACCTATCCATAACCATTCTTCTTAAGATCATGGGGATATAACATAATAAGAGTAGTTATTATCTACAATATCCTTTGAAGTTCCCCCAAGACTATGTATAGAGACACTAAATTAGTTAAGGCCTACCATATTCTTTGAAAATATGTGATACATTATATTAAATGTTTATAATTATGTCTCATAATGTATTTGTTGGGCCCTGGAATTGTCCATTTTTCCATCATTTATCGACATACCTTTCATCCATTTTCTTACCATTATTTCTCATTTATCATTCCATTTTTCATCCATTTGTTGTAGCTGTGCATTGAACAGCATGCTACTTCCATTGATCTTTTAAGTGGTTAATAGTGATTATTTTCTTTTATCTTTGATGAATTAAAAGACTATTATGCATAATTTTACTAATGATGGTTTGTGGAGTGAGTTGTCATGTACAAGACGCTCATAGCCAGCTGTTACAGCCTTAACGAAAAATGCATGCCACATAAAGAAAACCTTGATTCACATCTTGATTTTCGGGCAGTTGGAAATGAATCTCAAACATCCGAGATATGGGTTTTGTGCGTAACATCCTCATTTACCTGACACGCGAGGAAATCGCCAAACAAAGCTACGGTTTGCGATATGCAGGTGGTTCTTCGAGAGGGTATTTTCCAGATTTGGTGTTGCGGCCGGTTCCAAAGTTGCCAACAGTTACAGCCGTGTTCCAGCTGTTGCAGATCACAAGTTGGGGGTTCAGTTCTTCATTTCTAGGAGATAATTTTATGTATAAATATGTAATCCATCTCATTGAGAGGGGGGATAGATTGATAGAGATTAAGCATGATAAATTAGGCAGGATAGGAGATGGATGATAGGAGATGCAAGATAGGAGAGAACACAATGTTATGATGTAGGATTTGATCCAGATCTGTTGTAATTTTTCCATTATGATAATACATGCTAGCAGTTTCTTAATTCTGGAGTTGTAGACTTTCATTGTGGAGATCTAGATCTGCTCAGTGGAGGAAGGGCCCTCTTCCCTGAGCAGATGCTGGTAGTGTTAATTGTAAGTGTGTTATTGTTTAGATCTGCTTATTATTTTGTTTATGCTTTCATTCATTAAGCTTATGATAGTTGTATGCTTTCATTCATTAGATTTGTCATAATCATTGTGTTGATAATTCATTTGGTAAATCGTTGGCCAACATAACAATTCTTTAGACGTACGTAATCATATCTTGTTTCATAGGAATAGATCTTGTTTGAAATGTATTCGATTTACAGTTTGATTTATGAATAGGTTTGAGTATTGATTTCTTTTCAAGCAGTTGTGACTTAGTTTACAAATAGTTTCGATTGCATACCAATAGATAACAATGTCAGATAGAAATTGTACTCGCATATATTTTGCATGATAGCTTTGAAATAAAAGACTTCCTCGGGTTGATAATTTATGTTTAGCACTCTATATGTTAAGTTTTAATTAACTGGCATATAGTGAGCACGACATTTTGGCGCCGTTGCTGGGGAAGTTATCAATTGTGCAATAGTACATCTGACATTGTTTTGTAGATGCATTGTTAAAATAGGGCATGTAGGTTGCATGATTACATTTCAGTTTATTGAATTTATTTCGAGTCTTAATTTTCTGTCTTTACATTCAGTTTTATTTCATTTTCAATCTTTGCAGCATAAATCTTATCATTCCCCTTAGTGGTGTTGTGAGCACCACCCATTCTACTAACAAGTTGACAGGAACATTCGAAGGAGGAGCCTCAAGATAGCACACAAAGAATCTAATGAAGAGATGGCAGGTGAAAAAGATGGAGAAGTTGTTACCTTCGAATTTCCCATCAGATATTCGAGCGGAGTGGCACCAACAAAAAGAATTCCCCCACATGTTCTACAAAAAGAATTCCCCCACATGTTCTACCAAATTTTCACGGTTTGGAAAACGAAGACCCTGATGTATTTTTATTTCAATTTGAAGTACTTTGTAGAGGATATGGTTATTGTGCTAATGATCAAAAGTTGAATGTATTTCCCCTTACTCTAAAAGGAACAGCCCTCCGATGGTTCATGAGCCTCGGTGGGAATTGTATACAAACTTGGGAAGACATGAAACATGTGTTCTTGAAAAGGTACCAAGATTATTGCAGGGTCAATGAAGAAATCTTTGAAATGACACAAGGAGAAGAAGAGAGTATGGAGGAATACATAGAACGATTTCAATATAACCTCCAAAGATCCAAACAGAGGAAACTAGGGAAGGAAATCTTAAAAACTCTTCTACTCAAGGGAATCCAAGCTGAATGTTTAGAAACATTGAATCTGATCGGAACAGGTAATGTATTTTAGTTAGCATATGATGATATTTGTGAGTTATGTAGAAGGTATTCAAGAGGAAACTTCAAGACTGGTAAGAATTCTAAGGAACTTTTATCTCTATTTTTGAAATCTGCTGCAAAAACAAGAGTTTTACGAACTGAAATCAGCAATTTATTTGACATTTCTAAAGCTGATTTACAATTGGGTGTTTTGTAGGATAAGGAAAAGCAGGAGGAAATAAGAGAAGCAAGGGATTTCCCTTTGGATAGTCTTGAAAGTTGTGGTATATGTGACTTGAATCATTCCACAGATCATTGCCCCTCCTTACCAAGGATGAAAGAAACATATCAAAGAGATCTGGGAGTTGCAACCAACTCGTTGCAACAGTCATGTCAACCATGGCCTACATCTATGGTTCGAAATTCTATCCCTCCATTTCCTTACTCTCATACTCAATCATGGAATACTCTTCCACCATGGCAGTTGTTGCAGCCTCAATTTAACTCTTACCTACCTTATCCACAAGGTTGGAATGGCCCATCCTATGGTCATATGGTCACTCTCCCTCATGCTGCAACACAAGTTGGTCCTTCAATATCAACATCACAACTCAATCATCTACATCAGCCACATCTATATTCTCATCAAACTCCTTGGTATCCAACACAATTTCCTGTCCAATCCACCATCCACCCTAACCATAATAAAGTAGTACAGTATGCTTACAGTGCTGAACTGCAAAATGTTCCTACATTTCCCTTTTGTTCTACCTCACCTACACCACTGCAAAAAGTTTGTGCGTTGTTGCAACAAATCCATACGAGGCCTGAACATATTTTAACTCCAAGTTTTGCAGATGGATTTTCTTCTAGTCCTCATAAGCAAGCAGATAAGATCAACAATACACATGTAATATTTGATGGAGAACAGCCATTGGAACCAAAAGCGTCATTCACATCATTAGATCCGAAACCCTTATGCATTGAGGAAGATCAGTTTACTAAGGAGCTTCACGGTGTCACATCCATGAGAAATCAAGGGAACAAAGACTATATTGAAGCTTGGTTTCAATCTGTCATCGGTCTGCAGCATCATTTCATACTTCACCAATTCTTGGCACCATCATTTCAAGGGAAGTTGATCTCTCATATCCTAGAATTCATAAAGTTATATTTTTCTATTGGGAGTATGAACATACTTGAGTCACTTTTTCGAAAATGGCTCCATTGGAAATATGCATACACTTGAATTTTTTTTTTTAAGTTCCAAGTAGAATAGGGTAGGATAGAGTAACAGAATAAAACCATGCTTTTTTAAGTTTTTTTATTTTTGAATAAGTATGCTCTCTTCCTGCGCCTTGTTGCGATCTGGAAGATCAGAAAGTAGAAAGATAAGGAATGGGTATGAGATGTTTTCATGAATGCTTTGGAATTGTTGACTATTTGAACAAAAATGCTTAAGTCCTTTTTGTCATCAATTTCTCAATTTCAATTTGTCTCTATTTGTTACAAATAAAAATAAAAATATCATGAAAAAAAAATTACAGTAATTTGAGAAAGTGAATGAAGGATCCACAGGAAAATGAGCCCATGATTATGGAACCCTTCAAGCTTGAAATTTGACATAAAGTTGTTAGCTGCAACACCCAGCTGTGAGTGATTACTCTCAGCTGTGATTACTCGTAGCTACAACAGTGAGCTGCAACACCCAGCTGTGACTGTGCTACAGGTAAAAATTTATGAGTTTGAGATATGTGTGTGTTGCACATCATGATATGTCTTTAGTTTTTATTTTCCATAAAAATTCACATGCTTTATTTCAACATTATGTCATTTTTTAAAGAGTTGTAGCTGCGGCTGCAACAAACTGTATAAATCAATCTAGGTGCTCAATGCTTGAAATTTTTGGTATGGATGTGTGTTATATTTAAATTTACATCATTAAAATCATTCACACCTATTTCGATCACTTTTGGGGGGTTAAATTTAATTTATTGGATTTTTGTGACATTTTGGCTTGAAAATTTTACTGAAACATAGACGGGACAGTCCATTTTTGGGATACCAAATGAACTTATTTTTAAAACCTGTTTATACCCCAAGTAGCCCTTTGAATCTAGTTTCCAAAACAATTTTAATTTTTACGATTGGGTGTCAAACGAAAATTTTATGGCCAAAATACTAACAGGGTGTCAAGTTGGAAACTTAGGAACAGAGCTGGGACAGTCCATTTTTGGATGCCTTATTGGACATATTTTGCATACCTGTTTCATTGGTATATTCCCTTATGAATATAGTTTACAATTCAATTTGAATCACTCCATTCCGACGTCGTACGCAAATTTTATGACCAAAATACCGACTGGCTGTCCCAAATCTGCATTCCTAAAACTCTATTTTCTAGACTGTTCATTGGCTTATTTGACCCATCAATTCTTGTTGGATTCAAAACCTGTTTCTAATGGAGATACCTACATGAATCTACTTCCATCTCCAATTGGAATCACATCAATCCATTATCAAACGAAAACTTTAAGCCTAAAACCGTGACTGTTGGTCTAGTCCAGAATTCGAAAAGACACTTTGTCATGCAGGCTGTTAATGAGTGATTTGGAAGATCATTGCATAGAATTTTAAAAACCTGTTTCTAATGGAAATAGACCTATGAATTTACTTTCATTTGGCTTTGGAATCACTCAAATTGGACAAGGAACGAAGAAGCTATGATCAGAATACCGTTGGTGAGTCTAGATGGACATTGCTCTCCCGCAGGTATAAAATGGATTTTGCTTTGTTCATTTTTCTTTGGATTTGTTTTATGAGTAATTGCTTGTTATTTTTTTTCATAAGTGTTAGGTGAAGAGAGACCAATCATCTCTCTTCTTCCATCATCTAATGTTTTATTGCAGGCAAGTGCTAGGTTTTTGCAGGTCCTTGGAAGAAGAAGGTCAATGCATGCATGAGTGACTCTTGCAGACTTTTTCTCAATTTGCAAATGGATTGAGCACATAAAAAAAATGGAGAGATTGATGTGCAAATCATAGAGAGTCCAATATTTCCGAAGTCAAGTCCCATTGCTACATGCCAAGAATACTTTTTAGAGACCTGTCATACCAATTATTGTCGAAAAAAACCCCCCTCAAGAAGCCAATTGCCCTATGGTCGATTCATGCACCCTCCTCATTTCAAAACCCTAAAAATCCATTCATGTCGAAGTCCCATTTTCCACTGCTTATGTAGTCACCATAACCATTTTATTTCCCATCACTACTACATCATGACTTCACATATACTTTCCGCTTCTGAGTTTCATGTTGGTCCTATTTTTCACTATGATTCTTCACAATCATTTATTTTGTACTCGTATTGGATGATGTGGAATGCATTAAGGTCCACCTTCCAATGGTCTTGTCCCATCGACTCCGACACATCATCTGGGATCAAGATTAGAGTTTTTATAGTGCCCTGGTATCTGCATGAATCAATGGCAGATTTCCTCGTTGTTAATCACGAGGATTCATCAATGCCTCTTGATTGACAAATCTTGCAGGTGACTCGAATCCAGCACATCCATTCGTACCTGTCAAGATGCACTAAGGTACTTTAGAGCTCATTGTCATCAAAGGTGAGTTTCTTCACATTGGTTAACGGCATACATTAATGGCTGGTAATCCAATGATTTCTTTCCATGCTCGACTTCAGCACATTCATTCTCATGGTAAGAATTGTACCTCGGGTTTGTAGCAGCTGAAGATTATGTGATCTAATGGTTTCAACAATGATTTGTAGCATCATTTGTTCAGTAGTTTTGCAATTCCTTTCCATTTTCAGTTCAGCAGTTGATTTTCAGAATAAGAGAAAGGACTTTCTGCTTCTATGGTAGAATTTCTGCTCATCAATTGTCTCAGCAGTTAGTTTTTCATGCAACCAGCACAACGTCATGGATCAAATTCAGTTTCATTCAGTTTCAGCTCTCATATACATATGTCTCAGCATCAGATCATCCTACATAGCTCCAGCATACACCAGTCCATTCATGTCAACCAAGGCTTCCATGGAGGTAAAACTTGAGGTAAAATAGCATGAGTTTTTGATTTATTAAAGATTTGGGGAAATGTCATGAAGAACCACTAAGCATGAGCCATTTCCATTTTCTAAATAGCATTTTAGGTCCATCCATTCCCATCATTTCCCACTCAGTTTTAACACTTCATCATTTATGTACATCCACTTCAAATTCCAATCCAACATCTCACCAACCCAACTGACCAAGCATGAAAAAAAGGGATACCTTATTGTTGTCACACAAGAACCAATAATAAGAAGTCTTGCTGCTGTCACACAAGAACCAGCAGTAAGAAAAGAAGTCTTGTTGCTGCCACACAAGAACCAGTAGTAAGGAACGGTGCTCTGTTGCCATATAAAAATAATGAGGAGAAATAAAGCAGCTGATACACATCTTGAAAAGAGAAGGATAGGCTAGACACAACAACCTACAACATGAAAAGTTGATGTAGAAGCCATTCCTTCTCAAGAGTATGCTATCACACAAGCACAATAGAAAACAAAGGCATGATTTCTTTGATTTGTTTGCTTTGTTCAGTGGTGCACATAATGGTTCACATCTTCATAATTCAAAATTATTGAGAGCCACATTTTATATGGTATATGGATTTTCCACCATCTTATACATATGGTATCCTTACCATCCACTAATGCCTACATTGGTTTTAGCCGTCATGAGCATGATACATGCACAATGGAAATCCTGTAGCAGCCTTTTCAAGGTCTGATGTGAAGTGTATCTCAGCAGCATGAAGATAATGACTACTCTCAGCATGGGTCATTTGTCAAGTTTGACAGAATTTATGAAATGAGTTTGATCGTTGTGGAATGTGCAAAAGAATGTTTGCCATTATTTGAAGTGTTACAAAGCACTCCATGATAAGGGCATAACCAACGAAAATTCTAGCAGCCTTCATTCAACCATGAGAATGGATGAAATCTACTGTGGTTTATTGCAATAGAATTTGCCATGAATTTGATGAGAAAATGGTTCTAAAACTCTTTTATTTCCCATTAATGATAATTCCTGTAGTGAGTTTGGCTTGTGAAGATCACTGGTATTTTTTTTTTGGCACTTGTGACATATGGAGGGTCTACAAATTCTGTGATTGTCAGATGATATTTGAGCAGCTTGGGTCATCACAAAAGGAAATTTGCAAATATGATCTCTTGCTGGTATGAAGATTTCCTGTGCATTGTCATTTTATTTTATTTTTGCAATACATTATGAGCACTTAACCACAACCATGGGGAATCAAAAATTGAGCTCACACAGTGAATTTCAAATAGCATACAGTCATTTTTCAGGCAGCCTACAGTCATTTTTGTAAGTCAAGGATGTGTTTCCAGCTAGCACATATACAAAAATTGGATGTTGACAGTGATAGTGCAGATATAAGAAAACAAAAGTCCCAAAGTTCATTTGATTTCATGAATGGAAGGTAAAATACTCAGTTTGGGGGAAATGGTTGTTCACAACTAAGACGAAAAATCCTCTTTTGCATGAGGACATGCAACATATTCAGTTTGGGGGAGTGGTTTTTGACATTTTGTGCATACTGATTTTTATTCATTCACAGCTGGCAAAAATGAAGAATTTGATTTAAGGATATCTCACAAACCACGAATTGGATCCTCATGAAATTTGGACAGGGAATGCATAACAACATGATGAACAATCGTGGTAAGTTTCAGCTCAATTCAGTGCACAGTTTTCGAGAAAATGACCATCATCACCTACAACCAATTCGCATTTTTCTCAAAATCCGTGATGTGGGTTCATCTAATTTTTGGTGAGGAGATGCACTATAATGGTATTTACCTGCGTGAAAATTTTCAGCCCAACCCAGTTTGTAGTTTTTGAAATATTGGCTCTGGAAGTTCAGCTGCAATACATTTTTATTCATGATCAAAAGTGCAGAATTTGATTTGGGCATATCTTTCAATTGGTAAGTTGGATCCTCATGAAATTTGGACAGAGGATGCATAACATCATGAAGAACAACCGTGGCAAGTTTCAGCTCAATCCAGTGCACGATTTTCGAGAAAATGGCTATCATCACCTACAGCCAATTCACATTTTTCTCGAAATCCGTGATGTGGGTTTGTCTAATTTTTGGCGTGGAGATGCATTAGAGTCGTAGATACCTGCCTGCAAAATTTCAGCCCAACCCAGTTCGTCGTTTGGGAGAAAATGGCTTCAGACGTTTCCCGTTCAAAAAGGCTAAAACGTCGTAAAATATTGTCGTTTCCCGTTTTCCAGCGACCGTTTTCCGGTAGCTGCGACATCTTTTCCGGCAGCTGTAACATATTTTCCAACGACCACTTTCCAGCAGCTGCGACATCTTTTTCGGCAAGCTGTGACATCTTTTCCGGCAGCTGCGACATATTTTTCGGCGACCGCTTTCCAACAGCTGCCCGTTTTCCGGCAGCTGCGACATCTTTTCCGGCAGCTGCAACATATTTTCCGGCGACCGCTTTCCGGTAGCTGCAACATCTTTTCCGGCAGCTGTGACATCTTTTCCGGCAGCCGCGACATAATTTCCGGCGACCGCTTTCCGGCAGCTGCCCGTTTTCCCAGCTGCGACATCTTTTCCGGCGGCTGTGACATCTTTTCCGACAGCTGCAAGTCCACCAAATTTGCCGCTAAATTTAGCGTTGTTCCGCCAAATTTGCCGCTAAAACCGTCACCAACTTCTCTGCTAAAATAAGTTGACTCCACCAAATTTGCCGCTAAATTTACCGTTGTTCCGCCAAATTTGCCGCTAAAACCTTCGCCAACTTCTCTGCTAAAATAAGCTAACTCCGCCAAATTTACCGCTACATTTAGCGTTGTTTCGCCAAAATCTTCGCTAAAAACTTCGCCAATTTCTCTGCTAAAATAAGCTGTGACTTTGCCAAATTTCTACTAAAGAGCTGCGAATCCGCCAAATTTTCTACTAAATCCTCCGCTAAGTGACTCTGCCAATTTGTGTTAAACTCTCTATTTTTTCTAGCTGCAGTGTGCAAATGGTAAAATGAAGGAACAAGTGAATGAGTTTTTCAAGTTGGATGCTACACAGATATTAGGTTGCATGAGGACATGCAACAAGTTCAGTATGGGGGAGATGTTGGGCCCTGGAATTGTCCATTTTTCCATCATTTATCGACATACCTTTCATCCATTTTCTTACCATTATTTCTCATTTATCATTCCATTTTTCATCCATTTGTTGTAGCTGCGCATTGAACAACATGCTACTTCCATTGATCTTTTAAGTGGTTAATAGTGATTATTTTATTTTATCTTTGATGAATTAAAATACTATTATGCATAATTTTACTAATGATGGTTTGTAGAGTGAGTTGTCATGTACAGGACACTCATAGCCAGCTGTCACAGCCTTAACCAAAACCACATGCCACATAAAGAACACCTTGATTCGCATCTTGATTTGCGGGCAGATGGAAATGAATCTAAAAAATCCGAGATAAGGGTTTTGTGCGTAACATCCTCATTTACCTAACTCGCGAGGAAATCGCCATACAAAGCTACGGTTTGCGATATGCAGGTGGTTCATCGAGAGGGTATTTTTCAGATTTGGTGTTGCGGCCGGTTCCAAAGTTGCCAACAGTTACGGCCATGTTCCAGCTGTTGCAGATCACAAGTTGGGGGTTCAATTCTTCATTTCCAGGAGATAATTTTATGTATAAATATGTAATCCATCTCATTGAGAGGGGGGATAGATTGATAGAGATTAAGCATGATAGATTAGGCAGGATAGGAGATGGATGATAGGAGATGCAAGATAGGAGAGAACACAATGTTATGATGTAGGATTTGATCCAGATCTGTTGTAATTTTTCCATTATGATAATACATGCTGGCAGTTTCTTAATTATGGAGTTGTAGACTTTCATTGTAAAGATCCAGATCTGCTCAGTGGAGGAAGGGCCCTCTTCCCTGAGCAGATGCTGGTAGTGTTAATTGTAAGTGTGTTATTGTTTAGATCTGCTTATTATTTTGTTTATGCTTTCATTCATTAAGCTTATGATAGTTGTATGCTTTCATTCATTAGATCTGTCATAATCGTTGTGTTGATAATTCATTTGGTAAATCGTTGGCCAACATAACAATTCTTTAGATGTACGTAATCAGATCTTGTTTCATAGGAATAGATCTTGTTTGAAATGTATTCGATTTACAGTTTGATTTATGAATAGGTTTGAGTATTGATTTTTTTTCAAGTAGTTGTGACTTAGTTTACAAATAGTTTTGATTGCATAACAATAAATAACAATGTCAGGTAGAAATTGTACTCGCATATATTTTGCATAATAACTTTGAAATAAAAGACTTCCTTGGGTTGATAATTTATGTTTAGCACTCTGTATGTTAAGTTTTAATTAACTGGCATATAGTGAGCACGACAGTATTAAAATACATATGAACCATGTAAAATCTACATTAATCCTCTATTTTGGTAAATCTATTTGAAGAGAAGAAGATAATTGTGCAAAAATAGTATATATGCACATGATCATGTTCTCATACTTATCATCATAAAGATTGTATATATGTATATAATCATCAATTTTTGTATGACCACATGGTTAATGGATTAACTTCTTTCACTTCAATATAATTCTTATTATGATTTTGTTGTGAATACGTGCATGGTGGAAGAAACTGATACCATATTATAATCAATGGATAACCATATTAAAATGGACATCAATTCTCCCTTGTCCATCACATGGGATCCATTTGGAAAATTATTCAAATGGATGTTCAAAAATTTTCAGAACAAATGCTTGTGGTATGGTGTTTATTGTAAACAACACAACAAAGAGTGGTTACCATAGACCTTTCTATATCCATATTGGAAGGTACCCTTTTGTTATCTCTTACTAACCTCTCATTATTGAGAAATTTGAATCTTTTTTATATTTTTATTTGATTAGAATAATTCAACATGAGTTTGTCTAGCTTCAAGCCCTAGGATTATTTGACATAACCTTGAATCTAATCTCAGGTTTTATTCCAATTGAATTGGGCCTACTACATAAACTAGAATCCATGACTCTAGTGTCCAACTTATTCTTATTCTTATATATTACACCACGTGAGGTGGGTAATTTGACACATATTACACAACCATTGTTTTTTATCTCTATAGTTTGATTTATATTCCTTTTGAAATATTCCAACTTTCCCTCTCCTACATATCTCTTGGTGTTAACTTTTCGATCATACCTAAATCCATTGCTAATTTGACCAAATTGACAAACATACATCTTTCTTAAATAGTCTCATCAATAGAATCCATGTATAACTGGCCAATTTAGTTCAGTTAACCACACTATTTCTTCATTCAAACATTATCATTGGTAGCATTCACCAATCCCTTGCCAATTTGAGCCAATTGGATTACTTATATCTCAATCATTATAGGCTAATTGCTAGAATACCTAAAGCTATTACCAATTTAGGGAGGATGGAGTCCTTTTCCTCTCAAACAACAATTTGAAATGCATAGTTTAGAGAGGCATATAAAAGCTTCATTCATTAGAGAACTTATATTTGAATTGAAACAAATTACTTGAGTATATGACATACCATAGTTCAATGAAAGGTTATTAGTGTGCTAATAATATATGCAAATATTTTCTATGAGAGTATTATTGATCTTATTAATGGTTTGGTTTCACTTGAGATATTAAATATACTAGAAAACAACATTGATGAACAAATTCCTATTATGAGCATGTACAATTGCACTTTTTAATCTATTTTCTTTGCTCATTCTAACAACGTTTTTGGGACTTTTTTTCACCCTTGTCCAATTGTACCAAAATTTCAGTACCAATTGAAGTTTCTTATATAGTAACTTAACTATCTAGTAAGTCATAGAATCAATTTTTTTCACAATTTCCTAGAGTGGAATGCCATATTTTGGATATTCTACATGCCATAAGCAATGGATATCACATAACACCTAGGAGTGAGGAGTTTCTATCAAGACATATAGATTCCACTTAAGGGTAGGTGCTCCTTTGTTTTATCCACATAATCATTTTTATTCATGATTATTGTGGCTTCTCCTTTGGAAATCAATCCCGACTCTTTTGAGGGCTTCAAACTCCCACTTGCTTGTGTTTCATTTAGGAGGCTTAGCTTCTTTCAATACCATTATGCAATCAAGTCTAACTCGCTTCTTTCAAATGGTTGTCTATCCATTTGGGGCCAAGAAACTAGAGGACATATGCTCATGGTATGGTATTCACAAGAGACTACACACTAGAATATTGGTCACCATAGATATTTCTAGAGAACGTTTTCCAATTAGGATTGAGAAGTACCCTTTCATGGTCTCTTGGATACATCTCACAATTACACACTTTTAATATTTCTAATATTTTTTTGATAGGGAGAATTCCACCTAAATTTGGAAATCTTAAGTATTTTGAGTACTTGACCTAAGATACTACAATTTTATGTATGATTATATTCCAATCAAATTGTTCCTATTACAAAAATTGTGCACCTTTGATCTTTCTTGCGATTATTTCCTTGAGTAAATTCCACCCAATTTTCTCTAGCTTAAAGTGCTATGAGTATTCAAGCTAGAGGAAATTTTATGAATGATTCTATTCCAATCAAATTGAGGCTAATGCATAAACTACACACCTTGGATCATTTGAAATTGGTTTAATAGGAAGAATTATAGTAGATTTTTTCCAACTTAAAGTTCTAGGAATGCTAGACCTCAACAACAATGTTCTTGATGGTTATATTTTAATGGATTTAGACCTATTGCAAAAAATAGTGTACCTAATTACAAAGGGAAGGAAAACCTATGTTCCAATTTATGTTCTACAACGTTTTTGGCCTTTAATGAAAGGCCCATCCTCATGGAGAAACCAACAACCAAGATCATTTGAGGAGTTCATATTTCTCTTCCATGGAGAGAGATAATAACTTATTCATATTTCACATGAAGAATAATTAAAAAGGTAATGAAAATATGTGTTCCAATTGTTTGTATCCAATGTTTCTTGCCTTTAATGCAAGTTCATCCTTAGGGATCAACCAACAAACACGATCATTTGAGGAGGTATACCAAATTAGTTGGGTAATTTGATACAACTTATACATCTATAGATTTCTAGCTTTAATATGTTTGGTTCTATTCATTCTTAAATATTCAATATTCCACTATCTTATCTATCTCTTGGCCTTAACCTCACATAAAGCATACCTAAATCCATTTCCATTTTTTATAGGTTGACCCACTTAGCTCTTCATGGGAGTGGAGTTACTAACATACATGATGAAATCAAGCCAATTTTCCCAAGATTGCATGCTTAGATCTCTATGAAAATTGATTCACAAATAGCCCTAAAAACATAGCCAATTTGACCAAGTTGACAAACATAATATCTCTCTCAAATGGAAGAGACACTGGCATCCTTAAAGATATTTCCAATTTGAAAAAAAAATCCTTCCTAAATATCTCTCAAAATTGACTCACTACCAATGTACTTAAATCCATTCTTAATTTTACTTAGTTGAGCACACTATTTCTTTATTCAAATATGTTTACTAGAAGAATCCTTGTAGCACTTGCCAATTTGAGTTAATTAGCTAAACTATATGTTGGTCATAATCAGCTTAGTGGTAGCATCCCTTAAACCTGAAACCATTACCAATTTAATGATTATTGAATACCTTTATCTCTCAAACAATTGAGAGCTATAGGAAAAATTCATTCACTATAAGGGTTAGATTTTAACTCAAAGATATCAAGTGTGAATATCCTATATAACAAAAAATGACTAAAGGCTCTATATTATATAAACATATATAATAACAATGTTTTGGGGGGTATTCTTAACAATATTATTGGTTTGGTTACACATGATATCTATAAAAAAACAAGTTGGAGGGAACTATTCCTAATGGAATTAGCAATTTTTTGCTTCTATGAAAATTTTATTTGTCATTCTAATAACTTTTCTATGACACTTTTTACATATTTGGTCATGCGAGATCATCCTTGGGGTACTAGCAATCCTACATCACTCAAATATAATTCTAGTTTTCTTTTATGTTTTGTTTCAGTATTTCATATTTTCAACATGCAAACAATGGTATGGTGTTTTAATAAGTGATCTCTGAATATAGATTGGAATTAGGATACTTTTGGATATGTTATAGAGGATACATTATTATACCTATAAAACAAATTGCAAAATCAAAAGTGAGTTAAGACCCCACACCCAAACCCAAAACCAATATGTACATAAATTCATGCTAAGAAAATGGATTATTATTTTGATTTGCTCCTACTCATATTTTGGAATCAAGGTCTAACATTTGGGCATGTGCAAGCTAATGAGGGTCACTTTTGGCGCGTTAGATGCAATAAAAAATGAAAAATCAGGCATCCCTCAACTTGCTTGGTTTTTTTGACATTCTTACACAAGATATCTTGCATCGAGTAAAAAAGATGAAATGTAGGAAATTGAGTCACGTTTCCGAATATATAAATTTTAAGTATTGAAAATTTACATAACTATGTCAAATTTCATGTTTTCTAATAGTCACTTTTTAATTTTTTGGCAAATGATAAGGTATATGTTTTTGTGGGTGCAGCCTTTCAATGCTTAAATGACGGTTTTGGGATACAAAAATTGGTAGACATGTATAGAACCCGTAGCACTAGTGCAACACTATTTTTCCAAAATGAAATGTTTAATTTTTGTTTTTTTTGAATTATGTAAGTGATCAAACCTAGAGAGCGATATGTCAAATGTGGGTGCAGCCTTTGAAGGTCTTAATGCAATTATTCCGACTTGGTTTTTTTATAGCATGTAGAGTTCGATGTCTTCTAATGCAGCATACAATTTTTTTTTTAAATGGTTGTGAAATGAAAAAGTTACGGAATAAACACTAACAGTGTGTTTTTTCACCAACAGAGTGATGAAACAAGAAAATTAAGAAATAAATAAAAACCTCAATATTTTTTTTTTAAATTACATATTTGGAATCTGCATAAAAAATTCTCTCTATACCCAAAATTTTGTCAATAATAGTCATGTATGTCATGCTGTAGAGAGCGGTGAAAAACATGCATATTTAGGTGCAGAATTGCACCTAAAGGGTCCCTCAACTTCGTGCACAAACACATTTAAACAAAATGTCAATGAAAATTATTTCTACATCCTCACCAATTTTCAACAAAAATTAATGCTACACTTGTCTCAAGAACCAACACATAGTAATTTCTAGATTTTATTTATGCATTGACATAGGGCTAGTATTTTGATTATGTACTCTCATACTTTGGAGTTAAGGTATGGAATTTTTAAATTATGTAGAGAACACATACTTCTATATGATCACCCAATTTAATAAAAAAATATTAAGTTTAAGTTTTCTCCCAATCCATACCCAGTTTAGAGATTGCACACAAAAGTTTCTAGATACAAGGGTTTAATATTTTGACTTGCAGGCAACCAATGCTTGGAATCAGAGTTTGAATTTTTTTTAAATGTCAATGAAATCTTATTTTATTTTCCTTCTGAATTTAATAAAAAAATATTGATCTTAAAGGGTACGAAATTCAACTACAGAGAATGACATAAAAAACATAATTTCTTTCACTTTTTAAAATAAATTTAATCCCATAATTCATAGTCCTAACCCCTATCCCTAATAACATATACCTTAACCCATAACCATCTAAACAACATACCCCTAACCCCCTATACATAATTGCATACCCAATAATCCCTTCCCTACCCTTAACTCCATGCCCCATAAACACTACCCCTAACTACATATCCTAACCCCTACCTTGAACCTAAGAACCCATAACCTTATTACAAGGAATGGATAGAAAACAAAAGGATATTTATTTTTCCAAATGTGAATTTCAATGATGTAAGTCAAGGGAAAAAAGTTATTACAAGCTACGTTAATGGGATATAGCCTCAAACCATGGCAATATCCCTAAGAACCATCCGTTATGTACCAAATATTGAAATGAACAGCATAAGGACTCATTGGGGAAAATATTGTCTATTTATAGGTGTGTTTATTTACAAGGTGTGTTGTTTCATGGACCCACTTATGGCCTGTGAGTTTCAAGCACAAATTCTATGTCCCATAACTCTTAACACTAACCCTAACCTCAACCCTTAAAAATAACATAATAGTGTTATAAACCCCTAAGCCAACCTAAACATTAACCCCCATTTTAAACTCCATCCATATTTTAAAATTAATGACACAACCTTGTGAAAAAGCTGGATCCTATGTGTGCATGAGTATGTAAATAAAATATATCGATGCACCTATGTTGTTATACTCTAGGGTTGTTTTTATGACTATAAAATATCCTTCCCTCATATTCCTCCATATTGTCCCATATTTCTTGTTGTGATTGCTCTAAAAAAAAAACATAATCCTTCTCAACAATTCTTTATCATTCTCAAAAAATGATGAAAAATCTTAAAGGATTGAACTCATCCTCAAAGAATACATTTGAAAAACAAAAGAAGAATATAATGTTTGAAGGATAATTCAAAAGATGTTGAATTGATTCATTGATTAAGGATTACATAATAGGATTATTATATATTTAAGAAAATATATAATCATCCTATGTTGTGATGGAATGATCAAAACACCAAACATGTCCAACAAAAACCACTCAAGAATCATTGTTTTTTTTTTGAACATGTTCAAATCCAACAAAGGGGGGATTCAATGATCAAGGGATTCAACATACTTTTGCAAATTTATTTTGCTAACTTGTGTTTGAGCATCCATTAATTTCGTATTCTAGTAATTTCATTTTTTAACAATAGTTTTCCATGCATATAATTGCTATATTTTCAACCACCCATGATTTCTAAGTGAAGACTCAATTAAGTTGAGTAATAATGGTAATTAATACAAGAAGATGGTTCATCATCAATCTAATCTCGAATAAGATTTTACACAAATATAAAAATGATATTAATGCGAACCGTTGTGATTGTCTAACTATATATAGATAGTCATAAAGACACCACTCACATGCTCTGACAAAATGGATCACAACGTTCTTCTTCTTGTTCTCATAGCATTGCTTGCCTCTCTGCCTGCAGTGATGTCTTTTAATTACTCCACCTCTGCCCCATATTCCCATCCTACTTTTTTTTATGATGACCATTCTGCTTCTGAAGGCATGGTGAAGGAAGGTGAATTCATATTATCATCAATGGATTCCCATGAGAAAAGGGATCTCGAAGCTCTCTTAGCGTTTAGGAATGCTGCACTACAAGAAAAAAGGGCATTTTAGCCTCACATTAGCACCACTATTTGTAAAGGGTTTGGGAAATCCTCAATTTTCAAATAGTGGTGCAAAAGTGGTGATAATGTGGGGATACACAAGTGGTGCTAAAATTTATGGTGCAAAAATGGTGTTTGTAAAAAAGTTGATTTTGGTGTTAAATGAATATGTGGCATAACATGGTGTATGGTGCAAACCACCAAAAACCAATCTTACGTGGATTGAAATTTTGTACTGCAAAACACCAAAACCAATCCAACATGGATTAATACTTTTTGGTGCGAAACACGAAAAATTATTATTATTATACTCAAACTTGTATAGGGTGCAAAGCACCATAAAATAATAAATGGTGCCAAAAAAAAAACGCACGATTAATATATATATATATATATATATGGTGCAAAGGACCATAAAATAACAAGTGGTGCAAAGCACCATAAAATAATAAATGGTACAAAAAAAATAAAACGCATAATTAATATATATATATATATATCTATATATATATATGGTGCAAAGCACCATAAAATAATAAAGGGTGAAAAAAATATAAATCACACACAATCACACACACCTGTGTGTGTTTAATATTTTTTTACATCATAAGCTTATATATATTATTTGGTTTATTTGATTTTAATCCATCATCTTAAAAACAATAATTCAATACATTAAATAGACATAATGAAAACCGTAATGCTATTTCAACAAAAATTATAATTTATAATTATAAAACAATGATTCTCATAATATTACTATAATGGAAGAGTGTGTTTTGAAATTTGTTTTTAAAGAAGAATTATAATATATGTGATTTATATCTTTTTGCATCATATATATATATATATATATAAACAAGGATAAAATGTGTTTATTAAGACATTTCATTGTAGTTTATTTGGTTTAATCCATCATTTAAAAAATCAACAATTCAATACAATTCAAAAACATAATAAAAACTATAATTCCGTTCCAAAAAAATTATAATTTATAATCATAAAACAATAATTTTCATAATATTAATATAATGGAAGACTGTTTTTGAAATTTGTTTTTACAGAATAATGAAAGAGAGAAAACTAATTTAATTCATTTGAAGCTACTAATATTGTTCATCCTTGATTTTTCCGGAACTTGCCATCATCTGCATGGCCAAAATGGTAAAAGAAAATTATAAACATGATGACTTCTCTTTGTAAACAATAAAAATACAAAAAATGATGGAGAAAAAAACACAAAAAATAGCTTTAACTAAATTGCAGAAAACAATAAAAAGGTTATACATTTAATGACATTTCATAACTAAAATATGCTATTGATTGCAAAAATAATTGAAGTGAACTAACCTCTGAATCCATGTAGATTCAACATGTCAGCATATGATAAGGTTGAAGCATGAGTCAAAATTGATTTTCCTCTTCTCTTTCATCCTCTGAAACAATTACCTAAGAAGCATACAAGATAAGATCAATATACCTACAAATTGTA
Organism: Larix kaempferi; assembly: GCA_027924585.1. Taxonomy (NCBI): domain Eukaryota; kingdom Viridiplantae; phylum Streptophyta; class Pinopsida; order Pinales; family Pinaceae; genus Larix; species Larix kaempferi. Next base: position 1,533,513 of record BSBM01000704.1, read on the forward strand.
ATTTCATTGAAACTTTCATTTACATATATTTGTTTCATATCATGAACATTTATTTAGAACAAAGAACCTTCTTTAACCTTTTGATGGATGAGAGAAGATATACCATAGCATGAAGCAAAATCTTTATCATCTTTGGACATTTTAGTATTGAATTCCTGCAACTACAATTTTAAAAAAATAACAAAATAGTTAGAAAATATGTTTATAAGAAAAATAAAGTTTACTTGAGAAGCATAGTAGTGTATTAAACTTACAAATTTTGCCTCTGCAAACAACATGCCACCTTTCCCCAAACGATGGCATGTGGCCAACCTAGAGGCTTGCACAGTATGTGCATATTTGTCCTTTCCAACCAAGGTTCCACATTTCCTTTTTTTTTTTTCAGTGTCCACTTTCTCCAATATTTTTGTCCACTCTACTTCTCCTATGAAATGTGGTTTGACTATATTTTTGTTTTTAACCAATTCCCCTCTCAAAGAATTTCTAGTATTTTTTATATATTCAGCAACACTCTGGAGAATTTGCTTGGGAGGTACAATTGCAGAAACTTTATGCATATGAGATACTAACTCATCCTTCTTGGATTTTTCTACAAAATAAATATAAAAATTTTAATCTATATGAGATATTTTAAGGTTTTTAGTATCATAGTGATAACATGAAATGTTATATATGAAATATAGGGAATGCAACAATGAGTAGAATATATAAATTTTTTAATATGAAACATGAACCATTTAGTCAAGTATACAAATTTATACTACATTAATTAAGCATGCATTCTATGAAAAAATATATAATATTCATGTTTTACCTTGATGAAGAAAATCTCTAGTAATTGTAGGACCAAATAATCTCAATGATTCACGATGAAGTATGTCTCTCCATGTTCTCCCAGCTTCATCATTTAACAATTGCCCTTTTTCATTTAAAGTGATTGTAAATGGCATACCATTGGTTGCCTCTGCTCTCACATATTCACTTGGATGTTTCAAAGGAGGTGCCAGAGATGTACCAATAGATTCTATAACTGGTTCATCTACGGGAGGAGATTGATTTTGCACTCCATCAACATTGGTGCCTTCTTCTGGAACAATGGTATTACTCGTGAGAAATAGGTAGAATATAATATTACGTTGATATTATATGTAATTACAAACCTAAAATTAATAAGTAGAAAACAAATGATGATTTACCTTGGCATATCATCAACAACTATTTCTGTATCTGCTGCATTATCTCTGTCAAAGATGGTTGTGTTGTATGCTATTTGAATTGCATCTCTTATGAATGGGTTGACATCATCCCTAGTCAACCACTCTTTATACAATCGTAACTTATCCATTTCAAATCCATTATATAATGTTCGCTCCACATTATATCAAGGATCAGTTACTACTGGTATGTATACATCATGTATAAAATTTGAATGTGAAGATGGTGTTGTAGGTAAACTACTTCCATTCAATGGTATTTTAGTAATATATGTTCCTACAGAAGGCATGTTTCTCATAACATAATTTACACTCTTTGTACGAATAGTACACATTGCTTGTTTTTTTGTTCTCATATTGAATCAAGAGACCTAATTCAATTAACACAATTTACCAAAAGTCAGAGCTAGCATTATACACTTCATTGCACTAGTACAAAAACAACAATAATCTAACTATATGAAATAGAGTAAAAGTATTATAAAACAAAAATTATGCAAATGAACTAAAATACTTACTAGAACCATTAAGCTTTCTACATATAATAAAAATAAAAATGTTTTGCGAATCAATATATGATAATACATCTAACATTTAGTAATTTTGAAATGACATCATTTATAAGTTTATAGAATTTTTTTTCCTTGTCTTCTTCCTAAATGAATATGAGACATTAAAATCATGAAATGCTTTTACTATATTTTTATATTTCAATTAATAATCATTTCATCGTAATTAAATATGAGTTTTTTTCCGTAATTTATGTACTTTTAAAATATTAATTATGTCATATGAAAAATTGTATCTTATATGCTAAATACATATCTTAAAATGAAAATGTACAAGATTTTGAACCCAATAGATTCTCTAGATTATCTTTAGAAGACACATTAAAAAAAATGTTTTGCAAGTTTTGGATGTTAGAAGAACTCTCAATGAGTTTCCTAGACATATCCATGTAATAAATTTAAATGAAAAAACAACCCTAATTCAAAACCAATGGACATTTTTCTCAAGTATAAATATTCATAAAATTTCTCATTAATCATCAAAATAAGTTGAATATACATTGTAAGGTCCAATCATGTCTTCTTGTCCATTAACCTCATCATTTGAGCTATCATCATATGACATTTGCTCCAGGATAGGTTGGTCTTCATGTAAATGTTGAAAGGATCTTATTGATCTAGGATTATACTCAATAACAAATGACTTTGAGCATTCTGTAGGATGGTGACATAAAAATATCTGCTCACATTGGCTAGGGAAAACATATGGTTCATCTGTTTGCTCAAACCTAGTATGGTTGATGAGGAAAAATCCATTCTCATGCATAAATGTTGTTGGATGATTTCCAACCACAATATTTCTAAACCACTTAGCATTAAATAGAACCACGTTGAAAGATCTGAAGTTAAGCTCTAAGATATCTTCAACTAATCCATAGTATCGCAAGTTGTATGTTTTTAAGTTTCCATTATGAACATGTTACTGGCAATCTACTGTAAAATATGCAGCAATTCCATAGTCAAATGTTTGTCGATTTTCATCTACCTTTTGAACACCGTAATGACGACCCTTGTATCACATCCCCTTGTAATGTGTCACCTTATTCTCTTCTGGCCCCTTTAGAATGTCCAATGCATATGTAGTAACCCTTTCATCATTATCTCTGCATGCCCTTGCTACTCTATCCCTAAAATATTTTAAACTAATAGTTGGAGGTCAATCCTTTTCAAAAAATTTCATTATTGTTGAGTATGACGATGAATTATGGCCACCCCGAGATACATATGACAAACAACATCTCTGCTCGGCGTCACGATGCCTTTGATAGTCCTCCCTCCAAACATTTGTGTGCTCATTGTTTCTTGCAACATATAGTAATAAATCCTCCATCTCAGTAGCATCTACAATCACAAACATAAAACCCATTAAATACCATCATAATAAAAAATTAGACACTTGTACCATATATGGATATAAGTTTAATCACCTTTAATTTTCCTAGTTTTTGCTCGTCCTGTGAATACATGCCCTTCAACTTTTTCACTTTGTTTTGAGTCCCATAGTTGTGGCCCTTCAATATTTAATTCTTTGCACAATTCAGTGAGATAAACTGTTGATTTGAACAACATGTACCCTTGAAGCATGGAACCTTCAAGGCGAGCCTTTTGCTTTACAATTTTTTTCAAAACCTTTAAATAACGCTCAACGGGAAACATTTTTCTTGTTTGAACTGGTCCACACATCTCTATTTCATTTAATAGATGCACAATGTAGTGTTCTTGTGCATTGAAGAAACTTGTTGGGAAATATTTTTGCATGTCACACATTAGAATGGGGACTTCTCTCTTCCACATCTTTTGGTCTTTGTTGTTTTCTCTGTTGAAGTGACCCACCTAAAATAGAAATAACTAATATAAACCCAGATTTGTGTAAATGAAGAAAATATTTTAGATGAAAAACTTCCCATTGTATTGCATTATACATGAAGATACATTTTTTCTTATATAGGCCATGCATTATACCTAAATTATTTACACAGCTTGTAGATTGTCCTCCTAATGTTGTCATCCATATTATTTGGAAGGAAGGTGGGTAATAGATACTGCATATAGAATGTTCAAGTTGATTAATAAAACATGAAATAAAAAATAAAATAAATTAAAATTAAAGGAAGATAACATATAATATAGATAACTTCAATGAATGTGCACATACGTACCCTAAGGAAATTATGCCAATCATGGGTCTTCATTCCAGTAAGTTCATTTCCTTTTGTGAATGCCTTCTTAAAATTCACTCCAAAACTTGTTGGGAATCTTACTGATTTTATGGATTTAATCACCTGCCCTTTACCCTCCTTTGTGAGAGACCATGGATCATCTACAAAGTTACCATCATCATCTGGCCAAAGATGAGGCATTCTTCCTACCTCTTTGAGGTCCGTCCTCACTTGTATCTTATTTAGTTGTCTCCCATGTATTGAACTCTTCTCAAATAACATATTATATAAACAAGAAGATACATTCTTCCCTATGTGCATTGTGTGTGTGAACAATAGGTAGGTCTTCATAGTATGGCAACTGTGAAAATATTGTCTTTTGAGTCATTCCTGGAGGAAGGGATCCTATCACAAAGAAAAATCATAATTAATTTACCAAATCCATTATTTTGATATGTTATTTTATAAAATTTCAACTGTGGACATGAGAATTACCATGTGTGTTTCTATATGCATGCATCCATCTCTTGGGATTCATCTTCAAAGGTGCTCTGATAAGGCACTCCTTCCCACCAAATTCATCGTTATCTCATATATGATATGGGTGATTAATCTTTAGAAACATTCTATACTCATCATATATTGTCTTTCCCAAATGTCGTGATCTTCTAGATAAGGTGCAAGGCCCACATGTTGGGCATCCATAAGATCCCTTAGTCTAAAGGCCTTTTATTTTTATATGTAAGATCAGTAATAATTTAAGGTGTTATTATGAAATAAATAAAATCAATAAATACAACATGAGGTGATTAACACCAACTATAACTCACCACAACACATTGATAGACCTGGGGCATCATGAATTGTGAAGAGAAGCATTGCATGAAATTGAAATATCCTTGAACCAATAGGACATGATACATCCTTCATATGCATTCCTTGCCAAAGCATCAATAACTCATCTATTAAAGGTTCAAAGTATGTGTCCATGCATTTAGGTTGATTTGGACCTGTAAAAAAATTAACTTCAATTTGTCATTTGCATCATTAATTACTTACCATTACCATATGGACTCAATACTATGCATTTCAATAAAGTATAACTTGGTATGATCAATGTCAACACAGCATGTTATTTTTTTGTTGACAACCATGGGGGTATGTTGTTGTTGATAGCAACTACTGGACATGTAGACCATTGTGTTGATTTATTTCCATAAGGATTCAAACCATCCAATCCTATTGATATTCTTGCATTTCTTGGTTCATCTTTGAAAATTGGCCGCTTCTCCTCAATCTTACGCCATACAAATCCATCATCTGGAATCCTCATAACACCATCTGTGCTCCTTCCCCTCACATGATAATCCATGAGCTCTGACATTCCCTTGCATCCAAATAACCTCTCAAATTGTGGGGCTAAAGGTATATGGTGAAGTACATTCCGTCCTACCTTTTTTGATGATGCACTTGTATGGTACATCTGCTCACCACATTCTGGGAACCGATATAAGGAATCCTTTCCATATCCATAATATAGCATGCTGTAAAATCTCAATCACAGCAGAACCTAGCTACTATGGATTCCTCACTAGTGAAAGATTGCACAACATTTGCAAGAATAGCATAAATCTGTAAATGAATGAAGAACAATACACATGAAATGGGTGAATAATGTCAATATTATTAACTGTCCAACCTCAAAATAGGTTAAGAACACCCATATATACAAATCTGGAAGAATTCGAATCCATCTGGAGTGTTCACACTGATCTAGCTTAGAAAATAGCTCAAACCCCCCTAGGTTGACCAAAATATCCCAAACCATCCCAACTGGTTCGAATCTGCTATGTGAATGCTGGGAATGACTGGACAGGCCCATGTGACCTCACACATGTGAAGAAACTGGTTGGTTAGAGGTTTGGTAGCTAAAATTGGACAAAGTTGGCAAGATTGTCCACAATCTGAGCAAGTGCGCCCTAGATAGAAGAGAAGCATGCTGAATGCATTAATTAACCTGGGGAGGGCGCTCTAGGAATGCTGAATGCATTAAATGCCCTGGGGAGCGCACCAAACAACCAGTTTGACTCAGCACTTGTTCACATTTGCTAACTAGTTCATGATAATTGACCATTTAGTAGCTAACCAACTTAGGGATGTAATAATTAATCACTTGGGCACTAATTAATCATCAATTAATAAATTTTTAATGTACATAGGTGTAAAAATGTTCTAACACCCCCCCTTAAGCTAGACTTAGTGAAATATCAAAAATTAAGGCCTTAGCAACTAGGCTCAAGTCACCTTTTACATCATAAAATTTATTTGTCCATGTAACCAAGGTAAGGAGGAAAACCACATGGGAAATAAAACCTCCCTTCTAAAATGGACATGTGGCATATATCAAAATACACCAATCATCACCATGCATCACTCACCCCAAGCAAAGATCTAAGGTGAGTGAAGGTCTTCTCGGTAAAACACTTGGTGAAGATATCGGCAGTTTGCTCACTGGATGGGCAATACTGCAATGCTATGGTCCGGTCATGCACCAAACCCCGAATGTAATGCATGTGTATCTCTATGTGCTTGGTCCTCTGTCTCTGTACTGGATCGGTAGAAATCTTGATTGTACTTTGATTATCACACCAAAGAATAGTGGGTGAATCAAAGACAATCCCGAACTCTGCAAGAATACCTTGCAACCAAACACATTGTGTGGCTGCATTAACTGCTCCCCTGTACTCGGCCTCAGCGGAAGATAAGGAAATAGTGCTTTGTTTCTTGCTTGACAAGCATATAGGTCCATGTGCAAGCATAAAAACATAACCAGAAGTTGATTTCCGATCGATACAATCACCGGCCCAATCAGAATCTGTAAATCCTACTAGTTCAAGGGATGAACCAGCAGCATAATGGATACCAAAGGACTTAGTACCCTGAACATAATGAAGGATCCTCTTGGCATCCTTCCAATAAATCTCATGAGGCTCTTGCATGTGCCTTGCAACAGACCCAACAGCATAAGACAAATCTGGTCGAGAGTGTGTAAGATACAACAAACTCCCAACTAGTTGTCTATACAGTGAACTGTCAACTAGTGGTGAAGAACCCCATTCTGTAAGCTTAACTCCTGAAAGAAATGTAAATTTTGCAGACTTAACTTCAGCCATCTTAAATTTCTGCAGCAAATCTGAAGCATACCTTGACTGACATACAGAAATTCCATTCACAGTTTGATCTATCTCCAAACCCAGAAATTGTTTTAGCAATCCTAGATCGGTCATGGAGAATGCACTGTGCAATGCTCTCTTAACTGAGTCAAGTTCTTTGGTGCAGCTACCAGTGATCAAAATATCATCAACATACAGTACAATAATCAATATCAGATCACTAACATGCTACATATACACATTTGGATCAGACTTACACCTCTCAAACCCCAAAGATAGCAGAAAATTGTCCATTTTTGCATACCATGCTCTAGGAGCTTGCTTGAGCCCATAGAGTGACTTGTTCAACCTGCAAACAAGTGTATGATCAGAAATAAAACCTTCAGGCTGCTGCATATATATCTCCTCATTTAGATCCCCATGAAGAAAGGCACTTTTTACATCCATGTGATGAATCTCCCATCGCTTGGAAGCCCCAATGGCCAAAACTAGTCTTATGGAGTCCATCTTTTCCACCGGTGCAAATGTCTCTGTATAGTCCACTCCTTGGACCTGAGAGTAACCCTTATCCACCAACCTGGCCTTATACTTCATATCAGAGCAATCAGATCCAACTTTGGTTCTATAAATCCATTTGCATTGCACTAGTTTCCTCTTGGGAGGAAGAGGGACCAAATCCCAAGTTTTGTTCTCATGGAGTGAGTTCATCTCTTCTTGCATGGCTGATTGCCACCTTGGGTCTGTACATGCTTCTGAATATGAAATTGGATCAGATCCAACCATCAAGTAACATGCCTCACTCAGATTAGAATTATCACATGCAAAGGAATTGTGACATTGAGATCTAGTTTTCCTAGCATCTTGGGGATCTCCCACAAGCTCTCCGGCACTTTGAATTGTTTTCTCTGCCCACTTGGGCCTTGAGGGAGGGATATGTTCAGAATCCATATCAACATCATCTTCAGCAATATCAGAATCAGAAATATCAGAGAAAGAATCACTACTTACTTCATCATCAAGACGAGGAAATGAGCATTCCCCATCACCTTGTTCACTAGCTTGCAAGAATTCTTCTTCTTCGAATTTGACACTTCTTTCGATGAAAGTTTTGTGAGTGGATGGATCAAAGAGCTTGTAGCCCTTGGAATCCTCTGCATACCCAACCATGATTAACTCCTTGCTTTGGGGCTGCAAGGCCTTTCTCTTCTCCGGTGGAATTCTGGCCCAAGCCCTTGAGCCAAAAATTCTGAAATGTGAGACATTGGTCTTGTGGCCCATCCATGCTTCAAATGGAGTGATTCCTTGCAATGCTTTGTGTGGTGCTCTGTTCTGAACATATGCTGCACAATTCATAGCTTCATCCCACAATTTGGGAGACAAATCCCTTGCTTGCAACATGCAAGTTGCCATCTCTTTCAGTGCTCTATTTTTGCGCTCTGCAACACCATTTTGCTGTGGTGTGTAGGGCACTGAGTGTTGCATCTGAATGCCATGCTCTTGACAGAGCTGCTGCAAATTGTTATTGACATACTCTCTGCCATTATCAGTCCTCAAAACCTTCATGGCCTTCCCACTGAAGTTCTCGACCATGCTCTTAAAAATTTTGAAACATTCAAAGACTTCAGATTTTTGCTTAAGGAAAAATAACCAGCAGTACCTTGAGTAGTCATCGATGAAGGTGAGCACATATTTGCTGCAGCCATAGGAGGGGGTGGGGAGTGGCCCTATCAGATCAGAATGCACTATCCCAAGTGGTTGATCAGCCCTCCTTTCCTTCCCTTTGTCATACTTCTTTTTAGGATGCTTCCCAATCATGCAACCCTTGCATGTTCCACTTGAAAAACTGATTTGTGGCAGCCCTTCTGCCATCTTTTCTTTGCTTAAAACTTGAAGATATCTGTAGTTTAGGTGACCATACCTTTGATTCCATAGCTTGCTGGTATCATTCCCATGTGACAGAAGCACACTTGGTGAAGAGAACTCGAGAAAGTGGGAGAACTTGTACATCTTCATGTCATGGTCTGCAACACCCATTGCAACAATTTTCCCGGTGGAAACTTCTGATATCTCCACATCATCCTGAGTGAAGACCACCTTCTTTGCTGCTCCAGTATGAGTCATTTGATATATAGAGAGCAAATTTGCTGCAAGGTTTGGTACATATAGCACGTTGGAGAAGAAGCCATTCTCCATAGAGATTTTCCCAATGCCATGAGCAGGGATTTATGAGTCATCTCCCATTCGAATGGAGAGGCCACTGTAGGGTGCAAGTTCAGAAAACGAATCTCTTGAGGAAGCCATGTGCCTTGAGGCACCTGAATCAATGATGAACAAGGGTGAATGAGATGAACTAGCCACCAAAGCATGGCAGCTCTCCTTGTCTTCAGAAACGCACTCCTTCTTCTTGGAACTTTCAGGAAGAGGAATATTATTTTTCTGTGGGAGATGGGTCATGGTGTCTATGGTTTTCTTCATGCATGAGCTCTCTGGATGAAAACCTCTTTGACAGTAGCTACATTTTGTCTTCTCAGCCTTCTTTCCCTTGTTCTTGACAGGATTCGAAACCCCCTCAGAGGATTTGGGCCTCTCATCCTTCCTCTTCTTCTCTTGAGGTTTCGACCCCCTGGGTTTTTGCTTGCCTCTTCCACATTTCGAATCTCCAGCTGCAAGAACTTGGTCTTTTTGCTTGATGGAGCCCATCAAGACCAGCTTGTCTTGCTCTTGAGTTAGCATCTCCATGAAGTCAGCCAAAGATGGCATCTTCCAACCTCTAACTGTGAGCCTTGTGGAGTTGAAGGAAGACACAAAAACTGAGTATTCAGAACCCAATTTGGAGAGAATGGACAACACCAACTGTTCTTCTTTCTTCTCTATGCCACATTGTCTAATCTGCAAGACCAAGTTCTTGAACTTGGTGAAGAAGTCCTGGATGGAATCGAAATTCCCTGGGCTCAGTGAGACAAGCTCATTTTCGAGCTGGTGGCCTCTCATCTCATCAGTCTTTCCAAACAGTGTCTCAAGCTTGAGCCACACTTCATTTGGAGTTGCTAGACTTTCTACATGAAACAGGAGGTCTCTCGAAATGCTAAGACAAAGGAGGCCAAATGCCTCATCCATTCTGTTAAAAAACTTGGATTTCTCCACAGCTGAGTTTGGCTCAACCTCAGTGCCCATCGTAATTCTGTAGAGACCCTTAGATCTCAGCAAAATCACCATTTCTGCCTTCCAATCGAAATAGTTGAAGGGAGTGAGCACGTTTGGGTGAGATGGCTCCATTCTCCTCTGCTGCAATTCGCACTTGCTGACAATGTTGATCTTCAATACCTGCAAACAACTCTCAAATCACTCAGGAGGGATCTACACTAACAGATTCGAACCCTGTTTGGATATTGGGTGCATTCGGGAGAGCATCACACCTGAGAGGAGCCACTAGATTTCTCCAGTAAGCTCAAGGCAATGGCCTCAGGAATTATGTGGTTTCTCCACTGCTTCTGGCAATCCACTAAAACAGTCTTGCTGGTTCGAATGGTAGCTCCAAGAGCTCTGATACCATGTAAAATCTCAATCACAGCAGAACCTAGCTACTATGGATTCCTCACTAGTGAAAGATTGCACAACATTTGCAAGAATAGCATAAATCTGTAAATGAATGAAGAACAATACACATGAAATGGGTGAATAATGTCAATATTATTAACTGTCCAACCTCAAAATAGGTTAAGAACACCCATATATACAAATCTGGAAGAATTCGAATCCATCTGGAGTGTTCACACTGATCTAGCTTAGAAAATAGCTCAAACCCCCCTAGGTTGACCAAAATATCCCAAACCATCCCAAACTGGTTTGAATCTGCTATGTGAATGCTGGGAATGACTGGATAGGCCCATGTGACCTCACACATGTGAAGAAACTGGTTGGTTAGAGGTTTGGTAGCTAAAATTGGCCAAAAATTGGACAAAGTTGGCAAGATTGTCCACAATCTGAGCAAGTGCGCCCTAGGTAGAAGAGAAGCATGCTGAATGCATTAATGAACCTGGGGAGGGCGCTCTAGGCATGCTGAATGCATTAAATGCCCTGGGGAGCGCACCAAACAGCCAGTTTGACTCAGCACTTGTTCACATTTGCTAACTAGTTCATGATAATTGACCATTTAGTAGCTAACCAACTTAGGGATGTAATAATTAACCACTTGGGCACTAATTAATCATCAATTAATAAATGATTAATGTACATAGGTGTAAAAATGTTCTAACACATGCAGTCATTGGGACATGCATCATACGACTTTGCAACATCCATGCCTAAATCCTTTGTCAATGACATGATCTCATATTTTGATTTAGGCAATTTGTTATTAATTGGAAGGTGCATGCCTGTTAACAACCTATAACAATGCCATCAACAATGATAAGATAAATTTTAGAGTGGCATTAAAGTTCTAGAAATCTTTATTGAGAATAAACTTGAAGTTTCCTTTCAACAAAAAACACACTTACTGTAGAAGGTCAGTGAAACTATTGTTTGTCCATCCATGGACAACTTTTAAGTTAAGAAGGGAGAACACAGCTTGCAATATAGAGCATCGTGCACCTGGGTAAAGTGGTGTCCTTGCCATATGTAGAATGTTGTTATCATGAGGTTCTCCATTAGTGTCTATATTAATTGAATTTAGAATCTCTCTTGCATTGGGTTCGATATTTATTTGTTCTTGTCCATGTGCATGGTCATCATTAGAACCATCATTTTCCATACAATCATCTTGTATACTCTGATTGTCGGGATTATGATCAACCCTTCCTTCACCAACCATATTGGGTAAGCTATTGTTGCTTCCAATAGTTAAATCATTATTTTTAATTCTAGTGGGCATTTCTATATTCGTTTCTTCACCACCCTCCAAAAATCCTTCCATAGGACCATTTATCTTTAAATGTTTACTCTCAACATGTCGTTTTTGATGTCCTCTACCATAGCAACGATTGCATGAGCAAAAAACATCCATTTGCCACCATTCATATGTGCCATATTCAGGATTGTTCATGTCTAACATTGGAACCTAAAAAATTCAACAAAGAAGTTTACTCATATTAATCTAGTGCAATGAAAAATATAAATATGTAGTCTCAAAGGGTTTCAAGTAAAGAAAACAGTGCAATAAATAAGAAAAACTAAAATTACCTAAAAAAATCATACTACATAGAACCTTAAATATTAATTGGAATTTGTAAGGAATCTAGAATATTAAACCATCAAAAAACTATATCCTCCCTCCTAAGATAAGTCTGATATTTTTGTATTGATTCCTTGGGAGGGAAGTCGCTACTATCCAGAGAAAAGGGAGTTCGTTGTTGTCCAATCTAGTGGAGATCGCCATTGAAAAGGAATACTTGCAGCTCTTGACTTTGAGCTCACACTACAAACGGGGTGGAGCTTGCAAAGAAACGAAGGCATATTTGAAGGTCCCTGCTAAGAAATCATTACTTGTAGGTGTCGATTGGGCTCTGTTGGAATTTGCAACTAGGGGATGTATCCAAAGCAACGCTCCCACCAATTTTGCAAAACAATTTGATTTTTAAAGTTTACAAAGTATATATACTCTACATTTTTAAAGGGATATTGTCTTCCTTGACTTATGTTTAGCATTTCTTTTGTTGATCTCATCATCACAACGGTCTCTAGGGGTATGGAGCTATCCTGAGAGTTGGTGGTTCTCTTACCCACGGGTTCATCAGGTGGATGGAAAATGTTGCAATATGTAGCAGTATGCAAAAAAATGGAGAGAGTCGATGCCAACAAGAGGTCTTGGTCCATGGGATACTAAGAGACATTACAATCTTGGTAGAATGTGTTGAAATATTGTAACTTCAAAGAATATTATATTTGTACTTTATTATTCTGGAGATGTTTCATTCCTCTGTGAAGATCTTATTGTATATCCAGAGATGTTTGTTCCTTCGTCGGAATGTGGTAACTTGGGTTATTAGACTTCCATAGTGGGGGTCAGCCCTGTATGTGTTATGTGGGTCAAAGGGTTATTAGAACACCCTAGAGGGGTCGGCCCAGTCAGTTGTAATGGTGTTTTTAACCTAGTGGTTAAGTTGGGGCCGACCTAGTTAATGTAAAAGACAAGTCGGAGTTGTCTATAAATAGAGGAGGTGTGTTCCTCATTTAACACACATTACACTCACTTGTGAATGGCGCATAAGTGAGAGAGAGAGATCTACTATGGAGGAGAAGGAGCTCATGGCTAGGTTTTACATCTTTGTATTTTCTGGTCATCTATATTGAGGAATCTTTACTAGGTTTTCTTCCCCATGAGGGTTTCCCGGGATAAATCTATGTCTCTTGTGTTTATGTTGTGCTTGTTGTTCTTTCAGTGATCCTGTATATGCTATTGTTGTGAAATGGAATGTGATCCTAATATTTTCCGTCTTAGCATATTGAATCTTAACATGGTATTAGAGCTAACCTGAAGGAAGGCAATGTATGGCACTTACGACACTTGCTTCACTTGCGGCAATTTGAAAGTTAGGGTTTTATATAGAAAAAAATAGCCATCGTGGAACTTTCGCTATAAATCCATTTTGGCAAAGGTTAAAGATATGAAACCTTTACAGGTCGTAGATAACATCCCCATTTACCTTGTGTCCAAAGGAAAACCTCTAATTCGTTGTACTTTGTGATTTATGATCAGTACAAGTTAGGGTTTCTACCTCTTCCAAATCTCAGTCATAAATAGGTGACTTGGGAAAAAAGGTCACAACTTGAGATAGGAAGCTCCAAATGAAATTTAGTAAAAATTGATAGGTAGAGCATGGACTGTATTTTCTCAAGTAACTTTTTCAGAGGATGAAGTTAAACCAGTGACACGTGGCACGCCGTACAAGTTTGCTCTCTTATTTTATCTTATAAACAGGTCACGTTGCGACACTTGGAATAACTCTCTCTCAGAGAATCCAATTGAATTCATACCTATGGGGTTGGAAAGAGGACAGGTTAGGATACCATAGGAAGAATTTTCAGGTTCTGTGGATTTGTAATTTAGAATTTATGCCAGAAACAATCAGGTGCATATTTCTGTCAAAACCGATTTGGATTTTGAGCACCTTTATTCATGGCTCCGGGAATTAGGGTTTCAGTGAAAATTGAAATTTTTGTAATCAGATTCCACGGCTGAATACTCGTCATCAAAATAAAAATTTAGAGACCAAGATTGAAATTTTTGTTTGGTTAGAAGAGTGGGCTTGATGAAACCCTAGTTCGGGATTTTGATTGGAAAAGTGGAAAATTAGGGCTTCTGCAAAAGTTGGAATTTTTGAAGTCTGTGACCACGGTTGGAAGCTCCTCAGAAAAATAAGATTTTAGAGATTTGGATAAGATATTTTGATTGGGCAGAAGGGTGGGCTTCATCAAACCCTAGTTCAGGATCTTGTCGAAAAGATCCAGAAGTTTCAAAGGCAATTTTGAGGGGTCAAATTTTGGAGATTTCAAAATAGAAGTATGCTAGCTTGATTAGCTTAGCAAGGTGCATCTTTCCATCCATTCAGAAGTGTGAAAGTCAAAGTTTGATTTTTTAGGGTTTCTCTGACAAACCCTAATTGAGCTCCAGATCCAGTTTCAGGGGAAGATGAGGCTAAGGCCTTACATAAGAAGACTACAAGAAATCTCGACAGGTATGACTTAAGAAGATACAGGTATGTTTTGAAATATGATTCTTGATTAAGTTCATAATATGGTTGTCTTCATATTATTTAGGTTAGTACAATCTTGATTAATGTTAGAATTATCTTATCAGCCTAGTAAAAGTATGAATGCATGTGAATGATAGAAGCATTCATTGATTAGGGTTATATGATTGTACTAATGCACTGTGGTGTTGTATGAGGTTGATGTTGTCTGCTAACAAGATACAAGTACATCAAGAAAGACAAATCAAGTTCTATGACTATGATGACATGGAGACAAAGACTCATCCATAGTATTTGATCACATAGAAGCTCTACTTACAAGGTATGTATGACTTTGTTCTACTATGCTTAACCTATGAGATATGCAGGTTCTAGCACAAGGTCACTAAATCATTGAAGAGAACAAAGAAGATACTGTTTGGGTATGTTAAGACATGACCAAGCTTGATAATCTAGGTATGTTTTCCTATGTCAAGTTAGAATCCTACTTTGATAGGATCTTAGGTAAGTATAAATATGTATGAAATAATCATGACCATACATACTTAAGATTATTTAGAATTATAATGTTTTGATAGTATTGAGATTATACTAATGAATGTATGTTTGTGTATGAGATCATGAGGATGACACTAGTGCACTCTTAAGCATGTATAGTGGTACAGAATGAATAGAAGTTCAAAGACATATAAAGATCAAGCGGGAGGAAACCACACAAACATAAGAGATAAGTATTTGAGTTGTTATTTGAATCCTTGAAATAGTATATGATATTGCTTGTAATAGTTGTATGCATATTTGTATTCCTAGAATATATCATGCTGAGTGTAAGCATTCATATAGCATTGAACAATATACTACTAATATGCATATGATTGGTAAGTTGGACAAACATTCCATTGTTGCTTGTCTAGAATGAAACCTCTTTGCTAACATGCCAAGAGCTGTGCACGCTCTTGATAGTATGTTCTGTTAGAGATGGAAGGCATCTAGATAGCCACTGTATGCATACAGGATATGGAAAAGTATTGTGCCAAAGTCCTAGTCAAGGTAGTTGCATAACTATGTGAATCATATTTGTATGCATAATAGGTTATCATGTCAACATGATTTGATGATTATGAAGTATTACTAATCATGCAATTGACTTTGTTTTGTAGGAAAGATCATGAAGAACGATGAATACAGAACAAGTGATAGATGTTCAACAAGAAGATTTACAAAACAAACATACTATAGAAGGCTTGTGGCTAGAAGATTCTCTTAGAAAGAAGAAGAGGATCATGATGAGATGTTTGCTCCAAGTGGCTAGACAAAGACCATTCTCTTAATGGTGTAATTATAGAAAACTCTGTACGGACACCCAGTATCGATAGTCATTTGATGAGCTTAATGATCACCATGGGTGATGCAGATTTCAACCTTTGCTTCAAGGTTAAGGATGGTGTCTATATACAGATAACATTCTTCTCTTAGATGGATGCAAGAAGGAACTCACCATAGAGTTTGAATGATCTTGAGGCTCATATCAGTAGACCCATATGACGGGAGATGGCACAAATAGATATGCAGAAGATCACTCAATGCAGAGTGTGAATGATGTTCAGTCACAGAGGGAGAATTGACAGTTTCCTGACAAGCTTGGGCTTTACCAGAAGTAAAGTTGATCCTAACCTTTACCTTAAGGTTATGAATGATACTATTATTGTATGTGGATGATCTCTTTCTGACAGGGAATGAGAAATAGATCATGGAAAGCAAGAAGAAGCTAGCTACAGAATTTGAGATGAAAGATCTCGGATTGATGCATTACTTCCTATGTCTAGAAGTATGGCAAGGCTTAGAAGGAATCTTTCTCAACCAGGGAAAGTATGTTGTCGAAATATTGAGAATATTTGATATGTTGGAATGTACAACCATGGCCACTCTCATGGGTTCCGACTTGAAGTTGTTAACTAATGACTCATCAGAGTTAGTGGATGTAACTCTGTACAGACATATTATTGGGTCATTGATGTACCTGATGAATACAAGGCCGGATATATGCTTTACTGTGAAACACCTTGAGACAGTATCTAGTGGAACCTAGGCATGTTCACCTAATATCTGCAAAGCATGTGATAAGGTACCTAAAGGGTACAATAGACTTTGGTCTATGCTATATTGGAGATCATGACTTCAGATTATATGGCTACACAGATGCTGATTGGGCAGAAAGCGTATCAAATAGGAACAACACATCGGGAGGATCTTATTGTCTGCGATCTGCCATGATCTCGTGGTTTAGTAGGAAGCAATCTAGTATGGCTCTCAGCATAGCTGAAGTAGAATATATAGCTGCTTGCTCTGCTAGTTGTGAAGTGGTATAGCTTTGGAAGTTGTTATTAGGATTGTTTGACTTAGAGATGGACCCTGCTGTGATCTTGTGTGACAACCAGAGTTGTATCAATATGACAGAGAATCCAGTGTTCCATGATAAGTCAAAGCACATAGAGATCCAATATTTCTATATACGGTATATGGTGCAGAAAGGATCTATCAAGCTCGAGTATGTGAGCACTGACGAACAAGTTGCTGATGTGTTGACTAGAAGATTCCTTTAGATCCCGAGGTTTAAGTTTCCTCCACTAACCATGTCCAAGGCCCTAAGGCCACAAGATCAAGATATATAGTGCTATAGATACCCCTACAAAGTCATGCATGGTGCTTTGTGGTAGTGTTCTTGGATTTGGATGTCTCGATGATTTATTTAGGGATAAAGGCATGGTATTGTTCCTTGGAACACAATTCACAACACTATAAGACACCTACTACTTGGTCAAAACAACCTAATGGAACCAACATCCCAAATCATAGGCCAGTGATACACTCAGGAGATCATGTGTGGTTGGTGGAGGCAACCTACTTAGCCTTGGATGGATAGAAGATTCCTTTAGGGCCCAAGGATTATGTTTCCTCCACTGACCACATCTAAGGCCCCATGACTAGAAACCTAGATACATAGTTCCATGGGCACCCCTATGAAGCTATGCATGATCCTTGAGTTATTTTTCATAGCTATGTATACCACACCAATTTATTTAGTTCAAAAAAATGGTCTTATTCTTTATAGCATTATTCCCAGGACCTCTAGACACATAAATACTACTCAAAACCACCTAATGACACTATCAACCTCACTAATAAGCCAATGATACCCTTAAGCAACGATGTGTGGATGGTGGAGGGAATGTTCTTAGCCCTGGATTGATATAAGATTCCTTTAGGATCCAAGGTTCAAGTCTCCTCCCTTGACCATAGCCAAGGACCTAAGTCCCAAAGACTTGGATACCTAGTTCCATGGATACCCCTATGAAGTCGTGCATGGTGCATTAAGACATTGTTCGTGGCTCTGGATGATTCAATGGTTTCTTTAGGGATAAAAACATGGTTTTTTTCCTAGAATTCCATTCCCAAGGCCATGTGTGGTTGGTGGAGACCATCTCCTTAACCTTAGATGGCTAAAATATTCCTTTAGGGATTGAGGTTCAAGTGTCCTCTACTGACCATGTCCAATTCCCAAAGGAAAAAAAACCTAGATACATAGTGCCATGGATACCCCTACGAAGTTATGCATGATGCCTTGACACATTGTCCATGGCTCTAGATGCCATAAGAATTAATTTAGGGACAAACACATAGTCTTCTTCCTTAGAATATCATTCCCAAGGCCTTGAAACAAGTAGATATTACTCAAAATATCTAATTGTACTAAGATCCCCAATCATAATCCAATGCTGCCTTTAAGAGGCTATGTTTGGTTGGTTGAGGTATCCTTCTTATCCTTGGATGGATAGAAGATTCCTTTAGAGACGGAGGTTCAGGTCCCCTCCCTTGACCATGTTCAATGCCCCAAGTCCTAATGACCTGGATGCATAGTGCCATGGATACCTTTTGAATCCATGTGTGGTGATTTATGGCATTATTTATGGCTTTGTATGCCTAAATGGTTTCTTTAGGGCCAAAGGCATGGTCCTCTTCTATAGAGTGTCATTCCCAAGGCCCCGAGACATGTGTCTAATTCCCAAAACCAACTATTGGCGTTAAAATAACTAATCATAGACCAATGATACCCTCAAGAGGCCATCTGTGTTTGGTGAAGGAATCCTTCTTTGACACAGATGGCTAAGAGATTCCTTTAGGGCCCTATTTTTAAGCCTCTTTCATTGACCATGTCGAATTCCCTAATGCCACAAGACCTAGATACATAATTCCGTGGATATCCCTACAAATTCATGTGTGGTTCTTCGAGGCATTGTTCATGGCTGTGGAATCCTTAATTATTTGGTTAGGGCTAAAAGCATGTTATTCCTCCCTTGAAATCCATTCTCCATTTGTGGTTGGTGGAGGAAACCTTCTTAGCCACGGATATCTAGAATCTCCCTTTAAGTCACTAAATTCATTTCTTCTCCACTCCCCATATTGAAGCTCCCAAGGCCACAAGACCTAGATACATAGTACATTGGATACCCATCTGAAGTCATCCATGGCATTATTCATGGCTCTAGATTCCTAAATACTTTCTTTAGTGATAAATGCATGGTATTGTTCTGTACAACACTATTTTGAAGGGCCTAAGACACATACATACTACTCAAAACCACCCAGTGGCATAGATGTCTTTATCCCTAGAATGTCATTCTCAAGGCCTTCATACATGTACACATTTCTCAAAACCACCTAATGGCACCACCATACTTAGTCATAGGACAATGAGAACCTTAGGAGGCCATGTGTGGTTGGTGCAGGAAATTTATTTAGGGACCAAGGTTCAAGTCTCTTCCACTGACAATGTCAAAGTGACAAAGACCCAAAAACCTAGATACAAAGCACCATGAATATTATTGCAAAGTTATGCATGGTGCTTTGAGGCATTCTTCATGGATCTAGATGCCTAAATGGTATTTTTAGGGAAAATTTCATGGTATTGCTTCATAGAGCATCATTTCCAAGGCCCTAATACATGTACATATTTCCCAAAACCATTTAAAGTCACTAATATCCTCAATCATAGGCCAATGATACCCTAAAGACGATATGTGTGGTTGGTGGAGGCAATCTTCTTAGCATTCAATGTCTATAATATTATTTTTGCTCCAAAGGTTTAAGTCTCTTCCCATGACCATTTCTAATGCCCCAAAACCCCAAGACACAGATACCGGCCATGAATATCTCTATGAGGTCATGCATGGTGCTTAGAGGCACTTTTCATGGACATGGATGACTTAATTGTTTCTTTAGGACCAAAGGCATGGTATTCTTCCATAGAACATCATTCCCAAGGCATTGAGACACATAAATACTACTAAAAAGAAATTGATGCCATTGACATTACCAATAATAGGAAATCAGTACCCTTAGGAGTCCATGTGTGGTCACTTAAGGCTACTATCTCAAACCTATATGTATAAAAGATTCCTTTAAGGCTTGAGGTTCAATTCTACTCCCTTGACCATGTCCATGGCCCTATGTCCCCGAGATGTGGAGACATAGAAGCATGGATACCCCTGTGAAGTCATGTATGGTGCTTTGAGACATTTTTCATCGCTTTGGATGTTTTAAAGGTTTCTTTAAAGCTAAATGCATGCTCTTGTTCTAGATAATGTCATTCCCAAGGCCCTGGAACCCTCAATCATAGGTCAATGATACCCTTAGGAGGTTATCTATGGTTGGTGGAGGAAACCTTCTTATCCCTCGATGGATAGAAGCTTCCTTTAGGGTCCAAGGTTTAGCTATCCTCCACTAACAATGTTAAAGTCCCTAAGGCCCCAAGACATAGATACATAGTACCATAGATACCCCTATGAAGTCATGCATGGTGCTTGGATTCATTGTCCATGGATTTTGATGCCTCAATGAATTTGTTAGGTTAAAAGGCATCGTATTCTTATCTAGAACATCATTCCCAATGCCCTAAGGCATGCACGTATTGATCAAACCCATTTATTGGCACCAACATCCTCAATCACAGGCTAATGTTGTTCTCAGGAGGCCTTATGTATTTGGTGGATGAAACATTCTTAGCTTTCGATGCCTAGAATATTCCTTTAGGTCCTATGATTTAGGTCTCCTGCATTGACCATGTCCAAGGAACTAATGTAACAATCCCTTCATACATAGCACAGTGGATACCCCTATGAAGTCATGCATGGTGCTTCGAGGCATTGCTCATGGATATGTATGCCTCGATGTATTGTTTAGTGCCAAAGACATGGTATTCCTCCCTAGAATGTCATTCCCAACGTACTAGGACACCTACATAAGGATATTTCTTTCTTTGTATCACTCCATTCGAGTCCTCGAGATCCATCCCACTATACAAAAACCCTTGATTGTGCCCATATCCAAATTTTATCCCAAATATCCACTTCAAAGGGTTTAATTTATGGTTCATGGCCTTAATAATCGCTCATTATGTCAATAATCTTATGTTAGGGCACAATTCCATCAATGTATTCCCCAACCATGGTCCAAGACCGATCCTTAGTGCAAAAAACTGCATATTGCCACCCATATCCCACTTTAAGGATAACGATCTCTTACACAGTTCATGTTCTCCTATGTGGCATTTTGAGTCATTGCTATTAGCTCAAGCTTCCTAAAACCTTCCTTTAGATCCTAAGTCTTGTGATTCCTTCCACAACTATGTCCAAGGTTCTAAGACACATATCTAGTGTCACAATTTATATCAATACTCAAACTCCAATGGTAACATTGCGAGTTCACATGAGTGTGTTTCAAAGCCTCCCTTAGGGTTTAAGACCCATGTTTCCTCCTATGACATTATAGAAAACCATGAGATCCATATATACTAGGAAAAACCTCATAATGGCTTGATGTCCTCACTTAGGGGTAAATAATACCCCTATGAGGCCATGTATAGTGATTCGAGGTGTTGCTTTTGGTCTTGGATGCCAAAAATATATTATTATGGTTCAAGGGTTGGGTTTCCCCGCTCAAACATGACAAGGGACTTGAAACCCATACATAGCGCTTACAACCCCTTAGTGACATTTATAACCCCAATATTAGGCCAAGGATACCCTCAATAGGTCTTATGTGGTGTTTCAAGGTATACTTGTTAATATAATATTCCCGGATACGGTGGTTAGTTGGTGGGGATAGATGGATTTCATTCCATCCACCCGGGTTCAATTCCGTTGAGACATCTTCTAGCTTGGATGACCAGTTAACGGTTTGCTCGACCTACCATCCACGGTATGTGGGGAAGTTTGTTGGGAATTCCCGTGCGTGTTAGCTTTCCTTGATTCCTTCAGAGTAGCAGGAAGGTGGTATTTTCCACGTGAAAAAAAATATTCCCAGAGGTTTCCCCTAATGTCAAAGGCATGGGTTTGCTCTTGTAATCATGCATATTCCCCGAAGACATATACCTAGTTCTATTTCCTCTAATTCTCCCCTATATCCCTATTATAAGGCCATGGATCTTCTCAAAAAGTAACTTGTGTTGGTTTAACACATCATTATTATCGCTACATGCCTAGAAGCTTCATTTATCCCAAGGATTAGGTTTCTTGTATTAACTAGGTCAAGGGAAAGTAGACCTATCACTATAGGTCAAACCTTATAATGGCATCAATTCCCACACATAGAGGCAAAGAATACTCTTACAAACACATGTGTGATGATTATCCTTCTTGGTCCTAGATTCCTAAAACCTTTTTTTAGGGCCCAAGGTAATTGTTTCCCCCCTCAATCATGTCTAGGAGAAATTTAATAAGATCAATAAAAGTGTAATAATCAAATTTCAATTCAAATAACTTTTATTACTATTTTATAACGCAATAAATTAAAAATGATTGACTTTAATTATGTGTCAATATTAAAAATAATATGAATTTATTTGCTTAAATAATATTAAAAAGGTATGATTGAATCGAGTTAGTTACAAAATAATTATTTATGAACTTGTTCTTCTTGTGGTGCAAAGTCTCATAACTGAATCATGTGAATTTATTTGTTTAAATAACATACACATAAATAATTGAATTTGTTGTGATTGCGATGTAAACCCTCATATATTAGTCTTGAGCATTTATTTGAATGAAAAAAAAAATGAATTAAGTTATTTGCATTTATTTGAATGAAAAAAATGAATTAAGTTATTTACAAAATAATTATTTCTCAAGTTGTTGTGTTTATGGTGTGAATTAGCACAATGAAATCATATTTGTACATGTCCATGCAACAAATAATCACTTAACACCACTATATGGCACTTGCCAACATGGTATTTCTCTAGCCTTAGGATTCCTTTAGCCTAAGGTCGTTCTTGCTGCTAAAAACCTAATAATTATACTATCCATCAAGAAATTTAATAAGATTTAAAAAAAAATTCAAGTAATAATTTGTATTACTACTTTATAATAATAATAAATTGAAAATTGTTGTTTTTATTATTTTCCATTTTTTGTTTAAATAGTATAAAAATAAATTAATCTTGATCATTTATTCAAATGAATAAACATAAGATAAATAATTTAATTGAGATATTTACAAAATAATTATTTGTGAAGTTGTAGTGCTTATGGTGCAAATCCTCATAATTAAATCGTACGTGTACATGCCCATGTGGAAAATAACAACTTAGCACTACTCCATGGTACTTGCCAACAAGGCATTTCTCTTAACATAAAAAGGAAAAGCTCAATTTCCAATAATATTAATAAACAATATTAACACCATATTAACACCACAACATATAAGTGGTGTTAATACCACCACATTAAGACCACAAAATATAAGTGGTGCTAATGCCACCGCATTAACACCAGAAAACTATAAGTGGTGCTACTACCACCACTTTAGCACCACAAAACATAAGTGGTGCTAACTTGTGGTGCCAAAAGATGGATTTTCTTGTTGTGCCATTACATGGGATCCATATGGTTGGTTGTCCAACTGGACGGCTAAGAACGCCAAAAACATGTGCTCATGGTATGGTGTTCGCTGCAGACAACACACCAGAAGAGTGATCGGCATAGAGCTTTATGATTCTTCAGGACTTTATGAGGAAGCATTGGGAGGCACCCTTTCTCCATCTCTCGGTAACCTCTCATTGTTGCGGACTCTCGATCTTTCTAATGTTTGGTTTGTTGGAACAATTCCACCCGAGTTTGTCCAGTTGAAAGCGTTGCGAGTACTTGACCTCAGCTACAATTTTATCAATGGTTCTATTCCTGTCAAATTGTGCTTGCTCGAGAAACTGCACACCTTGAATATTTCTCTTAATCATGAGCTGAGTGGAATAATTCCGCTCATGTTTGGCCATCTTAAAGCGCTACGAATACTGGACCTCGGCGACAATATGCTCGGTAGTCTTATTCCAGTCGACTTGGGCCTGATGCAGAAGCTAAAGTACTTGGATCTAGGTTGCAACCAACAACATTTCCAGCACAACAATTTCTCAGGTAGTATACCACGTCAGTTGTCTAATTTGACACAACTCAAACATTTGGACCTTGGCAGTAATATGCTCGGTGGTCCTATTCTAGTCGAGTTGGGCCTGATGCAAAAGCTAGAGTACTTGGATCTTGGAAACAATGGGGACATTTACTACAACAAATTCTTAGGCAATATACCACATCAGTTGGGTAATTTGACACAGCTTCAATATCTATCAATTTCTAGCTTTAATATTTTTGGTTATATTCCCTCTAGAATATTCAGCCTTTCCCTTTCCTATCTATCTATTCTTGTTAACCTCAGAGGGAGCATACCTAAACCCATTGCTAATTTGACCAAGTTGACTTACTTAGATCTCTCTTATAACAAAGTCACTAACATCCTTGAAGAGATCGCCTGTTTGACTCAGTTGACCTATTTAGATCTCTCTCAAAACCAACTCACTACTAACATACCTAAATCCATTCTCAATTTGACTCACTTAGACACATTGATTCTTTCTTCAAACATGTTTAATGGTAGCATCCATGCAGTTACTGTGACTTTGACAGTCTAGATCTTCATGGTAATAGATTTAGTGATATCACCCCTAAAACCATTAGCAATTTAAAGAAGCTTAAAAAGCTTGATCTTTCTAATAATATCTTGATAGGCACAATTCCAATAACTATAGGAAAGCTTTATTCATTGCAAACATTATATTTTAGCTTAAAGAAATTAAATGGTAGTATTCCTAAAGTCATGACCAATTTAAAGAAGCTTGAATATCTTTCTCTTTCGAGGAATAGTTTTATAGGCACAATTCCAAAAGCTATAGGAAAGCTTCATTTATTGAAAATATTAGATTTGGACTCAAACAAATTAATCGGGCATATCCCATATAGTATAGGTAAGCTAAAGAATCTCTATTAACTAGACATAAATAATAACAGTATTTCTGGTAGTATTCCTAATAGTATTAGTGGTTTGGTTTCACTTGAATTCTTATATCTCTCAAAAACTAACTTGGAGGGATATATTCCCAATGGCATTGGCAAGTTCACTTATATGAGAGTTTTCTCCGCTCATTCTAATAAATTTTTTGGGACAATTTCTACATCTTTGGTCAATTGCACTCATCTTCTGGTACTGGATTTAAGGAAAAATCAATTGACAGGCGAGCTTCCTCAATACTTCACATTTTTTCATGACTTGGAAATTTTAATCCTTGGTTATAATAATTTGCATGGCCATATTCCTCAACATATCACAAATCTCAACAAGTTGCATGTGTTGGATTTATCCAACAACAAATTCAGTGGAAAAATACCAGCGCATCTTGAGAGACTGTTAGGATTTGCAAATGTTTCAAATATCAATAAAATCTCCAATGAACTAGAAATTGTCATAAAAGGACATGGGTATACGCTATCATATATGTTGCCTACAAACACTATATTTGATTTGTCTTGCAATAAGCTTACAGGAGAAATCCCTCAAGCATAGGTAGTATGAGCCAATTGTGATTATTGAATTTACCTTGGAATCAATTGGAAGACCGGATACCTGCATCTCTTAGTGGGGTATCTACTTTGGAGCAGTTGGACTTGGCAAAAAATAATATGAGTGGACCAATTCCTGAAGAGCTCTCTAAATTACATGAGTTGGCCATTTTCGATGTTTCATCAAACATTCTTTGTGGAAGAATTCCCACTGGAACACAATTTTCTACTTTCAATGTATCTTCATATCAAAAGAATAAGTGTCTATGGGGTTTTCCTTTAGATTCATGTAATGAAAATGAAAGACAAGCAAGAAAAGATGACAATGATAGTAAGCGTACTAATGTTGAAGTGGGATGGCTGAGACGTGTGGATGAAAACATGCCATTAATAGCATTGGGGATGGGAATGGGAATTAGATTTGGGGGAGTGGTTGCTCTCTTTATGTCATGGGAGAGAGCTAAACATTGGGTGATGCCTCCAAACATGCCACAACCCTTTTGGGGGGCATATCGATTTCCTACATAAGCATGGTCTCCTAAACTCCAAGATTTAGAGAAAAGAAGACTACTTGTATTATGTATAGCCAAGTAATAACCCTTATATATCCTGGAAATAAAATTATACTTGTATTATTAATGTTAAAAATCAAATAAACAATAAAAAGGAAGAGGATAAATCATCGATTCCAATATTATTATGGGGTGCATTAAATACCTAACATACTCATGCACATAAAATCAGACTAAAAATTCACCTTTAGTTTCTATTTTATATTTTATATTATGCGAGTGAAGCAAAGTTTATATAATTTTATATAATTGATTATAAAAAAAACATACTCATCTTTATTTAACCTTTAATAAAAACAAATATCAAGATCTAATAAATGAAGGCTAACACAATACCGTGCATCACATAAAGTATTTCCTATATTAATGGTACACAATTCAATTACAAAAAATAATAACATTTTTTTAATATTTATTACAAATATATATATATATATTAAAACAATATCATATCATCATATTTAAAGTGTCAAAATTAAATAATAAAAAATTGTTAAATATAATTTATTTTTTTTATAACTTTTTTATTTTACAATTTAATAAAAATTATAATTTTAAAATAAATTATTCTATCACTTTGAAAAAAAAATGTTTTCTTTTGCCATCGGGATTAGTAAAAATACCACATGATAAAGAAACCTTGTAACATATTTTTCAATAAGACGACAAGGTTACGTGTGGGTTATCTGTCTACATAATTCTTAATGAATTCACTGTAATCAACTAAGTTTTGTAACTTAACGAGAAATGAAACTTGAGATCGAAAATGTTGATTGAATTACACTTGAATCGTATAAAGAAGCATCATTACACATTATAAATAATATATAACAATATTGATTATATAATTATATATAAATATTTTATGTATTTATTTCAATGATAGTAATTAAAATTATTATTTGTAAATATTAATTGTATTGAGTCATTAGGTTTTATTTTTTAGTATAGAAAATATGATATGACCAAAAATAAAATAAAATTTTTTTGTTGATTAATAAGTTATAAAAGATAAAAAGTAATTTAAAAAATTTATTTTGATTTATAAAAAATGAAAATAAACTTTTTATATATTTATCTTTAGATTTGGTAAGTATAGAGAGGGATTCAATTTGTTATGGTGTAAAAAATTTAAGATTAAAAATTTACACCTTAAAAAATTAGATCCTTTTTTATATTAGATTCACATTTAAAATGGATCTATGTTATTAAAGATTTAGAATCTTTATACCCAATATTTTTACTCTATATTAATCATAATAAAATTTAATATTTATTTGTTATTCTTATCTCATTGACTTTTAATTAATAATATTTCTTTTAATTTATTTACTATATATATTTAATTTTATAAGATATTTTGGTTTACAATGGTGTCGACTTTATTTGAAACTATTACCTATAGCATTCTTATCCACAGTATATTGGGACGATTGATTATGTCATTATATAAAAATTACATATTTATTAAAAATAAAAAGATATATACTAAAAAGATATTCTCATTTAGTTAAATCTTCAATCTTCATTTGTGATATTTGTTTTAGTTTATTAAGTTGTGTAAATATACTTGTAATAAAGTAAAGTTATATAACGTGATGTTATTATAAGCCATGTAAATATTATTATTTTTATTCAATTGAAAATGTATGTTTTAATTGTTTTTTAAATTTAAAAATTGGAGTAAATTTATTATTACCATGTTCATAGTATGTTTAGTTAAATTCCAATATGTAAGTAGAAGTATAGTTAAAAAGCTTTTATCGTATTGTAGTAAGTAGGAGTATACTTAAAAAAAAATTATTGTGTTTTAGTTTAGTTTTTAACAGTGTTTCAATGCAAATACATTATTTCAAAATTTATTTCTTTTTAAGAATGGGATCACATATAATTCAAACTTTGATTTTAAGTATTGGTTACTTTGAAATATTTTAATCTTTTTGAATGTAATAACTATCCAAAATTGGTCTCATTAGATGTTAATAACTATCATCATTATCAATAAAGGCTTAGGATTTGGTTTACTTAGTAAAATCTGTTCTTTGGCTAAAAATTGACTCGAAGAAACATATTTTTTTTCTATTTTACCATATGAAAATGTTGATTGTGCTTAACATGATAATAGTATATATGTTGATAGTTACAAGCACCTCAGTATCAATCTTGCAATAACCTATTAAAGATAATGTCATAATGGTCCAATTCATTATTATCTTTGTCTATGAACTATAATGTTTTCCAAAGATCTTTAGGGGAGAATCAAAACATAAAGAATCTACCTGAAATTTTAAAAACTGCTCAATGTGGATCTAGTTCTAGTTCATATTTTCTAGCCCCACTTATAATGGACAAAGATTTCTTGACAAGATATCATTTTAGTAGTGAATGTTGGAACATGATCCCATGCAAAATGTGTCCCGACACTCTACTACATCCTTATAACATATTGGGTCTTCTCTTATGGAGAGAAATGAATTGTTTGTAAAATAGGATAATTAATTAGTTGAGTATTGTATTGGCTTATAAGAGGTTATCCTCTTATGGTACATATATCATGTTTATGCTATAGAAGATAGTCAAGGGCATGTATTGCAACGACATAGTGGGTTGGTTATTTATAGGCAGTACAAGGAAAAGAGCTAGTAGCAGAGGTCACAATGGAGGCTTTTAGTGTTACAAGATTGGAAAAAATTGTCAAAAAAACCTCTGCTAATGGTAGCGGATGTTTTAACAAAGGTTATTATGGATATATTTTATAACTAAAAAAAATTCAGTAGCCAGATGTTTTAACAGATTTTTTCTTATTGGCGTGCTTTGTTTGAATTGTGCACATTGATGCGTATAGAACAAAATGCACCGGTGCTATACAGTGTAAAAAATATGCATTGGTGCACTCAAGCATAATGAGCATCGGAAAGAACCAAATTTCAACGCCGCACTGGTGGTTGCGTATATATTATATGCACTGGTGCTTACGTACAACATAAACGCACTGATGTGATATGTTACGTCATATGCATCGAACAATTTTTAATATTAAATTAAATTTTACCGGTGTTGTCCATTTATCAGAGTGCACCGGTGCATTTCATTGTAAAACACCGACGCTTACAAACTATCAAAATAACCTAATGAATTTAAACAACTTGAATGCACCGACACACTTAAACAAAAATAAGGCACTGGTTCATTTAATATTTGATAGTTCTCGGTGCATATAAACCAATGACATGCACCAGTGCGATAAGAAAATGAAAACGCACTAGATAAGTCGTCTGGCACATGGACACTCTTATTTTTTAAATTTAATCGTGCGTTTAAATTACATTGGAGTGTCGGGCCTGATGTTTACATAAATGCACCAGTGCATAGTATTCGGGTAGAGGCACCTATGTGACATTAATTATTTAAAGAACCATGCATGATTCTTTGAACAGTGGCTACTAACATTGCAGTCATATATATATATATATATATTATATTTTTTATTTTTTTAATTCCATTAGTTATCTGAAATTGAAATTCCTTTTATAGTACTATTCATTTCAACTTTAATTATTGCATTTGTTTGGATTAATTTTTTATACCATAGATGCAAGCATCTATTGTAATATTAAATCATCCATACATTTAATTACCAATGTACCATTTCACATGTAACATTTGACAATAACATTGAAGAATGCAATAGAATATTTTTATTTTATTTTATTATATATCAATAAGAGTGCCTTTGTCATACAAAATAGGACAACATAGAGATAAAAATATTCAAAATGTCAACATGCATGTAATTGTTACACTTATTGGTAACCCATTGTCTTTCAATTCGAATACTATGTCTAGTATATTATTATAAAAAATGTCTGATTTTCATAGATAATTATTTCAAAATATGCAACAAGCTACAACAACTCGCATTAACATCAAAATTAAATATGGATCATCATTCTTCGATGGAACTGTTATCGGTACCCGAGCCACTTGCATCAATTGGTTTATTTGGATGAATTTTTTGTTGATTTGCTCAATTGTTTTCCTCTTCTTCAGCTTCCATTTGCAAACATAAAAATAAAGTGTACATAGTGTATCTACATTGTCGGGAATAATGAAAAATAAAATATATAGTATACATGAATGTAAATTGAAAAAGCAATGTACCATAGAAATAATTGAGTCATGAATTCTTCTTCTTCTAAAATAAATAAATAAATAAATAAATAAATAAATAAATAAATAATTTGCTAGTATGAAATATTGAATGGAATTCAGGGTTCATATGCTTTGATGATGGGTTATGCGTCAAGAATTTTATCGATTGGTTGTAAATGCTTATTTTTTTATTTTATTTTTTTCTGAAATCAAGGCGATGGCTTCACAGGTATGTACTACTAGTTTGTAATCGTGCTTTAAATTGTGAAAAGAGAGAAGTTAAACTTACTTGAATTATAGAATCTTAACTGTGCTTAAGATAAGAAAAGAAGAAAACCTTGCACGACGTTGTTTATAAAAAATTTGAGATTACACTAAGTAAGTGGCACTCCAGTATTTAATTGTACCTTGGATTATGAGAAGAAGTATGTAAGATTAGTTTATGAATGGCTAAGTCATGTATTGCAGAATAGAATTTGGAAGGGTTAACTCTTATTTTTGAGATTCAGATGTTGTTTAAAATATATGATAGTTATACGTAACTATAGAAAATGGAGAAATTGGGATTGAATATTTTATCCCTTATGTTGAATTGTGTCAGTGCTTTAAGGATTTTCGTAAATGATGTACTTAATAGTTTTGTTGAATGGAAAGAATTTGTTGTAGACGATTTCAATCCCGGTTACAATTAGCAATGTCAAGGGAGAACTATTGTGGGGATTGCAACACTACGAAAGGTATGATTTAGTTATATTACCAATTCTGCGATTTATACTTCTATGAGGGTAGAAAACAAGAAACGAAATTTTACTATCAATTGTGGTTATGTTGAAGAAATGAAGGTAGAAAGAAAGATAAAACTCACCATGGAAGCACATGAGACTTAAATTCGGGACGAAATTTTAATAAGATGGGGTGGATGTAATGCCCCTAGAATGACTGTGGAGCTTAAGGGAACCTTTCGAGTGACCCGACTGAACAACTTCGATATAATGGTCTCTTGAGCCTTCTTATGCCTTAAATGATTGAGGACAACCTGAAGATGTAAATGACGACAATCATTGATAAATGAATTAAGGAATTAAATTCTATGTGTGGAGAGGGATAATTGATTGATTACATCTTGATTTATGATTAGCCCTGATTGATCAAGTCAAAGTGCAGTAGGACAATTACAGTCCTAGCTCTGCGACTTGGGAGGACGCAACTGAGATGCGTCGTAGCTTTCCATATTTTTTTATTCTGAACTTCGGGACGAAGTTCTAATTAAGTAGGGGTGTATGTAGTGCCCCTAGACTTGTGTAGACATTGAGGGCACCTGCTGGGTGACCCGGCTGATTGAAACATTCATTAAATAACCTTTTGACCTTATTTTTTGAGTATGTGTATCTGAACTGTTGAGGTAAATGAATAATTGCATATGTTAAACGATTAGCTATGACTATGGAAAATTATGTTGATGGATAATGCTTAACGACTAGCTGTATGGTGATTATGTATTTGGCGACGAAATGTATATTTGATAAAGATGAATGAGCAGTTTGAATAAATCATAAATGTTTAACAAAGCTAGAGTTAGAAACCAGATGATGATTGTTGAGAACAGTGCTACTAATAATTTGTTGCGAGAAGTGTGTGTAGAAACAAGTGAGACGGTTCACCAACGGACACACAAAGGAACATGGAGGGTCGTAGAGTACGGGTAAATCACACACAGGGGAAGCGACGACGATGTCAACTTCCGACAAGAATACCACGCATGAGCAGATAAGCATTGATCCACTTGCTCAAGAGGAATGCGTGAGGACGTACGAGGTGGGCCACGACGGAGCTGGTCACGTACGAGTTGAGGGGCGCGCAGTGAGAACGGACTCACTCCTCAGCGCCATTAGTCCCTAGATAGCATGTAGACGGAGGATGGATGGTAACGATTCCTAAAATCCCTACAAGAGTTCCCGCAAGTCAAAACGGAAAGATGGTGGCAGAAGGGCCCGACGATGCGGTACCCTGTCGAGAATGGAAAGAATGGATGCAAGGACCCAACGATGCGGTACCATGCCAAGGAATGGAAACCATGGATGACTGGACCCGACGGAGTGGTGCCATGTCAAGGAATTAAAATTAAGGAACTAGGAGCCCAACGGCGCGGCACCGTGATCCTAGTGAGTTTGATTGTTAAATTTAACTGCATAAAAACTTATGAGAATAACTCTAGATCATTACTTAGCAAATGCATAAAAATAATTTAGGCATTTGCACATGAATAGTTATTTTTGTTGAGCATTTAAAATAATAGAAATCATTATTTAGGAGCAAAATAGAATCCTAAGATTAGACACCTAGTCAACTAAAAGCTAGGAGTTAATTAAAATATCTGGGGGACAAACTGGAGCAAACTTAGGGGTGTTGGTGCACTTCCTAGAGAAAATGACACTTGGATGGGTGAGTGTTTTAATTAAATAATTAATTAAAAATATTTAATTATGCATGAAGCGACATGTGTCGCATGAGATTTTCCTTTATAAGGAAGACTTGGGGAATGGGTAAAGGGCCCATAATTTGGACGATTGTCGTAATTTTCGAATACCTCAAAGAATTGCTGCTATCTAAGGGTTTGGCTTAGAAATCCTGGTGGGAAGGGAAGCCCAAGCTGAATTTCTGAACTACTTGTGTGAGCTCTACGACCCAAAGCTCGGGGGAGGCCATGCGACTGAAAGCATGAGCCTATGGTTGGGTGGCGAAGCTAACGGTTGCTTCGCCTACGGTTAAACGAGCTTTGCTAGAGGGATCCTACGGAAGACGCAGACAACAATGGACCAGCTGGATCGGGTTGACAGGTTAAGGTTTACTTATTTTTGTTAAGTTATTCACTCTTTTATTTTATTTTTCCAATAACTATAATGGCTAATTTGTTTGTATGAAGTTTTTTTAAGTTTCAGGTTCAGTTCAAGGGGACCCTAAAGGAGGGGTTCTACACATTGACCATGTCCAAGGAACTAATGTAACAATCCCTTCATACATAGCACAGTGGATACCCCTATGAAGTCATGCATGGTGCTTCGAGGCATTGCTCATGGATATGTATGCCTCGATGTATTGTTTAGTGCCAAAGACATGGTATTCCTTCCTAGAATGTCATTCCCAACGTACTAGGACACCTACATAAGGATATTTCTTTCTTTGTATCACTCCATTCCAGGCCTTGAGATCCATCCCACTATGCAAAAACCCTTGATTTTTCCCATATCCAAATTTTATTCCAAATATCCACTTCAAAGGGTTTAATTTATGGTTCATGGACTTAATAATCGCTCATTATGTCAATAATCTTATGTTAGGGCACAATTCCATCAATGTATTCCCCAACCATGGTCCAAGACTGATCCTTAGTCCAAAAAACTGCATATTGCCACCCATATCCCACTTTAAGGATAACGATCTCTTACACAGTTCATGTTCTCCTATGTGGCATTTTGAGTCATTGCTCTTAGGTCAAGCTTCCTAAACCTTCCTTTAGATCCTAATTCTTGTGATTCCTTCCACAACTATGTCCAAGGTTCTAAGACACATATCTAGTGTCACAATTTATATCAATACTCAAACTCCAATGGTAACATTGGGAGTTCACATGAGTGTGTTTCAAAGCCTCCCTTAGGGTTTAAGACCCATGTTTCCTCCTATGACATTATAGAAAACCATGAGATCCATATATACTAGGAAAAACCTCATAATGGCTTGATGTCCTCACTTAGGGGTAAATAATACCCCTATGAGGCCATGTATAGTGGTTCGAGGTGTTGCTTTTGGTCTCGGATGCCAAAAATATATTATTATGGTTTAAGGGTTGGGTTTCCCTGCTCAAACATGACAAGGGACTTGAAACCCATACATAGCGCTTAAAACCCCTTAGTGACATGTATAACCCCAATATTAGGCCAAGGATACCCTCAATAGGGCTTATGTGGTGTTTCAAGGTATACTTGTTAATATAATATTCCCGGATGCGGTGGTTAGTTGGTGGGGATAGATGGATTTCATTCCATCCACCCGGGTTCAATTCCGTTGAGACATCTTCTAGCTTGGATGACCACTTGATGGTTTGCTCGACCTACCATCCACGGTATGTGGGGAAGTTTGTTGGGATTTCCCGTGCGTGTTAGCTTTCCTTGATTCCTTCACAGTAGCAGGAAGGTGGTATTTTACGCGTGAAAAAAAATATTCCTAGAGGTTTCCCCTAATGTCAAAGGCTTGGGTTTGCTCTTGTAATCATGCATATTCCCCGAAGACATATACCTAGTTCTATTTCCTCTAATTCTCCCCTATATCCCTATTATAAGGCCATGGATCTTCTCAAAAAGTAACTTGTGTTGGTTTAACACATCATTATTATCGCTACATGCCTAGAAGCTTCATTTATCCCAAGGACTAGGTTTCTTGTATTAACTAGGTCAAGGGAAAGTAGACCTATCACTATTGGTCAAACCTTATAATGGCATCAATTCCCATACATAGAGGCAAAGAATACTCTTACAAACACATGTGTGATGATTATCCTTCTTGGTCCTAGATTCCTAAAACCTTTTTTTAGGGCCCAAGGTAATGGTTTCCCCCCTCAATCAAATCATGTCTAGGAGAAATTTAATAAGATCAATAAAAGTGTAATAATCAAATTTCAATTCAAATAACTTTTATTACTATTTTATAATGTAATAAATTAAAAACGATTGACTTTAATTATGTGTCGATATTAAAAATAATATGAATTTATTTGCTTAAATAATATTAAAAAGGTATGATTGAATTGAGTTAGTTACAAAATAATTATTAATGAACTTGTTCTTCTTGTGGTGCAAAGTCTCATAACTGAATCATGTGAATTTATTTGTTTAAATAACATACACATAAATAATTGAATTTGTTGTGATTGCGATGTAAACCCTCATATATTAGTCTTGAGCAATTATTTGAATGAAAAAAAATGAATTGAGTTATTTGCATTTATTTGAATGAAAAAAATGAATTAAGTTATTTACAAAATAATTATTTCTCAAGTTGTTGTGTTTATGGTGTGAATTAGCACAATTAAATCATATTTGTACATGTCCATGCAACAAATAATCACTTAACACCACTATATGACACTTGCCAACATGGTATTTCTCTAGCCTTAGGATTCCTTTAGCCTAAGGTCGTTCTTGCTGCTAAAAACCTAATAATTATACTATCCATCAAGAAATTTAATAAGATTAAAAAAAAAATTCAAGTAATAATTTGTATTACTACTTTATAATAATAATAAATTGAAAATTGTTGTTTTTATTATTTTCCATTTTTTGTTTAAATAGTATAAAAATAAATTAATCTTGATCATTTATTCGAATGAATAAACATAAGATAAATAATTTAATTGAGATATTTACAAAATAATTATTTGTGAAGTTGTAGTGCTTATGGTGCAAATCCTCATAATTAAATCCTACGTGTACATGCCTATGTGGAAAATAACAACTTAGCACTACTCCATGGTACTTTCCAACAAGGCATTTCTCTTAACATAAAAAGGAAAAGCTCAATTTCCAATAATATTAATAAACAATATTAACACCGTATTAACACCACAACATATAAGTGGTGTTAATACCACTACATTAACACCACAAAATATAAGTGGTGCTAATACCACCACATTAACACCACAAAACTATAAGTGGTGCTACTACCACCACTTTAGCACCACAAAACATAAGTGGTGCTAACTTATGGTGCTAAAAGATGGATTTTCTTGTTGTGCCATTACATGGGATCCATATGGTTGGCTGTCCAACTGGACGGCTAAGAATGCCAAAAACATGTGCTCATGGTATGGTGTTCACTGCAGACAACACACCAGAAGAGTGATCGGCATAGAGCTTTATGATTCTTCAGGACTTTATGAGGAAGCATTGGGAGGCACCCTTTCTCCATCTCTCGGCAACCTCTCATTGCTGCAGACTCTCAATCTTTCTAATGATTGGTTTGTTGGAACAATTCCACCTGAGTTTGGCCAGTTGAAAGCGTTGCGAGTACTTGACCTCAGCTACAATTTTATCAATGGTTCTATTCCTGTCGAATTGCGCTTGCTCGAGAAACTGCACAACTTGAATATTTCTCTTAATCATGAGCTGAGTGGAATAATTCCGCTCAAGTTTGGCCATCTTAAAGTGCTACGAATACTGGACCTCAGCGACAATATGCTCGGCGGTCTTATTCCAGTCGAGTTGGGCCTGATGCAGAAGCTAAAGTACTTGGATCTAGGTTGCAACCAGTAGCATTTCCAGTACAACAATTTCTCAGGTAGTATACCACGTCAATTGTCTAATTTGACACAACTCAAACATTTGGACCTTGGCGGTGATATGCTCGGTGGTCCTATTCTAGTCGAGTTGGGCCTGATGCAAAAGCTAGAGTACTTGGATCTCTGCAACAATGGGGACATTTACTACAACAAATTCTTAGGCAATATACCACATCAGTTGGGTAATTTGACACAGCTTCAATATCTATCAATTTCTAGCTTTAATATTTTCGGTTATATTCCCTCTGGAATATTCAGCCTTTCCCTTTCCTATCTATCTCTTCTTGTTAACCTCAGAGGGAGCATACCTAAACCCATTGCTAATTTGACCAAGTTGACTTACCTAGATCTCTCTTATAACAAAGTCACTAACATCCTTGAAGAGATCGCCTGCTTGACTCAGTTGACCTATTTAGATCTCTCTCAAAACCAACTCACTACTAACATACCTAAAGCCATTCTCAATTTGACTCACTTAGACACATTGATTCTTTCTTCAAACATGCTTAATGGTAGCATCCATGCAGTTACTGTGACTTTGACAGAATTAGTTAGTCTAGATCTTCATGGTAATAGATTTAGTGATATCACCCCTAAAACCATTAGCAATTTAAAGAAGCTTAAAAAGCTTGATCTTTCTAATAATAGCTTGATAGGCACAATTCCAATAACTATAGGAAAGCTTTATTCATTGCAAACATTATATTTTAGCTTAAACAAATTAAATGGTAGTATTCCTAATGTCATGACCAATTTAAAGAAGCTTGAATATCTTTCTCTTTCGAGGAATAGTTTTATAGGCACAATTCCAAAAGCTATAGGAAAGCTTCATTTATTGAAAATATTAGATTTGGACTCAAACAAATTAATTGGGCATATCCCATATAGTATAGGTAAGCTAAAGAATCTCTATTATCTAGACATAAATAATAACAGTATTTCTAGTAGTATTCCTAATAGTATTAGTGGTTTGGTTTCACTTGAATTCTTATATCTCTCAAAAAATAACTTGGAGGGATAGATTCCCAATGGCATTGGCAATTTCACTTATATGAGAGTTTTCTCCGCTCATTCTAATAACGTTTTTGGGACAATTTCTACATCTTTGGTCAATTGCACTCATCTTTTGCTACTAGATTTAAGGAAAAATCAATTGACAGGCGAGCTTCCTCAATACTTCACATTTTTTCATGACTTGGAAATTTTAAGCCTTGGTTATAATAATCTACATGGCCATATTCCTCAACATATCACAAATCTCAACAAGTTGCATGTGTTGGATTTATCCAACAACAAATTCAGTGGAAAAATACCAATGCATCTTGAGAGACTCTTAGGATTTGCAAATGTTTCAAATATCAATCAAATCTCTGATGAACTAGAAATTTTCATAAAAGGACATGAGTATACTCTATCATATATGTTGCCTACAAACACTATATTTGATTTGTCTTGCAATAAGCTTACAGGAGAAATCCCCTCAAGCATAGGTAGTATGAGCCAATTGTGATTATTGAATTTACCTTGGAATCAATTGGAAGGCCGGATACCTGCATCTCTTAGTGGGGTATCTACTTTGGAGCAGTTGGACTTGGCAAAAAATAATCTGAGTGGACCAATTCCTGAAGAGCTCTCTAAATTACATGAGTTGGCCGTTTTCAATGTTTCATCAAACATTCTTTGTGGAAGAATTCCCACTGGAACACAATTTTCTACTTTCAATGTATCTTCATATCAAAAGAATAAGTGTCTATGGGGTTGTCCTTTAGATTCATGTAATGAAAATGAAAGACAAGCAAGAAAAGATGACAATGATAGTAAGCGTACTAATGTTGAAGTGGGATGGCTGAGACGTGTGGATGAAAATATGTCATTAATAGCATTGGGGATGGGAATGGGAATTGGATTTGGGGGAGTGGTTGCTCTCTTTATGTCATGGGAGAGAGCTAAACATTGGGTGATGCCTTCAAACATGCCACAACCTTATGGGGGGTATATCAATTTCCTACATAGGCATGGTCTCCTAAACTCCAAGATTTAGAGAAAAGAAGACTACTTGTATTATGTATAGCCAAGTAATAACCCTTATATATCTTGAAAATAAAATTATGCTTGTATTATTAATGTTAAAAATCAAATAAACAATAGAAAAGAAGAGATTCCAATATTATTATGGGGTACATTAAATACCTAACATACTCATGCACATAAAATCAAACTAAAAATTCACCTTTAGTTTCTATTTTATATTTTATATTATGGGAATGAAACAAAGTTTATATAATTTTATATAATTGATTATAAAAGAAAATACTCATCTTTAACCTTTAATAAAAACAAATATCAAGGTCTAATAATTGAAGGCTAACACAATACCCTGCATCACATAAAGTATTTTCTATATTAATGGTACACAGTTCAATTACAAAAAATAATAACATTTTTTTAATATTTATTACAAATATATATATATATATATATATATATATATATTAAAACAATATCATATCATCATATTTAAAGTGTCAAAATTAAATAATAAAAAATTGTTAAATATAACTTTTTTTTTTATAATTTTTTATTTTACAATTTAATAAAAACTATAATTTTAAAATAAATTATTCTATCACTTTGAAAAAAAAATGTTTTCTTTTGCCATCGGGATTAGTAAAAATACCACATGATAAAGAAACCTTGTAACATATTTTTCAATAAGACGACAAGGTTAAGTTTCGTAACTTAACGAGAAATGAAACTTGAGATCACGGTAATCAACTAAGTTTCGTAAGTTCCGTCTACATAATTCTTAATGAATTCACGGTAATCAACTAAGTTTCGTAACTTAACGAGAAATGAAACTTGAGATCGAAAATGTTGATTGAATTACACTTGAATAGTATAAAGAAGCATCATTACACATTATAAATTATATGTAACAATATTGATTATATAATTATATATAAATATTTTATGTATTTATTTTAATGATAGTAATTAAAATTATTATTTGTAAATATTAATTGTATTG
The DNA here is from genome assembly GCA_027924585.1 of Larix kaempferi. NCBI lineage: Eukaryota > Viridiplantae > Streptophyta > Pinopsida > Pinales > Pinaceae > Larix > Larix kaempferi. Next base: position 1,573,348 of record BSBM01000704.1, read on the forward strand.
AGTTATTAGGTTTATTTTTTAGTATAGAAAATATGATATGACGAGAAATAAAATAAATTTTTTATGTTGATTAATAAGTTATAAAAGATAAAAAGTAATCTAAAAAATTTATTTTGATTTATAAAAAATGAAAATAAACTTCTTATATATTTATCTTTAGATTAAGTAAGTATAGAGAGGGATCCAATTTGTTATGGTGTAAAAAATTTAAGATTAAAAATTTACACCTTAAAAAATTAGATCCTCTTTGATTTTAGATTCACATTTGAAATAGATCTATGTTATTAAAGATTTAGAATCTTTATACCCAATATTTTTACTCTATATTAATCATAATAAAATTTAATATTTATTTGTTATTCTTATCTCATTAACTTTTTATTAATAATATTCATTTTAATTTATTTACTATATATATTTAATTTTGTAAGATATTTTGGTTTACAATGGTGTCGACTTTATTTGAAACTATTACCTATAGCATTCTTATCCACAGTATATTGGGACGATTGATTATGTCATTATATAAAAATTACATATTTATTAAAAATAAAAATATATATATTAACAAAGATATTCTCATTTAGTTAAATCTTCAATCTTCATTTGTGATATTTGTTTTAGTTTATTAAGTTGTGTAAATATACTTGTAATAAAGTAAAGTTATATAACGTGATGTTATAAGCCATGTAAATATTATTATTTTTATTCAATTGAAAATTTATGTTCTAGTTGTTTTTTAAATTTAAAAATTGGACTAAATTTATTATTACCATGTTCATAGTATGTTTAGTTAAATTCCAATATGTAAGTAGAAGTATAGTTAAAAAGCTTTTATCGTGTTGTAGTAAGTAGGAGTATAGTTAAAAAAAAATTATTGTGTTTTAGTTTAGTTTTTAACACACTGTTTCAATGCAAATACATTATTTCAAAATTTATTTCTTTTTAAGAATGGGATTACATATAATTCAAACTTTGATTTTAAGTATTGGTTACTTTGAAATATTTTAATTTTTTTGAATGTAATAACTATCCAAAATTGGTCTCATTAGATGTTAATAACTATCATCGTTATCAATAAAGGCTTAGGATTTGGTTTACTTAGTAAAATCTGTTCTTTGGCTAAAAATTGACTCGAAGAAACATATTTTTTTCCTATTTTATCATATGAAAATGTTGATTGTGCTTAACATGATAATAGTATATATGTTGGTAGTTACAAGCACCTCAATATCAATCTTGCAATAACCTATTAAAGATAATGTCATAATGGTCCAATTCATTATTATCTTCGTCTATGAACTATAATGTTTTCCAAAGATCTTTAGGGGAGAATCGAAACATAAAGAATCTCCTTGAAATTTTAAAAACTGCTCAATGTGGATCTAGTTCTAGTTCATATTTTCTAGCCCCACTTATAATGGACAAAGATTTCTTGACAAGATGTCATTTTAGTAGTGAATGTTGGAACATGATCCCATGCAAAATGTGTCCCGACACTCTACTACATCCTTATAACATATTGGGTCTTCTCTTATGGAGAGAAATGAATTGTTTGTAAAATAGGATAATTAATTAGTTGAGTATTGTATTGGCTTATAAGAGGTTATCCTCGTATGGTACATATATCATGTTTATGCTATAGAAGATAGTCAAGGGCATGTATTGCAACGACATAGTGGGTTCGTTATTTATAGGCAGTACAAGGAAAAGAGCCAGTAGCAGAGGTCACAATGGAGGCCTTTAGTGTTACAAGATTGGAAAAAATTGTCAAAAAAACCTCTGCTAATGGTAGCGGATGTTTTAACAAAGGTTATTATGGATATATTTTATAACTAAAAAAAATTTAGTAGCCAGATGTTTTAATGGATTTTTTCTTACTGGCGTGCTTTGTTTAAATTGTGCACATCGATGCGTATAGAACAAAATGCACCGGTGCTATACAGTGTAAAAAATATGCATTGGTGCACTCAAGCATAATGAGCATCGGAAAGAACCAAATTTCAACGCCGCACTGGTGCTTGCGTATATATTATATGCACTGGTGCTTACATACAACATAAATGCATTGATGTGATATGTTACGTCATATGCATTGAACAATTTGTAATATTAAATTAAATTTTACCGGTGTTGTCCATTTATCAAAGTGCATTTCATTGTAAAACACTGACGCTTACAAACTATCAAAATAACCTAATGAATTTAAACAACTTGAATGCACCGACACACTTAAACACAAATAAAGAACTGGTTCATATAATATTTGATAGTTCCCGGTGCATATAAACCAATGACATGCACCAGTGTGATAAGAAAATGAAAACGCACTAGATAAGTTGTCTGGCACATGGACATTCTTATTTTTTAAATTTAATGGTGAGTTTAAATTACATTGGAGTGTCGGGCCTGATGTTTACATAAATGCACCAGTGCGTAGTATTCGGGTAGAAGCACCTGTGTGACATTAATTATTTAAAGAACCGCGCATGATTCTTTGAACAGTGGCTACTGACATTGCAGTCATATATATATATTATATTTTTTATTTTTTTAATTCCATTAGTTATCTGAAATTGAAATTTCTTTTATAGTACTATTCATTTCAATTTTAATTATTGCATTTGTTTGGATTAATTTTTTATACCATAGATGCAAGCATCTATTTTAATATTAAATCATCCATACATTTAATTACCAATGTACCATTTCACATGTAACATTTGACAATAACATTGAAGAATGCAATAGAATATTTTTATTTTATTTTATTATATATCAATAAGAGTGCCTTTGTCATACAAAATAGGACAACATAGGGATAAAAATATTCAAAATGTCAACATGCATGTAATTGTTACACTTATTGGTAACCCGTTGTTTTTCAATTCAAATACTATGTCTAGTATATTATTATACAAAATGTCTGATTTTCATAGATAATTATTTCAAAATATGCAACAAGCTACAACAACTCACATTAACATCAAAATTAAATATGGATCATCATTCTTCGATGGAACTGTTATCAGTACCCGAGCCACTTGCATCGATTGGTTTATTTGGATGAATGTTTTGTTGATTTGCTCAATTGTTTTCCTCTTCTTCAGCTTCCATTTGCAAACATAAAAATAAAGTGTACATAGTGTATCTACATTGTCGGGAATAATGAAAAATAAAATATATAGTATACATGGATGTAAATTGAAAAAGCGATGTACCATAGAAATAATTGAGTCATGAATGATTCATATTCTTTCAAAACCAAATCTCACGCCTGCTATCAACAAGTCTTCTGATGGCTCCACTCCATACTTTGTTTCCTACAAGTTTTATGCCCCCTCACAAACCATAGTTATAAATTATTTTTTTGTTTTATTGATTATAAAATTAGAGAAGTAAAACAATATAGATACTTACAAAATCCACAATTAATTTTTTATACGTCAACATATACTCACAAACCTTGATTAACCCAATGCCAATTAATTGTTCTTATGGCTCCTCTTTGTATGTTAACACCTATTTCAAGACATCCAAATATTGCCAATAAAAAAATTAAATATACAAATCACAACTACTGCAAAATCTTAATTTCTTACAAGGAAATCACAAATACTCACAAACTTTGCTATCAACCCCTTTTTTCCTTGTCATCATGTCCTGTGTGCTGACTGGGTTCCATTTTGTTTTATTTTCTGCAACATAACAATTGGAAATTAATATTTAATGTTGAATCAGAAATAATGAGATGTACATAATCCTAAAAATCAATGATTTCATACATTTGAAGCACATTGTTGTTGAGATGGCTCCTTGTGCGATGCAATTATATCCATTTCCTTGACCATCTCCTTGTACACTTTTTTGGACATCCCTACTGGCACATTTCACATATCACCTTCTTCATCCTTTGGGATTTTCATAATCTTCCTGGAAATGTAAAATGACATTAAACTATTTTTCTGTTGATATGAAAAATGAATATAGCAGAATTAAAACTATTGAAGGAAGGGCACTTTATAGTAGTTATAGATACATATTCTACATAAACATATTTTTTAGGAATATTACTTTTTCAATGATTTTTTTTGTATGTTTTTTCAATTTCAAGTCTAACAGGTCTCACTGACCATTGTTCTTGGAACGCCTCTTGTAGTTTGCATATGACCCAATTCTTCGAATCATTTGATTGGTTTCTGTATTGTAAGTGAAAATTATGTATGTACATTCTTTCTATTATATCCCTCATAGTATTATAAAATCATTTTCCCCTTCTATTAACTTCCAGCACCACTCCAGAGGAGCTAAGGACCAAATGATCATCATTTGCATCTTCCATAAAAAAATTTCTTATGACGACGTTGAATTCTATTGCTATCAGTCCCTACATAGCATTCAACATATGTGAACTAGATTATTCGAAAAAGAGTGAATATTCTTAAGTACATTATTACTCAAATTTGAATAAATAATTCATATTGACTTATTTTTCATTCACTTGATTCATCCCTTTGCAACTTTTCCATCAACGTTTTACGTTCTTCTGGACTTAGATGGGTAAGAATATTATCCAACTTCCTCATTTTTTGGCTCTACATGTCACACATTAACAAATACATATTAGTTAACTTTAAATAAAATAATTTAAATACGGAAATCAATTAAAAACAATTGTCTTCTTCGTAATTTTGGATGTCCTCCCATCATGTTGACTAAAGTTGTTGTCCATTGAACTCATACCATGCATTTTCTATCCATAAACAACTTGGACCATTAAATACAAAAGCTATGAATATATTATACAAATAAATTACAGACCTTCAAAAAAGAAAACAAGTATGATATTGGTGCGCTTTATCACATAAAACACCCCGGTGCGTTTAGGTACAAATGAACCGAGGCGTTATATCAACATAGGTCCACCGTGAATGACTGAAAATTATTTAACATTTTATGAAATAAAAAATGATGCATTCCTTCCATTAGCGGTGCGATATTCGTATAAACGCATCGCGAACAGAGAACCAAGAAACAAAAAATTATTTTTGCATTTTTATAAAAAAAAAACATAATGTGCCACATATCATGTCCAGTGCACTTTCATTATTCCCGCACCGATGCATTCCTATAATACAAATGCACCAATATTGACGCATGCTTTTGTTTTTGAAAAAAAAAAACTTGCTAGGGCTGACATGGTTATGGATTCGACCAAAAAAGTAGCCCCATCTCACCCTATGCTTTCTATATATAATCATAGGTCGAGCAAATCTAAAATCCTTAAAAGGTTAAATGGTAATTGTGTATAACAATAGAGGGATTTAAACCCTAATGTAAAATTTTGCATCCACATCAGTGAGAAAATAAGGGTTGCAACATTGAAGGTAAGTATGAAGTTTTTTTTCTAAATCTAGTTAAACTCTAAATAAGATAATAAGATCAATAGTAATATTTACATACTTGAAATTTTTACTATGTATGGTTTTGTTTGATTCACCATACCTAACAAATTTCGATCCTTAGAATAATCCAGTTGCTCCAAACTCCTTCCACGTAAGTCTCTCTTCCAAAACTCTCCCCTTAAATTTTCAGAAAAAGAATGAATTAATGTTTAGTTTTTCTTTTCTTTTAAGCACTATTTAGAATTAGTTTTCAAACTTAAAATTGCCACCATTTTCTAGTTTAGGGAAAAGCACTATTTCGAATTAGTTTTCAAACTTAAAATTGCCGCCATTTTCCAGTTTAGGGAAAAGCACTATTTAGAATTAGTTTTCAAACTTAAAATTGCCACCATTTTCCAGTTTAGGGAAAAGCACTATTTAGAATTAGTTTTCAAACTTAAAATTGCCGCCATTTTCCAGTTTAGGGAAAAACTAGCTTGTGCGATTTAAAAAATAAATAAATAAAAATTCAGCATTTCGGTGTGCTTGTGGTCATGCTACACTGGTGCGGTCATAAATGAATTGCATTGGACCTTTGAATTTCAATGCAACACTAGCAACATTAAAAAAGCAACTTAAAAAAATTACATGCCACAGTGTGTGTATAATTAGGATGCCCCGGTGCGTTGATGTTTATGAAATGTACGATGGGAGTAAAAAAAATTATACGCTAAATTATATGAAAATGCGCGATGTTTAAATGTGTATTATTGGAACATGGTATTCATTATTTTGCTAAGGGGTTGATGTACCATCGAGGAAAATCATTCACTTAAAATAATAATAATAATAATTTTGAAACTTTGGTCCATTTTTTTTCATTAGTAATGAAAGAAAATATAATATTTATATGTTTATAAAAAAATTAAAATAAAAAAAGTCAAAAGTTAGCTTAATATGTCCATGTTCATATAATCGATAGATCAATGCCAATCCTAAGTCAAACTTTGTAAGCAAATGATTTATTAATTTGTTTTTGAATTTACCTTTTATACTATTGGTTGAAGGGGAAGCTATGTCAATCTTGGGGACTAGCATGGGGTGTCGATCGCTAGGTGGCTAGGCTACATCATCATGCTTAATTGCGATGGTTTCGCTCATTTATTGTTGCATTCAATGTTGCATTAAGCACAGTTCGACAAATATCCACCTATCTAATCACGTTAGATCATGACATTTGCATTTCAGCTTGTCGCTTACATCCGGCGAGCAGGGATCAAATTTGAAGCCGTCATGGCCCGTCAAAGGGATCCTAGGCCGTCAGTGAAGTGGTGGTTTAAAATTGGCCGTCATTAAAAATGCTATTTTTTTTTTTGTCATTTACCAAAAAAGGGAAACATTCAATTAAAAATGTCATTAGAAGGGCTGGGGTTAAAATTGCCCGTCAAGTTAGATCCATAAATTCTTTCATGTCTATTAAATGCCATGTTATCAATTCCACCTAACTTGGCACCTACCAACTTTACCAAGCCCGCCCACAGCGCTGCGCCCCCTCAATTTTCAAAGATGAACCAATCCATTCGCTCAGTTTATTTTAGCAACATCCATGGTTCCAGTTCTCTTTAGCAACTTCCACTTCCACCCTCGATTTTCAATTCCAACAATGGTGGCTTCGCCTTCGAGAGCTCTGTTCACCCTCGATTTCAGGGAATGGCAGTTTATGGAGTCCCTGCCCCATTCGCCCCCTATTTAGAGCAGTGATGGTTTCTTGAGCGGTTGAGCCCCATTTGGCATCTGCTCGATCGATTTTTCTCACTTTCTATGTTATTTAAGAACAAAGAAGATATTGTAACCAGGGTCCAGTACCACATTGAAGTTGAATCGCATTTCTAGTTGATGGCTGCAGGGGCACCAGTCTCTCTTTCACGCGGCTCTCAATTACAGGTTAGTCTCTTAGACTCTCTCTTTCAGGCAGCTCTATTCAACAATTTTTATGGTCTGGTCTGGTTTTCTGCATGCTACCTAAACAGGTCACAAACAGTGCTGCAACTTAGAGAATATATTATTCTGCTGTTATCATTGTTGTTAGTTGTAGGCAGCTTTCAGGGAGCAATTTAAGTGCCGGTTATATGAATATCTCTTCAAATCTACACTTAACTAGCTCCCTGACTAAGGCATCTGATAACAGAGTTACAGAGGTCATAGAAAAGAAGTATAAAAATATTTACAACACTATCCAAGGATAAATTGTCTTAATATATATAGCAGTAATTAACTGAAAAAATATATCTAAACTGCTGCATTCATACTATACACGTACATATATTTACACAATTTTAATGAAAACTCACCCCACAATCCAGAGGATTGATTCCTACTGCAGCAGTCCGAACCAGCACCTTTGAAGCTCCTAAATCCAGGAGACTCATGTTGTGGCGCACCTCCAAAACCTATGGCCCGCCAAGTCTAGGCAAGACCACTGCTCTGCATGTGGACAATGGTTTGGTATTCGCATTCTTCAGTGTTGAAATTGAACTGTTTGCTACATATCCAATTGATCTCCGAGCTATTCTAATCATTTTTAAAAAAAATACTTATGATTTTGACCAAATCCTAACAGTGGTATTGCGGGGTCTGACTTAAACTTCTATAATGCTACAGTTGGGTGATGATCGCTTCCATTAGAGGGGCACTTTTACTTCTTGCATCCATATGCAGTGGCACCCAATCCTTCTTGGATTAAAAACAAAAACAGTGTATCCATGTTGTTAATGGATTAAGTAGCATTGAAAATCAAGAGTTTTGAATAGTCGGATCCTCCCAGTCTGCTGATTGTCATGTAGGAGCAACGGACATATTGACTACTGAAAATTCCCTCCATTTTCTGCTCTAGAACAGAAACAGTCAGGCCCAAAAAGTGCATCCTCTGCTGGCTTTTTAAACTTTAGAATGCCAATGTATGCCCCAAAAATAGTTGCCACAAATCCCTTATGCTACATGTTGCACCTGTATTCAAAGACATTTCGGTTCTTACACTCACAGGGTAGTAATTGAGGGGAATTGAGCCTATTTCTCTTCAGAAGATCTTTCAGGATGAAAACAGTAGAGTTAAAGAACACTTCCCACATCCAATGGATTTTCTGTAATAGGAAACCATTCAAGTAAGTGCAGTTCACTCTCTCATTTTAGTAATGTCGGTTTAAAGGTCTTGAATCAGGGAGTGCTCTTGGGATCCAAATAAAAAAAAATTACGAGACATTCAAAAGCCTCAGAAGGATGCCAGTGGAAGTTTCAATCTGGAAGTGTGGGGCTTCATGGAATTAGAGTTGAGAAACCAAACTTAAAACCCACACAAAAGAAAAATTAGAAGTTTGTAAAGTAGAGAGAATATAAGTTTTTGGCCAAGTCATCTCTGAATCCTCTAAAAAATAGTGGATTTTTGGTGTAGACAAGTAGTTATTAAAAATTTAAAACAACTAACGAGGCTGCAACTCATAGTAAACAAGCACTCTCAAACATATGTAAGCATTTCACAAACACGGGAAACCGTTAAACTTTAATGTTAGCTTTTATTATAACTCAGAACTTACAAATTACCAATTTTATGTTTGGAAAGCCCTAACTACAAAATAAAAAAATGAAACATCACCTTGGTCCTAGTCTCACGCGAGTCTTACATTCATGAAATTATATAAAGAGAAAGGTTCATAGACTCCATTCTATTTCTTGATGCTTGATTTACTACGTTTTTCTTTCTTCCTTCATGCTCTACCTCAAACTTCATCCGATTTTCTATCACACAAACCTCTCAAATGCTCTCTTCCAAGGCTCTTGTGATACGATGTGTGTGCATACATCTAAAACTACTTTTTGTTTGGAATAATTACTATTATCTTAATTTGGATTGAAATGCATAGATAATTAAGTTAGAATCAAATTTCAAGCTCTTGTGATGTCTTTTCAGAAACCAATAAACAGATCATTTGGGGAACGAGATTCAAAAGGTTTGCAAGGCCTTTTACCAGAAATTTCATTGTGGGTCAAAAATCCTGATTATGACAGAGTATGAACATATTATCTATCATGTTTCTTTGTTTTTACATTCAAGTGTCCTTATTCATTAGATTAATTAAAACAGAGTACAAATTCCTATAAACCCTGTTTATAACTCAAATTGTGAACTTTGGTATGCTGGTTATTTATTGTTTCTTCTGAACCCTTGCTATTGTGCAGGTTAATTGGATAAATAGGTTCATCTATGAGATGTGGCCTTATCTTGATAAGGTATGAGTCATGACAGAGTTGTAGGGTTCGAGCTTTCTTTATTTTTTGGGTACTTCTTAGTGTCTCTCCAATTTGATGAAATATTGAACTTGCATTGAACTCGTACATCAATCATATAGAATTTTAAGAGGATGAGCTCCATAAATAATATTAGCCTTTAAAATTTGAATTATGTGAGGAATTGTGTTCTTCATATTCATGTTATAACTTTGGTTTATTTTCAGGCAATTTGAATTTTCAAGGATTCAACTCTCTCATTGAATCCACATATACATTGTGTCTCTATTTTTGGAGATGGGGTGGATTTTGCATGTGATTGATCGCAAAAACAATATTTTTGCCATTATGTTAATTGTAAAATATCATTTTGTTAAATTACAAAACTAGTATTTTTGGCATTATGCTAGGTTATGCTGGCTGTAGTTACACTAGTTGTCATATTTTTTACTGCCTGAAATTTAATTGAAATGCAATATTTTTTTAGTACATTTTTTTATGAAGTGTGCAATCAATTTAATATTTTCATTTGAAATGTTAGATTTTTGTAACCCATTCATCAAAGGGTAGCATGAATATATAACCTTCAATCTGAAATTAAGACCAACCCTTCAAATTTGATCCCTGCCGGCGAACCTTATCCAACCGACAGACTTTCATTTAAGGCTCGCCTGTCTGGTGTTAGAGGCATGTAGCATACATCTATAACCTATGGCATAAGTTTGGCTATGGCATGAGTATGGGCATCCATGGATGCCCGTCGGCTCCAGTGATTGAAAACGTGCTATCGAATCTGCGGCCGTGGAAACCTCCCATCACATCTCACACTCGGCTGTATCTGTGAGTTCCTCTTTAATTTCCCAGCATGTTATCAGTGCATACGGTTACATCTCACCTATCAATTTTCTGAGGGCACCATTTTCATTTCAGAATGGGAGGCAGATTTAAATTTGAATTTGAATTTGAGGATGCGAGGCAAATTTAAGTTTGAATTCAGTGACAAAGTAGTCACCGATGCCACTCATTGTTGGGTGGGTCTGTTTATCATGGCGAATACTCAGCGAGCCAATTCTCTAAGTGGTTTCGCCTCTTACTCCATCTTACGTTGGAGAGGGCGCATTCCAGTGATTTTTCTTTATTGGAATCATTTGCTGTCAAGTAGAGGCAAGTGCTTGGGTTCTGCCTTTCAGTCTTTATTTTAGACTTCTCCGCAGTTGCTGGCATAAGATCTCGAGCTTTTGGCAAAGCGTGACATGTAGTGCTAGATTCCTGTTAAGTTTGCATACGTTTTACTTATTCACTAAAGCCTAAATGAGAACACCTTATAAGCATTTCCGCTAGGGATTGATGTTTTATTGGGAATTTGTTTTTTAAAAATTCAGTCAAAGGGCAAGATGTTATCGCAAGTGTCCTGTTGTGTGTAATTTGTGTTTTCCTGTCCCAAAATCGACATTGGATATACGAAGATATTAATTTTAATGTTATTTAAATTCTAAAGTTTATGTTAATGCAGTTAATGGGCAGGATGTTATGATCAGTATATTCTTATGTGTTTTAGTGTTCTCTTTTCACAAAATTGCTAGCCGCTTTATATCTATTATATTGATAGAATGAATTTTCATGGGCAGAAAATTTTGGAAAATTGGAATCTGTTGTTCAATACGCAGAAAATTTGTCCATTGACGGTTTCCAATGAATTACATAGCTGAAAAGAAATGTAACTTATATACATCATATCCACTTTTAGTGAAGATGATGAAAAGATCGGAGTTTTTGAATTTCGCTTTTTATAAATGACTTATTATAACAAGGTGAAATTAAGTGAATAAAGTCGTCGTAGAAAGAGGATTATAATAGAGTATTTAGATGTCTTCTTATTATAGAAAAAAATTGAGAGGAACAGATAGTTAAACTGGATTCATATAATAGGTGAAGGCTAAAACACTGTCTACAGAAAATATTATAGAAAAGAGGTGAAAGAATGGTGTCAAACGGAAGAGTTTTTACCGGAACGAATAACATAGAGGAGATGAGAGATCAAATTAGTATTCAAAATTTCAAGGTTTATTTTATCTTATGGTTGATGTGGCTGTCTTATACAATATAGAAGAGAGACGGTAGAAAAGTTTAAGGTTTTTTTTTTTTATGTATTAAGTTTTATGTATTTATTAAGATCTTATAGAAATTGTTATTATTGATATTAATATTTATTTTTAGAAATTATATTTTTCATCATAAATTGTATTTCTTATCATTTTTAATATTTCTTATTTTTTATTTTTCTATTCGGTTTATCATTATATATCGAGTATGTTGATATTTTTCAACATAAATTGAGTATTTTGATATGAGAAGGTCTTAATTTATATTTCATTTTATTTATATTTATTAAATAATAAAAAATATTTAATTTCAAATTTATGTTTTTGAGGGTTTAGGTCTTGAGTAGGGGAGGGAGGCCAGAAGTGGTGCGGGTCCACTTAGAACACCTGGGACGCCATGTGGACGCCACCCGTCGAGGTCCGGAGGTGCCCAGGTGGCTGCTCCATGTCATCTCAGGTAGATAGCTCTTTAATGCGCGTTATGACTCCTCGGGAAGCATGCCACTTGTCCCTTTCCCCGCAGCTGCTCGAGAAGCCCATTCATTCTTGCTCGGGGCTAGAGTGTGAGAATTTGGCCACCCCGGAACCTATCTTCCATGGCTCCATTGCTGCTCCGATGCCACCTCCTGCTACTGTTCGAACCTGCCGCTGCTTGGAAGCTCCGTCGTCGTGTTGTGGTCTACATCTGTTTCTTGTTTGAGCAGAGGTCTTTGCTATTCAAGCGAAGGTGTTTGCTGCTGTTAACCTCGTTGAAGCTCATGGTGGAGTGGCCCGCCTCCATGGTCGTCACCGTGGCTTGGAGAACTGTTCTGGTGTTCTTCTTGTGTTCGTGGTCCGTGGTGCGGGTCCCCCGGTGGGAATCTCCTATTCCTGCTTGTTTGTGGGCTGCTCCTGGTGTTCGTGTTCCTACTTCGTCCTCGGCTCCTGGTTCATCCTCGGCTCCTGCTTCGTCCTTGGCTTTTAGTTCCTACTCTCCTTCTAGTTCATGCTCGGTGGTGGCCACCTGTTCATAAAACGTGGTAGGATTTCGATCCTACTGGCTTCTTTTGCATTGTGTTTTTCAACACAACCACTCTCTCGGTGTGATTTGCTTGCTTACTCTATCTATGTTCGGTCTGGTTGGGTCCGGTTGCGTCTGTGTTCTTGGTTGAATTGATTTTGGTGAGTGCTCCGCTCCTGGTTCGTGCTCTGTAGTGGCGGCCTATTCAAACGACGCCGTAGGTTATGGTTTTTGGTTTTTAATGGAGCACTATTATGGTTTTTGGTTTTTAATGGAGCATTTTTAGGGTTGAATTCGTTTGCGAATGCAACACTATTATGGTATTTGGTTTTTAATGGAACACTGTAATGGTTTTTGGTTTTTAATGGAGCACTGCTATGGTTTTTGGTTTTTAATGGAGCACTGCTATGGTTTTTGGTTTTTAATGGAGCACTGTTATGGTTTTTGGGTTTTAATGGAGCACTGGTATGGTTTTGGGGTTTTAATGGAGCACTGCCTTCGTTTCAAGGTTATGGTTTCTAGGGTTTCATGGTTTTGGCTTTAGGATATACTTTTTGGTTTTTAATGGAGCGTTGTTAATGGACCACTATTATGGTATGGTTTTTGGTTTTTAATGGAGAAGTGTTATGGTATTTGGATTTTAATGGAGCACTGTTATGGTTTTTGGTTTTTAGTGGAGCACTGTTGTGGTTTTTGGTTTTTAATCGAGCACTATTATGGTCGAAATTGATTATTAATGGCACACTGTTATGGTCGAAATTTATTATTAATGGTTGTATGAATTCGCAATGAATGGTTGTTAATCTGTTAATGGAGTTGATTATAGGATTAGGGTTTGAAGGTTACGGGAAATTCTAACATAAAAAAAACACCATAACGGTGCTCCATTAAACCCTTCAGTGATTATATTGCTTTTAGTGATTGCTTGAATTCGTAAGGAATGGTTGTTAATTTCTTATTGGAGTTGATTATAGGATTGATGCATGCTTGAGATGCAAGATGACGCTCTGAAATAATTTGGGCATGCCAATTAGATGAATAATTTGGACTATGAATTGAAGGCATGAAACCTTTTAACAAATTAGGATTTGCTAATTAGGGTTTGCTATGGTTTAGTGATTGTTTCAGTGATTGTATAAATTTGCAATTAGGGTTTGGAGGCGTGAAACCTTTTAAGAAATTAACAACCATTCATGCTAATTAGGGTCTGCTATGGTTCAGTGATTGTTCCAGTGATTGTATGAATTCGCAATGAATGGTTGTTAATTTGTTAATGGAGTTGATTATAGGATTAGGGTTTGCTAGGGTTTCATTGTTTCATGGTTTTGGGTTTAGGATAGTCTTCATTCCACCCAAATAGTAACTTAGTATATTTTAAAATTGAGAGAAGGTTTCATGGTTATGGAAAATTCAGATATGGTTTAATGGTTTGAAGGTTACGGGAAATTCTGACATAAAAAAAACACCATAACAGTGCTCCATTAAACCCTTCAGTGATTATATTTCTTTCAGTGATTGCTTTAGTGATTGCTTGAATTCGTAAGGAATGGTTGTTAATTTCTTATTGGAGTTGATTATAGGATTGATGGATGCTTGTGTTGCAAGATGACGCTCTGAAATAATTTGGCCATGCCAATTAGATGAATAATTTGGACTGTGAATTGGAGGCATGAAACCTTTTACAATTATAGTCTGCCTTTATTGGATGAATATGTGAAATATGCATTGATTCCTAAAAAGAGTATGAGAGAATATGAAAGAGTATTTGAATGTTGGACATGCATATGTGTTTGTCCCATCTACAGTTAGCCCTCATTTTGTATTTTTTTAGAATTTTGGTTCTCATTTAAAAAATTGTCATTACTCTTCTAGAAGTAATGCAATATGCAACATGGAAATAGTGATACCACCTTCTTTCATTCTTGTTGTGTGCTCTAACCTAAGTAATCTTTAACTGTGTGCTCGGTGGTTGTTTGCAATGCTTACTATGAATCCAGTTCAAGTTGATTTGCATTCAAGTCAGTATTGCATTCAAGAAAAACTTGCATTCAATTTAAATTTTCAATCAGGTTGGTCTACCATCCAATTTATTTTAACATTCAAATTAGTTTGCCAACCAAGAAATCTAGCAATCAGTTTTAGTAAGGAATGTAGTCCAGTAAATAGACAGAGCCATGAAGAAACCAATACTTGACATAAAGGGCATATTCTTGTTCAACATAGTAGCAATTCGAGATTTATACATATGGTTGGTCCCTGGTGGGTTGGGACTTTATACATTTACTGTGGTTATGCCTAACATATATCGACTATCAGATTGGAATCAAACAAAATCTTTGGAAACCACCCAAAATTCCTCCTGCAACAAAATCTACCTTTCACATGTGTATGCCAAAGAAAACACATCTTCCATCTGTCAAACAAAAACTTTGAAACCACCCGAAATTCCCCCCAGCAACGAAATCTTCCTTTCATATGTGTATGCCAAACACAAAACATCTATCATTCGCCAAACAAAACAAACTATGTGTGAGGAGGTTGACTACCTTCATTACCCAATCTAGTTGGGTTAGATACTGATGCTTGACCTGGTTGTGTTGAGCTGCAAACATTTGGTGCGGGCCAGGTTGCTCCTTGTAGCCAAGGAGGAATTGAGTAACCATAGTTATGACTTGAGCCTAATAGCCCTGGGTTCACTAAAGGTGTTTGGAAGGCATACACAGTATTTCCCCCTGCTTGATGGTATTGGGGTATCTGTATGTTAATAAGGTCCTGGAATAATCTTCTGTTCTCTGAAAACTGATCCAATGGGTTTTCCACCACCTCTGTCCTCTCCAGACCATTTGGATTCCTCTTATGTGCCTGTCTTTGCTCCCTTTCCTCCCTTTCCAATTGTTTCCATCGCTCTCTTTCCTCCCTTTCTTTCACTCTCACAAGCCTTTCTTGCCTTCGATTTTCTGCTGCAACAGTCCTTGCTTCCTTCTTCTCCTTTGCAAAGGCCTTCTTATTCTCTTTTAATTCCTGCATCTCCTTTTTATTGTGCTCAGCCTCAATCAGTGGGGTGATGTAGTCCTCTGATGTTAGTAGCTGTGAGCTCCTTCTTAATCTAAGATGCTTAGCAGTGGGATTAGATAGTTGAGCTGCAACTTTCTCCACTGGCAACTTAAGGAACTAGCCAAGTAGCGGCTCATTTGGTGGGAGTGCCTCATCATCATTTTCTTGGTCCACTGTATCTTCATTTTGTTCAATCTCATCTCCAACACCCCCAAGTGGCACATAATAATGTATAGCTTCATTCTTAAGGACTGCTGGCATCGAAGGCAGGTTAAGGCTTTCATTGTTGGTGGGGGTGACAATGTGTCTTTTCATATTTGTCATGGCCTCTGCCAACCACTCGGGTTGTTATGGCTGGATTGGAAATTTCAACTCCTCGTTGTTGTTTACCATTGCTTCGTCACATCCATTCACACTCAAATCGGCAACGTTGTTATGAATAATCCCTTGGCAATCTAATTTTGTTTCTGTCCTTCGAACAACTTCTATATTCTCCCCAATAGGTTCGGTGCCATACTGACTTTCACTTACGTGTTCATCGTCGTCACTCAGTGGTTGGCAATGACCTTGAGAGAGTGATATGATGTTATCTGCAACATCTGCATCCTTTGCCCCTGAACATCAAAATCCTGACTACATCCCATGTCATGTTGAAGAGCATCAGAATTGAAAGGCCGTATTCTTGTCCACCTAAAACCAGCCCTGATATTTGATGTTGCGAGCACCCTAGCAAAAGCTTTGCTTGCAAGTTCTACTAATTCGAACCTCTTCACCTATACACCCGGGTTCTTTACCATCCAAGATGCTCTCTCATACCTGAAGTAACACTTGAAAGGCCCAAACACACTCACATCTAGAGGTTGCAGCCAATGGGTGGTATGTGCAGGTAGTGTCAACAGATCAATGCCTAGCCTGTATGCCTTGTCAATGGTTTGTATAGCAACGTGGCTGCCATGGCCATCAAAAATCAACAGGTGTCTGTTTTCAGGTGAAACACCGCTAGGGACAGAGGAAGCAAAGCGGAAAAGCCAGCTCAAGAACAGTTCTTTTGTCATCCAAGCATGGGGGTGTGCAGCCATGCATGCACCAGGTTCACAGTTTTTAATGTAATTTTTGAGTTGATTCTTTCCCTTGAACAGATAAAAACTTGGAATTGAGGCTCCAACTGCATTGACACAACAAAGAATAGTTATCCACTCCCTACTTTTTGGTAGAATTTTGGGCACATTCTTGCTCCCTCTCTTGGCAATTACCCGCATGCCACAATTCCTCCCTGCCTGCAATCCAGTCTCATCATAGTTCCATATATGGTCTCCTCTGTATGAGTGTTTCTCATATGCATCAGAGACTGTCTGATAGAAATTGGCCACAACTGTAGGGCGTATATTGAAAGCTCTGTCCCTATCAAGCCCCTCTGCTGTGCGTAACACAAGTTCTGGATGCCTTTGTTTGAATCCTCTCCACCATGATTTCCCTGGAAATCCATCTTTAAAGGGGTTTGGCTTCCCTTGACAGATTTGGGAAACAGTGGATTTGAGTTGAACCAACTCCAGACCATGGCCTAGTTGAGCCATCTCTTCACACCAAACCACAACTTCTTCTTCCTCTTCTACACTCAACACTGTAAGAGGTCCTTTTTGCTTGGTATGGGTCAGGCCATTTATCCAGTAATGGATTGATGTTGGTGGAATCCCATTTTTTTTAGCAGCTGCTCTGATAGAAAAACCATTGAACTCTATATAATCTATTATAGCCTTCATGTCTTCTTGTGTCCATCCTCTGATGGCACTAATCTTCTTACTGGCAGTTGCACCTTGAACTGTGGTTGATTGTGGAATAACACCTCCAGGATCTGCATCATTTGCCTCTTCAACGGTGGTTTATGGTGGAATAACACCACCACGCTCTGCATCATTTGCCTCTTCAACATCTCCGTGTGCATTGTTATTATCAACATCATGTGCTATGTCCTCATCCGACGAGGTGCAACATAGCTGGGCACCCCTGCTGAGTCTCCTACTTGTCCTCCTTGAATGAGTAGTGTTGACTCTTGCCATGACTGTAATCACCCACAGAATTAGAACAAACAGGGCCAAGGACAGGGCTAGGGACAATGCTCCATTAAAAAGCAAAGACCATAATAGTGCTCCCACCCACGGAATTAGAACTAGCTTTGTATCTTCACAGGGATCTGGAATATTAAAATAGTTGTGTTAAAACAAAGTGTTAAAACGAGCCAAGGATCTAGAGTATTCAAAAGGATCTCGTGATGTGATTTACATGTTCAATGCAAGTTCTTGCATAAAATTATATATAATCTAGCTACTTGAAAACATTATTGAAACACAAGTTTATCTTGAATGCAATACTTGAACTCTGATTGTTGTCTTGAATTAACTCTGCACCTGGAAATCAATCTGCAACTGTGTTTTGCTTGAATACGATGCCTGGACTCTGAAAATCAAGCTTGGAAATAGAGGTGTGAGTTTAACATGGTCTGGGAATTTCAAATAGCAGAAAAATAGAGGTTGTCTGAAGGTTGTAGTGTCTTTATATCATTTTGGTGTTTGATTTCTATGGACATGCTTCTATTTGGTTTTATGGTTGATTTGATGATTTCTATTTGGTTTTATGGTTGATTTGATGATTTTAATGGAGTTGGCAGCATTACTTGCATTGTTTGGGCTACTTTGTTGAACAACAATGCACCTGGAGCTGACACTTGTTCTTCATTTATTATGCAGGTGATATCCAATAAATGTGCAGGTGGGACGCTTTGGTGGTTAAGTGATTCTCGATGCTGGTCTGGGTCTTCACTGAAGCTTGTTCGATGGGGTCCATGTGATGGGCAATCTGTCCTTGTAGATTGGGATGCCTAGGGAGTGATGAGGTCCAATTAGATGTTTGTGTCAGTGCATGTTGGGATTTGGAAGGGACATGATGGATTTTAATTTTGTTTTGTCAGGACTGTGCAGTTGTCAACCTTTTGTCTTATAGTTGACAGTTGTAGGCCTAGTGTACAGAATGACACTTAATGAACTTATATATGAAACTTTTTATATATTTATATAATTATATGTGTTTGACAATTGGCATTTTCTTGGTCACTTATTGGGTTGTAACCGTCACCGGTTCTCTGACCACTACCGGTTCCCGTTCAACTATAGAACTCTCTCCCCTATTTTAATATGAAAAAGTCTTAATTTATATTTCATTTAATAAAGAATATTTAATTTCAAATTTATTTGGGGGTTTAGGTCTTGTTTGTCTATTATTTTTTTTAATTTATTTGTGCTGTTAGTATTAATGTAAGTCCTTGGATGTATGAATAAGCACTAATATTATTTTTTTAATTTATTTGTGTTGTTCGTTTTAATGTAAGTCCTCAGACATATGAATAAGCATGAAAACATGTAAGTCACTTTATAAATATAAATTATTTAAATATAATATATTTTTAATAATAAAAGTTAAAAAATATAAATTATTTAAATATAATAATTTTTTAATAATAAAAGTTAAAAATTAGTAATTGCTTTGTTTTTTAATAAAAGTTAAAAGAATTTTAATATTAATTAGTTAAAAAAAATTTAATATTACTTAGCTTGGTGTTGTAAGTGTAAATGAGTTCCATAATATTATTGAAAAAAATAAAAATAAAAATAACAAAATCACAAAGCACTTGGTTTTTAATGAAAGTTAAAGAATTTTGTTGTGAAAATAATTTTAATATTAACTAATTTGGAGGTGTAAGTGCAAAACGGTTACATAATTTATTGAAACAAAAAACAAAATAGCAAAGTACAATCTGACGAAGTAAACACTTGCTTTTTAAATAACAAAATAGAATATGATGAAGTAAACAAAATCACAAATCACTTCCTTTTTAATAGAAGTTAAATTTTAAATAACAAAGTAGAATATGATGAAGTAAACAAAATCACAAATCACTTGCTTTTTAATAATTTCCATATTGAATACCTGGGTCTTGGAAATGCTCCATCTCCTTTGATGTAGGATGTCGGATGATTGAGGTGCACTACTTTTTTTACTCCTATTACCACAACTACCACCAGGTGTTGTCACGTCGTGACTTGAAGGTGGGCTCCCTGTGAAAGTAAAAGCATACATTATTCAACATGGTTATAATTAACTTATTTGTAACTAAATAAAAACAAAATTATTTGTAGCACATGCGTCAGGCACAACTCTATATTATCAATGAGAAAACTTGGATTGTCTAGAGTTATGTTTCTATTGAATAGAAGACCCTCAATCTAGAAAAGAATATGTAAGAGGTTGATAAATGTTAGATGCTCAAGCACGAGGGATTACACATGTAATGGTTTATAAATTATGTTAATAGGGTTACATTTTTAAGGGGTTCAAAGGTCTTTAAAGTTAATATTAGGGTTTATATGCTTTATTCATTATAAGCACTAAAGCACTAAAAGTTTAGGGTTATTGGTATTAGGTGTGAGGGGTTACCGAGGGTTAAGATTAATATAGATAAAGAGGTTAGGTTAAAGGTTTGTAAATTAACACCAACCATTTAACCTATCACCTAGGTTAAATGTTAAAGGTTGTGAGTGGTAACCACTAGGATTTAATTGTATAATGGTTAGCTAGAGGCAATGATGATTAACCAAGGTCAATCATGATTTATCAAGCTCAATCCGAGTTTACCAAGCTTAAGCATTTGAACCATATTCAACAATCAATATTAGTTTATGGATTAAGGGCTCCATTGGTTAGTATCATGAGTCTTTGATATATTACGCCTACTCTCTACCATTGACACATACAGTCAAACATGGTCAACATTTTTAACCATAGTTAACCATATTTTTAATTAGTTTTAGGTCAAAGGTTTGTGGTCAATGAGTGTGGTGGTGTCAAATATGGATAATTATATGTCGCAATAGTTAACAAAAACCAATCATTGTTACTATCTTTGAACATAGGGGGCTTGTGGTTCAACAGGTTCAACTTCTAACATATTAGGGCTACATAAACCATAGATACATATAAGCAACAACGGTTAAGCATAGTCAACTACAATCAAACATTTTTATTGGTGGTCAATAAACTATGGAATAATAGTCAATTATTGTTGTAGTAAACAGTGATGGATAAATGTATGTAATCGTGGTCATCTATGGTAGTCCATATTTAATAGTTTGGTGGTTATGGGGTTAGTTTGTTAGTAGTATCAAACATTGACAAATTAGGACAATATTCAAGGAAATTGGACAACAAGCGGGTTTTAGCAAGTGATTTGTTGTCGTGGATATTTTTCATTTTTTTCCCATCACGCTTGAGGGAGGTATTGGTTTGACTGTACGATCATTAAGGATTTTTTTTCCACCAAACATCCAGTTTTTGAGCTGGGAGATTTGGTTGCCAATAACTTCATTTTTGTCACATTACTGCCTTGTTTGTTATCAAAGGGAGTTGTATTGGTATGGATAGTAGAGTTGTTTCAGAAGGACGTGGACGTGTTTTTTTAAATATTCCCAAATAAAATTGTACTATAGAATTAAGTCGTCGTTCATGTTCATTTTGTAGATATAATATTTATAATGAAAGTAATAATTTGTGTTTGAAAAATTGTTATTAAATTTTTTGTCCTATGAATTAAATTTTTTATACATTAATTTGATTTCCTTTTTTGAACTCTATCAAATTCATATTTCTGGTAGGAAGGGATGGAGATCTTTGTTTCAGGGTTCCTAAGGTAATACCCTCGGGGAGGTTTCTACTGATGCACAAATCTTTAATTATGGGACACTTAGAGTAGTGAATGTCCCCTTAGCGTTTCCCTAATGCTCCTAGGCACTCTAAACTATCAAGGGATGCCTAATCCCTCTAAAATTCTAGTCATTAGTAGGTTAATAGAAGTTGAGCAGCTAGATGTGTTTTTTTTGCAAGAGATCATGTGTGAAGGAAGCAAAATAGTCAAATAACTCAAGCAGCATAATGTAGGGTGGGATTTTGTTTATAGAGATTCTAAAGGTCTCTTTGGAGGCCTTATTACAGGATGGTGATCTAAAGGAATGCAACTCTTAGTTAATTATGTGAGAGAGTGCATCCTTCCTTTATTGTGTTAGAAAGTGCTTTAGAGTTTATATATATTTAATGTGGGTCCTTAACCAAGCTTAACGTAACTTAACCAATGTATAATTCAAGTATTACTCCTCCTTAATCAAACTCTTATAGTTCAAGTATTATTCCTCCTAAAGCAAACTCCTATTTATAGTTGTTAATTAATATAATTAATTAATAATTCAAATTTCAATATTTGTTGGCATATGACTAGGTTTCATCTGCTATTGGTAAACCGCATCGGCAACGAAATAATTTTGAGGTCGCACAGAATAAAGAGAAAGTATTGCTCGACAACAAGCCGAAGAAACATCAACAAATCATTGCTGGCCGTTGTCAAGAAAATCGTAACCATGAGCTCTAGTTATGGAACCATGAGCATTGTTGGTGGAACCATGAGCATTATTGGTGGAACTGTGAGCATTGTTGGTGGAACCATGAGCACTATTTATGGAACCATGAGCATTGTTGGTGGAACCATGAGCTCTAATATAGAACCATGAGAATTGTTGGTGGAACCATGAGATTTATTTATGGAACCATGAGAATTGTTGGTGGAACTATGAGCTTTATTTATGGAACCATGAGCATTGTTGGTGGAACCATGAGCTTTAGTTATGGAACCATGAACATTATTGGTGGAACCATGAGCACTGTCCGTGGAACCATGAGCTCTATTTATGGAACCATGAGCATTATTGGTGGAACCATGAGCAACATGGTTCCACCAACAATGCTCATGGTTCCAAAATTAGAGCTCATGGTTCCACCAATAGTGCTCATAGTTCCACCAATAATGTTCATGGTTCCATAACTAGATCTCATGGTTCCATAACTAAAGCTCATGGTTCCATAAATAGAGCTCATGGTTCCACTAACAATGCTCATGGTTTCACCAATAATGCTCATGGTTCCATAATTAGAGCTCGGGGTTCCACAGACAGTGCTCATGGTTCCACCAATAATGCTCATGCCTCCCTAACTAGAGTTTATGGTTCCACCAGTAATGTTCATGGTTCCATAACTAGAGCTCATGGTTCCACCAACAATGCTCATGGTTCCACCAATAATGTTTATGGTTCCATAACTAGGGCTCATGGTTCCATAACTAAAGCTCATGGTTCCCCCAACAATTCTCATGGTTCCATAATAAATCTCATGGTTCCACCAACAATGCTCATGGTTCCACGAACAGTGCTCATGGTTCCACCAATAATGTTCATGGTTCCATAACTAGAGCTCATGGTTCCACCAACAATGCTTATGGTTCCTCCAATAATGTTCATAGTTCCATAACTAGAGCTCATGGTTCCATAACTAAAGCTCATGGTTCCCCCAACAATTCTCATGGTTCCATAAATAAAGCTCACGGTTCCACCAACAATGCTCATGGTTCCACGAACAGTGCTCATGGTTCCACCAATAATGTTCATGGTTCCATAATAAGAGCTCATGCTACCATGAACAGTGCTCATGGTTCCACAAACAATGCTCATGGTTCCATAACTAGAGCTCATGGTTCCCCTAACCATTCTCATGGTTCCATAAATAGTGCTCATGGTTCCACCAACAATTCTCATGGTTCCACGGATAGTGCTCATGGTTCCACCAACAATGCTCATGGTTCCACGGACAGTGCTCATGGTTCCACCAACAATGCTCATGGTTCCATAATTAGAGCTCATGGTTCCACCAAAAATGCTCATGGTTCCACCAACAATGCTCATGGTTCCACCAACAATGCTCATGGTTCCATAATTAGAGCTCTTGGTTCCATAAATAAATCTCATGGTTCCATGGACAGTGCTCATGGTTCCACCAACAATGTTCATGGTTCCATAACTAGAGCTCATGGTTCCACCAACAATGTTCATGGTTCCATAAATAAAGCTCATGGTTCCACGAATAGTGCTCATGGTTCCATCAACAATGCTCATGGTTCCACCAATAATATTCATGGTTCCTTAGCTCATGGTTCCACCAACAATGCTCATGGTTCCATAAGTAGAGCTCATGGTTCCCCCAACCATTCTCATGGTTCCATAAATAGTGCTCATGGTTCCACCAACAATGCTCTAGTTATGGAACCATGAGCATTGTTCGTGGAATCATGAGCTCTATCTATGGAACCCTGAGCATTGTTGGTGGAACCATGAGCATTGTTGGTGGAATCATGAGCTCTAATTATGGAACCATGAGCATTGCTGGTGGAACCATGAGCATTGTTTGTGGCACCATGAGCTCTAGTTATGGAACCATGAGCATTGTTGGTGGAACCATGAGCTCTAGTTATGGAACCATGAGCATTGTTGGTGGAACCATGAGCTCTAGTTATGGAACCATGAACATTACTAGTGGAACCATGTGCTCTAGTTATGGAACCATGAGCATTGTTGGTGGAACCATGAGATATAGTTATGGAACCATGAGCATTATTGGTGGAACCATGAGCTCTAGTTATGGAACCGTGAGCTATAGTTATGGAACCTTGAGCATTGTTAGTGGAACCATGAGCTATAGTTGTGGAACCGTGAGCATTGTTGGTGGAACCATGTGAGTTGTTGGCGAAACCATGAGCATTGTTGGTGGAATCATGAGCTCTATTTGTGGAACCATGATCATTGCTGGTGGAACCATGAGCTCTAGTTATGGAACCATGAGCATTGTTGGTGGAACCATGAGCTCTAGTTATGGAACCATGAACATTACTGGTGGAACCATGAGCTCTAGTTATGGAACCATGAGCATTGTTGGTGGAACCATGAGCATTATTGGTGGAACCATGAGCTCCAACTATGGAACCATGAGCGTTGTTGGTGGAACCGTGAGCGTTGTTGGTGGAACCATAAGCATTGTTGGTGGAACCATGAGCTCTATTTGTGGAACCATGATCATTGCTGGTGGAACCATGAGCATTGTTGGTGAAACCATGAGCTCTAGTTATGGAACCATGAGCTCTAGTTATGGAACCATGAGCATTGTTGGTGGAACCATGAGCATTATTGGTGGAACCATGAGCTCTAGCTATGGAACCATGAGCGTTGTTGGTGGAACCGTGAGCGTTGTTGGTGGAACCATGAGAGTTGTTTGTGGAACCATGAGTTGATAAATTTTTTGATGTTATTATTCATAATCAATTTTATGCTATACTTTGGAAACAATTTATAATGAATATTGTTTAATAATTTAGTATTTAAACTCAACAAAAATATTTAATAATACAAATCTTTCATTTATATATGAAAAATTCTAATTATCTTAATTCCATTCAATGTTTTTTTTAATAATAGAATTATTCAAAATAAGCTAATCATTTATTATTAACTTGTGACCTATATATGTTTCAAATGTACTAGTTAATATTATTTAATACATCATATGTGTTTGTTGTATTTTAGTTACAATAAGTAAAACATTTTATACCATATTTAAGAAATAAAATGTCAAATTATTATAATAACCTAAATACATTGTTTTTACTTTAATGATATAGTAGCTCGGACTAGAATAAATAAGTACATAATTAAAAGCATTTGGTTACATAAAAAGTAAGTATAGAGTAACATGTATTTTTTAATCATACTGAAAAACAATAAAATAACTTAAATACATTCTTCAATAATTCATCATTAGTGATAATTGTGTATATTGCAATGATATAACTTAGAATATTGATATTTAATGTATTAGTTTATATTGTATCACTGATAAACATATAAATAACAGTTGACTGGTTTATACTACTATACTAATAAATAAATAATTGATAAAAGTCCCTTTTATAGAAGTAAACCAGGTTAAATGCATATACTGAAAAAGCTAATAAATAAATAATTGATAAAGGTCACTTTTACAGAATTAAACAAGGTTAAAATGTAGATGTGTTATACTGAAAAAGCAGATTACTGAAAACACAGATTGTTTCTAGTGGGTAAATGACAAAACATCTAAATATGCAAAAAATATAAATGTCTAAACATTGAAATATATCAAAACTCGAGTTGTTGATAATTATTTATAGAAACGTTTTGTACAATATGAGTGATAATAGATTCAAAATAAGTTTGAGCAATGAAAAACATATTTTTTTTACATCAATAAAGTGAACATAAGATTTATTCTCTCTCATATCGAAGTCTTCAGTTTTGTCTCTTTTGGAAGTGGGCATCCAAGCTAACATAGAAACTAATACAACCCTGTCACAAGCAACAAATAAATGAAATCAAAGACAAAATCCATAACTAGAAAAGTTTATCTTTTCCAATTTAACTATGATTTAACAAACAACTACACAATGACATTAGAAGTGAAAACCGTACTTTAATTTTTTCCTAAAAGTAACATAGCAGTGACAAACTGTAAAAATATACGAGCTATTGTAAATTAAAATAACTCATTAACAAGACTAAATGATTTGAACTTTATAATTTAATCCACAATTCAACATACCTCATAAGTTCAAATCCGGAATCAATGGTCTTGTTGGCATGTTTGAGTCCACCTCTTTCACTAGATCATTTCCTTGAAGTAACATCATACACCATTTAATAACTTTTAACAATGTTTTGGTTCTATAACATGTTACACAAACAACAATTAATTCTATAACTCGCATGCGTTTACAATGTTTCTAATATAAATACCTGTGTTATCTTGAACAATATTGTCAGAAAATAATCGAAGTTGACAATGTCGAACATCAAGAGGTCTCATGTGAAATGTGGACTTCTCGACTATGAAAACAATGAATAAAATACTATTATTGTTACATTCAATTCAACAGTATAATGTATGTCATGAACATTTCATAATGGGGTCGATAATGTAACTTGCAATCTCACGTAAAATGAATTAAAATATCAAATTGAAATATATGTATTACATGGCGCATGATGTTTGACTAGACCTACTGTTTCATGTACGTTTATTTGTTCTTTCCTAGATTTTTTTTTTATCTTGTCCATGGTTTTATTTTTTGCACGAGCTCGTCCAACCCTTTGGAATTGCTGCATATCCTTGGTTGAATGTGACTTACTAATGCATCTTTTCTTTTTACTAACTGGGCTCAAAAAACTATGTTGCCTCTTTCTATTGATCTTAGATGGAGATCAGTATTTATAAAATCTGTTTTCTTTGTATTGATCATATTCATCATCTTCATCATCATCATTGTCAGAACCCATTATTTCTGAAAAATTTAAAATTTTTATTCGTAACAATAAATGTTAAATAGGTAGTATTTCTGATATTGTTTTAATTTAAATAACTAACATAAACTGTTTAAAGACCCTGTTTTATTAAAACTTTGATTTCGGTGATTGTAATTAATGACTGTTTTGTTTTGAACCGCAAGGGAAGAGCTAGTCGTAGTTGACTGGCTTACTTAGCTTACGAGCTAATGCATACGTCGTCTTTTGTTTCTCAGGTGCGCCAGTGAAGTAAGGATCACTGTATGTAAAACTTGGTGAGCATCAATACTCCCTATACTTCAAAACTTAATGATCGTCATGATATTTCTTATTCAGCTAGTATCGTCAAGTGTTACGAAGATTTACATTGTCTCAGTTATAATTATGTTTTTCTGATTATTATGCTATGTTACTGTTGTAACTAACAATGAAACAATTGTGATATCAGAATTTTTGGCTGTATAAAGTGTCTTTGCATCATGTGACCTGTTGTCAACTTAATACCGGTGACTACTGTTTTGTTCATGCATTGATAATGCGAGTTGAGAAGGTGACGCCTCTAGCGTTGTTTCAATATAATCCTATGCATCGAAGTCCAATGTCCACTTAGAGTTTAACTTATGTTACCTGACGGTGCCTTGATTTTAACTATCTTTACGATGTAAACCTGTAGATGAAGCTCTATTTCAACATCTTAATAATAGAGGTTTATTTTTCAAATTGTTACTGTTAACCATAGTATTGGTAGCAATTCTGATGATAGTATACAATGGCAATGTATATATTGTCTTAAAGACTTGGTAACATTTCAAGTATTAAATAACGAGGCAATTTCATTTGAAGGTTGACTACCTTGGTACTTATATGAACATAGAAATGTAATATGCCTATGGCATTAATCTATGGCTTGGTATTAATTTATATATATAATATAATGATTGTGCAATAATCATAATATTCCATACATTGGCAAACTTTATATTCAATATAGTGTTATGGTTGTATTTATCATACTAGGCCATAGAGAAAACTCTAGGGTTGAAGTTGACCACCACCTTGTGTAATGTGATATGCTAATGACATTAACCTATGCCCTGGTTTCATTGTAAATGTGCATTAACTTGATTTTGTCATAGTCCTAATGTTTTTCCCTTACCATGGATAAGATTTATAACCAAAATATGTTAAGGTATTATCCACCCTATTAAGTTATGGAATAATCCATATGTGATGTTGACTAACTCTTATTTTTTTATCATTGTAGTGATTATACATTCCCAGTGCTTGGGATTCTCGACGATTCATTTGCAAGGCATGCACTATATGCCAAATGATTATATATCATTTGTTATCTTATACGTTTGACTTATATATGAAATGATTTGGAATCGGTGTATAATGATTTGGATTGCAAATTGAACTATATAGTCTCGACCCATATTACGTTGATGTATTTGTGTGCTACGTGGTTGAATCTCCTTCATGCGATGGGCGATATATAAGCTGCTATCGAAACCCTACAGGTTATTGTAGTTTCCTTCGGGCTCGGGTCCTAAGGATGAAACCCTCCCTGTCTGAGTTTTGTAATGAAGGCACTGTAACAATGTGCAGAGTGTGGTGGTTATGGCCTCGTGGTTCCATTCGGCAATAGGGTATGTCCTCGGCTCTGTGATAGCGTCTGCTATAGTTTTATTGCTTCGTGGTCTCGTTGCTCAATATAGGTTTAAGTCCCAGCTATTTACAGTTCGTCACTATGCTGGTGTGGGTATGAGAGAGTTGATGAAAAAGGGCTTTGGGTTTGCTTCTTGACTGGTTCAATCCCAGCGTGAGGGTTTCGTTGGGAACTGTTACCTTGTCTCGGCTGTCAAGAATGTTATGATAGTTTCTTTTGCTCACCCATCTGATGAAGATGATGGGGCTTCTCTGTTTGTTCAGCTTGTAGCTACCGATTTTCCACTGTTAACTTCCTCCATGTCTCGGTAAGATAAATCACAGTTTTTTTTTTTTACAGTCTTTATGTTTTATAATCATTAATTATATTTACGTTTCTAATTCTATTTTCTGCATTCAAAGTGGTGACTAAAACCCTCGGCATTTGTTATTTAACAGGTCACGCGGCTCTTGATGGTGTACAGGACTTTGTCACCCACGCAGGCTCCTCCGGGTAAGCCTGGTTATCCACGGCTGTCTCTTCCTTTGCTGGTTTTAGTGGTTAGGGTTGTGTCTCGGAGGGCAACTCCTGTGTGTTGAGGTCATTATCGACCTGATGTTAGTAGGTGCCGTCATATGTATGAAGTTGTTTTGTTTGAATGAAATGGGGTTTGAAACCCTGTTAAGTTATGGAGAGCCATTCACGGCCAAGACTTATGAGGCCAGGGTTTCGGTTGTTGTACTTTGTAATGGCTGAGCATGGGGTTTTTAACCTCGCCATATGATATTTATACTTAATATATACTGGGCCTGGTATGGTCGTGTTTATGTTTTGTTAAATTATTAGAATGTGTTTGGAATGTATGGATAGATGTATTCTTCAGTACGTGCAATGGATGATAACTCTGTTTATAAATGAAACCCTAAATTATCTCTCTGCGTTTTTATTCTATTGGAAAAGTTAAATAGGACATGGTGAAAGTTTATCGACTGTGCCTGTAATAGTTATAATCATAGGGTTGTTCTGGCGAAATGGGGTTCTGTTTTGTGTTCAACCTATATATGTGGAGTTTGTTAACTAGATAGCGACCGGGAATGAATTGTAACAATGTTTATTTCGATTCTTGTATTGTTATTAAACAACACTGTGAGTAGAATAATATAAACATAAACTATGTAATAAGATACTATAAGTCTGTCTACCATATAAGGCATCCTTCATTTATTTTTAAGCATGTTGTAGAGTTATTGTATGGCTACGGCCGTGTAGGTTTTTGAGAAAACTCCAAGAGAGACATTTAAATTAATTAAATATTATTACTGTGTATTAATTAGGATAGTTTGTAACAGCCAATGATGGTTGTGTTCGTCGACTGTTTCTCTGTTGTATTAATATGTTTGATTTGTTTAAAAACAACTCTGTTATTTCTATTATAATGACATGACTACTGTGTTCTAAAACTAGATAGAAGGAAAATAATAATCTACAGTTGCTAATGTTTGTACTTGACTACTGTGTAGATGTTTAATATTATGTGGAAGCTGGTAACAATGAAATATTATCACAGTCGCCCCTTCAGTTAATCAACAACTGTCAACATGTTCTGAGTAAGAACAATACCTTAAGATAAGTGTTGTTTATCTGTTAACTCGATAAAGGAATGACATGAAACTACAGTTAACTGAAATATGCAATATATATATATATATATATATATAGGTAGCTTACTCTAACAGGAAAATAGCTCGAAGTAAAACTAAGATTTATCTAGATTTGTTCTTATGATTGTTAATAGCTATAAATCTGGAATATCTACTGTTTAACATTTCTGTCTATTATTTAACAAATAACAGAAATTCTAGAATATGCATAAACATGGTATTGTTAACTGTAACAGTAACAACTAAGTTCTGTATAAGATAAATACTCCATTTAAATACAAATAGGAATTTTCTACAACATCTGCCTTCTGAAATTTATACTAGAAGAAAGTACAGAGACTGATTTACTGAAGTTGAAAACAGTCAAAACATAGCTGTGCTAGAATATCTCATATGAAACTAAATTAAACCAACAACAGGAAGAGTGACAGAACCTGTAACTATGGTAGACAATAACAGCAATGGGAGGCTGTTCCTCCCTACCAATTCCTGGAGAGTGCCCAGACAGCACTTCTCAGGACCCCCGAGCTTGCTCTGGTCTAACTGGCTGGAATCTAAGTACGGTCAATAATTCCCTCAGCCAAAACAGCTATACTGGAACCAAGTTACTGCAACTTCCTGCTCAAAACACTTCCTTACTATTTTCCCACTTCCTCAATGGGACTCCTGAATAGCATTCACCTGAATGTATTCTCCCTCTAGAACAATTGCTGAACCCCTAGCTCAGTTCATTGAGTAGTATTTAAAAGATTGCCTAGGTCTTAGTTGGGCTAACTGTCATTAATGAGCCACCTGCTCAGATTCCACTTTCTTGGGGAATCATGACCCCAAAATATAGGGAAGTTGCCACCTGCAACTCAGGAAGTGTTTGAGGATGCTGCCACTTGTCTTTTGTCCTTCCACCTAATTCCATCCACCAGTTAGACCAGTAACCTCTTTTAACAGCTCTCCCATGCTGTTGTCTCCATAATTTATTTATAAATAATAATTATTCAGAATTTACATTCATTTTTTGGAGACTCTGCTGAGTCATCCATTCCTACTTAGCATTAAATTTAACATAATGTTCTCAGGAATATTAAAAATAATTACATTATTTTAATAAAATTGGGGTATGTGACATACACACCCCCTTAAAATGTAACATCGTCCTCGATGTTACTTATTCTTCTTCTTCAGCTACCTGCTGGAATAGATGGGGATATGCTTCCCGCATCTTACTTTCCAGCTCCCAGGTAGATTCTTCAGGACTAAGGTGCTTCCATTGCACCTTCACTTGTCCAATTATCCGGTTCCGTAGAGTAATTTCCCTCCTCTCGAGGATACAATCCGGTTCTACCAGAACTTCCCCTTCTGGTTCTACCTGTACAATGTTCCAATCAATAACATGAGTAGCATCATGAATATACTTTTTCAAAACAGAGATATGAAAAACATTGTGTACTTTTAAATTTGGCGGTAATGCTAACTGATAAGCAACTTGACCAATTCTGGCTAAAATTTCAAATGGACCACAGTAACGTGGTGCTAATTTTGCACAACTTCCTAATCTTAGGGAGCTTTTCTTTGGTCTTACCTTGATGAACACATGTTCACCTACCTGGAACTCTTTAGGAGTTCTTTTCAAATCTGCTTGACTCTTTTGCCGATCCTGGGCAATCTTCAAGTTTTCCTGCACTTGTTTCACAATCTGTTCCATTTCTTTCAATAAATCAGGTCCTAACACTAATCTATCTACTGGATTACTCCAAGAGATAGGAGTGTTGCATTTTCGTCCATACAAAACCTCAAAAGGACTAAACTTAGCTGATGATTGATAGCTGTTATTGTATGCAAATTCGGCTAAGTGTAAATAATCCTCCCACTTACCTGGTTGATCTTTAACATACATCCTTAACAGATCTTCTAATATTTGATTAACTCTTTCCGTTTGTCCGTCAGTCTGAGGATGGAAAGAGGTGCTGAAATTCAAAGTGGTGTTTAATCCTTTGAACAAGGATCTCCAAAAATTTCCTGTAAATTTAGGATCCCTGTCTGATATAATAACCTTTGGAATACCATGTAACCGAAAAATCTGTTTTAGAAAGATATCTGCTATGTTTGCAGCCTTGTATGTGGTTTTAACAGGAATAAAATGTGCTGATTTACTTAATTTGTCTACCACTACCATAATTGAATCATTCTGATGTTGATTTTTGGGTAAACCCATAATGAAATCCAGGCTGATTATTTCCCATTTCCAGCTAGGAATAGGTAAAGGTTGCAGCAATCCAGCTGGATGTTGGTGTTCTGTTTTTACTTGTTGGCAGTCCAAACATTTAGCTAAATATTCAGCAGTTTCAGATTTCATGTTAGGCCAAAAATATTCTTTTCTCAACATAGTGTGTTAGGATATTTAGACACTTAGGAGTTAGTTAAGATCAACTTGTGTAATATATCCGTTAGGGATAGTGTGTTTCTTTAGTATGCATTAGTATGCATTTGTATATACTTAATCCGACGGTCACGATATGTTTCCGACATAGAGTGATCCGACGGCTCAACTTCTCTTAGATCAAACCTAACCTTGATCCGTGGCTTAACACCCGATTGGTCCATGATCTCTATTTAAAGAGCATGGAGGGTCATTGTTTAGTTGATCGATTATGAGAAGCTCATTTGTAACTTTCTTTCTTTGCATAATAAATTGTCCCGTAGAAGCTATTTGGCCGGGGCCGTGGAGTGTTTCCCTCTCGAGGGTTTAAACCACGTCAAAACATCGGTGTGTTGATCTGTGATCTGTTTGTGTGAAGTGGTTGCTCTTGGTGTTCGGTCCTTTGGTAGTACCCTGTGTACCCGAACATGGTATCAGAGCTTTTATGAAGTGCCGCTTCCGGTTATGATCTAGATCTTGAACTGCTGTTGCCGAAACTCGAAAGGGTTTCTAGTTCTGGTATTTCTGTGCATTTCTGGGCTGTGGGAGGTGTTCCATTGTGTCCGGAGCGTCGTTTCCATTGAGAAATAGTTTTCGTTTGATCAAAAACGGTTCCCGGTTGCTCCAGAAACGCGTTTTTCATCAGATCTGAAGGTATAATGTTACAGTGACGCATTTTTTTTATTTTCGTTTTTGAAAAGAAAAAATCTCATATTTCATTTTCTGTTACTGTTAGATTTTTTTTTGGTTTCGGATTGTTGCTTTCCCGTCTGCGTATGCTCTTTTCCGTGCACCTTGAGCGATCTCGGCAAATCAGAAACAGAAAGGGAAAGGGTTTTTCTCGGCTGCGTATGCTCTTTGCCGTGCACTTTGCGCGATCTCGGCAAATCAGAAACAGAGAGAAAACGTAGACTTTCCGGGCAAGCTAACAAGATCTAACTCCACAAGTGTGGAAAAGTTTTTTTTGTTTCGTTTTGTGGTTTGTTTTGCAGGGAAAAGGGCAAGCACGCAAACCGAGCAAGAAGAGCAAGAAGAGTAAAAAAAAAAAAAAAAAAAAAAAAAAAAAAAAAAAAAAAAAAAAAAAAAAAAAAAAAAAAAAAAAAAAAAAAAAAAAAAAAAAAAAAAAAAAAAAGCCCTTTTCCTCATTTCCATATTTTACATACCTTTTAAACTAGCTCACTTGGTCCAAAGTTGCTTTATTCCTTAATAGGTCTTCAGTTCAAGTCTTAGGAAGTTACTTTTAAAAAGAAAAGTGCATGCAATTTCTATTTTCAAGTTACCTTATTGTAAAAGTGCATCTCACTTAAATAATAAAAAATAAAAATACAAGTGAGTCACTTAAGCTTTTTATTTATTGTTGCACTATTTAAAAGTAATATCATTGTAAAAGTGAAATCACTTATTTTACAAAAGTGATTCACTTAAAAGCAACTTTTTTGTAAAGTGATAGTCAAAAGGTTCATCTTGGGAAGAGGGGGGTTCTTTTTTTGCTGGACATTCACTAGCTGCCACGTCACTATTGGGGACATCTTCAACAGTTTCTTTGTTCAAGCATAACTTCATCATACAAAGTCCGTTTTCAGTGCCGTTTTTTTTGAAACCGCCTATTTTTTCGAGCTCTTCACATCCAGACTATTGGTTTCTGTTTTTACAGCCATTAATTTACAAATATGGCCGCCCTTTGTGATATTCTACTTAACAGTTCCAACTATTTCTCATGGAAATCTCGTATGGAGGATGTTCTACGAAGTAGGGGACTTTTTTGAATTACAACAGGGAAAGAAAAAGAACCCACTGATGATGATAAGAAAATAAAATGGGCAAATAGATGTGATGAAGCTCGTGGATTGATTGGGATGTCAATCTCTACTGATTTGCGATTCCACATATCTGGAATTGATGAACCTAATGCTGCTTGGGACAAGTTGGAAACTGTGTTTGGTAAACACAATGAAATTCGAGGTCACCAACTCGAAAATGAGTTGATTTCTTTAAATCCAAGTGACTTTTCATGCATTCAAGATTATTTATCTAAGTACAAAACTCTCAAGCTCTTATGTGCAGAATGTAAGATTGAGAGGGAAGACAAACAATGCATTTATCATATTCTTTCCAAACTTGGACCTACATATTCTGTTTTTGTATCTACATTTTACTCCATGAAAGCGTCATTGAATGCAGCTAGCTATCAAGAGCCTAGTCTTGAATCCTTTTGTGATTCTTTGATTAGAGAACAAGATAAACTCATTCATCTTGGAATAATCAACAATGCAGATACATCTGGGAAAGCCTTATTGTCCCAACAGAAAGAAAAGTCCAAGCCTCCCAAGAAACAAAATTTTCGCAATAATAAGTCAAACAAGGGTCCAAAACCCTCTCAGTCAGCTCCTTCTTTAAAAAATGACAAAGGATCCAAGCCAAAAGGCAAGAAGACTGAGCGTCATTGCAACTATTGCGGGAAAGATAATCATGATGAATCTAAGTGTTTCAAGAAGATGGCAGCCTTGGAAGCAGCAATGAAGAAGCACCACATCAGCCTAGATTCGCCTTCAGAATCTACCTCTCATGGACATGCACTTTGTGCTTCTGGTTATTCTTATAATGCATCTTCTTCTTCTACTTCAAATGAATGGCTCATTGATTCTGGAGCATCTTATCATATGGCTAAGGATCAAGCCATCTTTTCTACTATGCATGAATGTAACACCAAACAAATATTTGTTGGTGATGATAGATCTCTAAGTGTTGTAGGAGCTGGAACAGTTCCAGTAGATAATGGTCATTTTAGTGATGTACTATGTGTTCCAAGAATTTCCTGCAATTTGTTATCAGTCTATCAGATCACTCATTCTGGTGAAGGTAAAACTGTGACCTTTACACCTCACCAAGTTGTAATCAAGGATTTTAAAGATCCTCAACATGTTCTAGCTACCGGAATTGTTGATGATATTACCAGGTTGTACAAGTTTAACAACTTTGGGTCATCACCTTTCCCTTCAGTTTTTGTTGCTCATAGTGATAACTTGAGCAAACTTTGGCATGAGCGATTTGGTCACTTAAATTATCGCTCATTGCAACAACTATGTAAAGAAAATATGGTGACAGGTCTTCCGATGGTATCTTGCAGAGATGGTGTTTGTTCCGGTTGTGTACTCGGAAAACATCATCGGGACAGTTTTGACAAACGTGCCTCTTGGCACGCCTCGGTTCCCTTGGAGCTTGTGCATAGTGACTTGTGTGGTCCTCTTCCATCTGCTTCCTTTTCTGGTTTCAAGTATTTCTTAACTTTCATTGATGATTACACCAGACGCACTTGGGTTTATTTCCTAAAACTTAAGAGCGAAGTATTTAACATGTTCTTGGCCTACAAGGCCCTTGTTGAAAAACAATCTGGTCATCAAATTATCAAGTTAAGATCTGACAATGGAGGAGAATATGTTAACAAACAGTTCATTACTTTCTGCACTGAACAAGGCATCCAACAACAACACACTGTTCCATATACACCACAACAAAATGGTGTAGCTGAGCGGAAGAACCGCACTTTAAAAGAAATGGCAAATTGTATGATCCAATCTAAGGGACTAAGTCTTCAATTTTGGGCTGAAGCCATAAATTGTGCAAATTACATAGTTAATCGCACCCCCACAAAAGCATTACAAGGTATAACACCGGAAGAAGCATGGAGTAAAGTTAAACCTGATGTAAGTCACTTTCGTGTGTTTGGTAGTGAAGCATGGGCTCACATTCCGGATGAAAAACGGAAAGCATTGCAGCCTAAAAGTGAAAAGTGCATATTTGTTGGATATTCTGAAGATGTAAAAGGTTATAGACTTCTTCAACCACATTCTCATGCTATAATCATTAGAAGAGATGTTAAGTTTGATGAAAATATCTTGGCCTGCGAGCCTAACTCGGCGAGTGTGCCATCTTTGGCCTGCGAGCCTGATTCGGCGTTTGTGCCTTCTTCTTCTTCTTCCAACTTCCTTGACAGGTTTCCAACTCCAGTTTCTGATGATGACAGTGAGGATGAAAATCCACCTCCGCCTGCTCATGTTCCTCCAGTTGCACCAGCACAAGTGCTTCCTCGATGGGTCCGTTCAACATGTGAAGCAGCTGGTGATCTTGCCGGTGATCCTAGAGATCAACGTCGAACACGTTCTCAGTTTCAGCGAGCCTCTTCTCTTTTGGCTCAAGTTTCCGAGAATCATGATCCAGAAACTTTTGCAGAAGCTTCAGGGAATCCAGATTGGGATGCAGCCATGGATGAAGAATATCGTTCCTTAATGGTGAACGATACTTGGGATCTTGTACCTCTTCCAAAAGGAAGAAAACTTGTCAGATGTAAATGGGTCTACAGAACTAAGTATGCATCAGATGGAAGTGTTGAAAGACTTAAGGCAAGGTTAGTTGCCAAAGGTTTTTCCCAAGTTGAAGGGATTGACTACAATGAAACCTTTGCTCCCGTCGCCAAAATGAACTCCATCCGCCTTGTTCTTTCCCTTGCAGCCTTACACAACTGGGAAGTCCATCAAATGGATGTCAAGTCTGCCTTCTTACATGGTGATTTACAGGAGGAAATTTACATGGAACAACCTCCTGGCTATGTTCAGAATAACTCTAGCCTTGTCTGCCGCCTTAAGAAATCCTTATATGGCCTTAAGCAAGCTCCTAGAGCTTGGTATGCCAAAATGGATAGCTTTCTCCTTGACACTGGTTTTTCTAGATGCCATTCTGACCCCAATGTCTATACCAAGAAAGTAGGAAACCATCTCATCATACTTGTTCTATATGTTGATGACCTTATTCTTACTGGTAGTGACCCTAAGCTTATAACCCATGTGAAATCCAGTCTTAAACAAACTTTTGAAATGTCAGACTTAGGACATTTGCATTATTTTCTTGGTCTCCAAGTTCTGCAAACCAAAGAAGGAATCTTTCTTTCTCAGTCTAAGTATGCTTGTGACCTTCTTCGTCGCTTTCACATGGAAGATTGTAAACCAGCCCCTTCTCCCTTCCAGTCTGGAGTCAAACTTTCTGCCACTTGTACTTCACCTGAAGTAGATGCCACCTTGTATCGTCAGCTTGTTGGTTGTCTCTTATACTTGACTCATTCCCGTCCTGACCTTTCCTTTGCCGTTGGTAGAGTTGCCCGTTATATGCAGACACCTCATGAAAGTCACTGGAAAGCAGCTAAAAGAATACTTCGATATATTCGAGGTACAGTTCAGTTTGGGATTCATTACAGTACAGGGGGGGAACCTTTGTTGGTTGGTTTCACTGATTCAGATTGGGCCGGCGATCCTGATGATCGAAAGTCTACTGCAGGTTATGTTTTCAGTCTGGGCTCTGGACCTATTACTTGGGCTTGTAAGAAACAACAAGCTCTTGCTCTTTCTTCAGCAGAGGTAGAATATCGAGCAGCAGTTAATGCCAGTCAGGAAGTTTTATGGCTTCGACAGATCCTTTCAGAGTTTGGATTCGAGCAGCAGCAGCCTACTCCACTTTGGTGCGACAATCAAAGTGCCATCAAGCTTGCCAAAGATCCAGTTCTACATCAACGCAGCAAACACATTGAGCTACATATGCACTTCATCAGAAATCTTGTTCATGATCGTGTTCTCGAAGTGCTCTTTTTCCCTACAGATGATCAAGTTGCAGACATCTTCACCAAGTCTCTTACAGAAGCGAAGTTTTCTAAACTTCGATCTATGTTAGGAGTTCAGGAACTTGTCATTAAGGGGGGATAGGCTCTAATGCCTCCTTCCTTCTCCTAATAGTGTCACTTTTGTAAATCCTTCAATCCTATCCCAAGTTGTTCTTAAGGGGGGATGTTAGGATATTTAGACACTTAGGAGTTAGTTAAGATCAACTTGTGTAATATATCCGTTAGGGATAGTGTGTTTCTTTAGTATGCATTAGTATGCATTTGTATATACTTAATCCGACGGTCACGATATGTTTCCGACATAGAGTGATCCGACGGCTCAACTTCTCTTAGATCAAACCTAACCTTGATCCGTGGCTTAACACCCGATTGGTCCATGATCTCTATTTAAAGAGCATGGAGGGTCATTGTTTAGTTGATCGATTATGAGAAGCTCATTTGTAACTTTCTTTCTTTGCATAATAAATTGTCCCGTAGAAGCTATTTGGCCG
Organism: Larix kaempferi; assembly: GCA_027924585.1. Taxonomy (NCBI): domain Eukaryota; kingdom Viridiplantae; phylum Streptophyta; class Pinopsida; order Pinales; family Pinaceae; genus Larix; species Larix kaempferi. The sequence goes on from BSBM01000704.1 coordinate 1,612,347, forward strand.
GGGCCGTGGAGTGTTTCCCTCTCGAGGGTTTAAACCACGTCAAAACATCGGTGTGTTGATCTGTGATCTGTTTGTGTGAAGTGGTTGCTCTTGGTGTTCGGTCCTTTGGTAGTACCCTGTGTACCCGAACATAGTGATAGTCTTTTGATAGCCAGGGTGCCCGGAGTAAGGGGTTTTATGTATTTCGTCTAAAATTAACAGCTTAACTGTAGGTGCATTAGGGATATACAGCCTGTCTTTAAACAGCAAAAATCCGTTTTCGTTTAAACTATACCCTTTTATCAAACTTTCTGTGGGCTGTTCTTGGGCTGTAATTTGTAAATGTTGATAATTTTCGTCTAATTTTATCCCTTCAGCCAGCTGTTCATTTAAATCAGAGGTATAAGTGCTGCTAGCTGATATAAAATTCAGTTTTGCATTCCTACTCAAGGCATCAGCCACCTTATTCTCCTTCCCTTTTATGTGTTGGATTTCAAAATCGTATTCACTTAGGAATGCCAGCCACCTGGCTTGTCTTGCATTTAGATTTGGCTGGTCTAAAAGGTATTTCAGACCTTTATTATCTGTTAGTAAGGTAAATTTTCTTCCTATTAGGTGGTGTCGCCACATCTTTAAAGCATGAATTACAGTAGCTAATTCTAGGTCATAAGTGGCATAATTCTTTTCATGGATTTTCAGCTTCCTAGATTCGTAAGCAATGACATGTCCTTCTTGAGTCAGCACTCCACCTAAGCCATCATTACAAGCGTCGGTACAAACTATGAAATCTTTATTTGGGTCCGCTATTCTAAGAATAGGTGCAGTTGTCAATAAGGTCTTAAGTTTCTTGAAACTTTCTTCACATTTCGCATTCCAATCAAACTTCTTGCCTTTCTTCTGCAAAGAAGTGATTGGGTTGGCTATTTTTGAAAAGCCTTCAATAAACCTCCGGTAGTAACCGGTAATTCCCATGAAAGATCTAACGTCCGTCACATCTTTAGGTACTGGCCATTCTTCAATCGCCCGAATCTTTTCGGGATCCACTGAAATCCCTTCCTTAGTGACTACATGTCCTAAGTACTGGATTTCATCTTTGAAGAAGTCACATTTGCTAAATTTCGCAAAAAGTTGTTGTTCTCTTAGTTCTTGTAAAACGATACGTAAGTGTTCCTTGTGCTCCTCCTCGCTCTTAGAATAGACTAAAATGTCGTCGATAAATACAACCACAAATTTATCTAAGTACTTGTGCATTATGTTGTTCATTAAGCACATGAAAACCGCTGGGGCATTAGTAAGTCCAAATGGCATTACGACAAATTCGTAATGTCCGTACCTTGTTCTAAAGGCTGTTTTGAAAATGTCTTCTTCTTTAATTCTTACCTGATGATAACCCGATCTCAGATCGATCTTAGAGAATACCGTAGCGCCACGTAGTTGATCAAACAGATCATCAATACGAGGTAACGGATACCTGTTTTTGATCGTCATCTTGTTTAGTTGACGATAATCTATGCAAAGTCGCATAGTTCCGTCCTTCTTCTTAACGAAAATCACTGGTGCTCCCCAAGGGGATACACTGGGTCGGATATAGTTCTTATCTATTAACTCCTTCAACTGAGTTTTCAACTCGTTAAGCTCCAAGATATTCATACGATACGGGGCTTTTGAACTGGGAACAGCACCTGGTACCAGCTCAATGGTAAAGTCAAGCTCTCTCTTGGGAGGCAATTCTGGAATTTCCTCAGGAAAAACGTCAATAAATTCATTGACGACAGGAATGTTCTCTACTGTTTTCTGGTTGTTTTCAGATTTATGGGTCTCGTCTGTAATAGTTACAGCATAGGTCTTGCATCCTTTCCTGACTGCTCTTTTAAGTTGTAATGCAGAAATTTGCCTAACTACTGTTTTCCTAGGAATACCCCTAACAGTTACAGGCTGTCCACTACTGTTTATACACCTAAAAGTTTTGTCAAAACAGTTTAAAACGACCCTATGTTGTTCCAACCAGTCCATTCCGATAAGTATGTCATAAGAGCCAAGTGGTAAAATGTTCAGTTTAACTGTAGTTCTAAAATCAGTCATGTTTAAGATGCATTCTTTTACATAGCAGTTTACTTTCTTCTTAGCCCCAGTAGCTAATTGTACAGACCAAGAATTATCAAACCTTTCAACAGTCAAATTACATTTTTCTACCAGCTGAGGTGAAATATAACTAAGACTAGCACCGGGATCTATTAATATAGTAACTGGGGTTTTGTTAATCATACCTCCTACTTCCACCATGGAAGTTTGGTAGTCAGCCTGGCGGTTTTCCAACGCTGCATTGATTCGGGGCATAGTTCCTGCAAAATCTCCAACTGTCATTTCGTCTTGAACAGTATGAATATTGCTGACTTGTTTCTTTCTGTTTGGGCAGACTGAAGCATAATGTGGCCCATTACATTCCCAGCACTTGACAGGTTCTTTTCGCTCAAAATTTTTGATGTAGCTTCCATGGTTATTAGGAGTCTCTTTGCTGTTTTTGTAATTGTTTGAATGGCTGACAGCTCCATTTTTGTTTCCTTGGAAACTTTTACTATTAAAGTGGTTCCCGTTTTTGCCATTCTTGAAATTTTTATGGGGAACAAATTCCTTTTTCTTGTACTCGATCAGATTGCTGTTCTTTTTGGCTTTCCAACTGGCTATCCCTTCTTTCTTTTTATTCTGTTCGTAACAGAAGTTTGCCTTGCGCATAGCTTCTTCCAGTGTTTTGGGGTTGTCATATTCAATTCTGTCCTTGATATGATAAGGCAGGCAACTAAGAAACCGCTGTATTTTTGGTTTCTCTTCGACAAAATACGGTACATAACGCAACAGACTTAAAAATTTACTGTTTAAGTCCTTCATCGTCATAGATCCGAGTTTTAGTTCATAAAATTCTTTAGCCCTTTCTTCATAATACTGCTCGGACAGGAATTTCTTCTTGAAATACCTTTTAAAGGTACTCCAATTAACTTCTCTTTCTTTGATCCCTTTGACCCTTTTCAGGTCTTACCACCATATGTCCGCCTTTCCCGAGAGGTTGTAGATGGCCATTCTTGCCTTTAGCTGATTTGAGTAGTTATAGATCTGAAAATATTTTCTCATCCCGGATAACCAGGATTCTGCCTCTTCTCCAGTTTCAGTTTCTCCATTGAAAGTTGGGGGCTTTATCTTCTTAAACTCCCCGGAAATCTCTTCATAAGGCCTGTACTTTTTCCTTCGGTTGTGCATCTCAGCTTCACTGCTGTCACTGCTAGTGTGATAACTGGGTTGTCCCTTTCTTTCTTCAGATGAGGAACTGTTGTCAGATTTAGTTGGTTTTGTCCTTTTTGACCCTCTTGGATGATTAACTTCTTCTGAGTCAGCTGGTTTGCTCCTTCCGTCAGTTTGAAATTTTTCTATCAATAGCTGATTTAGCTGTTCCTGAGTCTTTAGAATTCTTTCATTATCCTTCTTAACCGTTTCCATTTCTGTCTTTAATCCTCTTATAGTCTGCATCAGCTCAGTGGTGGGAGCAATTTCTTCTTCTGCCTCAAGTTCTTTTGACATCTGTCTTGTCCCAGCATTGGGAGATTCCTCCTCAGCATATTCTCCCAGTTTTTCCATATCTGTCTGAAAAATTCAGAAAAGAGAATTTTTCTGTACTGTACATGAAACCGAAATATATGTTAGTATTTTATAAATAAAACAAAATCTTCTTTTATGATCGCTGTTTGCGGAAGTTTAGTGGAGTCACATCCAGGCCTAGTGTCTGAACCTCGCTCTGATACCACATGTCAGAACCCATTATTTCTGAAAAATTTAAAATTTTTATTCGTAACAATAAATGTTAAATAGGTAGTATTTCTGATATTGTTTTAATTTAAATAACTAACATAAACTGTTTAAAGACCCTGTTTTATTAAAACTTTGATTTCGGTGATTGTAATTAATGACTGTTTTGTTTTGAACCGCAAGGGAAGAGCTAGTCGTAGTTGACTGGCTTACTTAGCTTACGAGCTAATGCATACGTCGTCTTTTGTTTCTCAGGTGCGCCAGTGAAGTAAGGATCACTGTATGTAAAACTTGGTGAGCATCAATACTCCCTATACTTCAAAACTTAATGATCGTCATGATATTTCTTATTCAGCTAGTATCGTCAAGTGTTACGAAGGTTTACATTGTCTCAGTTATAATTATGTTTTTCTGATTATTATGCTATGTTACTGTTGTAACTAACAATGAAACAATTGTGATATCAGAATTTTTGGCTGTATAAAGTGTCTTTGCATCATGTGACCTGTTGTCAACTTAATACCGGTGACTACTGTTTTGTTCATGCATTGATAATGCGAGTTGAGAAGGTGACGCCTCTAGCGTTGTTTCAATATAATCCTATGCATCGAAGTCCAATGTCCACTTAGAGTTTAACTTATGTTACCTGACGGTGCCTTGATTTTAACTATCTTTACGATGTAAACCTGTAGATGAAGCTCTATTTCAACATCTTAATAATAGAGGTTTATTTTTCAAATTGTTACTGTTAACCATAGTATTGGTAGCAATTCTGATGATAGTATACAATGGCAATGTATATATTGTCTTAAAGACTTGGTAACATTTCAAGTATTAAATAACGAGGCAATTTCATTTGAAGGTTGACTACCTTGGTACTTATATGAACATAGAAATGTAATATGCCTATGGCATTAATCTATGGCTTGGTATTAATTTATATATATAATATAATGATTGTGCAATAATCATAATATTCCATACATTGGCAAACTTTATATTCAATATAGTGTTATGGTTGTATTTATCATACTAGGCCATAGAGAAAACTCTAGGGTTGAAGTTGACCACCACCTTGTGTAATGTGATATGCTAATGACATTAACCTATGCCCTGGTTTCATTGTAAATGTGCATTAACTTGATTTTGTCATAGTCCTAATGTTTTTCCCTTACCATGGATAAGATTTATAACCAAAATATGTTAAGGTATTATCCACCCTATTAAGTTATGGAATAATCCATATGTGATGTTGACTAACTCTTATTTTTTTATCATTGTAGTGATTATACATTCCCAGTGCTTGGGATTCTCGACGATTCATTTGCAAGGCATGCACTATATGCCAAATGATTATATATCATTTGTTATCTTATACGTTTGACTTATATATGAAATGATTTGGAATCGGTGTATAATGATTTGGATTGCAAATTGAACTATATAGTCTCGACCCATATTACGTTGATGTATTTGTGTGCTACGTGGTTGAATCTCCTTCATGCGATGGGCGATATATAAGCTGCTATCGAAACCCTACAGGTTATTGTAGTTGCCTTCGGGCTCGGGTCCTAAGGATGAAACCCTCCCTGTCTGAGTTTTGTAATGAAGGCACTGTAACAATGTGCAGAGTGTGGTGGTTATGGCCTCGTGGTTCCATTCGGCAATAGGGTATGTCCTCGGCTCTGTGATAGCGTCTGCTATAGTTTTATTGCTTCGTGGTCTCGTTGCTCAATATAGGTTTAAGTCCCAGCTATTTACAGTTCGTCACTGTGCTGGTGTGGGTATGAGAGAGTTGATGAAAAAGGGCTTTGGGTTTGCTTCTTGACTGGTTCAATCCCAGCGTGAGGGTTTCGTTGGGAACTGTTACCTTGTCTCGGCTGTCAAGAATGTTATGATAGTTTCTTTTGCTCACCCATCTGATGAAGATGATGGGGCTTCTCTGTTTGTTCAGCTTGTAGCTACCGATTTTCCACTGTTAACTTCCTCCATGTCTCGGTAAGATAAATCACAGTTTTTTTTTTTACAGTCTTTATGTTTTATAATCATTAATTATATTTACGTTTCTAATTCTATTTTCTGCATTCAAAGTGGTGACTAAAACCCTCGGCATTTGTTATTTAACAGGTCACGCGGCTCTTGATGGTGTACAGGACTTTGTCACCCACGTAGGCTCCTCCGGGTAAGCCTGGTTATCCACGGCTGTCTCTTCCTTTGCTGGTTTTAGTGGTTAGGGTTGTGTCTCGGAGGGCAACTCCTGTGTGTTGAGGTCATTATCGACCTGATGTTAGTAGGTGCCGTCATATGTATGAAGTTGTTTTGTTTGAATGAAATGGGGTTTGAAACCCTGTTAAGTTATGGAGAGCCATTCACGGCCAAGACTTATGAGGCCAGGGTTTCGGTTGTTGTACTTTGTAATGGCTGAGCATGGGGTTTTTAACCTCGCCATATGATATTTATACTTAATATATACTGGGCCTGGTATGGTCGTGTTTATGTTTTGTTAAATTATTAGAATGTGTTTGGAATGTATGGATAGATGTATTCTTCAGTACGTGCAATGGATGATAACTCTGTTTATAAATGAAACCCTAAATTATCTCTCTGCGTTTTTATTCTATTGGAAAAGTTAAATAGGACATGGTGAAAGTTTATCGACTGTGCCTGTAATAGTTATAATCATAGGGTTGTTCTGGCGAAATGGGGTTCTGTTTTGTGTTCAACCTATATATGTGGAGTTTGTTAACTAGATAGCGACCGGGAATGAATTGTAACAATGTTTATTTCGATTCTTGTATTGTTATTAAACAACACTGTGAGTAGAATAATATAAACATAAACTATGTAATAAGATACTATAAGTCTGTCTACCATATAAGGCATCCTTCATTTATTTTTAAGCCTGTTGTAGAGTTATTGTATGGCTACGGCCGTGTAGGTTTTTGAGAAAACTCCAAGAGAGACATTTAAATTAATTAAATATTATTACTGTGTATAAATTAGGATAGTTTGTAACAGCCAATGATGGTTGTGTTCGTCGACTGTTTCTCTGTTGTATTAATATGTTTGATTTGTTTAAAAACAACTCTATTATTTCTATTATAATGACATGACTACTGTGTTCTAAAACTATATAGAAGGAAAATAATAATCTACAGTTGCTAATGTTTGTACTTGACTACTGTGTAGATGTTTAATATTATGTGGAAGCTGGTAACAATGAAATATTATCACAGTCGCCCCTTCAGTTAATCAACAACTGTCAACATGTTCTGAGTAAGAACAATACCTTAAGATAAGTGTTGTTTATCTGTTAACTCGATAAAGGAATGACATGAAACTACAGTTAACTGAAATATGCAATATATATATATATATATATATATATATAGGTAGCTTACTCTAACAGGAAAATAGCTCGAAGTAAAACTAAGATTTATCTAGATTTGTTCTTATGATTGTTAATAGCTATAAATCTGGAATATCTACTGTTTAACATTTCTGTCTATTATTTAACAAATAACAGAAATTCTAGAATATGCATAAACATGGTATTGTTAACTGTAACAGTAACAACTAAGTTCTGTATAAGATAAATACTCCATTTAAATACAAATAGGAATTTTCTACAACATCTGCCTTCTGAAATTTATACTAGAAGAAAGTACAGAGATTGATTTACTGAAGTTGAAAACAGTCAAAACATAGCTGTGCTAGAATATCTCATATGAAACTAAATTAAACCAACAACAGGAAGAGTGACAGAACCTGTAACTATGGTAGACAATAACAGCAATGGGAGGCTGTTCCTCCCTACCAATTCCTGGAGAGTGCCCAGACAACACTTCTCAGGACCCCCGAGCTTGCTCTGGTCTAACTGGCTGGAATCTAAGTACGGTCAATAATTCCCTCAGCCAAAACAGCTATACTGGAACCAAGTTACTGCAACTTCCTGCTCAAAACACTTCCTTACTATTTTCCCACTTCCTCAATGGGACTCCTGAATAGCATTCACCTGAATGTATTCTCCCTCTAGAACAATTGCTGAACCCCTAGCTCAGTTCATTGAGTAGTATTTAAAAGATTGCCTAGGTCTTAGTTGGGCTAACTGTCATTAATGAGCCACCTGCTCAGATTCCACTTTCTTGGGGAATCATGACCCCAAAATATAGGGAAGTTGCCACCTGCAACTCAGGAAGTGTTTGAGGATGCTGCCACTTGTCTTTTGTCCTTCCACCTAATTCCATCCACCAGTTAGACCAGTAACCTCTTTTAACAGCTCTCCCATGCTGTTGTCTCCATAATTTATTTATTAATAATAATTATTCAGAATTTACATTCCTTTTTTGGAGACTCTGCTGAGTCATCCATTCCTACTTAGCATTAAATTTAACATAATGTTCTCAGGAATATTAAAAATAATTACATTATTTTAATAAAATTGGGGTATGTGACAATCATCATCATCTTCGTCATCATCATCATCATCATCATCTTTTGCATCATCATCATCACCATCAGCATCATCAACAACATATTCATCATGATCTTTATCATCATCATCATCATCATCATCACCATCATCATCATCAGCAACATCTTCATCATGATCATCATCATCATCATCATCATCATCATCATCATCATCAACATCTTCATCATCATCATCAGCATCATCAGCATCATCACCACCACCACACCCACCACACCCACCATCATCATCATCATCATCATCATCATCATCATCATCATCATCATCATCATCATCATCATCATCTTCTGCATCATCATCACCATCATCATCATCATCAACATCAACATCTTCATCATGATCTTCATCATCATCATCATCATCATCACCATCATCATCAACAACATCATCTTCATCATGATCATCATGATCATCATCATCATCATCATCATCATCGCCATCATCATCAACATATTCATCATCATCAGCATCATCATCAGCATCATCATCATCTCACATTAGCAATGATTCATCATCATCTTCATCATCATCGTCATCATCAACATCTTCATCATCATCGTTTTCGTCATCATCACCATCATCTTCATGGTCATCACCATCATCATCATCATCATCATCATCTTCATCATCATCATCATATTCGTCATCATCATCATCATCTTCATCATCATCATCATCATCCTCATCATCATCGTCATCCTCATCTTCATCATCATCGTCATCACCCTTTTCCTCATCAACATCTCCATATTCATCATCTTCTTCTTCATCATCATCATCATCTTCATCATCTTCATTATCATCATCATCGTCAGCATCATCATCATCATCTTCATCGCCGTCGTCGTCATCACCATCCTAAAGTATATTTCTATGACTTTGGAGATAATTTTATAGACCAGATTACATAGAGCAATAGGTCTATAATCATCAAAGGTGTTAGGCTTGGAGCATTTCGGAATATGGGAAACAAAGGTAGAATTGAGGGAACCTGAGATGACCTGATAAAAATCCTTAAAGGAGGGACCAATATACTTTAGGACTCCTTGGTTCATGGCCAAAGCATCGAAGAGAGAGGCCAAGAGATGATCCAAAATTCCACTGGACTGTAGGTGAGGAGAGACCTCCTCAAAGCAAACCCTATCTTCACTCACAACTACAGGTGAATCTGAAACAATCCATGGGGAAGGTACTCACACCGAAGAACTAGGATTCACACAATCAACCCTTGAAGACAACAAAGCACCGACAAGAGCTAGCCCACTATCCATCTCAGGTCTATCCAAATACTTGCAGGAAATAATAGGAAGACTATCCCAAGAATTAGAGATAAAAACCGAACTCAACCCCTTACATGGAGACATATCCACCTACTAATAGACCTCGAAGGCTCCATAAAGTTTGAAGGAGGGAGAACAACAGATGGCCCTAGGTGCGTGAAACATGTCACATCCCCTCCCATCGATCCAACACAAGGAAGGGAAACATGACACTAACATTCTAGGATTTTACAAAAATCTCAGCCCCATTCATAAAAATAAAATCACATGTAAAGGCGTATAATTCAAATAAACACAGCAAAAACAAGATCCACTACATGCATATCTAACATGCATTGATTTTCATAATCATTACAGTCTTCAATTAAAACATTGCATAAGTAATACACATAGAGGATACTTATCTAGATTGTGAAGCTGTCCCAAGCAACTAGCTTTGCAACTGCAATGTTCCACCCAGCCATTGGTCAGTTGTGTTCGTCAATCTCTCAACAGAACTGCCACCCTTGAGTTGGGCATGATTTCCACAAGGAATGGGAACACTCAAACCTATGCACAACAAAATGAACACCACACTTGAGTCAAGCCCGCCCATAGTTGGGTTTTATCAAGTAAAAACTGAACCCTCTTCATTTCTGGATGCTTGCACTCAAGCTCAAGCCAAAACCATGGATACACATAAATCCTTTCACAACATATTCTTCCCACACATAGAAAGCACATCTATTGGGCATAGGGAAATTTTTTTTACTATGGGATTTACAAAACAGGGTTCCCACTAGTTCTTCCACTTCGTGGCACACCCAAAATAGATTGTGGGAAGGGAAATTCGACCACAGGGAAGCAAACGTTTTTCCCCACTTGTATTTGAGCATTTGAATGGCCAAAAACAGCCTCTATGGACCCCCAAATCAAGCTCCCTTCCTCCGAGTTGTTCTGCAACACCAAAAATTCCCTCTTCACAGCTAGAAAACTAGGAAACACAGGAAAAATGTGGAGGAAAAACATCCCACCAACTAGAACTTCATGAGAGAGCCAAACTGGTTGATGAATAATGGATTGGGGAGAAAATTCATGGTTGTTTTCTTTCCCAAGAAGCCAAACACGAATTTCCAAATTGGTGGTTTTACCATACCCGAATTTGGACAACATACCTCCCCATTCCCAAAGCATTAACTACCTCAACCAACTCTTGGAAGAATTAAATGGATGGGTGCATAAGTCAAAATGGGTAGTTGAGGGTTTATGGGTTTTCTCATTGATACTTGGCTTGACTTGATTGTTTCAAGGGTTTGAATATTTTCCTCTCAATTCGTTGTAAAAACCATGCCCCCATGCTCTTGTTGCATTACATAGCTAGTTGTGGGCAATTTTATTTAAAATACATGTTTACATCATATTTACGATTTCCATCATGCCAAGCTAGCACACGATCCACATGCATCAATTTTTAATTATCGCCACGAGAACAATAAATCAATGGTGGGGCCTTGGCCTTGAGCTCCTCACCACAATTTCATAATGATATTACATTATTTACATGTTTAATTCAATGGGGTCAAAATCAAGATATTATAAAACATCTATTAATTAATTCAATGCAACTTTATAGTCCAATATGGTTGTGTGTGTGTGTGTGTGTGTATTGGGGGGGGTTCTTTCTTTCGGGGGGGTCAGTTAAAGTGCTTTTTTCCCGAAGGTTCATCTGTTTTTTTTGTGAACCTCTACTTCGCTTACCTGCTTACCTTTTTCGGTTCTTTTCACTGTCCTTCCTTTAACATGACGTAAGGCTCATCCTTTACTCCCATCCTTCACGTGCATCCTCATTACTCTCCTGAGTCCTCCGCTTCTTTATACACACATCCTCCTTCTTTTCTGATAGGTGTCTTCCTGATTTCCCCATCTTCCTGTTCTCCTACCCCTTCCCTCTATGCGCTACATCTTCATGTACTTCTCTGCACAAACCCTCATCATGGTAATTGATGAGGTCAATTATGAACTCTCTCCCAAGTATGGCGAAATATTTCTAGATGATGATGGCTTCAAGCGTAGTGCGGAAACGATGGTTGAAGTGACGGATCGTCCACCCTCACACCAGTCTGTCCTTGAGACGGTTCCATCAACCATGCACCAGAATAATGTTAATTGTTTTATTAATACCTCTAATGTAAGATATGGACGTAAAAAGAAAGGAGATTCAACAAAAAAGGTGGTGGCTTCTCTTGTGGTTGTCAACGAAATCGACCTCGAAGAATTCCCTGCATATTTATCTAAAGCTTTAGTTGGTAGGTTTTGTGGCAAGTAGGTCGGCGAATCGACCTCAAGAAGCTGCATGGAGCTCAATTGGAAGCCTTTGCTGGATCAATTACCATCCTTTCACATTTTGTCCCGTGGATGGATTCTTTTCCATGTGCACTCAGAACTTGACAGGAAACGTCTTTTAAACCAGAGCTGGAATTGGGGCCCATCTGGATTGATTCTAAAGAAATGGCAAGTGGATTTCGATGCCAGGAGGGAACCTCAGAACGTCCAAAGAGTGTGGGTAATCCTCCCCGGGTTACTGTTAATTTTCTGGAAAAAACAGATCCTTGAATCTATTGGAGGTAAATTGCGTCGTTTTATTGCCTTAAAAGAAGAGTGGGAGTTCAAGGTTGATCGTAGATGCACCCGTATCCTGGTAGAATTGGACTTCCGTGACGGACTCTATGAGGAATTGAAAATTGAAATGTTCGGCAACATCTGGAACCAAAGGTTGGATTACTGGAAAATTCCTTTAAGATGCTATGGGTGTAGACAAGTTGGCCATTTGGCCTGGAATTGTCCTTCTCCAGCTTCTCCACTCATTAAGAAGGTCTAGGTGAAAAAGGTGGTGAAGAATGTTAATGCCAACGTTATTACGAAAAGCAATTACTCGGAACCCGGAACTGTGGAGACCGGAACAGCAGATGACGGAATAGCAGAGACCAGACTAATTTTATCAGGAGCAGTGGCCTCACCGGAAAAGAAGCATGAAGTTTCTCCTGAGCGCTCGCCTTCATCTCCTGGTAAGAATAATATCTCATCTTCCCTTTCTTCTCCTTCGTTATTTCCTGATGTCATTATTTATGATGTGTCATTTTCTCTGGTTTCTCCTTGACCTGCCCCTTCCTCTTTGCACACATCCCCCCTTTTGTCTTACCCGCCGAAAGGGCACCCCTCTACCTCGCCTCCACCTGTTTCAAAACTCCTTCCCCCCAAAATTTACAATACCCGGTCTAAATCCGCCTCCTTAGAAAAAAAGGGTTTGTTGGAAAAAAATGTTGAAATAATTTCCGGAGGTCTGGAAATGGACCCAACACCCAAAATTTCTCTGGGTAGGAAGTCGTTCCTCTCAAATGCTAAAAATCAAGCTGTTAAGGAGATCAAAGCGAGAAAACAATCCACTATAACTAGGGCCCTTAGAGTAGGCAGTTCCCAACTCAAGGTTCCTTAATGCATCTTCTCTCTTTCAACTGTAGGGGGTTAGCCCCCCCCCCCCAAACAAAATTCCCTCAAACGGTTGATAAAAAACCTGAATCCAACTGTGATCCTTCTTTAGGAAACAATGGCTGAAGGCTCTAAAGATATTGATCTAGTTGGGCATTGGCTCAAGGACTGGTCTTTTTTCTCTCAGGATGCGGAGGGACACTCAGAGGGATTATTAACAGGATGGAGTCCTTTGGTGGAAAAGTGGCCTCTGACAGTTCTGATTCAATACTAAAAATAGTCTTGAAAGACTCTGCGACTGGTCTTTCCTTTACTGTGATGAATGTTTATGGTCCTTTTATTGATTGTAGACCCTTTTGGGAAAACTTGGTATCCCTCGATTTTTTGGAGGTTCAACATGTCATACTAGGAGGTGACCTAAATCTAACGGTCTCAGTCAGGGAAATCTGGGGAAACCTTGCTAGACCAGACTCTCTTAGTAATTTCTTTATCACTTTGTTTGAAGCTAACAACCTTGTGGATGTCACCCCCTGCAAAATAGAACCTACTTGGAGAAATAGAAGGAGTGGGGACAAAGCCATCTCGAAGAGATTAGATAGATTTCTTGTCTCAAATCACATCATTGATAGTCATCTCTCTATCTCTTCTTGGGTCGGGGAAGGAGGACTCTCTGATCATTGTCCCATCCTCCTCGAAATGCTTCAGGAGAACAATCTGAAAGCACCCTTTCGCTTCAACCCTTTATGGCTTAAGGAAGAAAGTTACTTACAGTTTATTAAGGACCAGTGGCTTCCAGTTAACCTCTCTTCTCATGACTCCTGCATGAAGCAATTTAGGGATAATATAGCTAAAGTAAAGGAGTCATCCAGGGTTTAGTGCATTAATTATAACAAGAACCAGCAAGCTCTTTTAAAAGAAGCCAAAGAGGAAATTTCTGCTCTTTACAAAAACAATCTTTCGGGTGTTTTTTCCTTTGTTGAGATAGAGAAACTAAATATTCTAGAACTAAAGAGATCGTAACTCTTATCCAAAGAAGAGGCTATCTGGAGATTGAAAAGCCGACCTGTGTGGATAATAGAAGGGGATAACAACACCAAGTTCTTCCATAAATTCGCCTCTTATTGTCGAAATCTAAACTCAATCAGTGAAATCCAGAATGAAGAAGTAGAAGTGGTAACTAGTTTCCAAGATAAAGCAGCAGCAGGTGTCTCCTTTTTTAGTTCTCTTTTCAAAGAAAAGGAGGGGTGCCAAATACAAGAAATGTTAAAAGTCTTGAGACTCTTCCCAAGATCTATCTTAGAGGAAAATAACATTTCCCTAATGAAGGAAATCACAGAAGAAGAAGTAAAAGATACACTTTCATCCTGCCAAAAAGGTAAGAGACTAGGTCCTGATGGACTCATAGTGGAATTTTTCCTGGGTTTTTATGATCTGATAAAATTAGATTTGCTTTTGACTATCCAAGAATCTCAAAAATCGGGGAAAATCCTAGGAGCTCTAAACTCTACTTTTCTAGTTCTTATCCCAAAAAAGCAAAGGGCTCAAACCTTTGCTGATTTCCATCCAATTTCATGCTGCAACATGATTTCTAAACTTATAGCGAAAATCATTGCTCTTCGTTTGAATCCTATAATGAGTGAAATCATCTCAAAGGAGCAGTTTGGTTTCCTCTTTAATCGAAAAATCCATGATGTAGTATCATTGGCTCAGGAAACAATTCATGCAATCTTAAAAAGAAAAGAGAGAGCATTCGCTCTAAAATTAGATCTCTCAAAGGCATATGACATAGTCAATTGGACCTTTCTCAGACTCTTGCTTATCCAACTTGGCTTCTCGGTGGAATTGGTGAATTGGATAATGGGTTGTGTAAACTCAACCTCTCTTGCAGTTATTATTAATGGTTCTCCTTCCTCTTTTTTCCGAGCTTCCAGAGGATTGAGACAAGGGTGCCCCTTGTCCCCTTTTCTCTTCCTCTTTATAACAGAATCCCTCAGCAAGATAATGCAGCAGGCCAAGTCATCGGGTGCATTCCAAGGAATTGAGGTGTCTAATTCTTCACCCCTGACTCACTTGCTTTTCGGGGATGATGTTTTACTCTTTGGTAAAGGTACTGAGGACAATCTAGGTGCTCTAGCCAATATTCTCTCTTTATATCAGCAAGCTACGAGTATGGAGATAAATCTAGAGAAGTCAAACTTGGTGGTACACGATTTCCCTGAGGATCTATGGGCTAGAGCAGTCTCCCTCCTGTCTATGCCCTTGTCCTTATTTCAGGATGTTTTAAATATCTTGGCTTCTTTTTAAAACCAAATGCCTACTCATTTAAAGACTAGGTATAGCTTGTCAAGAAAGTTGAAGCTAGAAACTCCTGTTGGGAAAACAGGTTTCCGTCTAGAGGAGGGAGGCTAACATTATTAAAGGCAGTTCTTCAGAGCATCCCTGTTTACTGGGAAGCGGTTGCCTACATTCCCAAAGGAATTTTAGTCAAGCTTAGGAAGAATTGCCTATCCTTTTTATAGACATCAAGCATCAAAAGAGAAGGTATCCCCCTGGAAAAATGGACCACAGTTTCTAATTTAAAAGAGATAGGGGGATGGGGGATCAAGAATCCTCTTATTTTCTGTGAAGCACTGGCAGCCAAATATCTATGGAGATTAACTCAACATTCTTCATCTTTATGGGGAAAAACTCTGATTTCCAAATACTGTACAAATTCATCCATTGTTGATTGGTTCAGAAGCAGAAATAAATCCTTCAAAGGTGGATCCATTGGGTGGAAAGCTCTGGTCTTATCCTATCCTCTAATTGAGAATTGGGTTGCTTGGAAAATAGGCACCAAAAAAAAGGTTCGCATTGGAACAGACCCTTGGGTTGCAGCGGGAGATAGATTCCGCCTGTCAAAAGGACTAGTTCAGGAACTTTAGAGAGCTAAAATCCTGGTGCTAGCGGATCCTAAGGTCAATATCTCCCAAGTTGACAGTTGGATTTCAGCAGAGTATTTAGGTCTTGGAAGCAAAGAAGCCACAGAATGGACTAATTTTGTAAACCTTCTTAGACTAAATTTTGTTGCACTATTGGAAGACTCTGATGACAAACTAGTCTGAGACTTAAACAGTCTAGATGGAGACTTCACAGCTAAACTTAGATATGAAGCATATAACAAAAACCAGTTCAAAGGGGAAAAAAATGGTGGTGGTTTGTGATTTGGAAAACGGGAGGAACTTTGAAAGCCAAGATTGTTCTGTTGCTTGTCCTGAGTAACAAGCTTCTTACGTGGGACAATCTAGTCAAGAGAGGTTGGAAAGGAACCAGCTGATGCTCGCTATGTCATGACTCTGTTGAAACTTCAGACCACTTATTCTCATCATGTGTCTATGCATAAATGATCTGGAAGGATGCCACCAAGAATCTCATGGAATTTGTAGTTCCTGTGGATCTGTCTATGGAAATCTGCTGTCATAACTGGTGGAAGAACCCTTTGGTACGCATTTACGATGCTTTCCCTTCTTTTTTCCTTTACGGCATGTGGTGGGAAAGAAATTCCGTCATTTTTCTTGAAAACAAAATACTTATTGAAATCACTTCGTCCCTAATCATGTAGTGGACAAAAGAACACAAAAAATAGGAGACTCAGAAGAAGCAGAGAGTTATGATCCATCCTACCATTGATAACACCTTTCCATGGACCTATTTTGATGGGGCCAGTCAAGGTAATCCACAACTAGGAGGCACAGGAGGAGTTATTTACCTTAATGATCACAATAAAATCAACATCCTCTATGGCACTGGGCATGGTACCAAGAGTAAAGCTGAGTTAACAGCATTATGGGCAGTGTTGTTTACTGCACTAAGGCATCAGATTTCGAAACTCCAAGTTTTCGGTGATTCAAAAATGGTAATCGACTGGGCAAACCACAATTTACAGATTATAGCTCCTCATCTCCAGTCTCTATTAGCTCAAATTCATAGCCTAATCAACAACTTCAACTCTATCACTTTCACACACGTTTACCGATAACTCAATGCCGAGGCTGATCTACTTTCAAAAAACGCTATGCTAATTCCTCCTGGAGAAATCAGAGTGGAATTTTAGCTTCATCACCCTTTAGGATGAAGTTGTTTTTTCACGTGAAAGGATGTAATTTTGTTATGTAACGGAGCAACGCTATGTAGCTGGCTCATTGAACTTTAGGATTTGAAGTTAAGAGAAGCCTTTTTTGGAAGCTTTCTGATCCAAGTTGGACAGAATTTTGTAAGATAATGTAAACTCTTGAATATGAATGAAGACGTAAACTCATTCCCACCCTCTTAGTATCTAGAAGATTGTTCAAAACTTAATGATATAAATTTTATGCAAAGAGAAATCCTACCCTATTCTCCAATTCACTTTATCCAAAACTTATAATCTTTAGAATTAATTTGTACTTAAGAAACATCCTACTCTATTGCCCAATTTACTTTATCCCAAACTTATCATCTTTAGAATTAATTTGTACTTGGCATCATTGAAATTATCTTTGTAGGTATACATTACTCCCTCTAGATTTTATAAGTCTCTATTGAAACAAAAAAGATTTGACATTTTGGATAAATATTCCCATATTTTGTTTGAATTTGTCCTTATCTCATAAAATATTTATCTTTCTATAATATATTTTCTATATTTAGATAATGAAATTGTGAAAACAATTAAAACTTCATATATAAAAAATATTTATCTTTCTATAATATATTTTCGATATTTAGATGATAAAATTGTGAAAAGAATTAAAACTTCACACACACACACACACACACACACACATATATATATATATGAAAATAAAAGTATTCAATTACATCGGAGACAATTTAATAATAAAAAAATAGGGAATGTGTACAAAGACATAATGGATTTGCAAACTAATATTTGAATATGAAAATAGATGGGTAATGTGAGAATTATGCAAGTTGAAATAATCTCTTTATTTTCCATGGGGCACTTAATAATTTGAAAGTTGTTAATGAAGTTATGATTAGTTTTTTTGAACACATCAATAGCCATACAAAATGGAGCTTCATGTTCTCGAGGGTTTCTTGGGCTTTCTTTGGAATTATCTCATATTTGTATATTAAGAACCTAGTCATAGTCATCATTCTTCGTGATATAGCCTAAAACTTCATATCCACATATAATGACACTAGTGAAGAGAGTTTTAAAGAAGAGTTTATTTTATTCAAAACTTGACACTTTTAGAATTATCTTATACTTGTACATTAGGTACTTAATCATATTCATCTAGATACTTAATCATATTCATCTAAAAGAATTTCCAACAAAAATATTCTATTCAAAACTTGGCATCTTTAGAATGATCTTGTATTTATAAATTAGATTTTTAATCATACTCATCTTTTTTCATGATTCCCTCTAAATATTATATAGTCCTTAACTTCACATCCATATATAATATATAATAAAATTTATAGCCCTAAATTTCATATCTTATTTTTAAAAAAGAGTTTACTATTTTCTCATCTATTTTACAATTGTTTTAATATCAAACATAAAATCAAACAATATAAATATTTATAATAAATATATCTTAAAATAATGAAATAAATAAATAACACTAGGATATGCATATGATATTTTATAATTAAAACTGATGACTAAATAACATGAGCTATGTTTTAAAAACATAGAGAAAAATTATATAAGTACAACACTTCATAATGTGAAAAAATAAATGATGTAATTAAACAAACGAAATTGAAATTTTGGTTTTGATCTTTCTCAAAATTTAATATGTAAATTCGGTTTACAGATGGGATAGATTTCAATATTTTATACATCCCGCATAGAGATGGATGGAACTGTATAAATCTATGCTGCGGATTAAAATCAGTAGTTTTCTTTATATTTCTGATCATGGATTTTAAGGAAATAGGGTTTTGACTTAAGAATTTGTCCTGTTATTCTGTAACAACTGGAACATAACCTTCAGGATAAACATTTCTAAGTGAAATTTGTTCGGTTTTAATGGACACCGAAACCAGGAATTTTGGTCAAGCTGTTTGAACTCATCATAATCTTCCATGAAAGCATTTCAGCATAATAGCCACAAAGTAATAAGTCAAAACAAGAACTACTATTTGAGCATTTCAAATCGATCTCGTTTGAATCATATTTAAGGGTATTAATTAATTTACCATTTGTTCATTAGGTTTTAGTTTACAGCTTGTGAACCCATGTCACTATACATTGCATGCTCCAATTCCTATATACAGGAATCCCTGGTTATATTAAGAAATGTAGCACTGCTAGTGACGTTAAGAAAGCTGGTGAAATAGTATTAGACAAGAGTTTCAGTAATTAAATTTCTTCTTGTTTTCATCAATTGATAGAAGGATGAACCAGCCGCTCCACAACAAATCACAGTAGCATAGAAATAATAGCCAACAAGATTTATGTATTCAATAATTTTTTTAAGAAAATCACCTAATACAATAGATAACTACAACAATAAATCAGCCATGGCTGATTGCACCAGTCCCCACCCATTCTTCTCAACTTAAGCCCACTACACAAAATGTAAAATTCTATACATTTTTTTCTCATAGAACAACACAAGATTCAAATCTTCAGAGCTCCATGTACAGTGGTAGACTCGCAGCTTCGTCATAAATTTGAGGGCTTTGGTGTCACCAGGTGTTCCTCCGGCACTACAGTGTATTGGGTGAGTGTCCCCAACTGTTTTGGCCTGTCTGCTGTTAAGTTCTGGGTGTTGTTGTAGACCTTCCTGCCAATCTTGAACTTGGGCCATCACCAACTTCCAATACCACTCATGCTGCATCACAACCGGGTCTAGCCTACATAACACAAACGATATTATAGATCCAGTTTAAATAAATCTTGATATACCAACTCATGCTACATCACAACCGGGTCCAGCCTACATAACACAAACCATACTAGAGATCTAGTTTAAATAAATCTTGATATGCCAAATTGTGTAAGGCATTCTGGCACATCTTATCGAATGAAAAGAAGATTCTGTTAAAAAAATTAGAAAAAACAATGTGAATAACAATCAGTGCTTCTGAATAACAATTCTTGTTTCTTAAAGTTGACGGGAATGAGAGCAACAACTCAGATTTTCCCTAAAATCTAGCATGGGAGGGGTTTGGCACAAGGAATTCCCCTAATTGCAAGATGTCTATGGACCCATTGTTGTTTAAACTGGGCTTAATGGAGAATCCACCGCTATGAAGGGATGCCATGGCCGCAACACCTAAATTATATTCAATGGAACTCTAGTAACAATCATGAAGCAAAATCTATTCCGATCAACTGGCCCAAAAGCGGATGCCCTCTTACCACTCATGCACCGACCCCAAGCCAACCCTGCGTTCCAAATCTCATTCATAGGGAAATTCTTAATAAACTGTCAGCATTAGCATTTGGAACCAATTGCTACCAAGAAGCCATTAGCATTTGGAACCAATTGCTACCAAGAATCCATTAGCATTTGGAACCAATTGCCACCAAGAAAAGTAGCAAAAGTTTCGATTTTGAAAACCACATTGAATCTACAGTATAAATTGCAGAATAGAAGACATGGTAGAAATTGCAGAGAGGTTGGATGGATGACCCGCAGATGCTTTAGATCCCTCTCGGCTCTGCATTGCAACCAGACATTCATCCGCAAGGAACAACAATAGAATGATGGCGAGCCTGAATGATACCTGGCCTGGAATGATACAATGAAATTAATAATAATAAATACACGCCACAAGTATGGAAGGGGAATGGCGAGTTTCTTAGTTTAAATTTTAAATTTAAGTCCGCCCAAATCCATCTACGTCAATTAAATTGGTTCATTCAGCTTACAGTGTTGGATAAGGCTCGCTGCTTACATCCTATCGTTGTTTATGTCCTCGGAGATTGCCACTGTTCACAGACCTATTGATGAGGACCATCACAGAGGAGATTGCCACTGTGTAGTTTTTGTTTCGATGCCGAGCATTTATAAAATTCGAACTGGAGCCCGAATTCCTATGGAATTCAAAGTTTGTTGGCTTTCTCGTTTGTGGTTTGAATTGGAGTCTAAGTGTTTATAAAATTATTCCTTTGTTTTGCCTAAATGTCTAGTCTACATAAGAGCAATTGTCTGGTATAGTATTTGAGGGTTTTCTAGTTTTTCAAATAGACGTAATTTTGTGCTATGGGGAGGCCTTATGATTTTCCCATCAAGTGAATGTTTAGGCTGAACTTAAAAGCATTGCATGTTCTTTTAGCACTTTTTTTATTGTTTAAAGGTTTTGTATTATTTCAAAATAACTACGTTGAAGAGGGACATTCTATAGTCCAGTAATGGGATGTGTAACTTCTTTCGCGCTCATCCAAAAGTTGATACATATCTTTTTAAAAAATAATAAAATATTGTAAAAAAATAACATGTCGGATCAAATTAGATTTAAACATTTACAACAACATATATATAAAACTATAAATTAAAGTGCTTCTTCAACATTTACTCTCTAAAAAGGGGTTTCTACCTCGAGAGACTTGATCCCTCTCATTACTTGATAGATCCCCTTTTAAGATGGATCTATGCTAATATTACTTCTAAGCACATTATGTAAGTTAAATCAAAATGCGTCTACAAGAAGCAGAAACAAAAAATTCAAGTCCTACAAAAATAATGTGCAAAGCATTTTTTTCTTTGACAAACAAAAACTTATTGTTTTAAAATATATGTAATTTAATTTATTAGTGTAGATACATGTTTATAAAATATTAAGACCTCTGTAATTAATTTTTTGAGTATGATGTTTTGAAGCAAATAAGTATGTACACTGTAGACCAATTAGTTAAATCACCAATCTATATGAATGGAAATAATTTGGGAGCAAATTCCATTTTCCTAATCAATTGTGTTCCTTCATTCTTCTAATATGTGTGTAAAAAGAAACCAACCAACGAATCCATGAGAGCCGAAGAAGAAAATGAAGAACGTGTGTGAGACACATGGGAGCTCCAAATAATAGTTGATACTTCGGCATCATGTCTCTCTCTCGTATACAGACTCGGGGATAGAACAACCCGTTGTTACTTTTGAAAGGATGGGTGGCAGTGTATGTTGGTCTTGAAGTGTGTCGTCGGTGGTAATGTTCGGATAGAGTAGGGAGGGTTTGTCCCAATAGCACAATTTTCAATGGTGGTATGGTCAGCTATATGCACTAGGATAATGCATAAAAATATATGCTAAGATGTTTTTCCACTAGTCATGGGTGTTCCTATGAATTCAACCTAACTTAAACTAATCCTTATGATTGAGTTATGTTTCATTTTTTGTTTTGCCTAAACTAAAAAAAATTCATTGGGTTAGTTTAAGTAATTGAGTGTTGTAATTTTCAAGCAAGAGCTTATTGGGTCAAGTTTTGAGGTTCACCATCCTAGTAGATTAGGTTAAGTAGTTGAGTGCTAAGAATTCTAAGCAAAAGGTCATTGGATCAAGTTTCCATGGTCATTGTCTTAATAAGTTAGTTTAAGTAGTTGGCAAATGAACCAGTTCACTAGAAAAGAACTTAACAAGTGCAAATAGATCCTCCCTTCAAGAGACATGGTTTCAACAACTATAAGTGATCTAATTCTATACAAACTAATGCTGCATTATTTTCAAAGATTTGAACAAGAGAACAATCATTATTTGGTATTGATTTAGTTCATTATGTGTCATGACCTAGGTTCACTAATTATGTGTGCAATGTGCACTATATTGTTCACCAATTTCATTATGTGGAAACGATTAAAGAACTTTGAGATTCATTTTTATATAAATGGTCTGTAGTCCTCTCGGACCTTTTTTCATTGGAACATGGAAATATAGTTTTGATTTATAGCATAGTTATCTTATTGGTCATGGTGTTCATTTTGACTTACCTAGCAAGTCTTGATCATAATGGTTATTGATTGATATGGTGGCTAATCGTTCTTTAGGATCCAAGGTTAATGCTTTGAAATATGGAATGTTCTCACATTTTTTGTCGTTCAATTTTGCTATGGATTGGTGTATTTTTGTTCAGATGTGTTGTGTCAATGACTGAAAGTGAATAGGCCCTTTTCATTTTAGTCAATGATATCTGTATATGGTTTGGATTTTCATAGGGTTTTGTGGTTCTTCATTAGACAGTGGTGGCCACCTCTTCATTGTACCAACAAGACTCTATACTCAGTGGAAAAGCTTTGGAGGAGAATGGATCACACTAATGCGACCTTGAAAAGTTACAAAACAATTCTAAACAACACATTGACACCTCGAGAAAAGGACCCACATTGGAGGTCAATCTAGTTTTTGAAGGCCGATGCTCCAACATGTGTAACAAAAAATGCCATTATGGATAGCTCCTCAATCTCTCGTGATGGCATCACTTGCAAACTTTAGATTATGGAAATTTTGTTACAACTTTTTGTACAAAACACTAAAGATCATGCCTACAAGAAATTCATGGAACTTGAATAGGATCATTGTAACCTAAAAATACTTCCTTTCTAGTGATCAAGGGATTTTATTCTTCTCACCTATGCTTTTTCTCTTGCAAATAGTTTGATAGCACATTAAGTTTTTATTCATATTCCATTTTTTCTACCAATGGATTTATTCGCATTTGAACATACTAACTAGACAAAATAGCATGCCCCATTGGAAAATTTCAATTATGCTTTTTATGAAAGCACATACATTTGAATTCATTGTTCCATATGAAAATCTTCCCATGTGCTTTTGGGACATATGTATATGTGCTTTGAATTCCATTTGTTGTTGTTTATGTTTTATGATACTATGTTTCCACTGAATCTTGTAGCTAGAATATATTTTATAACCACTGCATTGTATTTTTTGTTGCCATAGATACATTGATTGGAGGCCACGTTGACAATTGACTTCCCAGTTCCCATAATTATATATTTTTAACTCTTTTTACATAATATATTTGCTTATCCATACAACCTAATACACCTTTTTATTTTTTTATCTTGCAACATGTCAACTATAGCTCAACAACCACAACTATCTAGACAAATAACATGTTCAGTTGTACACTATTCTTTTGCAATTAATGAAACAAGCTTTGAAAAAATTTACTACAAACTAGCCTTCTTGCACTTGTTATGATTGCAATATGTTCATTATTGTCCAGGAGATTGCCTATTGAATTCATTGGCTACTTTCTTACATTTTCGTTACACTTCACTTGAGATAAGGCAAGGAATAGTGAACCATTTTTGAAATTTCTTGAACTATGGAGATCCATCAACCCTCTTGTCCATGAGAAGAAAATTGGCTACTGAATTTCTTTATGAGATTCACTCTATAAATGACATGGAAACATATTTTCGAAGGATGTGTTTCTCTGCGTAGCTCTCAAGTGGATATTCTACAATTGGTATATGGGGTGACATCTTCTGTGTCAAATGGTTCTCGAAATGGATATCAATTCCAGTTTCAGTTCAATAATTTTCAAATAAAAATTAGTACCTTCATTTCAATTCTAGAAAAGAACAATATGAGTTCCATCTATTGTTCCATGATCAAAATCCATCATCTGGGCTTTATGAGCTACTATTGTCATATTGCTCAATAAATTTTATGCTACATCCAAATAGGCCAACTGCTTCATGCATAAGTTCACATAGTTTTACAACAATTTACCTAGACATGTCGTCAATTGAACATGCACTTTCAAAACAATGCTTTCATTTGTCTACTAGCATTGTTGGTGACTGCCAAGATTTATTGTTCGAATCCATTTGTACCTTTATGCCATGGTTTGATGTCCCTTCCTTGAGAAACACTTTGGAACAAACTTTTTATAATTGCTTTGTCGCAAATGACACTAGAGCATTGAGATCCTTAAACATATACCTTCTTAATAAGACTATTGAAAAGTAATTCTCCATTGCAAATTGGAAAGGTTATATCATCAAATCTACAATGTTGTATAGTGAAGGCAATATAGAAGGAAATGATTTTGCCATTCAACGGTTGTGTGAAATTCTCAATGTCAACATATATATATATGGACTGTTGAAACATGATCTATCTCTTTAAAGTTCCATCCATGAAACTCTTGTTCAAATTATTTTTTCTTATGTGTGCTCTTATGAATTCTTTGCATATCCATTTTCAGCCACTACATTCACTGCACCCTAGAAATAATTCTTCTAGTCTCTATCCTTCTCAAACAATTTCCTCACCTTCCTCTAAAGTAATCTCCACTAATGAA
Source organism: Larix kaempferi (assembly GCA_027924585.1). Taxonomy (NCBI): domain Eukaryota; kingdom Viridiplantae; phylum Streptophyta; class Pinopsida; order Pinales; family Pinaceae; genus Larix; species Larix kaempferi. The sequence continues at coordinate 1,637,631 of BSBM01000704.1, forward strand.
AAAATAAAAATTTGCAATGAAAATCCTCGTCGGTTGCATCCTTTTGCAATTGTCAAAAAATGGAAAGGAAGAAAAGATCATTCACAATAAACAAATAGAACAAGATGAGAAAACAAGACATGCAATTTGTGTCTACACAGAAATAGTATGGTCCAGTGCCTCCCAGAAACTCTGCTAGGATCCCCAACAAAAGTTTCAAAATACTTTGACATTTGAAACAAGACATAAGTATCCATGGATTGATCAAATGAAAACAACAAAAGAATCATGAAAAAGCAATCAATGCAAATGCAACATATTTAGAATCAATCCAAGACACACCTACTCATGCACATGTCATTTGTGAACATTTGCAATTTCAAAATGACGTGCACAATATTGAGAATTCCATAATATAAAATGTATTATGATTTACAAATGGTACACATCCTAAAGTAATCAAAAGTGATGAGTAAATTTGCAAACACTACAATAATGCAATTTCTAATAAAAAGCTACCTTCCTTTGCATCCCCTTTTCAAATTCAAAGAAACAAAAAACTAGAATCTATTTCATCTTTGAAACCTTTAGAAGAAATATTAGTTTCACCAAGAATGGCCTTTGCACAAATAAGACAACTTGGCTACAAAAAATACCAAATTGGCCTAACAGGTACAATAAAAAATGTCCTTTCCCATTTAGACACAATACAATTAGTCATGCCCATAAGTCCTTTCTAACACCATGGCAATTTCCATAATGATAAAAAGAAAAATGGAATACAATAATTCCTTCATGTCTAGAAACATTCAACCAAGAAATGTTATGGTTTCTTTTAAGGACTTATGAGACACTTTGCTCTACAAATCCGAAGGAGTTGTTATCAATAACAAATGAGAAAAAAAATCAATGAACTTCAACAAAAGCATAACAATGAACCTTTAGACTGAGCATCTCTTGATTCAAATGTGAATGAAGAGGATCTAGAACCAATATCTGAAACATTAGTACATGGCTATGGGGAATCCCATCTAATACATGGACTTGATAATCAAATAATACAAATTGCACATTGCGAAGGGTTCAAGCCATTAAGCATCTTTAAAGGAAAATTCTCTAAAGAACTAAACTTTCCTAAGTTGTTTTATGCTTCTAGTCAACCTAATGATATTGTTAACCATTTATCCTACTAGAAAATAGCTCAATGGAAGCTTCTACATGCATCCTATGGATTCTCAACATATGCTACAAATATATTTTTAAATCAGTTCGTATACTAGTTAATCAAGTTTCAAATTATGCATGGATTTCTATTCACAAAGGAGAATTGAAAGAAAATAAAATCACTACCAAAGATGTCAAATCTTAAAACAACATTTAAAAAATCTTAATATCTCTAATTTCATGCTGCTCACTTAAAAGCATACGTACATCACCTATTTGTTTTGAAAACTTCATGAAAAATGTCTTCGCACTCATATCACAACTTGGTCCTAAACCTACATTCTTTGTCACTTTTACTAATGCGGAACATCTTTGGATTCCACTAATTGATTCATTGCAAAAGAAAAAAGGACAACTTTACATCTAGACATGGAAATATTTCCTTTGATGAATCCATTGATTCACTCATTAGAAGCCATCCTATGATTTGTATCCGCTATTACATACGTAGATAGAATGTCAACAATGCACACATTGATCTCATAGTGAATTATTCAGTGAGCTTGAGGAGTACTTCTTTGTGATCGAATTTCGAGGTAGAGGAAATGAACATGACCATGGACTACTTAGAATACGAAATGCATTGATCTATTAACAAAAGTGAGATATGTGAAAGGTGTTGAGGAGGTACAAAAGTATATTGAAAACAAATCAGAATGGCATCACCACTATGGAAACCATAATGAATACACAAAAAGAAACTCAAAATATTGGACATGTAGAGATTCTAGAGATTGTGATACAGAAAAAAGAGGCAACTTGAGAAATTAGAGATAGAGCACAACATATTATACCACATGGTAATAATATTATCAAGGATATCCCAATTTGTAGTTTCTCATCAAAGAGTATCAATTTTTTCATTTCCCAAAGGAGTTAAAGAGGAATAATAAGTCCAACAAGTACTTATTGATGTGGAGATGGAATTTATGGATCACGATACCAAGACCCCATCAAAGGAACAAAATCAACGTCATATTGAGCATGTATTTATCTAAATACAAGTTTCATTTTATGTTTTTCACATCAATTTTGATATTATGCATGTTTTATAAATTATATACGTATAGGTTCCATTATATCTCCTCTATGAATGATAGAACAATGTTTTTAGTAGTTAATAGAATTATGGGAAGTAAAATAAATAAATTAATTAATCCATTATCTTGTTGGATTTTTACTGTGTCTTGAATTTGAATCCAATGTCTTTGAGCAAAATTATTTTCTAAATTATGCACAATTTTTTGAAGGTTTAGGAATTAACAAATCAGGTAAAAGTTGCACTCAATTAACTCACTTGCAATAACAATTAAAACAATTTTATTTAACTAGTAGCCATGGAAAGAAAATTTGCAATTAACACTCTAACATAATATAGTTCATTTGAACCCAACTAGACATAATATAATGAAAAGTAATATGCATTAACCAACCAATTTGAGATTACTTTACCTTGACTATACAATTTACTAACCAATTTAAATTGAAATAAAAGGGAGAATTGTTATTTACTTGGTTGATGGAGTAGGATGAATTCCCAGTTGTAGAAGCATATTTTCCCTTCATCTACCAACACCATCCTCTTCCACCACAATAGAGTTGGGGGACAACTCTCCACCCAGCCAACCCTCAACAAAAGCTAAGGCCCCCAAGCCCTCAACAAATAATCCAATGCTAGTCTTAAACAACCACAAACCTCACTTCCCTCACCTCTCCTCTCCAACAACTCAACAGACCAAAAACTTAATAGGATAAACTAGAAAATAGTCAAAAACCTAGATGAAAACCACCCACAATAATCCTACATACTTTCCTCCTACTAGACCAGAACCCTAAGCAAAATGGATAAAGCCCCATTCCCTCTTTTATGCATGTCAATTAATTATTTATTAATTTTAACTTTATGCTCTCAATATTTATAAATTTACAAAAGAATTGGCCTTGTGATAACTCTTCTCTTTTTATTAATAAGTTGAATGGTGCAGCTATAACATTTTTTAAATGCAAAATCCTAATTATTTTAGTTAAAAAATTTACTTTAATGGATTGTTATCGATGCTTATAACATATTTTCTACAAAACTTGGGAATCAATGCTAAGAAAACATTTGTCTATGAAGACATTTCAATACGAGTTTCTTACATTAGAGATAAAGTGGATTTATTTTATAAACTTTAATACCAAAAATGTGATTGAGTTTAGACATGTTCAGGTAACTTATATTTCATTCATTTTCATACTTTCCTATTTTTGAAATTTTAATATATCCAATTTAATAAGTGCTTCAAAGTTGTGAAAGCAATTGAATTCATATTATTTATGGTTTAGTTGATCTTATTATTCTATTTAATCTCTTAAAATTTGTTTTTAAGTAAATTGTCTTGGTAGTTAAAAAAAAATTATTGTTGAAATCTTTTTCGTTGTAAAGAAAAATGATCAAATCAAGTTCCTTGTAATGAAAGTGATAGTGATACAATATTCTATCACAACAAATTAAAAGATGAGAGAATCACCCATTTTTATTAACAATTTATGATTCTTATTCATATACTAACAATCAATAATGTCAATTTCTTGCTCTCTAAAATTAGAGAAATTTTGACTATATTTCTTATTTTTTCATTATTTTATTATATAATATGAATAATTGTTGTAATGGACCTCTGTGTAGTAATAGATAAGTTTCTCATTATTGAACTCGAGAAAACTTGTAGAATTGATATCTTAAAGTAAATTAAACTCTAATTTAATTATATTCAATTAAAACTGTCTCTATGAAAAGCCATAGTTTTATTTTTTTGTTACCTTATAGTACTTCTCTATATCTACTTATTAAAATTTTAAGGTGTATATGTGCATCTAGTGAGATTGAGGGAGAAGGGCCCAACATGGAGGTGATTTTAGACTAGGACTCTATATGTTAATCTACCATACTTTACATAAGTTTTTTTCACCTAAGTAGTTGATTTTTTTAATCCAATACACTCTTATCCACTCTTTATTTCCCCTTGTCAATGTAGAAAGGATTAATTTAATTAAATATATTTGGCAATATTGTTTATAATGGAAGAACATAAGTTGTACAATTCCTTCTATATAACTATACAAAATTTAAAGTAGATGTATATTTATTTTTAATAAAATTTTACAAGTATAGAAAAAAATGATTAGATAAATAAATTGAAAATTAAACAATAAGTAGATTTGAAAGTTGAATACAACCATGAAATTATAATACTATTTATTTTGAATTATGTACTCTTTAGTAAATCATGGTCTAAATTAGTAAAATTATGAAATATCTAATGAGAACTCATAGTGTATTATGAATTTATGTTATTAAATTATTATAAATTATTTTTAAATAATTATATTTAACTAAGTAGAATTTTTTGCATTATTAAAACTAAAATATTAACAAGGAAAACTTAATTAAACATGTATAAATTAAATAATAAATATTTCGTCTATATGTATATCTTTATATTTCATAAATAATTTTACAAATTGAATATTAAAATGTAGACGGCCCATATTAAAACAGTTACACCCTACACATGATATTTGATTCATATAATTATAATGAAATATGTATCCCACAAAATATGTTCCTTCTTTGTGTTGGATCCCAAGGGTTCTTTTAGATATGGCATATGATCAATGGAATAATACTTTCAAAGGTATGAAAGCTTGCAACATGGAATAGATAACAACAAAGAGTAAAGGATGTCGTACAACACTCAATTGTAAAATAACCAATTTTTCCATACAACACATGGTTCCTTAAATCTACCAAAACTATAACTACAATAGGGCCAATGGAGAACTCTTAAAAAAAACCAAATAAGGGTTCATCCACATGTCCCCAAACCCACCAAAACATAAGCCAAACATAACAAACAACAACTAACCTAAAAATTAGATAGTCAAATCTACAAAACAAAAAAAAACAATCTCCAAGAGTTATAAATATAAAATTCCATTATCCAAGGATCAAAATATAAATAAATACAGCCTTATCACATATAATCTATTATATTTATAAAAACTGGAAAATGTAACCAAAAAATGTATCTTTAAAATATTTATAAGAATGTGAAATATTTGTGTTGTTTGGAGGAGAGATGCCAAATGCACATTGGCAAATCCATGTATTCCAAGAGAGATTGTCAGATAAATCATTGTATCCATAACTAGAAAACATTCATTACAAGACAAAGAAGAGTTTACTTATGTAGTCCAAAAGGAGATATGTAACCATCCTAGTACAAAAAATAGTCATTAAATACACAATACCAATCCTAATCCAAAATTTATAGGTGATTTGTTTAACATATTGTCCTAGTGAAAACATAAACTTGCAAAAAAATCAGATAACTAATCAAAACTTAGGGTTCTAACCAATAAATGGCACTCGATTCCACTAGACTAGTCGAATCTCTCCCTTCGAGGGCACCATTAAATATTTCCTGGCATGGTGCAAGAAGTATGTCTTGTGTGGGAATATCAATATAGAAAAAAATGACTTTGACAAGAATTTAAACAGATGTAAGCCTCTAGTTCACATTTCTTTTTCTTCATCTGGGAGATGGAAAAACATGACTCAAACTCCAATCATGTAAATCTAAAGTGTGCATATCACATTCAAATGCATAGTTTTCACAAGCACTATTTTCTTCTTTAACTCTTTCCTCCTACTCGGTTTTCCAAGTCTTTTACTCTTATCATCCATGGATAGGTTTCAATAACTATATATGATGTCCTTGGCATAGTTTCCTAGTTCGCCACATAATTTGGTATCTTTTCCTTAGAGGCACAACAATAGTTGTAATAGCTTCTTTGGATATATTCAAGAAATAAGTGACTACCAAAGGCCCATCCATTTAGTCTAATAGATAAAGAATGCAAAGAAGCAACAAGACTATAGAACAAAAGAAAAATTAAATAAGGAGATTGAACTCCATCATCCTATTAACTTCTCCTTTACGGCAGGGGCCTTGCATTTGCAACAATAAACTCTGAATTAATTCCCCCCCCCCAACTAATATGCCAAAGGATAACAACCAAGAAATTTAAGTTCGCAAAAAAGGTTAGGGGTGACAATATAATGAATTTAAGATCTCCTTGGATTCTCCATAAGTCATTGTGTATGGGACAAGGTAGGGTGATGAGTAATAAATGCCACTTTAATACCTTTATTTTCATGGGGGTAGGTTGGAACTCTTTTCCTTGCATTAACTATCCAAATTACTATAAAATTTGGTATTGAGCAATGGCCTAGCTTCCCCTTATTGAAAAATGTAGCACAAGCATGATCTTCTTGCATAGGTTAGGTGTGAACATGTGAGAAGTAGTTCGAGACAACTTCTTAGTGACCTCTTAGTAAAATGGGAAATAATACCATCTTTTAATTTCACTTAATAAATAAAAGTGAAATTCTAAATTCCTTTCATCCCTTAGTATTTGAAATCTAAATGAAATATTCTAGAGAAAACTAAAGTGAAAGTTGTACACCTCACTGTTGAGATAAGGTGGTTTCTTAGATTAAGGATATTAGTTGAGGTTGGTTGCTAGAATCAAGGAAGTTGGTTCCTAGAATTGTTACACGAAATTTCATTACTTGTACAAAACCCTGTGATCTTGACTTGCCACAATCCCTGAAGTCACTTTCATGGTGAATAAGCTCTGATTATTTTTCCCTACAGTTTAACTTTTTGTGTGGCTTCAACGCGCTTTGATTTACTAGCAACACGCGTTGTAGTCCATTGACGCAGTTTGCTTCACTACCAACCTGCTTCAATGACGCTGTTTGTATTCATGCCACCCCGCGTCGAGCTCATTTGGTGCACGTTTCTTAATGTCCAGGTCGTGTAGAATAGGTTTTCAAGAAGCTTCGAGAGTGAAATATCGAATGATATCCTTTCCCTCCTATTTTTATGGATCTGGATCAACTTCCACCATTGAGGGAGATCATATCTCATCCACTCCCCACACTTTTATCAACCTCTCCCTATCCACATTGTCCTATAAATTGATGCTTTGGGCCATGGGTGAGCGAAGAGGAATATTGGTAGTAAGGAAATGTTGGAGGAATCACTCTAGAATTTTAGACTATTAAGGCTTTGTATTCAAGGTGAAAGTGACTTGTTGGAGCAAGAAGAACTCATTGGAAAGAAGCTACAACACCAAGGCCTAAACGATTGTAATCTCTTTCTATATTTGCTAATGCAATTATATTTTCCTTCCTATACATTTGATATTCTTGATGGTGTATTGTGAGATTCCTTGGTCACTCGCATAGGTCAATTATATTGTTTATACTTCACTTGTTGTTGTCTTGTTCGAATCTTTGGTAGGTTCTTTGCGCGTGAAGCTAGACTGTGGCTGCTCTTGGATTGTCACAACAAATGTTATATCAGTGGTATGTATCTTATACACTCATCCATTGATACTATTTTATTGACCTAGGTGAAGGTTTGTACAATTTGTCCCCTTTTGTTCTATATCTGAACAATTCAGACTAGGGGCCTTGATCTTTGTCCGCATCGATCGAGAAATCCTATAACAAGAATCAAGGAAGTTGGTTCTTGTAATCAAGGAAGTTGGTTCCTAGAATCAAGGAAGTTGGTTCCTAGAATCAAGGAATTTGGTTTCTATAATAAAGGAGTTGGTTTCTAGAATCAAGGAATTTAGTTCATAGAATCAAAGGAAGTTGGTTACTAGAATCAAGGAGTTCGTTGCTAAAATAAGGAAGTTGGTTGCTAGAATTGAGGAGAATAGTTATCTCTCTCAAAGCATGAATAGGACAAGATGGGAGTTGAGAAGAAAACACACAATGAAAGTTTTGGAGGAACACACACAAGTGAAGCCAAGGAGGACATAACGTAGAAAGCAGGAAGAAGATTGACCAACAAGGTGAAAGATGGCTAGGATAGTATTGTACATGTCATACAAGGTAAAATAATTCCTTGGATTTCTGTGAGGCGTATTGTTTCTTTTCAGCAAGTTGTAATCCTCAAGTTGAGGTGTCCATGTAAGTTTTGATTATTAAATGGTAATTTGATTTGAATGACAAAATTCTTATGTATAGTGTTTATGCTTTTGTTGTTTAATTTCTAGGCATATGTGTGATTGTTTCATGTTCAGATATTTATGTTTCTATTGTTAAATAAATTCAGGTCTGATTTATTTAACCAAGAGAAACATAGGACAATAATCAACTAGGGCCTGGAAATTTGCATGGTAGTATAGCTTGGTTCTATGATTCAGATTCTCAAGGATTTACAGTAGTAAATCAACTAACAAAAATAAGGACCAACAATTTGAGGGTTTCATTATTTATTTTAAGGACTAATTTTCATATCTCATAGTTTGTGCATTAGATCATAGATGGCATTATCTAGCCTCAGGTTCAAGAATGGATTGGATGGTGCCTCAAATTTCCACCATGGAAATTTAGGTCAACTCTTTTATTAAAAGAGAATGACCTCTAGGGTATCGTTAAGGATGCGGTAGCTTCGTAGACATATCCACATATTTTTAAATCTCACAAGAAGAAAGAAATGAAATCCAACTAGATGATCATGGATTCTATAAATGATCATTTGATCCCTCATATATCCAATAAAAAGACAGCGAAGGATATTTTCGATGCCTTGGTTAACCTTTACCAAAGTAAGAACATTAGATGAAAGATGATATTGCATAACAAGCTCATATCTATTGATATGACCATATCAGACACGATCACTAGTTACATGATGAAGGTCACATATATTTGTAACCAGCTTGTCGCATTTGGAGAGAATGTTGAAGACAAAGAGAAAGTAAACATGGTAATGAATGGGTTCCCACCTCATTGAGAAACATTTGTCTAGGGAATTTATTCTCAAGAAAACCTTCCCACCTGGGAAATATTGTTGGATGAATGCATCTAGGAGGAGGCTCAAATGGATTCAAAGGAAAGAAGACAAGGAGGTGATAGTGGCCATTCCCTCATTGATCAAGAAAACAAGGGCATAGCTAAAGGACCCAGCAAGGGTAAGATCAAGAGTGAGTCGACCTCACAACTAGGGAAGAAGGACTTGCGTAAAATCAAGTGATTCATATTTCATAGTCATGACCATTATGCATCATAGTTTCTAGACAATAAGAAGGGAAAAGGGAAGCAATAAAAGAAGTAGGTGGCGACCTCTATAGAAACTCAGATGAGGAAGTTTTCTACTAGGTTCAAGAAGGATTTCTCGATGGTATATTTCCTTTATATGAGCATAGTTATGAGGAATGCTTAGTACGTGGATAGTGGAGCATCGAGGCATATGGCATCATCCCGAGATTTATTTAAAAGATAACAACAATGGGCTTTAGGTTGAGCTTGGCCATGATGCCAAGTACCTAGTAGAAGGATTTGGTACCATACCTTTCAAACTCCAATAAGATAACTCTTAAGACTTTGATGGTGTATGATTTGTTCCATGTCTCATGAAGAATTTAATTTCAGTTCTGGTCATTGAATATAAGGGATATGCAGTAGAGTTCAATAGAGTTCAAGAACCATCAAGTCCTCATTACACTGAAGGAGTCTATCCCAGGATTTTCTTAGGTGATTCGGGTTAGAGAATGAAAATTGTATAGGATACAAGGTGAACCTATTTGATTCCTAGTTCATAGCATAGATAACTTGTGCAAGTTATGGAACAAGAAGATGGGGCACCTGCATTACCAAGCATTGCCTATTATGATGGAGATAGTCACAAGTATTTTTAAATTTCAGTATTGAGTAGCAAGGGGTATCCACAGGGAGAATGATTGGAAAGCATGGAAAGGCTTCTTTCCTAAGCAGTGAGCACAGATCTTAAGGGAATTCTAGATCTAGTGCATTCAGATGTTTGTGGATCGATGTCAGTAGCATAAATCACATGAAACATGTACTATGTTTCCTTCATGATAAATTCTCTTGAAAAACATGGATCTACTTCCTTAAGACCAAGGATGAAGTATTCATCATGTTTGAGGAGTTCAAGGTTCTTGTTAAGAAGTATATAGGGAATAAGATCAAGTTTTTAAGATTGAACAATGGGGATGAGTATACCTCCAATGATTTTGATGATTTATATAAGGATGTAGGAATCAAGAGGGAGTTCATTGTTCTATACAACCCACAACAGAATGGAGTCACTACATGAAAAAAGGTCATTGGTGAGGGCCATGCATGTGATGGACCTTTCAGGTTCGTCACCAATGTTGCATATGATGACGACCCTTAAAACATCGTCATTATAAGTTCCTTTTGAGATGGTCCTTTAAGGTTCGTCACCAAATCCCTTTTTAGTGACACTTTTGGATAGGGTTGTTAAAGGCCCATTATTGATTCTCTCTTTGGTGACACTTCTAGTGACAATATTTTATTAGCCCTCACCAATACTCTTTTATGTTACTTTTGGTGACTATAGAAAAATGTTTGTCACTAATGATCATTCTAATGGGTTTTTGATGACACATGTGACCGTTGCTATATTTTTTGACAAAAGATATCAGTTTAAGACCAATACTGTTATGGAGTCTTTGTAATTAATATGTTTCCAAGGTCATATTAGTCATAGTACCCACTCATAAGATCTACAAGCAATCTCTAGTGGTTTTCCACAAGAAACCACTAGCAATCTATAACCATTCCAAAATGGATCTATAAGCAATCTCTAATGGTTTCTCATAAGGAAAATATATAAACCATAACCTAGTGACCTTGGCCATTGGTTCATCTCTAGAATCCTTGCTAGAACTATGGGAATTATGTAATTCCCTAGTTCAGTTCATCTCTATGGTTTATTTGCTTAATCTTTGACCCTCAATAGCTTATAAATGATAACTAGTGAAATATTATCATGTGAGTAAATATATTTAATAGTCACAAGATAAAAATCTATGGAAATATTTGGCATGTGAGTAAGATGTCGTGTCACATTTGAAGGTTTAGTACGCCAAGGATGGCTCTCACAACCCAAGTCATGTTCCAGGATGAAGATCTGTAGTTTTAGTCCATAACATGTGGCTTTTGGGTTCTACCTAATCCATCCATGAGGCCCTACCCCATCTTTTCCCTGTGGTAGGGATATGGTGTCCATTTTGAGTTTTGTCACATCATGTATGATTCTTGGTCACTAATCCATGGTTTTGTATCAAAACCCTTGTTGTTGGGATAGAAAATTTGTTTATCGGGATCAGGTTATTTGCATAGTAACCCACATCATTGCATAGCGCCTATGTAGGGAATCGTTAGCCTACATGTGAGATATGGCCACCATGTTGAGGAGGGGCATAGTAGGGATGGATCTTGAGGACCATTCCATGGTATAATGAAAAAACTAGGACTATACATTGTAGAATTTTACTATGGAGCTCATGGTCCATGTGTGTGGTCCCAAACAACTATATTGGCCCTCCATAGGAATCTTTGTCTTGGAAGTAGGATATGGTGCTCATTTTGAAGTTTATAACAGTAGATATGATTCTTGGTGCACGTGATGTGGTTCAATGCCAAAATGTAGGGTATTATGTCATAATATTTGTCAAATGGGGCTCATGAAACATCCTTCTATCCCTTGGACACCATAATGTTCCTGTAAAGGGATCTTTGTCATGTGATCATGATATGATGGCAATTTTGAGTTTGGAATGTTGAGGATGGTTATCATGAATTTAGACACAATCCAAGGTAAAAATATAGAGTTTGAATCAATAACATTTTCCTCTACTGCTCATGGGCTATTTGTGGGCCTCAAGACATCATATAAGCCTTTGCATATGGAATTGTTGGCCTACATGAAGGATATGGTGCCCATTCAAATATTTGTGATAACAAAGGAGAAACGTTGTGAACATATCCATCATAGTGTTGCATGCACCACACCTGGTAAAAAAATGAAGGGGAATGGCAACATAAATCAAGATATCCTTGCATATGCTAAATTAATTCAATACCAACTCTGAATTCACCATTAATTTCATTCTCATTTTCATTGTAATTATCATGGTCATCACCATTAATGTCATTCTCATTTTCATTGTTATCATCATTGTCATTCAATCTAAATGGCACAAGGACCTACTCCAACCATAGACGACATTTAAAAGCTATATTCACTACAACAAATCACCCTTTTAGGGGTGGTTTTGGCTTGCGGTGGTCTTTCTTAAACCCCCTACAAAAATAAATTTAGGCCATTGGGGGCGGTTTTTAAAATCCCCCTAAAAGTTGCGAGAATTAGACTTTTGGGGGCAGTTTTTTAAAAACCGCCCCCAAATGCCCAATGCTTAGGAATTTCTGGGGGGGGGGGGGATTAAAAATACCCCCCCTAAAGTCGTTTTTGAAGGCAATTTTAAGAACCCGCCCCCAAAAAAAAATTCATGAGAATTAGACTTTTTGGGGGTGGTTGTTTTAAAACCACCCCCAAAAGTTTAGTTCTCATAACATTGTTTTTTATTTTTTTGGGGGGGGGTTTAAATACCCCCCCCAAAGATATTTTTCAAGGTGGTTTTAAAAAAAAACCTTGAAAATTCTTGAGATTTGAAATTTTGGTAGCAGTTTGTAAAAACCCGCCTCCAAATGTTAAATTCTCATGACGTTTAGGAAGGGTTTTAGAAAGACCGCCCCTAAATATATGTTTCAAGGTGGATTTTTGAACCCTCCCCCTAAAATTCAAGAGAATTTTACATTTGGAGGCGACCTTTTAAAGACCGTTGCCAAAAGTTCAATTCCCATGAGTTTTTTTTTGGGGGGGGGGGGTTTAAAAGGACCACTACTAAATACATTTTTAAGGTATGTTCTCAGTATCCATCTTCTCAAAGACTACTAAAACTTACCACTAATTACCCTATAATTGACCCCTAATTAACCTCATAATTGACCCCTAATTACCCCCAGTTAACCACTAATCGCACTTAAATGACCCCTACTTGACCACTATTTAGCCCTAAATAATCCATGCTCACCACTAATTAACCCTTTAAAACCTCAAATGGCCCCTAAATTTTTCCAAGGAAAACATCGTGGAGAAACCCAAGAGATGCTTCCAAACATTCATAGATGGCATATTCCCTAGTAAACCCATCGATGTAGAGTAGCGTGCCTCACACATAGGGATTTGAATATACATCATAAGGTGTTACAAGCCGAATAATATATACCGCAACATATACCCTCTTTAAATGTTACATTGAGAGTATTATATTTTTTTCCCTCATGAAAACTAGTGTCCATGATTTGCAATATGTGGTAAAAAGAAGTTTTCTTTGTTGTTCAATTTTCTAAAGCTAAATCTTTCTCTAGACCTCCATTCCTATTAGACGCAATGTTAATTCTATTTGAGTTCAATATAAGTAGCATATTCAAGATTTGTCTCGTTACTATATTGTGTGGCACCTTAAAATGTCATACATCTTGTTTGTGAAATTGTAATGCAAAGTCATTAAGAATGGGAATTTAATGTTAAGATGGAGCATAAACAATCCTTGTTTTTCACTTTGCATGATCCCAAATTATCTTGTGGGAGACAAATATTGTTCTATGCTACTATAACTATTGAATGGGCCATTAGATATGTAATTGTGACCACAATTAAAATCTCTGAAATTGTCCTCACACTTCGTGGGGAAAAAGTTGAGACATTAATTAGTTGGTTCAAATAAGTCTTGCACTCACATCAAGCACTAAAATCCCATCTATATCATATGATAACCCTTATACCTTCCTCTCTTGGAATTCCTCCTCCAGCCAATTATCTATATTTTAAAACAAATAGAGCATGACAACACCATCATTGTGCTCCAACCAATCCTAGTTGATAATATCAATGTTCACAAAATTTTCATATCTAAGGTAGTTAAGAATCTAGCTCTATTGTTCTAGTTGCACCTTTAGTCACCCCAAATATGGCCATGGGGAACATATCATAGTTCTAAAGATAGGGTAGGTATGATTCTCGATGATACACTATATACCATTTTATAACGAGAATCCATCATCAAGAACAATGTTGATGAATTGAAGATGATATTGTTTTTCATCAATGATTCCAAGATCCAAAAATTGATTTAAATTGATTGAATGAACCTCTTTCAACAACAAAATATATATGGAGGTCCCCTCTCATATATTTGTAGTAGAGGAAGCTTAGTGGAGTGAAGATCAAAATATACCATCTCATCTCTCCTTCAATAGCATCTAGCCTTGGTGAAAGATGGATTCTTTAGGACTTCCATTTCTCTCCAAGGGTGTAGCATATCCTTAACATTTTGGTCTTGTGATGCTTTTGAAATGATCTAAGTCATAAGTAGAGAAACCACTTCTTTGAGTTTTTTTCCCTATAATTAGTTGCAACAATATTTTATAGGATCAACAATCAAATCTTTGATCTATGTAAGTAGTATTGAAGGTTATAAACATAGAAAAATAGTGTTTGCAAGCTTTTGTCTTTATCATCTAAATCTAACTTTTTTGTGAAATTATTGAAATAAAATTGCCACTAATCTAGTGAAATTCAAATTGAAATAGACCAGTGTAGATCCATCCTAAACGCGGATCTATCAAGCACCGAGAGGCATCCAATTGTTATTTTTTCAATGGATTTTTATTTGGATGTAAATTTTTATTTTATAAATGGATATGTATTTTTTAATTATTTTTTATTTGGTTTTCATTTTTTATTTTATGAGCCCAGATAAAAAAATTTAGTAAATTTTTATTTTTGGTACATAACGTGACATCGTTACATTACATTACACATCTACCCCATGCTGGGTTGTAGAGCACCTCGCTACTCTCGATGCAATAAATTGGTGCATCTATTATGTGCATGAGTTTGGTGTGTCACTTATGTATGTGAGTTAGTGGGATATATTATGTGCTTGAGTTTGGTGAGTGTATTTGGTGATCAAGGGGTTGTCATCACAAAGGATGCACAAAACCCTTTTTATTTTGAACTAGATACCATGAGTGAAATTTTACAAGTTGGAAATGTGAAAATAAAGTCCATTGGATGTGAAAACCAAGACACTCTTCCAAACATTGTAGATACTATGAGGATATTATTGTGGGTGGAATTTCAAATCTATAGAGAATACAATGAAGGGATAATCAAATCACAAAAATATAAGAACTATATCAACACAACCATGCTTGAAAGTTTGACAAGCATACAATGGAAAATTCAACATGGATGAAGGATAGAATTTCCATATTCAATCTATGTGGTAGAGATTCTATTTGATGGGATTACCTTTAGCAAGTAAAGACAAACAATTCATGAAATCATTCCAATAGGAATACCTCTCTAATACTTATTATGAGGGAAAAAGGTAATATTCCATGAACTAGAATTGGATTAAATGATCGTGGATGGATATATAACAAAAATATTAAAGGTCCTAAGTTATGTCAATCATATTAGAGATGGAAAAGTAAAAATTCAACATCCCTCGAATGTACTACCTCAATACTATAGGGATGGGATTGATGAGCTTTATAAACTTGAAAAGACAATTGGAAATGACAAATATTGCTATGGATAAAACAAAAGTAAACCAATTTTACAAATGAAAAGAAAGAAGCTTAGCTAGTGGAAGAAAGGGTTCAAGCTTCATTGCTTTTGAAAAATCCCAAGGACCTTCCAACAAAATCAACAAACCCAGTCCATACCATCCCCTCCTAATAAGATTGCTCCATGTTATAATTTTATCATTCAAGGCGAGCTAAAGAAAACATTTGATCTTATGGGGCATATGCCATTTCCAAAGCCTATTAGACCACCAGTTTTGAATACTAGTTACATTATCAATGACAATTGCCTTATAGGCCATTTTAGCATTAATGGAACCTGCTTTTGTATTGAAATACCAAACAAGTTTATTCTCAGCATCAACAAGGCGAAGACGTGTTCTGTTAAGTTTCAAGATATAGAAATTCCATTCTAATCCCCATTTGTCTCTAATTCCCAAATCTTGTTCAAGTAACCAATAGTTTGTAGCATTCTATAGCAAATTGGTCGTCAAATATGATTGAGAGCCTTAAAACCTCTACTTTGAAGATAATCCTCGATATCTTGTGATAAATTAAAATCCTCTTCGACACCAACAAATGGGTCATATCCAATCAAAAACTTCTTACCATTGCCCACAAACCAGGTTATGTATTTATTTAGCCATGGATAGACTCTAAAAAATCCTTTCCATATGATCAAAGAATTCCTTGCTAACTTATTCGGAGATATGATCCATTGTATTAAATTATTTTATAGATATTTGTAGTGGACGATCTTAGACCACAATCCCCCTTCAAAAAGACCATGCCAAAGACTCTTTAAAAAAATAGCAGTATTGAACTAGAGCAGGTTCTAATGTTCCAACCATCATCTTTAGTTGACGTCAATGACAATCAATGCTCAACACACAACACCTACTAAAAGCACGGGATGACGCAAAGGAGGATGGAGAAACAAAAGGCATGGCAATAATCCATCCAAACCAAGTACAATATAAGTCTAAGGAGGATTGCATTAATTGATAAATGATTAGGCACCAACCACAAGGGCTTCAAAATAAGCTGAGCAATACAAGGGGTGGGTAATAAATGTACCAAAGAATCCCAATTTTCCAAGGAAAAGGACAATCAACCAATGCCAAATTAGGTGCAAAGCATAGTGCATATAAGATCATTACCATGTGTATGTTGTTCCTATAACTAAAAAGTGTTGTAGCCATAAGCCAATAGGGTGTACCATCCATACAACATCCATCAACTTATCAAATCATGATGCGACGTATGTAGCATAAACTAAACATGTCAATGGCTAGAGAAAGTAACATAGATAATAAGTGTTGTTTAAATGTCAACTTTAACATGAAACTGCAATTACAATAATTGAACCATGTGCTCATTATACCAAAATTGAATCATAATGCTGCTAAATCTATAATGCCAGAAGTTTACTAGAAAATGTACTATTGTTTAAAACACAATGTTTATGTAGTAAACACAAGAATCAATATTCCATTTGTAGAAGGCATACAAGACAATATAAAACAACTATGGTATTGATGTTTTATTAATAACAAAGCCTCATGTATGTTGATTACTAAGATAGCTTTCTGCAGCAACTAGGGATGGCATGTCAAACATAAATGTAGCTGGAATCATAGAAATACGATATAAATTCAAAATAATGCAGGATGACATTGAATGGACTATGGAGGTAAGTGGTCTGCATAAAAAATGAAATTTTGAATGTATCAAGTAGTCAATAAAAAAATGATGTAGGAGCATCGGATCCTAGGCAGATCAGTCCAAGTTGATTGACAGAAGGGAGCTGACCAGAGGGAGTGCCGATGACTGCTGGTGTGTGAAGCAGATTGACTCGTCGAAGTCAATAATTTGAGTAGAAGCTGTCGAAGCAGTCAACATGAGTGAAGGGGTCGAGAGTCGACATGTCAGTGTTGACAAATGACAGTCGATAGTCGACATATTAATGTCGATAGTCGACATATTAATGTCGATAGGCGACAAGTTGCCGCAGAGTCGTGGAAAGGTTGACATGTGTTCGAGCCACAACGTTAATAGGTTTTGGGCATGACCCAAGCGAGGAGGAAGGGGCAGACTGGCGAATCCTAAGAGCGAAGTGAAAGCCGACAGGTGAGTCGAAGCTGAGAAAGGACAATATGGCCGACGAGATGTTTTATTGTAGCATGTCAAAGGAAGCGTAGAAGTCAAGGAGCGTACTTGGAAACAGTTCGGGGTTGCTAAGGAAGTTAATGGAAGTTATTGTAGGTGGGTGAAGACATGGCAGATGTCATCACAGGCCGAGGCTGTGCAAGACGGTCGGGAAACTGACAGTTGCATGTCTACATGATCAGGAAGGATCGGCTGATAGAGGATGTGTGTCTTAGCGATCGCAGTGGTCTCGGGAATGGCAGCAATGCGGTAGAAGACTAGGGAGTTGGATTAGTATAAGGGACTTGGCATTTTGGAGATTCAAGTAGAGAGCCAAAGAGGAGATCGAGCTATAGATTAGAGTTAAGTAGCGAACTGGGAGAGGGTGAGGTTGACACATTAAGAGAGCACACCGTAGTTCCTTCTATATTGTAACGGTTGAGGCCGATAGATAGTTAGTTATTTGTATTTATAGTTATTCCGCATTGTAACCGATTCAGAGAAGTTATTTAAGCCAGCTTCTGGCATGTTATTTGCAGCTCAAATGTGTAAACATTGTGGTTGTGTTGTGTGTATTATTAAGCAAGAACCTTGTTGCGACGGGGTGACTTGCGTCAGTCAGTATCAAAGCCCGTAAGTGAGTCTGGTTCAATCCTATTGAGAAGGAAGAGTAGTGATACCGACTTGACTTGCGTCAGTTGGTATCAGAGCTATAGTATCCTGAGAGTCAAGGGATAGCTATATCAGAGCGGGAAGTGAATCCCTATGCGAAGAAGAACTTCGGGTGATATTGAGCCTGCAGTTGTGTCGAACAACTCTAGCTGAGGTTGGGTAGAGTTGTGCACGACTTATTGAAGTCCGGTTGTGATTAGACGAGTGAGAGTTTCAGCAGAGGTTGAAAATCGCTCACAGAGGCATTAATGTCCGAGGACACAGAGCGCGTAGCGCGACAGTCATAGTTAATCATGAGATGTTCGACGAATGCATCCGAACGATGCGAACTTTGAAAAATGAAGTTGCATCGATCAAATAAATCCAAAGGCGTGGTTTTATTCTTGATGCATTAGACCACAGCGACGAGGAAGTCGAAGAAGTGGAACCACAGGAAGCAGTGGAAGATGAACTAGAACAAAATCTCATCAAGCTTCTGATGGATATGAGAGGTTGGGAAAAGATAGATGTTCGTAAATACTCAGGAAGTCTAGATCCAGAAGACTTGATCGACTGGTTTAGAGGGATGGAGAAATACTTTGACATAGAGAAGATCGAGGATCCTAAGCGGGTTAAGACTGCATGTATGTGGTTGAAGGGTCATGCCTCATTGTGGTGGGACAATGTACAGGCTGACAGAGTCAAGAAGGGCAAGGAGAAAATCAAGACTTGGGACAGGATGGTCGCCAAGCTGAAAGGAAAGTTCTTGTCGAACGACTATGTGATTTCCTTGTTCAGGAAGTTGCAGAACTTTCGACAAAAGGAGATGACCGTGAAGGAGTACATGGAAGAGTTCTACAGATTATCGATAAGATCGAGGCAAACTGATGAAGGAGAAGAAGCTGTCGCTAAATATGTGAACGTCTTGAAATATGCCATTAAGTATGAATTGAGCATGTCTTGATTCAGAGCAGTGGGTGAAGCCTACCAATTAGCTTTGAAGGCAGAAGAAAAACTATCAAGGAAATCCGCAGCGACCAGAGGTAGGATGACTGGTCGGGGTGCGAGAACTGTTACTGCGAAAGGACAAAGTAGCGGTTATAGGAGGGAAACTGTCGAAGATAGTTGACATGCGGAAGGGACATCGACAAGGGAGAAAGTGCAAGATAGCCGACGCGAAGGTCGAGAGAACCGCGGTAAAGGTGTGTATGGTCGAAGTGGTCCATCCGAAAGAAAAGGAGCTAACAGACCAGCCATAATCTATTACAAGTGTCGTGGAGCGGGACACAAGGCATATGAATGCCCAGAGAACCTACATGCTGTAAAGGAGTCGAAACCCACATGTCGAAGAGATGAACAAGTCGACGAGATGGAGGAATCAGCATCCAACAACAGTGGAGATGGCAAGAAGAAAATTCGGGCCATGACAACTAGCAAGACATTGGTTCTGGACGACAGATGCGATGAGCAAGAGCCGACACAGCGGAAGGCGATCTTTCGAACAAAGGTGCGAATCAATGAATGGTGTTGCAAGACCATAGATGATGGTGGAAGCACTGAGAATCTTATGTCAACAGAGGTGATCGAGAAAGCAAAGTTGAGATGTCAAGAACATCCACACCCATACAAGATATGATGGTTGCAGAAAGGACACCATGTGAAGGTGGCCAGATAGTGCTTGATTAACTTCAAGGTTTGGAAGTTAGACGACAACGTACTGTGTGACGTAATCCCAATGGACGCATGCCCTCTGTTGTTAGGAAGGCCATGGAAATATGATCGGAAAATGAACTATGATGGTCGAGCCAACACAGTCATAGTGTGGAAAAATGGCATGAAGAGGAGTCTTAAGCTAAAACCGGAGGAGCAAGCCGACAGTAAGCAGGGCGAGAGCAACTTTTGGGAGAAGTGCGTGATGATGTGTTCAGCAAAAGAATTCCTTGCAGAAGAGGAAAAAAAATTCAGATGTTATGCGATCATTCCAAAAGGACCATGTGTCGAGAGTGTGACAATGGAGAAAATTCTGGTCGAAGTTGGAAAGATGCTCAAAGAATTTCGCAGCATAGTGGTCGATGAGACACCGACAAGATTGCCGCCGACAAGGAGCATATCCCATTAGATCGACTTGATTCTAGGGTTGAGTATGCCAAACAAAGCATCGCATAGGATGAGTCAAATAGAAGGTCAGGAACTCAATCGACAGGTCCAGGAGTTGTTGGACAAAGGGTTGATCAGAGAGAGTCTGAGTCCATGTGCGGTACCAACAGTATTAGCGCCGAAGAAAGGTGGAGAATGGAGGATGTGTACAGACTCCAGAGCTATCAACAAGATCATGATCAAGTATCGGTTTCCATTTCCGAGAATGGACAACTTGATGGATTGTTTGAGTGGAGAGAAGTACTTCATGAAGATAGACCTAAAGAGCGTATATCACCATATTCGGGTAAGAGAAGGGGACGAATGGAAGACAACATTCAATACAAAGGAAGGGTTGTATGAGTGGTTAGTCATGCCGTTTGGATTGACTAGTGCACCCAGTAGGTTCATGCGATTGATGAATGAAGTACTGAAACCATTCTTGGGAAAGTTTGTCGTAGACTATCTAGATGACATTCTGATTTTCAGTCAAACCAAGGCAGAACACTTGGGGCACATTCGACAGGTATTGCAGAAGTTGCAGGAAGATAAGCTGATGGTGAACCTACAAAAATGTTTCTTCATGAAGGAAGAACTGGTATACTTGGGATTAGTAATCTCAGGTAAAGGGTTGTTTATGGACCCAGAAAATGTGAAGGCGATATTGGATTGGCCTGAACCGATAAGCGCGATTGGAGTGAGGCGTTTCCATGGACTTGCCACTTTCTACAGGAAGTTCATCAGGGGATTGGGGATTCAGTCGTATTTGTGCACCATTGACATAATGTATGCGCAAAGGGGAGTTCAAGTGGATGGAAGCAGCCCAACGAGCTTTCAACAAGTTAAAGGAAAAGGTCACTGAGAGCCCAGTGTTGGCGCTCCCATATTTCGACAAAGTTTTCCAGGTCAATTGCGATGCAAGTGGAATCACAATTGGAGCAGTGTTGAGCTAAGAGGGCCAACCAATTGCATTTTTTAGTGAAACGTTGGATGATGCGAAGTGGAAATATTCAGTTTATGACCAGAAATTATATGCTATTGTCTAGGCATTGAAGAAGTGGAGCCATTATTTGTTGCCCAAGGAATTTGTGTTGTACACAGATCACCAAGCACTGAGATATCTGAATACTCAGTCAAATTTAAATCAGCAGCACATGAAATGGGTCAAATTCGTATAGGGATATACGTTCATGTTGTGACATAGATCAGGCAAGTCGAATAAGGTTTTCGATGCACTGAGTAAAAGAGTTGCATTGCTGAACATTGCGACAGTTCAGGCAACAGGAATAGAGTCGGTGAAGACAGAGTATGAGACCGATGGATATTTTGCGAAAGCATGGGAAGCTTGTCGCTTACCATGGAGTGTTGACAGGATTCCATACTTGGATTATTTTATCCAAGAGGGATATCTATTCAAGGGACGACAGTTGTGTATTCCTATAGGATCAGCGTGAGAGAACCTAATCCGAGAGTTGCATAGCGGCGGATTAGCGGGTCATTTTGGAATCGACAAGACTAAGGCATTGGTTGAAGAAAAGTATTATTGGCCAGGAATGGCGACAGATGTCGGAAAGTGGGTTCGACATTGTAGAGTTTTCCATTTGGCAAAAGGAAGAAGTGAGAACATGGGGTTGTATACACCGTTGCCGATATCGAATACCCCATGGGAGCAACTGAGCATGGATTTTGTGCTAGGATTGCCGAAGACACAGCATGGGAGCGACTCAATATTTGTTTTAGTCGAAAGATTTTAAAAAATGGCACACTTTATTCAGTGTCGGTAGATAAGTGACGCCACGAGCATTGTTGTACTATTCTTCAAAGAAGTAGTCAGATTGCATGGGTTGCCGAAGAGTATCACATCAGATAGAAATAAAAAGTTTATGGGGCATTTCTGGAGAACCCTATGGAAGAAACTGGACACTAGGTTGCAGTTTAGCTTGGCATATGATCCGCATACAGATGGATAGACCGAGGTGGTAAACAGAAGTTTGGGAAACCTTCTGAGATGTTTGACAGCTGACATACCCAAGCAATGGGAGAACGTGTTGGTGCAAGCGGAGTTTGCATACAACAATTCTGTGAATCGGTCGACAAGTTTGAGCCCATTCCAGATGGTTCAAGGAAGAAGCCCACTAGGAGTGGTGGATTTAGTCGAGTTTCCGATAAAAACCAGGAAGAGCACAAATGCTGAGTCATTCATGAAGCACATGAAAGAAGTTCATGAAGATGTACGAAAGCACATAGAAAAGAGCAATGCGACATACAAGTCCAGAGCCGACGGGAAGAAGAGACTACAGTCGTTCAGTGAAGGAGACTTGGTCTACGCACACTTGCAGAAGGAGAGATTTCCGATAGGGACATATAACAAGATGAAGCTGAAGAAGATTGGACCATGTAAGATCTTGAGGAAAATTTCAGAAAACGCTTATGTGTTGGAGCTGTCGAATGACTTGAACATTTCACCAACGTTCAATGTCTCAGATCTATACAAGTTCGAAGAAGGTTCAAGCAGGGGAAGTGTAGAAGTGTCAAACATCGACTGGACCACACAGATTCTAGATCGACACAAGTAGGAGATTGCAGAAGTAATAGAGGAACGCGAAGTCGGGCGTACGTGCAGTTCGTGAAGGAAGGAATACTTGGTGCGATGGAGAGATGATGAGTTGCAGGAGGCGACATGGATTTCCAAAGAAGAGGTCAAGAGAGTGACGGAGCAATTGAGTTCTTTTTCACCTGTGGAGTCTGATGCAGGAGCATCGGAGCCTAGGAAGATCAGTAGAATTTTATCGACAGAAAGGAGCAAACCAGAGGGAGTGCCGACGACCACTAGTTTGCGAAGCAAATTGACTCGTTGAAGTCAATAATTCAAGCAGAAGTTGTCGAAGCAGTCGACAGGAGTGAAGGGGTCGAGAGTCGACATGTCAGTGTCGATAGATGATAGTCGATAGTCGACATATTAATGTCGATAGGTGACAAGTTGCCACAGAGTCGTGGAAAGGTCAACATGTTGTCGAGCCGCGATGTCGATAGGTTTTGGGCACGAGCCAAGCTAGGAGGAAGGGGCGGACTGGCGAAGCCTAAGCAGGAAGTGGAAGCTGACAGGTGTGTCGAAGCTGACAGAGGACAGTATGGCCGATGGGATGGTTTACTATAGCATGTCAGAGGAAGCGTAGAAGTCAAGGAGTGTACTTGGGAACAATTTAGGGTTGCTAAGGAAGTTAATGGCATTTATTGTAGGTGGGTGAAGACATCGCAGATGTCATCACAGGAAGAGGCTATGCCGCAAGGTCAGGACACTGACATTTGCAGATCTGCAGGATCATTTAAGGATTGACTAACAGAGGTTGCATGTCTAGGGGATCGCAGTGGTCTAGGGAATGGCAGCAGCGGGGTAGAAGACCAGGTAGTTGGATCAGTATAAGGGACTTGTCATTTTGAAGAGTCAAGCAAAGAGCCGAACAGGATATCGAGCCATAGCTCATATTTCAGTAGCGAACCAGGAGAGGGTAAGGTCGACACATTGAGAGAGCACACCGCAGTTACTTCTGTATTGTAACAGCTAAGGCCGACAGATAGTTAGTTATTTGTATTTACAGTTATTCCACATTGTAACCGATTAAGAGAAGTAATTTAAGCCAGCTTCTAGCATGTTGTTTGCATCTCGTCTATGTAAACATTGTGGTTGTGTTGTGTGTATTGTTAAGAAAGAACCTTGTTGCGATTGGGCGACTTGCGTCAAAAGAGAACGTAATTTATGCATTAATGAGGAAGTAGCTAGAATCCCATCTTTAAACTAGATAGATACATGAGTATTAATTTAGTAATTTCTGATGTGCAATGAAAGAAGATTACATTAAATTGTTGTTGTCTTTTGGTTTTGTTGCAATGTGTCTGAGGCTAAAAGAAAGATCGTGTTGTCTTTGACCAGTCTTTGGATTTTTTTCGTCCTATAAGTTTTTCCTATGTGTGAGCCAAATTGAAAGATCTTGGGTCCTAACTTCTTGCAAATTCCAACCATTAAAACATTGACCACGTTGTTTACTAGATATCTGAATGCATGTGCAAAATAAGGGAAAATATGAGAGATTTAGAAAAATACATAACAAAAAAATAGTAAAGAATGTAAAGCATAGTCGTTGATCTATTTCATAAACTGTCAAACACAAAAGCATATCTTCTTTTTTATTTTATAAATGCTTGTCTATCTTTAGCTGGAAATCTTAAGGCATAAATACAACAACTATAGGAAAAATCTTGAAAGACAAAGGAAATAATTAGGAACAGAATGACAAAAGCACACAGCATAGCTAATTTGTAGGATTGTTTTTTTCAAATACTTTTGAAATGTAGATAATGTTTATTCTAGTTTGCACCTAATAAATCAGAGCTAAATTCCATTCACTTATGTGTTTAAAAGGTTCAACTGGTGTTCAAACGAACTGTGTGTTGATGTGCACCCTTGAATCATTGGTGGCTTATGGTTTCATTGTTTGCAAGTTTAGCAAAAGCATATAAATTTGTTCTAGGGATGTATTATGTGTAGAGGAAACATGTCAATTTTCAATGTCTTTAAGATCTTGTAGGAGAGTGCATCAAATGTACTAAATATTAGTGACTGCAAATTGACAAAAAATGCAAGATCCAACATAAAGAGTGAAAACAAAATAAAATTACATCTAATTTATGAAAGATACAATACATTCAAATACTTCAAAACTAAAAGTTATAGAACCAAGAATATCCTTGGGTTTGACACAAGGACAAGCAACAAGGAAACTTTTAAGAAGACTATAATATTTGTTAGTTGTGGACGATATTGGGCTTGAGAGATTTGTTAAGCGAGTAAGCAAAGTCTGAATGTATAATCTTCGGATATTCAACAAATGAAAAATAAACAAGCATGAATTAGTCAAATAATAATTGAAACAGGAAGTACACTTTTTTACTAGTATTACACAAGACATATAGTACAAGATAATAGTGAGCAGGATTTTAAATATGCAACATACTTCTCCATCGGTGTTATAGAAAGAGCTACTACCTCCATGAGGCATTTTGCACTAGTTTTATAGTGATAGCTATTATTCAAGAAGATTCTAAG
The DNA here is from genome assembly GCA_027924585.1 of Larix kaempferi. Lineage (NCBI taxonomy): Eukaryota > Viridiplantae > Streptophyta > Pinopsida > Pinales > Pinaceae > Larix > Larix kaempferi. The sequence continues at coordinate 1,663,427 of BSBM01000704.1, forward strand.
ATTTACATATCACTCCTAAGAAATTGGGGCTCAATCTTATTAACTTAGCTGTCAAAAGGTCCAATTTTTGTTCAAAGGAGATTTGTCCTACTATGTAACCTTGGATCAATGGTGGCCTATGGCTATTTGCAAACCTATCATAAGCATCTAGGAAATGGATCCAAGTGTAACTAGGTTTTGGAAGATCAAATTTCAATAACAATGGTGTTGCAATATAGTTGATTGTTTGTAAAAATTGGGGGAAACACGTTGGAAAGAATTTTGTCTCTTTAGAAGCTCGAAGATCAAGATAACAAATGTACTAAATATCAATTAATTTCTTTTGAAAAACACAGTCTATTAAGAGATTTTATTCTAGATTGATTTATAATGTTGCAGAAACTAATATCATTTTACAGAATGCATAGTCATGTATCTAGCTACAAAAGATGGCATAATAGTTGTACATTTGAATTCAAATAGAAATATAAACAACTTTAGACGTTCGTAGTTATCCAGAATTGGCTAGGATTGCAAAATACATAATAAAGAGACACAACAAAAGAAAACAACATGTTTTGTAAAAGATAATAGACATTGAGATACTTCAAAATTTAGATTTATCAAACTAAGAATGTTAATGATTTACATCTTGGTTCCAATACAAGCACACACATTGAGATAAGTTATAAGAAGACTATAAAATCAAATACAAACAACATATTTTCCAAAATGAGATACATGTATTTAGGTATCCAAAATTGACTAAAATTAAAAGTTGCAAAATCATGTATCTAGTTACAAAAATTGGTACATTAGGTGTACATTCCAATTGAAATAGCAATGGTTTCAGTTTCAAATATTCCTAGTTATCCAATGTTGACTAGAATTGCAAAAGCTAGAATAAAATGTTTCTACCTATCCAAAATTGATTACAATTGTAATTAGAGGATTCTAAAGCATGTATCTAGTTACAAAAACTAGCACATCAGGCCAGGGATAATTTTAAGGACACATACGTATTTAAAAGTGTATAAACCTTGGCGAATCTTACCAACTCTTAAAATGTCAACTATAAAATATTTGGTGATATTTTTCTAAAATCATTTCAATTTCTAAGGATTTTATATAGTTTATATAATAATTTGGAGATTTTTAGAGTGAAAAAAATTCACCCCATAAAATTTGGGCGAAATGGGGCTTCAAAAAATGCAACTTGGCAAATATTTTTTTGGAAAAAAACATGGAAAAATATCCCATGGGCTAAATTTCGCTCCTAAAATTATCCTTGCATCAGATGTACATTTGAATTCAATTAGTAACAACAACAATTCATATGATCTTAGTTATCCCAAATTGACTAGAATTGAAAAGCATAGAATAAAGTTAAATAATAAGAGAAAACAACACATAATTTATGAAAGACAGTAGATATTCAGATACTCATAAATTGAGATTTATAAAACTGGTAATACTGATAATTTACATCTTGGTTATGATACAAGGACAAGCATGGAGACAAGTTTTTACAAGACTACAAAATCAAATACAAATACTATATTTTCAAAAATGAGATAAATTTTCTGTTCAAAGTCTTAACAAAACTGCAAGATCAAATACAAACACTAGGTCTCCCAAAATGGAAGTCTCATTTTACAATGTAATGGTTGTCAAATTTTAAAATAAAGACACATAGTTCTCATGTGATGATCAAAGTTTCTTGATTTCAACAATAATGGTGTCTATTGCCAAGGTGAACAAGGCTTGTTGGCATAGTCTTTGTAAATGAAAAATTGTGGATGAGATTCTTTTTGCATAATCGTCGTAGGAAATCTCGACAATTGTTGGACAACATTCTTTGAGTTTTGTATTTAGTAGAGTACATTCCATTGTACCATTTTCTATCTCCAAATTGCATTCTACAACATGTTGATATTTGCTTGTTGTTTGTTGTTTGCAATGTGCATAGTTCAATGAGTTGTGAACCATTGGTTGAACACATTCACTACAAATTAATTGAATTGAAGGTGAATTTTTTTTCTTTTTCTTTTAGCAAACCTAGTATCTGCATATAGAAACTATAATCACTATTTGGTCTATAATGACTAGAGAAAATAGGAAAGAGAACCTAACATTATTAAAAGATAGGAATACTACTAGCATATATGTATAGACTAATTGTATCTATTTTTTTCCCTAGTATTTTTGGGAAAAAAAAGGTAATAGAGTAAAATATCAAAGACTATTAATAGGTGGGGAAATAAAATATGATAGAAAAGTCAAGATAACTAGGTACCTGGATATTTGACTAGATGATTGCAATAAAACTTTGTTTTGCAAAGTCATCATTGATAATAAAGACAAATGTTTACAAAGATAACCATATGGTGTGGCCTCCTTTAAGACCATTTCTGGAAACATTCTTAAATAGGTATAGTGGTGTGACATTGCATGTTAGTTGTTTATGTATTTGCAAGAGAAGATCCTTGCAGATTTCATGTATTTGCAACTACAATATATTTATAAAATATGATTAACATGTGGGCAAAAATTTAAAGGCATTAGAGCTAAATGCATTTTTCAATAACAACAAAGAAAAAGTAATTGCAAATTGATGGAAAAAAACAAATATTTTTGTGAAGGGAAATCAAACTTATAATTGCATGATCATTCATTGTTTCTTTATCTTTAATATTTATTTCATATTGTCTATTGTTTTGTTGGTATCCAATAACAATCACTGTGATAGAGCCAACATAGTATGTATTGTCTAATGTCACTAGGGAAAATTTTAAGGATCCATAATTTTCTTAAAATGTAGAAACTTTGGCAAATCTTACTAATTATCAAATTTCCAACCATAAAATGTTTGGCCATAATTTCAAAAAAAAATTCAAATATCCAATGGCTTTATATAGTTTTTTTACAATTTTGGTAGCTTTTAGAGTAAAAATTTGTAATCCTACAGAATTTGGGTGAATCATATTGGAAAAAAATGGAAAATGGAAAACATTTTTTTGAAAAGAAACCTCGAAATTATCCCATGGGATGAATATCACCCCTAAAAATTTCCCTAGATGTCTGTAATTCCTTTATAGTGGTATATGGTGGAAGTTTACAATTTTTGCAAACTTGTTCTATAGTTTTAACTACAATTTTCTACAATAGCAAAATGCGATATTTTTCATCTCCTCTGCATATGGTCCTTTTTTCTTCAATGCAAATTCGATGATTCTAACACTCTTTCCAAGGGAGAATTGATCAATAAAATGGGATATCAATTGATTGTTTATGTTTTTTGTTATTGTCATCTAGCCATGTTTCTCCACCAAGCCTGCATGAAACAATTATAATTTAGTAGGTGAATTTGATTCTTGTTTTGGCTAGGTCCATACAGTTCCAACATATCTCCCTCGAAGATGCTATTGTATGTTGTTGAACATGGCTAAATAATAGAGGATGGCTGCAATGATAATTTTTTAGGTCTGCAATTGTCAATAGACAGAAAACATGAAGAGAATGATAAACGTTTGTACTACTATTGTTGCAAGAAATACTAGATGATAGACTAGTATCCAAGAACAATTGCAATGATTTTTACCTCTTTTTTTCTATCATTGTTTAACATTTTCTCTATTGTATAATGATGAGTCCAATAGGCATAAAAGACGTTGAACATAATATCATTATTTTCTAGGTTTGTCCAAATGTGATCAAGCATTGAGCCAATGTTGGTTGTTGTTATAGTTGTGTGTAATTTGAAACCATTGGTTTTCATGAATGATTCTAGCTTCCTTTTTTATATATTATTTTGTAAGATGTCAATATTCAAATTGTTGACAATTAGAATCTTGTTATTTTGTTGAGTGTTTAATAGGATGGAATTAGAGAAGTTAAAAAGAGTATCGAGTGGAGTATGGGGTGTATTGTAAATATTCACTTCTTTGAAATCTTTATTGTTGATCTAGAATTCAGTTACAATTGCTTCAATGTACTTTGTTGCATGATTTTATGAGCTGTAAATCATTATTTTTTTTTTGAAACATGTGGTAATGCAATGGATGGAGGATGCTCCTAGGAAATTGTATTTTTATGTAAACATATGTAATACCCCAATTTTGACCCTTAGGAAATATTGGCTCTAATGTAAATATTGTAAATACGCGATGTATGTTTCCCTAGCGTGGAGCTCAAGGCCAAGGCCCCGCTAGTTTATGCTCGGACTTTATTTAATTTAGACACGCTTGATATTTTGTTACCCACGTGCTATTAAGCCATGGGATATTGTAAATTGATGTAAATGTTTAATATGGAAATAAAATACCAAAAACTGGCTATGGAGGCAACGAATGAGAAGGGGCCACGTGTATCCACTAGGGAGTGGTGAGGGGGCTATGGGAGTAAACCCTAGGCTTCCATTTGTCATTATGAGAACCCATTGACTTCCCTAGGTGACATTAATGCCTGCTGTAAGAAGGTGGTTGAGATTTCAGCCCATGGCTTCAATGGAGCATGGGCAGCCCTGAAATTCGTATGGGTGGGCATGGGCTCTGATTGCTTGGGTAAGAAGTCACTCAACCTCATGGGAGGTTGCTTCATTCTCACCCCAGTCCATTGTGAAACTATCTAGCATCATTCCCATCCAAAAAAAGGAGTCAAAGCAGTGAGGAAACCAGAAAATCGCGACCTTGAGAGAACCCAGTTTTTGAAAGACCAAAAACGTCCAGATTTGGCATGGGACAAAGAAATCCAATGGGGAATCCATTAGCATGAACCTTGGGGCGAATTTGGGAGCATTATCTACCCCGAAATCAATGGCAAAAACCCAGTTTTTGCAGCTCAGAAAACGAGTGACGGATTTGAGTATTTGGTGAGCAGAATGGTGAGAAATGAAGTGAGGATTGACTATGCAGAGGTTGGGTATGCTTGATAAACCCTGTGAAGGCTAGGATCTCAAGGATCAGCAGCTGGACCTTTCTATGCCCATCCTGAAGAGCACTGGAGGGAAGAGTTGCCTGAGGGACTGTGTAACAGAGAAGGGGATCTTCCTTGTGTTGGATGTGGTAGGTAATGTGGGTTCCTGACTGTTGAGCCCACTTGAGATGCCTGTAGCTCTGTGGTTGAGCTCACTGGCTTAGCACTACCCTCCTCTATCTGCTTGGATGCTTGACTGAAGCCATGGCTATGAGTGAACCCAGCTAGTCCTCCTTAGCGGATACACAGCCCAGCTCGGGGGTGACCTCTCAGCTAAAAGAACACAAGCTGGACAGAGGTCTATGGTTGGGAGGAACGTTGCTCTTCCATAGCCAGTCGTTTGGACCCTTACAATTCAAGATGAGTAATCTGTGATTTAATTTATATACAGTATGTGTTTTGCAATGCATTCATGATTAATGGAACGAAAGGCGTCATGTTTATGCAATATGATAATTAATGACTGTTGTTTATCTGTTGAATGCGTGAGGAAACTATGGGTATATGTGAAGTTTATTTCCGCTGTGTTTAAATTGAGATGAATCTGCATTTGGAAGTTTTAAATTGCATGCGTTATGAGCCAAATTATTGGGGCTAAGCCTGCCATAAGCCCGTGTGTTGTTAACGTTTCCCTTCCTTGCACTTGATGATGGAAGGGGGCGTTACAACATAGTTTCTTTGGGAACTAAATTTGCATGGGTTTCTTGGAGGCATAGAATATATGCCTACATCAATTCATTGTCACTGATGATATTTTTTATATGCAATGGAAGACTTTAGGTGTTCAATGAACATATAAGAAAACAATTATGTGTTACTAGTGCATGGAGTCCATATTTAAATTGCTAGTGAGCATGGTTTTGAAGTCTATCCATTTCAAAAGATTTTTTTTTAACAAATTGAAAAGAAATTGTTCTAATCTATTTATAAGATAAGATATTGGATATTTTTCACACATGAAAATGTAGTATAAACAAGTCCATCTTTCTTGATTCCCTATGAATTGTTGGTGCACATTTTAATTGAATAGGGAATTGTTCTTGAATACATGCCCTCTCTATTTACAAGTGTTGTTTGTATAAATATTCTTTTGATAGGTTTCCAATTGTGCATGACGAAAGGTGTATATAGATGTTGCATTGTAACTTGTTGGGAAAATCCAATCATTGGATATGAAAATTCTATCAACAGAATATCTGTTGTTCCTTGTGTATAGTGTTTGAAGACACCTTTATGCCATTTACTAGACAGTCTTCAAGTGCATAATTTCCTTTGACCAATTCAACAAGTATATTTTTCTTAAGTACAATTGCAGAAGGAAAATGCATTGTCTTGTGTTCAAATGTATTCTTTTCCACTGAATCAATTTTTTTATCATGTGCTATTAGCGTAATTCCCTTTTATTGCACAATAGACAACATTTTCTTGCTATAGTCTTGGAAATTCTTGCTATTATGGAAAAGATAAGGATATGTTGGATCCTTTGGTGGGTTGTTTTGGCAATGTTTGTTTAGGAAGTCAATATCATCTTTTTTTTGTGAGCATGTTCTAATTTTTTTCAGGATAGACATGAATACTTTGTCTGGGAAAAGGATGTACAAAATTTTTTGTTGTTGAAATTTTGGTTGTTCAAAAATACAAGAATCATGGACAGGTTGTGCTTGGAAAAGGTCGCCACAAAATATGATGTCTAGATTTACAAATGGTGTTGTTAGAGTGTGCATAATTTCTCACAGTATTTTGTCTATCTTGTACAACATTCGAACACCAATTAATGATACCTCATCCATAAACAATAGTCAAATTTGTTGGTATTATTTTGTTTATAATGTATTTGAATCTAGCAGAAACATATTTGATGAATTTAGGGGGAGTCATAGCGCTAAATGGACTGTGATTCCATTTTCATTGTGTGCATCTTTTCCAATGAATGCGACTATAATTCTCTTTTTTTCAAAGGGTTGCTTCGGATGTCTTTGGGATAAAAGTGCAATAAGCCATCATAAATTTCTTTTGCAATAAATTTTTTCATGTGCTCGCACCTCCAATCAGAAACAAATAGATTGGTGTGTTTGGGATGTTTTTTTTTCTCTTTTCAATCATTTTCCACCAACAAGACTAACACATTTATTAAAATATTTTATTAAATAAGTACAAATAAATAAATAAACTCTTTCAACATTAGATCAACTATAACCAAGTTTAGAAATATTTCAATAGTAGAAAGTTGAACATTTAATGAAACACTAAATTTTTTGTATAGTAATATATAACAAGAAAGGGAGATGATACAATAAATGTGTAGGTGATTGAGGCCCCAAAGTGTTTCCATTATTTGACAATTTTTTATCATTTTTCGGACCCCAAATTTTTGAGGGTTTTTTGAGGCTCTAAATAGTGTTTTTTGGTAATTTGGGGGACCAAAAGTTTTTATGGCATGCCCTAACCCCAACAAAGGTTGTAGTTTTTTCCATTGAGCCATATTGAACCCTAGATGGAGATTGAATGCAAAAGTTGTTTCTCAGTGAAGTTTGCTAGCCACTTTAAGGCTATCACATCATCAACACATCTCTCTTCAGAGATGCCACCAGTCAAACTAATTTGTAATGCTTGTAGTTTATAATGTTTTTCCAGTAAGGTTTTATAGTTTTATTGTGAGCTTTGCAAAATATTTGTGTATGTTTCCATTTTTACAATGTTACTTAATCTCTAAATAATCTAGATAAATAGAAAAACATGTATATAATACCAAAGGTTTTGGACTTGGAACTTTTATCTTATTATATGTCCTTCCCATGATTTAACATAAATATGGATTCTTTAACATGGAATGTTTAAACATAATGATATAGGAGAAGAAGATTGAAATTAACCATCAAAGTAAATTCATTGTGTTTGTAATGCATAAAAAAATATTTGAGATGTCTTAAAAATAGAAAAATACAAAGTTGAATTGCTTAAAGCAATTTTTAAAAACTACTTTAAATATTTTGATATAAAATTAGAAAAAACAAAATAATATTAACCAAATTAATCTAAACCAAAAATAATAATAATTAAACCCAACCACTATGGAAAGGTTATTAATATTTCCCTTAAACATCATTGTTACACTTCATTTGAATGGTGATACTCATAAATGTTGGTTTTTTTACTGTATTGACAAATTTGTTATTTTAATGGCAAGTTCATGACTTTCACTTTATAATGAATGAAGTGAAAAGATGAATCTCTTTATTGCTTTCCGAAATGTCATTTCATAATAAGTATTAGTATTAAATATTAATAATAATATTATTAATGTATTTAAATATATTTAAATATTATTTCTTTTTTTATGGGTTAAGTTGAGAGGATGCCTCCCAACGTTACCAACATCAACACTCCCTCTTAGCTAGGGAGGTATCATTATGCTGGAACATATCTAGTCACGACTTGTCTTAAACATCTCGTCATTGTAAGGAAGGTCTTCAACATAATGCAGTGTGTCGAGAAGTGTCAATCTCCCTCTATCTCCCTCTCAAGAGAGAGTCGCATCAATGTCTCATCAATGCTACAATTATCAATACTCCCTCTCAATGAGGGAGGAATTTGCATGAATACATCTGAAGCATAAACGTATTCTTCTTGCATTGGAGAGGTATGTTATAAGATTTCATAAGTGATGAGTGAGAAGCTAGGGATTAATCTCCCCATCTTGTCATAGGATGGCTAGGAGAAGGAATTGTCCCATTTTGATTCATGATTTGATGAGTGAGAAAATAGAGACTAATATCCCCATCCTATCATAGGATGGCTGTGGGAAGGCATTGCCACGCTTTAAGCATTCTTAGGGACTAATATCTCTATCCCGTCATAGGATGTCTGAGAAAAGACACTACCCTATTTTGAGTCGTCTTAGGGACTAATATCTCCACCCCATCACAAGGTTTCTGAGAGAATACATTGTCCCACTTGACCCACCCCTAACCAAGTCTCATGGAAAACAGTGGGGAAATGCTTGATGCTCAACATCTAGGACGATAGTGTGTGCAACTGGTGGCTAATCTTCCCACCCCGTCACAGGATGTCCGAAAGAGGTAACTTCCATACTTTGAGCCATTCACCCCTATCAAACTCACATGGATAATATTGGGGGAACACCTTCTCAATGCATCAACAGTACTCATCGAGGGCTAGTCTTCCCACCCCATCATAGGGTGGATGGGAGCTTATAAAACTCTACCTCTGGTCCATTCACCCCTAGCTAAGTCGCATGGCTAACATTGGGGAAATGTCTGCTTGATGCTGCAGCCTGATGCTGCAAACATTCATCTTCAAGATCATCATATATCCCTCTGTGTTGGGTTTCCTTGCTCCATCTACATCTGAGCATCATGCTTGCTTTGTATATGAGCATCCTTCTCGCTCTGCATCCAAACATCTTCCTCCCTATGCATCTGAGCATCCTGCTTGCTCTAGATATGAGCATCTTTCTCCCTCTGCATTTGAGCATCATGCTTTCTCTATATCTGAGCATCTTGCTCCCTCTACATGTGAGCATCCTGCTTGCTCTGCATCTAAGGATATTTCTTCCTCTGCATCTGTGCATCCTTCTCCTTCTTCATAGATGCCATATTTTTGTACTGGGATCTTAATCTAACTCCCTATCACAAATGAGTTCCTCTTGCTCCTTATTAATCCTAAAATCATCATCAATATTGGAGTACTAAGCTTCCTCTTGATGTTGAGCCTCACTGTTGCATCCTGGGTAGCTGCTCCCTCTGAATATAGAATTCCATTTCCATGCTATATTCATCATTGAAAAACTCTTATGGTTTGAGTTATTCATGTCATCACTTTGATTTGGAATCCAACTCATCCTTCATTCCATGCTTGAGCTTCCACATAGGATCTCCATGAGAGGAGTAAACCAAAATTAATTAACCATTTATGCTAATCATCAACAAAACATCATCTTTAAGTAAATAAGGCTTATTAATCAAGACATTAAATACTTATCTTTATTTTTGACATCCTTTATTTGAAATCATTGTTTTAACTTTGGTAAAAGAATTTTTAATGTGTGCATATAAATCACCCAATCAATTGGCAAAGCCATGTGTTGGAAAAAAACTGTGTTCATATGTGAAAGCCCGCATACAAAACCATGTTTATATGTGAAAGTCCACATACAAAACCTATCCATACTAAATAGAAATTAGTAAATACTATATACTAATGAAATACCATAGGCCAATACCCTCACAACTCTAAACCACTAACCACACATCTCTTTATTGCTTGCTGAAATGTAATTTCATAATAAATATTATTATTAAATATTAATAAAAAAATTATTAATGTATTTAAATATTATTTCTTTTTGTTGGGCCGAATTGGGAGGATGCCTCCCGACGCTACCTAACACCAACAATAATTTATGGTATGATAGTATGTTATTTTAACTTGTGATGCAAATATTTAGATTCAATACTTTTCGTATTAAAACAACAATTTTTAAATTTCAAGACAATTTATATGGAAATATGTATATCCATACTTTTCATATTAAAAAAATAATTTCAAAATTTCAAAACAATTTATATGGCAATATGTAGAGTCATACTTAATCAAATGGTCACCAGAAGTCATAAAATTTGCTTTCTAACATTTACATACTCCTGTAAAAGCAATGTTAGTCAACGATTATAAGGTTGTGAAGTTTCCATGAATAATTATGCCTTTGAGGGTAGTAGAATTTCTTCAAAAGGAATCATACAGAATCATGACACTGGAAGCACGTTACAATTTGGCGTAATATCCAAGTTCCCACATTAACATGGATATCAAGTCAATCACCCATGGAAAACGCCTGTTAACCATGAACTTCACGATGTATGTGGCTGCAGATCCCCAACAAGGAATGCCTTGCCATCTTCTGTACAGTTTTATGATTTGCATTACTCATAAGATAAGTGGGTATCGTAGTCATGTAAACCATTACCTTGGATGACGCCATCATAATTGAACTTGAACCTTCTGAACTTTTTTTGATTGCCCTGCTCGGTTCCTAGAATTATTCCTTCTAAGATCAGTTTTGTACTTTATTCAAAGATAGGTTGTCATTGGAAAGGTTTCATTCTCCTTCTGCTGCCATTTTGGTGGATTCAGTACCACCAGATTTTTCACAGTGGGAATTTTCAGGGCACCCTACTAATTCACTTCTCTTTCCCAACCACAAAATGATGTCTGAAAATACCAATTCAGTGCGCTCTATGGGTTTTCCTTAGGTCAAGCCATGCCACATATCCGGGTACAGTTTCAGTGTCTTGTCGGAGCTTTTAGTAGAAGAATACAGTAATTTTCGTACAAATGGTTCTGTTACTTTATCGTCTTTTCCATGAACAATAAGAAAAGGCAATCTCACCTACATGATATAAATCATTACGACCATGATTAACCTCTCTAGAGAATTTATGATCCATATATAGCTCGATTCAATTCAATATTAGAATCTTGTACCTCATCCATCCATTTATTTATGTCCAAACTTGTCATGAGGAGCTCGTAACCCATATTTAGACGAGGCATTCCTTGATAAACGTATGGATTTGTCCAAATATCTATTCAGGTTCAGATATTAGAGTAGGCTTAAATATTTACAAATTGGTATAAGGAACTAAATAATATGACTAGTAATACAAGTCATTACCTTATGTTTCTTTTATGGGTCCTTAAATCCATGTCTATAATGTCCTTAGTGAGTACAAGCTTCCAAGTTGGAATTATGGCAGTTAGCTTCTTCAATATGCTGATAACCAAGGGATGAGATTTTACTTCTTCTGCTAACTGTAAATGTATGTAGGTATAAATTAATATGTATAAATGCTAGCTTTTGTTCAAAATAATTTAAACTGTATATCTTCTAACATGGAAGTAGCTACAACGGATTAAATCAACTCTTTAAATTATAAAATTCTTAACAATTATGTCCAAACTAATAAACCTATGTAAAATCTACCTTGCACATAGGGGAAACAAGTACAACACTATTCCAATAGTTAGGCTGTTTTCGATGAATGAGAAGTGTCATAGCTCCTCCCATTGAATCGCAATAAAGGAACTTTATTTTTCCCTTTACTCTATGCTCTCTATAAGATATATATTCTTAAACGTAATTTTTTTTTCCTATTTGAGAACATCAAGGATATTGCAATTATGAAACCATCCTAATTATATGTATCGACGACGTTTCTGAAAAAGTTACAGAATATCTTACAAGGTCATCAAATATTTTTATGTAACCACATATTCCAACAAATTTTCCATGTCCTTCGTAATCAGTACCAAATACTGCGTAGCCGGCCTTTGCAATCCTCACTCTTGTGTCTGTAAATAGGTCCTAGTGGGTTAATTAGTTTTGAAGATAAATGAATAGGAAAATTCAGTAAGAGACACTACTAAATATTGTTTATTAATTAATAGCTTATTGATCATATTCATTTACAGTCCATGGAACCAAGATAACAATGGACAGACTCAATCCAAGTAACTTTCATGAAAATGCTACACTCCATACCATATCCTAAAAGCACAAAAAGAAAACAATCTAAACAATAGAAACCAGATATTTTTAGCAAATTTACACAGTCATGAATCTATGGAATCATGATTAAGGTCATGATGCTAACCATGGAAGAGACATATAAGGCCTTTGGATTTTCTATGAGTCAGTATCCATCTGCACATAAATAGCTTTACTCCTCACGATATTTGAATGAATTCCTATAGCAGGATCGACATTAACGAGCCACCCTTCCCTTTTCCACTTGTACGAGCCATGTGGAGGGAACATTGGCACTCCAAAGACCACCACTTGGAAGTGCCACGCATGCCCTACCAAACGACACTTTATTGTGCTTTTAATGACTGCACCTACCACCTTTCCCGACCTTTCTCCGGTCATCGGTTTAACCACCCGTTCATTCTTGTCTGGGGATGGTGTGTCACCATTTTTTGACCCCGATGGTGGTGCACCTGGTCCCTGCAACTCCCCCAACCAGGACCCTATTGCTGTAATTTATGGTTTGAATGTGGTGTTGTGTTGGTTTCTTATTCAGCTCTGGGTTGTTTCAACAGTGGTTCTCTATTGGTTATTTGCGATGTCATGTGGGTGCTTTGCTTGGAGGTGTAAGTTCCTTCAAGGGTTTAAGGTTGCGCTTATCTAGTTTGATGTGATGTTGTTTCTGGTTCAACTACTCGGGATTGAGTCTACTGCGGGGCATCAACTATTGAACATGCGCTGTGAGTTAAGTTTCGGTTCTCTTGCGTTCTTACAGGTTTTTTCCACCATGAAATGGATTTTAACTTCCCCTCCATCTTTGCAAGTCATGTTCGAGGTGCATGGAGGTGTGTGGAGTTGCATAGATGGAGACTGAGGTGGTTGTAGCGTTGTTAGTTTTTTTATCCTCGTAGGAACTCGACTCCTACCAGCTTCTACTCTGTGTTTTTAAACACATTAAAACTCCCGATGGATTTTGTGGATGGCCTTGGTTTCTCTGTGCCTTGTGGAGTTCATTTAGGGTTAGGGTTTTATACGATTTTAATGGCTCGAGGGGTTTTTCTATGTTTGTAAAATTTTAGTTTGTGGGTTCTACTCCGTTTGTGATAATGGATTTGTATCGACCTTTGTTAATTGAATAAAGGTGTTGTATCACCCTATTAATGGTATTAATGGTGTTGTATTTGGCTCTCTAGTTCGGTTCTCATGCAATGAATTGTTATTGTTGTTAATTCAGTTTAAGTTTTGTTTTGTTTTTGTCCTTGGACACTGTATAATGGTTAAATGGAAAAAAATTGAACTTGTATGTGCATGTGCTTTTGATTTGGCATTCCTATGAGACTGTGCATTTGACTTGGCCGTCCATGTAGGTTGTTCAATGGTTAAATGAAAAAGAAATAGTGTAATTTTGTTGAATTTCCATGCATTCTTATTGTTTATGGTTCTCTATGGTTCTCTCCATGGTTATAATACCTTGAGAACCCTTACATGCGAACGTGTAACACTTTGAGAACACCCACATTCGAACTTATTGACCATTTTTGTATTCCATTGCAATGTTGGTTCGGTTCTAATGCAATGAATTGTTGATGTGGTTAATTTGGTTAATTTTTGGTTTTTTGCTCTCCTCAGTCACTCTGTATAATGGTTAAATGGAAAAAATATTTTATGATATATGCATGTGTGTTTGATTTGGCCTTCCTTCGAGATTGTTCGATGGTTAAATAGAAAATAAATTGTGTTTTTTTTTTTTTTTCAAATTTGCATGCATTCCTATTGTGGTTGGTTCTCTCCAGGGTTTTGATACCCTCAGAAACCTCACATCCGAACCTATAACACTGTAAGAACAACTACAGTTTGACTTATTGAGCATTGTCCTATTCCAAGGCAATGTTGGTTGATGTTGGTTAATGGTTTGGTAAAAATGGTGTTGTGTATCGCTGTAAATGGTGTGAATTGTGAATCTCTCGTTCAGTTCTCATGTAGTGAATTGTTGGTGTACTTAATTTGGTGAACTTTTGTTTTGTTGCTCTCATTAGTCACTATATAATGGATAAATGGAAAAAAATCTTTGATTATCTATGCATGTGCGTTTGATTTTTCCTTCCTCTGAGACTATTCCATGGTTAAATGGAAAATAGATTGTGTTTTTTTTGGAATTTGCATGCATTCCTATTGCGTTTGGTTCTCTCTAGGGTTTTGATATTCTGAGAACCCTTAGATGTAAACCTATAACACTGTGAGAACCCCTATAGTTTGATTTGTTGAGCATTGTCCTATTCCATGGAAATGTTGGTTAATGGTTTCGTAAAAATGGTGTTGTATATAGTTTTGAATGGTGTTAATGGTGTGAATTTTCTCTGTGGTTCAGTTCTCATGCAACGAGTTTTTGGTGTGGTTAATTCGATGAATTTTTGTTTTGTTTCTCTCCTCAGTCATTTTATAATGGTTAAATGGAAAAATTCTTTGATTATTTGTGCATGTGCATTTGATTTGGTTTTCCTTTGAGACTATTCGATGGTTAAATGGAAAAGAATTTGTGTTTATTTTTTGCGAATTTGCATGCATTCCTATTGTGGTTGGTTCTCTCTCGGGTTGTGATACCCTGAGAACCCTTACATGCCAAACTATAACACTATGAGAACACCTACACACAGACTAGTTGAGTATTGTCTTATTCCATGGCAATGTTGATAAGTTGGTTTAGGGTATTTTGGAACATTTAGAAACCCTTGCATTTTTACAACGAATTGTGTAGGATATAATGTTTTTTGGGACTTGTAAAGTGTGTGAATTTAATTGTTCTATCTGGTGTTTTGAGAATCTAGGCATTACTAGCATGGTAATGGATTCATGGTACTTGCAATTCATATGAGTTCCATTGTGGGAAGTTTTGAACTGTTGGATTTTTGGCACTATAGGAATAAAAGAACCAAAGGTAGAAGCTCTAGATGACATGGTTCTTCCAAACCTTGTGACTGGGACTCATTCTATATTACTAATGAGTAATTGTTTTGGGCATGGTTTAGGAACCTATATTTGGGATATAGGTTGATAGTGCATAGGTTTAATAAAATAGTGATTGTATACCATAGGTGAAAGTTGTAGCAAACTTGTAACAAAGGGAAGAAACCTTGATATCAGTTGTGGAGAAGGAAACTTTATCCACCTCTCTTACTGTTGATAGTAGTTTTTAGATTGGTTTTTGAGAACATGGCAAGTGAACTTGCACTGTAAACGTCTTTGACGGTTTTGACTGTCAACAATAAGTCACGGAGGGGAAATCCATATAACATGTATGGAAATTGTATTAGGTTTAAGGAAGGGTTGTGGAATATATATGAAAACCATAGTGGGTTGAAGGCATGCATTATAGTGTTGATTAAGTGATGTGCAAAGTGATGATGAAATTGCCTTCCAAATCTCTACCAGATAAGGTATATGTTTTTGGAAACAGGATATCCTATCCGTATTTTATTTATTAGAGAAGAACATAGCAGCATAATCAAACAACCTAGACAACAATGAACAAGGAGTTAGACCGAGGGAGGGAAAAAGGTCGGGAAAGGTGGTAACTACAGTCATTAAAAGCGTAATAAAGTGTCATTTGGTAGGGAACACGTGGCACTTCTATGTGGTGGTAGTTGGAGTGCCAATGTGCCCTCCACATGGATCGTACATGTGGAAAAGTGAACAACATAAACAAAAAGACTTCCAAGTTGCAGCAGTTTTTTGCAAAGACAAACACATTCCCAAACAGACCACTTGTTGCAACAGATTGTTGTTTTGTTTGTTGGCTTTCCAAAAATAATAGTTCCTCAAGCATTCCATATAGTATTGGATAACCATTCTTAGGTAACCATTTCGAGAGTATTTCGACATATGATTGTCAATTTGCAACATATTTTTGCAATGTCAAACATTTTCCAAAACAAGGCACTTGTTGCAACATATGGTTGTACTCTACGTGAGCTTGCCAAAATAAATGTTCCTTGAAGATTCCCAAAGGTATTCATCAACCATTCTTAGGTAACCATTGTTGCATTTGTGTTAGCGCTACATAGATCAATTTTCTTCGTTGATAGTGAAAACTGATTAAAAAAATTTGATTTCTCTAGAACTTATGTGAGAGGGTTCTTACATAATACTGTCAAGTTGCAATAGATTTTTTCAAAGACACATTTTCCCAAACAAAGCACTTGTTGAAACATATGGTTGTACTCTATGTGAGCTTGTAAAAACAATTTTCCCTTGAACATTCCAAAAGGTATTCATCAACCATTCATAGGTAACCATTGTTGTATTTAAATTAGCACTACATAGATACATTGTCTTTGTTGATATAGAAAACTGATTAAAAAAAAAATTGAACTCTCTAAAACTTATGTGAGAGGATTCTCACATAAGATTGTCAAGTTTCAATAGATTTTTTCAAAGACACACAATTTCCCAAACATACCACTTCTTGCAAAATATTGTTGTACTATTTGTTTTCTTTCCAAAGTAATAATTCCTTGCACATTCCAAAAAGTATTGGGTTCCCATTCTCAGATAACCATTGTTGCATTTAAATTAGAACTACATAGATAAATTTTCTTCAATGATAGATAAAATTGGTTAAACAAAATTTGATCTCTCTAGAACTTAGGTGCAACGATTCTCGCATCAACGTCTCATCGATGCTACAATCATAAACACTCCCTCTCAATGAGGGAGGAATTCTCATGAATACATTTGAAGCATCAAGGTATTCTTCTTGTACTGGAGAGGTATTTCATAAGCTTGCATAAGTGATGAGTGAGAATCTAGGGATTAATCTACCCATCTTGTCACATGATGGCTAGGATTAGGAACTGCCCCATTCCAAGTCATGAGTTGATGCGTGAGAAGCTAGGGAATAATATTCGTATCCCATCACAGAATGGATTGGCGAAGGAACTACCCCACTTTAATCGTTCTTAGGGAATAATCTCTCTATCCCATCACAAGATGTTCGAGAGACGACACTGCCCTATTCTAAGTCGTCTTAGCCACTAATGTCTCCACCTCATCATAAGGTGTTCGAGAGAGGAATTATCCCACTTAACCCAACCCTAACCAAGTCTCATAGCCAATAGTGGGGAAATGCTTGATGCTCAACCTATAGGATGATAGTTGTCACGTCCCCTTCCGTACATCCGATGCAAGGGAGGGAATATGACCAAACGTACTGGGCTTATTTGACCATCCCATACCATATATTACTAGGAAATTCATGGATAAATAAAATCTTATGTATACATATTCATACTCAACAAACACAATGGAATTAAACACTATATACACACACAGTTTCATCATGCATTCAACATATAAACAACAGTCATTAAGTATAACATTGCAGAGCACAAAATTAACATAATTCATCCACAAAGAATACTTATCTTGAAGATGAAGTTGTCTGAACAACTGACTATGTGAGAGAAACGTTCCACCCAACCATAGATCTATATCCAGCCTATATTCTTTCAACTGAGACATCACCCTCGAGCTAGGTTGTGTACCCACTAAGGAAGAACTAAACAGGCTCACTCACAGCCATGGTTTCACTCAATAGCTATCCTAAGACAACATACAGTTGGGTTTATCAATCATACAAAAGGAAAAGGAGGGAAATGCTAAGCCAATGAGCTCAACCACAGAGCTACAGGCATCTCAAGATAATTCAAACAGCTAAGGCACCCACAATACCTACCACACCCAACACAAGGAAGGTCCCCTTCTCTGTTGCACAGTCCCTCGGGCGTCCCTTCCCTCTAGTGCTCTTTAGGATGGGTATAGAAAGGTTCAAGTTGCTAAATCATTGAGATTTCATCCTTCACTGGGTTTATCAAGCATTCCCAACCTCTGTTCTAGATTTCACACTTAGATTTCTCACAATTCTATCATGAAATAACTCAATCCCGTCACTGGGTTTCTGGGCTATACAAAGTGGGTTTTTCAATGGATTTCGGGGTATCTAATACTCTCAATTTCACCCCAACGTTCATATCTATGGATCCCCCATTGGATTTCACTGTCAATACTCAATTCTGGCATTTATGTCTCTTCAAAACGTGGGTTCTTGCAAAGTTACGATTTCTGGTTTTTCTCTTTGCTGGGCATTCGTAATGGATGAAACTGATGTCGGGATTTTCAACAATGGAATGGGAATGAGGAAGAACCAATTCCCATGAGGTAGAGTGACTTGTGGTACAAGAAAAATAGATCCCATACCTTCCATACAAATTTCTGGGCTGCCCATGCTCCATTGAAGCCATGAACTGAATTCATCAACAACTTCCTTACAATAGAATAAATGTCAGCAAGGAAAGTCAAATGGGTTCTCACAATGACATTTGGCAGCATATGGTTCATCCCCACAACCCCCTCACCACTCCGTAGTGGAATACACATGGCTCCTTCTCATTCATTGCTTCCATAGACAGTTTTGGTATTTCATTGCAATATCAAATATTTACATCAATTTACAATATCCCATGTGTTAATAACACATGGATAACAAAATGTCAAATGATTGTCCATTTTAATAAAATACGAACATACACTAGTGGGGCCTTGGCCTTGAGCTCCACGCTAGGGAAACATACATCGCATGTATACAATATTTACATTAAAAGCCAATATTTCATAAGGGTCAAAATGGGGTATTACAATAGTGTGTGCAACTGAGGGCTAATCTTCCCACCCCGTCACAGGATGTCTAGAAGAGGGAACTGCACCAATTTGACCCATTCACCCCTATCCAAATCACATGGATAATGTTGGGGGAACACCTGATCAATGCATCAACACTACTCATCAAGGGCCAGTCTCCCCACCCTGCCACAGGGTGGCTCGGAGCCGATACTACCCTGCCTCTGGGCCACTCACCCCTAGCTAAGTCACATGGCTAATACTTGGGGAATGTCTTCCCAATGTTGCAAATTTTTTTCTTCAAGATCATAATATATGCCTTTGTGCCGGAGCACCCTGCTCCATCTACATCTAAGCATCATGCTTGCTCTATATCTGAGCATCCTTCTCGTTCTACATTCAAGCATCTTGCTCCCTCTATATCCAAGCATCCTACTTTCTCTACATATGAGCATATTTATCCCTTTGTATATGAGCATCCTTTTTTATCCATATCTAAGCATCTTTTTCACCCTACATACGAGCATCTTGATCCCTCTATATCTGATCATCTTACTTGCTCTTCATATGAGCATCTTGCTTCCTCTGCATCTGAGCATCCTTATCCTTCTTCATAGAAGCCATCTTGTTGTCCTAGGATCTTAAGCCAAATCCCTATGAAAAATGAGTTCCTCTTGATCCTTATTAATCCTAAACTCAGCATCAATCTTGGAGTACTATGCTTCCTCTTGATGTTGATCCTCACTACTACATCTTGGGTAGCTTCTCCCTCTAAATATAGAAGTCTATGTCCATGCTATATTCATCATCGATCAACTCTTCCGATTTATTTATTCCTATCATCACTTTGAGTTCGAATCCAACTCATCCTTCATTCCATGCTTGATCTTCCACACTGGATCTCCATGGTAGGAGTAAACCAAAATTAATTAACCATTTATATTGCTAATCATTAAAAAAACATCATCTTTAAGTAAATAATGGTTATTAATCAAGACATTAAATATTTATCTTTATTGTTGACATCCTTTATTTGTAATGATTTTTTTAACTTTGGTAAAATCATTTTTAACGTGTGTATATAAGTCACCCAACCAATTGGTAAAACAATGTGTTGGAAAGAAAATCGTGTATGTGAAATCCCACATACAAAACCATCTTTATTCGTGAAATTCCACATACAAAATCTATCCATGGTAAATATAAATTAGTAAATACTATATAGTAATGAAATACCATGGGTTGGAATGGAATACCATGTGCCAATACCCTCACAACTCCAAACCACTAGCCACACATGTCTTTATTGCTTGCCGAAATGTCATTTCATAATAAATATTATTGTTAAATATTAATAATAATATTATTATTACTGTATTTAAATATATTTAAATATTATTTCTTTTTGCTGGGCCGACTTGGGAGGATGCCTCCCGATGCTACCTAAAACCAACAATAATACATGACATGATAGTATGTTATTTTCACTTGTGATGCAAATATTTAGATTCAATACTTTTCGTATTAAAACAATAATTTTTAAATTTTGAAACAATTTATATGGCAATATGTATATCCATACTTTTCGTATTAAAAAAATAATTGAAAAATTGAAAAACATTTTATATGGCAATATGTAGAGTCATACTTAATCGGATGGGTGTCACCAGAAGTCATAAAATTTCCTTTCTAACATTTACAAACTGTTGTAAAATCAATGCTAGTCAATGATTATGAGGTTGTGAAGTTTCCATGAATAATGATGCCTTTGAGGGTAGGATACTTTCATAAAAAGGAATCATACATAATCATGACACTGGTAGAACGTTACACTTTGGCGTAGTATCCAAGTTCCCACATTATCATGGATATCAAGTCAGTCGGCCATGGAAAACGCCTATTAACCATGAACTTCACGAGGTCTGTGGCTGCAGATCCCTAGTTAGGCATGCCTTGACATCTTCTGTGCAGTCTTATGATTTGCATTACTCATAAGATAAGTAGGTACCATAGTTGTGTAAAACATTACCTTGAATGACGCCATCACAATTGAACTTGAATCTTGTGAATTTTTCTTAATGGCCCTGCTCGGTTCCCCGAATTATTCCTTCTATGCTCACTTGTGTACTTTATTCGAAGATAGGTTGTCGTTGGCAGGATTTCATTTTGCTTTTGCTGCCATCTTGGTGGATTTAGCACCACTATATTTTCCACAGTGGGCATTTTTAGGGCATCCACAAAATGATGTCCGAGAATACCAATTCAATGTGCTCCAGGGGTTCTCCATAGGTCAAGCCATGCCACACGTCCCGGTAGAGTTTTGGTGTCTTATCAAAGCTTTTAGCAAAAGAATACAATAATTTGCTCATAGATGGGTCTGTTACTTTATCGTCTTTTACATGAACAATAAGAAAAGGCAATCTCACCTACATGATATAATTCATTACGACCATGATTAACCTCTCTAGAGAAGTTATGATCCATATATAGCTCGATTCAATTCAATGTTCGAATTTTGTACCTCATCCATCTGTTTCTTTATGTCCAAACTTGTCACAAGGATCTCATAACCTCTCTTTAGACGAGATATTCCTTGATAAACGTATGGATTTGTCCAAATATGTATTCAGGTGCAGATATTAGAGTAAGCATAAATATTTACAAATTGGTAGAAGGAAGTAAATAATATGACCAATAATACAATTCATTACCTTATGTTTCTTTTATGGGACTTAAAGGCCATGTCTATAATATCCTTAGTGGGTACAAACTTCCAAGTTGGGATTATGGAAGTTAGCTTCTTCAATATTTTTATAATCGACGGATGAGGTTTTACTTCTTCTGCTAACTGTAAATGTATGTAAGTATAAATTAATATGTATAAATGCTAGCCTTTGTTCAAAAGAATTTAAAATGTATATCCACTAACATGCAAGTAGCTACAACGGATTAAATTAACTCTTTAAATTATAAAATTCTTAACAATTATGTCCAAAATACTAAAACTATGTAAATTATACCTTGCACATATTGAAAACAAGTACAACACCATTCCAATAGTTAGGCTGCTTTCGATGAATGAGAAGTGCCATAGCTCCTCCCATTGAATCGCCATAAAGGAACCTGCTTTTTCCTCATACTCTACGCTCTCTGCAAGGTAGATATTCTTAAACGTAAATATTTTTTCTTCTATTTGAGAACATTAAAGATATTGCAATTATGAAACCGTCCTAATTATACGTACCAACGATGCTTCTGAAAAAAGTTACAGAATCTCTTACAAGGTCATCGAAGCTTTTTATGTAACCACATATTCCATCAAATTTTCCATGTCCTTGATAATCTATACCAAATATTGCGTGGCTAGCCTTTGCAAGCCTCACTCATGTGTTTGTAAATAGGTCTAAGTGGGTTAATTAGTTTTGAAGATAAATTAATAGGAAACTTCAGTAAGAAACACTACCAAATATTGTTGATTAATTAAGAACTTGTTGATCATATTCATTTCCAGTCCATGGAACCAATATAACAATGGACAAAATCAATCCAAGTACCTTTCATGAAAATGATACATTTTATACCATAACTATTATAGGTCAAATCTGCACTTCTCCGTCTGTGATCACCTTGAGCTGTTGATCACACAAAAGGACAACTTGGATTGAAGAGCATGATGACCTTAGATGAGACTTTGACCTGACTCACCTCTCTGCAAGCTGGAAAAACCCTAAAAAACATCATATTTTGGCATGGGCGCTACTCCTCTTCAGCAAACTAACGCATATGCCCTACTCCAGTGTGCAATAGTAGCGTACACCTCCTAATGGGTGCTACTCCTCTTCAGTAGACTAGCTCACAACATCTAAAAAGTTGTGAACGCTTGTTGTAAAACACTGTAACTAGGCCCTGGGCACTACTCCACTGTGAAATAGTAGCGCACATATTAAAAGATGATCAAAAAAATATTAATTTGATGAATGGAGATTAGTTGCAGTTGGTTTCCCAACTTCCCCAACTTCTCCTTGAACCACCTCTCGACCTGAACTGCCTACCTTGTCATATAAATACAAGGAGGATTGAAGAGAGGGGATATAAATACAAGGAGGATTGAAGAGAGGGGTGGTTCAAGGAGAAGTTGGGGAAGTTGGGAAACCAACTGCAACTAATCTCCATTTGTGAGATTAATATTTTTTTGATCATCTTTTAAGATGTGCGCTATTATTTCACAGTGGAGTAGCACCCAGGGCGAAGTTGCAGTGTTTTACAACAAGCGTTCACCACTTTTTAGATGATGTGCGCTAGTCTACTGAAGAGGAGTAGCGCCCATCAGGAAGTGTGCACTACTATTGCACACTGGAGTAGGGCATATGCACTAGTTTGCTGAAGATGAGTAGCACCCATGCCAAAATATGATGTTTTTTAGGGTTTTGCTAGCTTGCAGAGAGGCGAGTTAGGTCAAAGTCTCATCTGAGGTCATCATGATCTTCAATCCAAGTTGTCCTTTTATGTGATCGACAGCTCAAGGTGATCACGGACGGAGAAGTGCAGATTTGACCTATAACATCATGCACTAAAACTGACTTTTGACATGGGTGAAAATGCGAAGTTGGGTAACACTTTTGGCTTGTTTTTGACAAACAAAACTGCTAAATTTTATGTTTTTAAACTTCGACCTCTTCAAACCCATATCTCCCTTAGGAATTTCAACTTGAAGTAAACACAAATGTTTTAGAGAATTGAGTTAGCTTTCCACTCATATTTTTTTAAATTTTTTTTATGGACATATCGTGGGACAAATTTGGTGCTCACCAACGACATATACTTGAAACTTTTAGGTATGGGTAATGAGTGACCTGTGTGGCCGCCGATTTTTTGATAGATGGTTATTCATTTTAGGGAAAAAAATTATATGCTCCTAATATACACACACTACACTTGTGCATGGACTATATTTTGAGTTTTTTAATACTTGGGCACTATTTTGTATTATTTATCGAAATAACATATGTTCAGAAAATGGTGCATTATCGACACACATTGTGAGCTTCAATTTTATTTTTAGTGTGACTCTTATTGGAAACAATAAAAGTACCCTTTTCAAGAAGACACGCAAATTATGATCTCTATGAAGATTTCGAATTTTTTGGTGTTGTCATTGTTGTGATATTGAATTTTCATTTTAGGGGATTTTTAAGGTAATAAAATTCTTAAGGGATAATGTTTAGAAAAAAATTATTAATAAATAGAAATTCAAATCGAAATGAAACAATTATTATATCATTGGAAACTAGATTCAGAGATGAATCCATTTCTACCAAGTCCAACAAATAATATTTAAAATTTACAGGGGCTTAGCCTTGCTGAAGTTGCAGGTTCTAAAAAGATGCCAGATATTTTCGCAGGTTTTGTTGACCATGAACTCTCAGCCGAAAAAAATATATTCCAAACTCTAGGTCGAGAGTTTAGTTCAAACTCTCCTCCAATATTTTTTTTTTAAATACAGTGCGTTGATTGGTTCAAACTCTCACCGTAGAGTTTTATTAAACTCTTGGCCGACAGTTTGAACTCTCACAAACTCTCGGCCGACAGTTTGAACTCTCACAAACTCTTGGCCTAGAGTTTGAGGTTGAATTTTTTTCGCATGTTCATCCGCGCGCACTAGATTTTTTTTCACTCCATTTTCATAAAATTGTTTACCAACTTCGCGTTCTCACCCACATATCACTCACTTATTGCACCATTTTGAATCTGTTGTGGTTGGCATATTTTTGCATTTGTTGAATTGTGTTTAATTCCACCCTCACTCTCATTTGACACAAATCCTTCACCATTAAGGAACAAAGCATCATCTTGAGACAATCCAAATGACTACAAGGCCTATCCCCTCTCTCAAGGGGTGTTTTTACACCCGACTCCCATGGTTCACGTGGAGGGTACTCTAGCTGGGGCCGCTCCCAGGCTGCATTGATAGGAGCATCTAATCGAGGCCAAGAATTTCTAGGTGAAATTTTCTCCTCTTGGAGAAAATATTAATTACACCACTTATTTCCCCATTGGAAGAGGTACCCCATTGGATTCTCCCGTCGGAGATCCCTTGGTTCCTTTTGACCCATCCTCTCTAATAGGAAGTCAACCATTGTTTACAACACCACCTGGATCTCCCCCTCGTCGAAACCACATACCACACACAATGGCAAGACCAATCGCCCCTAACTTACCATTCATGGATAGTCTAAACCTCCCTAATTTGGCCAAACTGATCAATGGCCCCATTTCTCATGATCTCACATGGCCGGATATGCCAGAAAAGATTCCTTTTGATATTCCCAAATTCAAAGGAAATCAAGGGGATGATCCTGCCAACCATGTCATTTATTTCCACTTATGGTGTTCCTCTAGTAGCATAGTGGATGATCCTGCCAGGATTCTCCTCTTCCAGCATACCCTTACTGGAATGGTAGCGAAATGGTACATAAACCTAGCAAGACCAACCCATGCCACATTCGCAACATTCGCCACTGCATTCCTTACTTAATTCTAGCTATCGATTTGACATGACCTGGGCCTCAAAATTCTCACAGAGTTTTGGAAAAATAGTTCCACCCACATCGCAGACCACATCCATGAGTGGTGCAGGCACCACACATTATGCAAAATAAAAGTACAACCACCCTTTTTGTTGGATTGGTTTATAAAATATCTCCAAGCTGCACGATACCTCCATGCTGCAAAGCAAGGAGGAGGATATTCTAAAATCCCAGCATTTCGACCTCATATATGCATAATCCAACTACCTTTACACTATCCTTTTTGATGTCTCTCGACATCGTTCATTGGATCCTACACCTTCAAGCTTGTCACATTCGGAGGATGGGATTATTGGTTCCATTTCCCATTTAGGAAAGGTTCCTATTACCATGTCGGCGCCATTCAACATTGCTCCATAATACCCATCCATGCCACCTGTGTCTGTACCCCATATACCAGTACCAACCCCACTAGTTGGTCAGTTACAGTATGGACGGTATAGTCATACTTACCCAAACGTTAGCCAAGCGAAAATGCTTCCTACGCCACCAATGGCACAAGCCGTTCCTACGTCCATATCTTATGGAATGCAAAACGCATCTATCCCACCCTCGATATATAACCCCTATTACCCATTTGCATACCCGACTTTCTAGGAACCTTCCCCTCACAAGAGGATAAACTTGGTTCAAACTTCTTACGTTCAATAGGATCAACAACTCGAGCAATTGAACACTGCCAGCCCCTAGAATCCACAAAATCAAGCGAAGAATAAAGGGAATAACAATCAAAACCAGCAGCTGGGGAAAGGGTTCAATCCACCTCCTCAACAAAACTAGAACACAGTTAACCAAAATGCAGGGACCAACAACCGCCCCAAACAAGGGAAGAATCCCAACCTGAGGACCAATTATTGTTGCTCTATTTGTGAGGATTATGGTCATTACACACATCATTGTCCTCTTATCCCTAACTGCCAACAATTAGTGGAATCCAAAAACAAGACAGTGATGAATCCTACTTTACTTGTGAAACCCCCTAACCACAAACTGTCGTATTACAACAACCCTTTTCAAATCAAGGGGTAGTGACACAACAACAAGACCCTCTCCATGCTGGCAATGGCTCTTTTCAAAATATCTACACATTGGATATAAATGTTCAGACATGAGCTAAGGGTTATGATGGGCCTTCCACCCCCGAAGTGGAAGATGTTCCTACCCCCTCAGGGGGCCCTCTACAAATCCCACTCCCTCATATTGAACAAATCCCGCGGATTATGAAAGTTCCACTTCGGCATACCCCTGATAACCCTCACATGAAAACCGCCCACAATTACAGTATTGTGGATGACTTTCCTCAATCCCCTGCAACCATGTCCACGTTAGAAGTGTTACAGTATTTTCCAGCACATTGAACGACATTACTCAATTCACTTGGTAGCATCGGTCCTTCCGACTCACACCTCATGACCTTCAATATTGACAAAGTTGATCTGTGACTACCATCGTCAGTCACATTTTAGGTTCCAAATATTGTAAAGAACATCATGATTCATCAATGTATCATCGACGAGGGTGCATCCACTTGTGTTATGTCCAGAAAAGTATGGAAATGATTAGGATCACCTAAGTTGGTCCACTCATCCATCACCCTTCAGGCATATGATGGGAGACCATCCAAACCAATAGGATTGTACCAAAACATCCGCATAGAGTTGGGGGGGAAAATGGTTATGATTGATATCGACGTACTCGAAGCAGAACTCGACTACAACATCCTCTTAGGGCATAGTTACATATACGCCATGAAGGTGGTCACCTACTTGGTATTCCATATCATGATGTTTCCCTTTAATGGGAAGGTAGTTACCCTTGACCAACTTACCTACTATGACCCCAACACCATAATAAATATCGACAATTTCCTACCAACTGTACTAAGCGATAATTAACTGTATGTTGACATTTCTCCCATCATGTACAAGGACTCCAATTTGTTAGGAGTGTATTCAGGACCACCACCAAGGATCCCTACCTCGACTCATGACCTAATGTGAAAAATTTTCACCACTGAAAATGGGGCCACCTCGACCTCAACACCATCATCAACACCTTTGCTGAGCCATGGCATTGAACAAACATTGAGTCTATCAATCCCACCAATTTTCCAAATTCCCTTCTTATACCCTCCCATAGGTTTACAAGGGACGTTGGTTATGGCTTAGCTAATTCTACTTGGTTTCACCTTGGGTATCCCGGTATGGTACCTTACACCAACCTACCCAGAGATGGATTCCAAAATAGTCGCTCACTATGATTTTGTCCTTGTTTCGACTGCTATACCTTCAAGTCCCATAACACATTCAGTTACAACAACCCAACCTATGACATCCATGACTAAACCACAACCGGTAGTCGCTAAGACTACCAATGGGGGCACCAAACAACCAAAGTTGGAAGGTCCCCTATTACCCAACCCAACGTCCAATTCATCGGATATCGCTAAGCCTAAAATAGGGGGCATCAACCAACAAGTGTTAAAAGGCCTAGTTATGATCAATACTCCCACTCAAAGGGTCACACCATCATGTTCCCTTTGCAGGAAGCAAGGCCACACGACCAATATATGCCCCACTTTGCTGGAGCTAAAGAATTTGTTTAACACCCTCATTAGCATAACACATGCTCCACCTACTATAAAAGGGGGCACATCTCCCTCATCGAAATCTAAGTCCAAGGCACTACATATGAATCATGCATGTTCCTTATGCTCTCAGTATGGGAACTATACACACCATTGCCCTGACATCCCCTGCTTTCGAGAGGCATTAGCGACCATTCGTCTAAATCAAGTAACGGTCGAGGAACCTCCTTCCTTAAACTAGGAATTATCATCTATTAATGTGGTCACCACATCAATGACACTGTCAGTTGTCCCTCCCACAGAATTTGCACCAGAAACAAACATCGTGGTGGATCCTATGATGCTGCAAGATCTGTTTCCTCGTAATCTTATGATAATTCACCACACGATGAATTCTCTTCCTGCGGGAATTCCGTGCACATGCTCCCTCCTAGCACCATCACTTGCATTACGGAGTAAATCAACACCTAGGAATTCCAAGAGCACTTTCATCCCCACATACCATGACCCTACCATTCTTGTGGTGAGACCACCCACTTCTCATTTCAGTGCCCCATTTTGCATGTTGAATGAGAAACTCACCTCGAACACATGAGACTGCAAGGTCAAATATAACCCCTCCAAGGTCACAACTGGAGGAGGTAACAACCACCTTATTAGATACCATCGATGTTGAATCTCCTTTATCCGATGTCCTTACTTGCAGCAATTCCTCATCTTCGGACGAAGACACAAGACACCTGCAAGCACTCTCCAGTAATTAAAGTCAGCAAGGGATTCTCCCCCACAACACAAGAAAGACACCCAACACCATCTATTGAATTTATTATTTGTGTCATACTTTACTTTATTTTCTCTAAATACACTATTTGGAATTAAGAAAGTAAGTCCATCTCTTCTTTATGCAGACGAACTCCTAGTCTAACATCTACATATGATATGCAAATGGTGCAAGTCGATGGTCCAAACATCTAGCATCAACTTCCTGGGCACTCAGAAATAACCAAGCAGAATACGATGTTGTGATAGGTCTATTAAGTGATGCCCTTAAACTAGAAATCCACCATCTACAAGTGCACCTTGAATCACAACTAGTGGTCTCGTAGTTAAATAATTATTTCGTGTCCTCAATCCTCTCCTCTTTCAAAATTTTATGTGCGTGCACCTTCTCATTCAATAGTTTGAAACAGTCACCTTCATATGTATATCGAGAAATGCCAATGCATTCGTTGATTCCATCTCCAATAAGGTCCTCAATTGGCACCTGCTACATGAATCGCCTATATAATCCTACATATCAAACATATATATGTCTATGTGTCACATCTATAGCTACACACACATGTATATCATCATCATAAGTCCTAAAATTCAATAAAATTGTGCCCAAACAAATGTGCTAGTATCAACTACTCCATATGCATCACATCAACATATAGGAAACATAAACCAAATATACATACATCGCATACATAAATATATGCATACATCATGTGCCACAAAAAATTGATATATATACATATATATATGTATATATATATATATATATCGCCAAAAATGTGTGTCATGTACAAAAATGGCCTTCCTAGGGAATATACAAAATAGTCTTATGGGGGATACCTCAAATACAACCCGCCTCACATAGGACCATTAAAATAGTATACAAAATGGGGCTCATAGCCCTATACACAATCAAGATTCCCCACCAGCTGGTGGATCCTATGGTTCCATAATGGCCAACGGCCGTACAACCATCCCTTGTGTTGGCTCTAGACCCTGTCATGGTCTCTGTTGTGGAGGAGGGCCTGCACCTCCCTAAACTCTCATGTTACATGCCACGCCACTTCCAACCATCGCATAATAGGTCTCCAAGTTGTCCCACACTTAGCTGGAAAGTGAAATTTCAAGGCTAGCTCCTCATCCTCAAGATCAGAAACACCTCGATCATCGACCCCACCATACATTGCACCAAACCTCTGCTCCAAGTCAGCCAGGACAACTATCATCCAATCTCGAGCAGCTGATCCACCTACAACAACTCCTTTAAATCGTGCTCCTCTAGTAGGACCCACTCCAGCAGTTGCACCTCTAGCTACATCAGCTCCCCCGATAGCTTTCCCAACTCCAGCAGTAGGAGGATCTCTCCTAGGATGTGGTCGGTGAGGTAAGCACACAAGAACAATTTCTGCATCACAAAAGGGAAAACCATCATCAACACATGATAAACATATATCAAAATGTGAAAAAATAAAAGTATGTACAAATGTATATGAATATCACAAAGAACAAACCATAGAATGTACCAGTAGCGTCGAATCCCCCAGGGGGTAAGGTAGCTCCAGATATTCCCTGTAGTCCATACCACTACAGGGGTACCACTCCATCTTCCCATTACAACCCTCCCACACATCCAAGACCTATGGAGTAAGGTAATCCCCATTGCCCCACCACCAAGACAAGGCATGATATTCCCCCAATACATCATCTGGGGCTCATGTGCCCCCCTAGGAGGCACGACTACAGGTGGCCTCAAGTATTGATATCACTCGAAGAAAAATGAGCACAAAACACTACCAAAACAGAAAGTAGACCGAATCCCACCACGATGAAGATATGACAATCTGTCGGGTCATCTCTTGCACAAGCAGAGGACCCCACACCATCGGTAGACTGACCAGTACTCTCTCCACTAGCTGGAGCTGATCCCTCGTAATCAAGTTGGGGGACACCGACCCAAATACTCGTACCATGACTTCCCCCACACCCTGAATAGGAATATCGCTCATATGGATATGCAAACTATGAGCAGAGTTGATAGCACTCTGGTCACCATCACTAAATTGATCCAACAAACTATGGATCATCTCCCCCACCATCTACGGAGGAAAGGGATCCCTCACCCCCCCATGTGTCAACCTTATCAAAAAATATATGTCCTGAGTGGTGATGCTCAGGTCCTCCTCGCCAACCTGGAAAACCTCTTAGTTCGAGACCTACATATCAAGTAGCCTCCATAGTAGACAATATCATGATCGCATCAAGGGGCACTTGAAGAATTTAAAGATCCACATGTCTCATAGTATTTGCATATCCTACATATCTACCAACACCAAAGAACGAAGATAATCATACTCCCTCTCATGCCACTCGACCACTCCAACGTGGGCCATGAGTAACAACAAAATCACCTGCACATGGACAATGCCCACCTATTAGACATGTACATTTATAACCAAAATCAATGCGGCCTTCACTAAGAAGGATCACGTGTAGTGCGACTAGCATGAGTATAGTCATTCTTAGTGAAGTTGAACCTCCATTCAGCCGCGCAGAACTAGCACGTGTGGCATACACCACTCGGTCACGTTTATACCACGGCTGACCAAGGTTCAGCCACAGTAAACCAGTGCGCGGCCAAAGCAATATTGTACTGTGCTACCCGTGATACAATACATTATTACCATGCTAATACCATGCGCTGCACCGTGCACGACTTTGAGAAAATATTTCTCTACAGTAGTGGATGATTTTTATAATATCATGTGCTACAGTGCGGGATTTTCCCAAAATCCAGCGTTGTAGCCCTAAAACACATAAAACACCCCCCTCGGCCATCCAAGTGATCCCTAACCCTAATTCTACCCTAACAAAATTTATGAGTGTAGAAATACGGCATACTTGGATCTCACGACTCATCGAAAGACACCCCAGATCTCTCAGAATTTCTCAATACACACTCTAGGATGTTGTCAGCAAGTAGTACAAATTATTTCAAAAAGTGGGCTCCACCCCTATTTATAGTCATTTGAAAAAAACTTCAAACTGACCTGACGAACCGACCTTAACTCCATTTCACAAACCGTTCACACCACCACGATCACTACATCTTTCTCTCCTTCATGAAGCCAGCCAATCCGAATTCCCACCAGTTTCATTGGGACACTATTCTTACAGGATAACCCACAAATACGTCTCATTTTGGTTACATAACTTCTACATTGTTAATACCTTGGTTGATGTTTTGTACTACACTTGGGTATGTGCACCATATGTGCAGGATTACTATTGCAACATGCAGGAAACTCTTTTTTTCAAGAACAAGAACAATACTCCATGCCACAGCAATGGGGTCGGGCTTCTCTCACAGGTATTATTTCGAAACTGGCATATAGGTTCTATTTACCCTCCATTTATATTGCATTTATTAGTATCTTTGCTAATAACCATAGGTACCCCATTCCCAATTTAATGTGCCATCAACGTCATCCACAAGCATATCATATTCCCCCATGTGTGTGTGCACCATTTCCATCCCAGTCATCAATTGACACCCATGATGTCAAGCCCCCTCAAGTCCGAGGAATCTGATCCAGCTTGAAAAGATCACCCCTCAGATTACCATTTTGTAATTATGCATTTACTCCACCAAGTAAACTTCACCAAAATCCTTGAACCATGCTATGAAAAAGATTCACAGAGCCCACTCATACCCCCACGAGCACTTCATCTTCCACAATATCCTCTGTATCAACACCTCTATGAAGACATCTATGGGGCCCCCACCCTCCGAAGTAACCAATTCTATTCAGTTATCCAACATGCATACACTGCGTGGCATTGATTCATGTGGAACTTGTCTTCATGTCTACAAATTAACCCTCACTTCATCTTGGAAAGCACCGCCCGATCCAATCAAAACCATGGGCACTCCACCCATAATCAAATTGGTCCTCTGACACACCGAAAATTGTGGGGACCCCACCATTATTCTGTATTGTACAAACAAGTTCCTTCATCACCTCACATCGCAGGAATACCATATTCTTTTGGTAGCAACCCATGGTTGCCTTTGATCGATGTATTTGAGTCTCAATATCCTTAGCAGTATTTGTTTTTCTAGTCACCATTACTCTGCATTTTGGGTCACCATCAAATCCCTTTCATTTGTAGTTTGTCTCCGTCTGCTTCAATATGTACCGTTCTGAAAGTAAATCTACCACCCCACTCCCCATTGTTAAATCAACCAAAGGAAGTTATGAGCCCTACGCTTATCAACAAGTCTTGTGTCAGGTATGTCCATCCCTCACTTGGTTACAACAATATCTTGGTTCTAAAGTAATACCTTACTCTTATCATGTGCTTCAACTCTCGTCGATTTCAAAATATTACATTTTGAGAGTGGTTGTAGTTGCAGTTGTACCTTAGGATCCCTTTCAATCACTATAAGGGATCACCTCTAACTTAGTAGAGAGAGTCATCAGTGATCCCTAACTAAGTGGTTTCCCCTATGCTCGACGTCAACACATCATCACATTAGGGGGAAACATACTTTTGAAGGTAGTTGTGTTCACATTTGCAAATCATGGTCACAATCCATCTAGCAGACTAAAGCTCTCAGGAAGATTCACAAACCGTATTGGTTCCCCATCCCCATGGGATTATCATGATTTTCGGCAATACAGATTCTTCAACATTCCACACTAGTATCGGGTTTTCTTACTCAAACATGGATTGAATCCGCCTTCATCCATATCCCAACAGTATATTCGAGTGACTCCTTTCATCCTCTATTATTTTAATCACATCGACAACATTTCACAAGCATGGGTATGCCCGCCTTCTTTGAATACAAAATATTCTATACTCCATCTCAACAGTCGTCACTAGCAACCTTTCCCCATGGGAGGAACCTATTGTCCACATATTCTTTGTCCTGCAGAACAAGAGAGAAACAGTAGAAAACATGATGCATTATCAGCTCTACAGTAACCTCTGAACCTCATACATCTGGGGGCATCTATTAATGCCTAAAGTTTACACACATGCGACATTTCGATGATTCTTCCAGTAAGGCGTCAACAACATAAAGAATGCAATTCACTAAAGGA
Source organism: Larix kaempferi (assembly GCA_027924585.1). Lineage (NCBI taxonomy): Eukaryota > Viridiplantae > Streptophyta > Pinopsida > Pinales > Pinaceae > Larix > Larix kaempferi. The sequence continues at coordinate 1,697,660 of BSBM01000704.1, forward strand.
ATCTTGAACAAATCCAAAAGGAAACATGAGTCCAAAAGTGAAAAAAAAGTCAAAAGAAGGGGTAGCATGGGTAAAACGTTGTTAACCTGTGCTATAACGTAGGTTACCTGAACAATGCCTACGCTACACCCGCATGGCTATTCCTTCGATAATCGCACTACTGTCAAAATGATAAGACCACTAAATTACCATGGCACATTGAAGGCTCAATCCTCTCCAAGGATCTGAATTGAGCTCCTCACACACTTGGTGGCATTAACTAGCCCCCCTTATGTACCTTGGAACTAGTTCATGGAGGATTTGTTTGTTGGCCACCTCTTGGACTATAAAAGGAAGCCATTGGCATGCATTTTGTAGAGAGAAACCAAAATAAAATTTATGTTCTTGTATTTGTGTTGGAGCTTCCTCATAGCCCACCTCTTCCTATCATTGTATGCATTCCCAATCTCCCTTGTCACCTTCCTTCAAGGGGCAAGAATTTCCCTCCATTGTTCCACCATTGACTTAGCATTTAGTTTGGACAAAAAAGGCCTCCCTAAGGGAGATTGTTGAATTCCCTTGAATCCCACACCTACTAGGTGTTTTATAGATTGACCATTTGGAAATACAAATGTGGTTTAACATATCTTGGATTGTTATTGGAGTTTTCATTCTCCCTCGATCTCTTTTATTTTGCTTTTTATCGATATTTCTTTGTTTGCATGTGAACTACATCAACAATATATTGCAAGATCACTTGGATGAATACCAACCAACCAACCATAGGAGCTCCAAGGACTGAGGCCTTGTTGCAACCTACAATGCCTACCCCCTTACCAATTGGAAGAGTGCACATTCTGCAATTTTTTCCACAACAAACACCAATGATCAAATCCTCAACATGCCTTCACAACCAGAATTCATAAACAATGAACATGTAAATTACTATGTGCATGATGGAGGTGAAGCAGAACACCCTGTGGATACCATGAAGGATAAGAGGGATAGGACAATGGAAATGAAACACTAGCCCCAGTTGATCCTCCCTGTAACACACCAATACTGGTCCAATTTCTAAAGTTACCAGTGGAGAGACTGCAAGCATGTCGATCTACAGGAACACCAGATTATCTTCGACTAGGAAGGAGTTCATAGCTGCTTGCTTCACATGATTGCATCAACCTACTAGTAGAGGAGAAACAAAATAATAGGGATATGGAGGCTATAAAATAGAAGAAGAGATACCGGGAAAAGGAGAAGAAGGAAGCAAGGATTACTGCAACATAACAATGAAGACAAAAAGGATTCAAAGAGTGACAAAGAAGTGAGAAAAAGAGCACCAAACATAGATGGAAATGCATGAAAGGGAACAAATAAAGATGCAACCGAGTCTTCAAAGTGATGGAGGGAGGATCATGTCCAACAAATGAAATCCACTTGTATAAAATCCACGACTCTTTCAAGACCTCATAAACATCCATCTCCCTCAATATCATTCACCTGGTGTACCTGCTCCACTATTTCCTACAAGTGCAAGACCCTATGCGCCAAATGCCATTACAACACCTCCAGTCAATACATGGGTATTTAGCACAAGTCAGAACTATGTTTTTTCAATTCCCCCTTGGCTTCAATGTGGAAACTGGCCTCATGCTAGTATGGGAAAATCAAACCAATCTAGTCAAGCCATATTTGGAAGCTCAAGAGGTTTAGGCAATGCATACTTGGAAGAGGGAAATGCAACAAGCTCAATAGGTTTAGGCAATGCAGACACTATATCTCATCGGCAATAGAGGTATCATATACTTAGCCTCACCACATGGAATTTGGATTTTGTTATAGAGGCATTTTGTGGATGTTTCTCTAATCGTGTATTTAATTAGTTTTATCTATAATTGAAGGCCATGTATCTATGTGTTTCTAATGTAAATGCAACAATGTTTACCTAAGATTGTTTATCCAATACAAATGGTACAACAATTGGTTGCAAATAATCAAACAAACAATACAACAATCTGTTGCAACAATTGGTTTGTTTGGGAACTTGTTTATTTTTGCAAAATTCTCTTACAAGTCTTATGTAAGAATCCTCTCACCTAAGTTCCAGAGAGATCGAATTTTGTTTAACTAATTTTCTCTATCATTGAAGACAATTTATGTATGTAGTGATAATGTAAATGCAACAATGGTTATCTGAGAATAGGCATCCAATACTTTTTGGAATGTGCAAGGAATTATTACTTTGGAAAGCAAACAAACAGTACAACAATGTGTTGCAAGAAGTGATATGTTCAGGAATTGTGTGTCTTTGAACAAATCTATTGCAACTTGACAATATTATGTGAGAATCTTCTCACATAAGTTCTAGAGAGATCAATTGTTTTTTAGTCAGTTTTCTCTATCGACAAAGACGATGTATCTATGTAGTGTTAACGTAAATGCAACAATGGTTACCTATGAATGGTTGATGAATACCTTTTGGAATGTTCAATGAACATTTGTTTTTGCAAGCTCACATACAATGAAACCATATGTTGAAACAAGTGTTTTTTTTTGGGAAAATGTGTCTTTGAAAAAATCTATTGCAACTTGACAATCTTATGTAAGAATACTCTCACATAAGTTCTAGAGAGGTCAAATATTTCTTAATCAATTTTCTCTATCAACGAAGACAGTGTATATGTGTAGTGCTAACGTAAATGGAGCAACAATGGTTACCTAAGAATGGTTGATGAATACCTTTGGGAATGTTCAAGAAACATTTATTTTGTCAAGCTCACATACAGTACAACCATATGTTGCAACAAGTGGCATGTTTTGGAAAATGTTTGACATTGCGAAAATCTGTTGCAAATTGACAATCATATGTCGAAATCCTCTCGAAATGGTTACCTAAGAATGGTTATCCAATACTATATGGAATGTTTGAGGAACTATTTTTGGAAATCCAAGAAACAATACAACAATTTATTGCAATAAGTGGTTTGTTTGGGAACTTGTTTGTCTTTGCAAAAAAATGTTGCAACTTGGCAGTCTTATGGAAAAACCCTCTCACCTTGGTTCTAGAGAGATCAATTTTTGTTTATATTGTTCACTTTTCCACCTGTACAATCCATGTGGAGTGAACGTTGGCACTTCAAAGACCACCACATGGCAATGCCACGTGTTCCCTACCAAATGACACTTTATTGCGCTTTTAATGACTATGACTACCACCTTTCCTAACCTTTCTCCCACCCCCGGTCTAACTCATTGTTCATTGTTTTCTAGGTTGGTTGGATATGCCGCTATGCTATTCTCTAATAAATAACATAAGGATATGATATCCTTTTTCCACCAAATCATATCTTATATGGTAGAGATTTGGAATGCAAGTTCAACAAATTCACTTTGCACGTCACTTAATCGACACTATCATGGATGCCTTCAACCCACTATTCTTTTCATATATCTTGCACAACCCTTCCTTAAACCTAATACAATTGCCAAACATGGTATACGGATTTCCCCTTTGTGACTTATTGTTGATAATCCAAATTGTCAAAGACATTTACAATGCAAGTTCACTTGCCATGTTTTTAGAAACCAGTCTAAAAACTACTATCGATAGTAAGAGAGGTGGATAAATTTTCCTTCTCCACAACTGATATCAAGGGTTCTTCCATTCGTTACAAGTCTTCTGCAACTTTCACCTATGTCATAAGATCACGATTTGATTAAACCTATGCATTATCAACCTATATCCCAAATATAGGTTCCTAAACCATACCCAAAACAATTGCTCATCAGTAACACAGAATGAGTCACAGTCACAAGGTTTGGAAAAACCATGTAATATATAGCTTCTACCTTTGGTTCTTTTATCTCTATAGTGAGAAAAATCCAACAATTCAAAACTTCCCACAATGGAACTCATTGGAATTGCAAGTACCCTGAATCCATTATCATGCTAGTAATGCCTAGATTCTCAAAACACCAGATACAACAATTAACTTCCAACACTTTACAAGTCGCAAAGAACATTATGTCCTACACAACTCGTTGCAGCAGTTAAGGGTTTCTAAATGTTGCAAAATACCCTAAACCAAATTATCAACATTGCCATGGAATAAGACAATGCTCAACTAGTCCGCATGTAGGGGTTCTCACAATGTTATAGGTTTGCATGTAAGGGTTCTTAGGGTATCACAACCCTGGAGAGAACCAACCACAATAGGAATGCATGCAAATTCCAAAAAAAAACACAATTTATTTTCCATTTAACCATTGAACAGTCTCAGAGGAAGGCGAAATCAAATCGACATGCATAGATAATCAAAGAAGCTTCCCATTTAAGCATTCTAGAATGACTGAGGAGAGAAACAAAATAGAAATTCACCAAATTAACCACACCAACAATTCTCTGCATGGGCACTGAACCAGAGATAAAATTCACACCATTAACACCATTCACAACTAGATACAACAACATTTTTACCAAACAATTAACCAACATTAACCAACATGGGCATGGAATAGGACAATGCTCAACAAGTAAAACTATAGGGATTCTCACAGTTTTATAGGTTCACATGTAAGGGTTCTCAGGGTATCCAAAAGATGGAGAGAACTAGCCACAATAGGAATGCATGCAAATTCCGAAAAAAGAACAATTTCTTTTCCATTTAACCATTGAACAATCTCGAAGGAAGGCCAAATCAAATGTACATGCAAAAACAATCAAATTTGTTTTCCATTTAACCATTATAAAATGACCGGGGAGAGAAACAAAACAAAAATTCAGCAAATTAACAACACCAACAATTCGCTGGATGAGAACCAAACCAGAGAGCCGCAATTCATACTATTTACAGCCAGATACAACACCATTTTTACCATACCATTAACCAACATCAACCAAGATTTCCTTCGAATAGGACAATAATCAACAAGTCAAACTTTAGGGGTTCTACCAGCCTTATAGGTTCGGATATGAGGGTTCTCAGGGTATCAAAACCCTAGAGAGAACCAACCACAATAGGAATGCATGCAAATTGAAAAAAAAAAAAAAAAATCTTTTCTATTTAACCATCAAACAATCTCAGAGGAAGGCCAAATCAAACACACATGTATAGATAATCAAATATTTTTCCATTTAACCATTATACAGTGACTAAGGAGAAAAACAAAACAAAAATTCATGGAATTAACCACATCAACAATTCACTGCATGAGAACCAAACCAACATTGCAATGGAATATGAAAATGCTCAACAAGCCCACATGCATGTGTCCTCAAAGTGTTAAAGTTTCGCATGTAAGGGTTCTAAGGGTATTATAGCCATGGCGAGAACCATAGACAACCATAAACAATAGCAATTCATGCAAATTCAAAAAAACTACACCATTTATTTTTCATTTAACCATTGAACAGTATCCATGGAAGTCCATTTCAAATGCACAGTCTCACAGGAAGGCCAAATCAAACGCACATGCACATGCAATTTCAAAAATTTTCCATTTAACCATTATACAGTTTCCAAGGAGAGAAACAAAATACAACTTAACCGAATTAACTGTTGTCTCTAGATGTGTTCTTTAAGCTCAAGGAGATAGACCTAGGTTCTTTGCGGTTTAGGGAATGAACAAAACCCCTTTTCAACGGCCCTTTCGACAACAGTCTGCAAGTAGACTAAGGTCTCACCCGAGGCGAAGTTATGGGGAGGTTGTGGAATCAGGTTTCCACAACCGAGTGATGCACGCTTCAATGGAATGGGAGACTGTGCGAAGTTCACCTTCTTTGTAGTTAACATTTATACAATAGCGCATCCATGGACTGCGTGGCTTGGAATGACTTTCGACAATGAGACAATGCAACTGAGACTGCGCTTCCTCTTCGGTACTTAACAAACCTCGTTAGAATTTACTTAGTGTAATTTTATGCGTTCAACAAGCATCTTAGACTACAACCTTGCAAACGTCTACACTATAACAACAACAATGTAACTGTGCACTTCTGGTGCTGCTCTCAGGGAATCACACTATACAGACTTCACTGGATAAGTGTTTACCTGATTAAATTATGCATTCATCTGACTTAGAAATACAGGTGCATTCAATATTCATTCACACATGTCGATACTTAGCATATCATTCCCATCCTTTATCCTTCTGGAAAATACATATAAAAGAAAGAACACATGACCTCATAAGCAAGATCTTAACCATTCAACATAAGCAAATACACAGATGTGAACACATAATCAATCACATAACACAAAATTTAACATGGTTCACCCCAGGATGGGAGCTACATCCACAAGAACTGTTGTTGTTATCTCTCCAGGAAACTCTTCTAGGTTGAAAATTGAAGATGCCTGGTAACTTAATGATTTCTTAATTATGATCAAGTCAGATGATTAAAACAGGCTTTACTCATTCAAAACATGGATAAATATATCAAATGGACAAGGCTTTTAACCATCTCTATTCAGGAATTTTGAATAAGATATATGGGTGGGCAGTTCTCATAACATCAACAGAAACATATATAGACAATACATATGAATGGTTGATGTCATAAAAGGATGATACTTGTACATCCTAATTAATTGGTGAAGTGAAAAGATGACAATTTCCAGGAACCAAATTCAGCTTTAATGAAATGAGATAGTATTTCAAATACAAGCACAGAAAAATGATAAGTGAAACTGAACATTAAAGGCAAAAGAAGCTTGTAAGCTAATATATTATGAGAAGTATGAAAGATACAATATATGTGCTAATCTCAAAAAATTGATCATTTCTTCATATGAAGCTTTGGGCTTTATAGCCTTTACAATGACAATTTCAGATCCTAAAAAAGAGGTCTAATTTACTAAAAATAGATCATTTACTAACAACTTTCATAATAACCTAGGAAAACTCCTATTTTCTTGGTTGAGAATTCCAATTTTGCTAACTTCTTTAGAGTCTTCCATAGCCTGCAAAAGTCTTCACTGGAGGGATCAATGCTGCTATCTGGCAAGTGGTCTAGCTGTTTGCTGAAAACAGTGAGAAGGTTTTCTTCTTCTTCTTTGTTTCCAAAACAGAAATCAAATAGGACTTGACCTCTTGCTTGTTGGAGATCAACTAGTTTGTAGTGCAATATATGAGAAACAAATGGCAGGCACTGCAAACTTCTTCAAACAAAATCCAAAACAAAGTATAGGCAATTACAAATGGCTGAGCTTCTTTGGTTTGTATAGATTTATTTGTTGATTATGCAGTCTTGCTCTGGTTGATGCTCTGATCATCATATCTTGCTATACTTGCTTTGTATACTTCTTTGTTCTTTCGGTAGCTTGAGAGTCAAAGCTCGGATTTGTAAGCCACTGAAAGCTCTGCTTTCGGTGGCTAATTATAACTGTGAAAAATCGCCCAAGCCACCGTAAGCTCTGTTCTCAATTTAGCTTTCAAAATTGCAAAAATGTATTTCCTTCCATCTTTCTGATCTTCAATTTTGCTCCTCTGTCTATAACATGTCTGTTTCAAACTACCCTGGAGGCTTCAACATTATCAAAGCCAACAGAGCTGTGGTGATGACAATCTTAACACTATTAGTATGCGCATTCTTGATAAAATCACTGTAATCTCATACGTTCCCATCAGTTCCGAGATACAAAGAATTTTTCTTGAGAAGCCTTCAGCAAAACGTTGCAACAACAATAGATCATCTATTAGAGACCTTTTGAAGCATCCCTTGGACATAATGCACCAAGAAAAGAAAGAATACCCTGGCGTGTTGAATCAAACACTCGACCCTGCTTGGTTTCTTCAAGTAGAATCATCACACCTCGTGAACCAATATCCATACAGCACCAACGAAATTTTTGGGTATCCTTGTCAAGGGTTATCACCGTCGACCTTCTGAAAGAAAGTGTTTGGATGCGCTGTAACTAAATCCATGTTGGTGCCTTGATTCTAGCATCAGATGATGAATACCTCGCATTTCACCCTTGCGTTCTGATGTTATGAGATCACTGCAATCTTCCAACATTTGTAAACAAGTAGACACTTCGTATATATGTTCGGCACACAAAACGTTGAGCAACTGTAAGCTTTCCCTGCCACTTTCAGATCTATCTTCTGCAAATACGGGCTGGTTAGAAATCAAATGGATAGCAAGTGACTTTCATAATTTATTTCTCCCCTGCAGCACATAGATGGATCCAAAAATTTATACAGAAATTGATGCATTCAAAAAAGATACCTGAAAACCTTACATTTGCGCCATGGCACCCTTATAAGGCTATGGGATGAGTGCGATGGGTCATCTCCTCTTTTCATATCAAATATCAGAACTGTAACCCGACCCATTTTTAACATAGATTCGATTCTTGGCATAAGAACTAGATAAAACCTGTAAAGAAGGGCTCGGAGTTTGTGTTGGTTAAATGTATTGTGCTTTGACTTGTGGCTTTGATATGTCAACCTGTGGATCAAATCATAGCTCGAATTAGACATATGGCATAACTCATGGATTTGGGCCTATGGGTTCTCGTAAATGTTTGTTGACAGCTATAAAACCCGAGAAGCTAGGTTGGGCTTAAAAACTAAGTGTGTTAATATATAGAGCTTGGCATATGCATTGGTTTATATAGTGTGGCTTAGGAATAGGACATTTTAAAAGCACACACCATACTTTGATGAGATTTTCAAAATATATAAAATATATTTTAATAAAAACATAGAATAGGGATTACCAATTTATTTACATTTTTGTATTGCAGGTTGAAAGAGAAAAGCCGAAGGAAAACTGGAAGTTATGAACTAGGTGAAGCAAAAGAGATTTCAAAATTTTAGCACAAGGATGCTAAAAACACTCAAAATTTTGATGAAAAATTGAGTGCTAACATCTAGCTCCAACTGGGATGGAGACCTCCCTGCGAGGCTCTAAGAACCTAGTAGTTCCTGTCGCCTTCGCCATTGGGCTATGGAGTGATTTATACTGCCATCTGATCTCTGTAATATGTCCACAAATTTTCAACTGTAATCCTACTAACAATTCCTTTCATCCATTTTTCTATGGAGTCTCAAATGATGCTTTCAAAACCTGATCCAAATCCTGCAATCCTGCTCATCATTTGAAGCCAAAGTACCCCTGCCAATAGTGCCTTATATCCATTGAGCATGGAGTATGTATTTCAAAACTGAAACTACAATACTAAATGCAAGCCTCATGCATTATGCAAACTTGAAATGGTCATCCATGAGCTTATTCATCTACCTATCCCTACTACTAACCAAATCTAAAATTTGGTCAGGTAAACGTAGACTTCCATAACAACCATTTTAGCAACTTCAAAATCGTGATGAATTGTTCTCTATCACTACTTAATATAAAATAACTGAAACCTATCAGCAGTGATAAATAAGCTTTCAGAAAGTCATACTCAGGGAATATGCGCTAGTTTGCTGAAGAGGAGTAGCGCCCATGCCAAAATATGATGTTTTTTAGGGTTTTGCCAGCTTGTAGAGAGGTGAGTCAGGTCAAAGTCTCATCTGAGGTCATCATGCTCTTCAATCCAAGTTGTCCTTTTGTGTGATCGACAACTGAAGGTGATCACGGACAAAGAAGTGCAGATTTGACCTATAACACATGATTTCCCACATGTATGTTCTTTTTACTTATGATTTAGTGAACTTGTAGTTAAAAAGAAAATAAATGTAAATTCCCTAAAAATACCTAAGGTCCTTCCTCTCAAATGTAACTGGGCCTCCCAAAAGCACAATTGATGGTGATGATGGTATCCACTCACCAATTGACTAGTGGATGTAACAAAGAGCTAGTTCTATTGGCAATTGGGTCAATGTTCCAATCAAGAAGACTTGGAAACACCTCTCAAAGGAAATAGCTAACTACAGGAGTCAATTGCACTAATAATTGATCCTTGGTGATATCCTAAGTTGGGCCACTAAGATACCCTACGTCAAGTGTGGATTAGTGGTTTGGCGTGCATGGTATAGTTTCATCTCCATACAACAAGTTGAGTGGCTTGTAGGGGAAAGAAGGGAAACTATACCTCGACTTTCACCTCCTTGGTCACGGTGCACTTCTGATCCGGGTTTTCTTTGAACACTTGCTTATAGAAGGATTTTGTAAGTAGCCAATAAGACAACAATGTTATGTTTCAAAATATTTCTATTGAAACGAGATTGGTAGGCATTAATGGGTACCTATCCCAATCAATCCTACTTAACTAAAATATTGTTTTGTGACCTCCTGTGGAGTATTTTAGTTTATTTGGACAATTTACAAAGTTGTTTTTAAGGGGTCTGATTTTCACTTATGGAGTGTAAGAGAGGTATTTCACAATCCCCACCTTTCTTATTCACCAAGCTCACATGAAGTGTGAGGTGAATATCATACTAGGATTGGGATAGTCTTTAGGTCTCTTAGTGTGTGCTAGTGGTGAAAACACATGTGATGAAAGAAAATTGATTATTGACAAATTAAATAAAAGAGTATATCAAGTAATACGTACTTTTAACTCTAAGAGATGCTTATGGTGCTTTGCAAATAAAAAAATGCTAACTAATAGACAAGTGTGCAATGGAGGTATTTCACACTTCTCACCATTTCTGATTCACCAAGCTCACATGAAGTGCGAGGTGAAGAGCATACTTCGAGAGACAAGAGTCTTTAGGTCCTTGATTGTGTGCAAAAAGTGTATTCTACACTAGCATTAATCTTTAAAATGTTCCAATTGTGCATAAACAAGAATGGTCTTGAATACTAGTGACAACAATGAGGCATGTTTAAAGCCTCAAGGTTGGTTTGCTAGGTAAGTTTCAAGAGAGGTGAACTCTTTACCTCGTAGTCTTGGTCTAGGTGAACTAATTACTAAAAAATTAAGTAATTATGTGAATTAATCTTAATTTAAGTTCATTAGTAAGCAGTATTTGGACTACCAAATTGTACTAAGAAGATAAAAATAAAATAAAATACAGTAGCACGGCCAAACAATACTCTGCCACGTTGGTAGCGCAGAGAAATACAAAATAGGTGTGCAAGTAGCACATGTATTACACTGATGGGACACATAGATCAACCATATGAGAGGTATCATGGGTCATGAACTAATTACCTATGTTGGAAACACGATTGTCGAAGTTATTTCTACACTATTGCGTAAAAATTAATTGTGGCTAATTCAGGGCCAAATTCTGGAGCAATAGGTGGAATACCTAATCTCCTGCAAGTGAAAAAAAACCAGAATTAATTACTTAGCATAAAACAAACTAGTTAAATAAGAAATGGAAAAAAATAAGTATGGTCTCCATTAGAACTGTTGTGCAAAAAATTGCACAATGTGCACTCTTCCACTTGGTAAGGGGCTAGGCCTTGTAGGCTACAACAAGGCCTTAGTCCTTGGAGCCCCTGTGGTTGGTTGGTTGGTATTCCTCCAATTGATCTTGCAATAGATTGTTAGTGTAGTTCACATGCAAACAAAGAAATGTTGATAAAAAGAAAAATAAAAGAGATGGGGGGAGAATGCAAACTCAAATAACAATCCAAGATATGCTAAACCACTTTTGTATTTCCCAATGGTCAAGTTGTACAACACCTAGGAGGTGTGGGCTTCAAGGGAAGCCAACAATCTCCCTTAGGGAGGCCTTTTTTTCCAAACTAAATTCTAAGTCGATAGTGGAACAATGGAGAGAAACCCTTTCCCCTTGAAGGAAGGTGACATGGGAGCTTGGGAATGCTTGCAATGATAGGAAGAGGTGGGCTATGAGGAACCTCCAAAACAAAACTAGCAGCATAAATTTTCTCTTGATTTCTCTCTACAAAATGCATGCTAATGGATTCCTTTTATAGGCCAAGAGGTGGCCAGCAAACAACTAGATCCAAATATGAATTCATCTCCTCTATGAACTAGTTCCAAGGTACACAAGGGGGGATAGTTAATTCCACCAAGTGTGTGAGGAGCCGAATTCGGATCCTTAGAGAGGATTGAGCCTTCAATGCACTACGGGAAGTTAGTGGTCCCTCCGTTTTGACAGTAGAGCGACTATCGAAGGAATAGCCGCATGAGTGTAGTGTGGGCATTGCTCAGGTAACATGTGCTACAATGCAAGTTAACAATGTTTTACTCACTCTACCCCTTCTTTTGACTTTATTTTGGCACTTTTGAACTCATGATATCTTTTGGATTTGTTGAGGATGCTTTTGGTGAATTGCATTCTTTAAGTTGTTGATGCCTTACTGGAAGAATCACTGAAATGTCACATGTGTGTGAATTTTAGGTGTTAATAGTCTTGGACAAAATATTTATGTTCATATTCATCATGGAATCTTCCAACCACTCATGTCGTTCAACTTGGATTGGCATTGTCAACTGTTCCTCACTGCTTCTCGTTGCTTCACCACTTATAGGTACATTCTCTTCAGCATGGTCATTAGTTATATTCTCTATAGATATTTTATGATCTTCATTTGACCCAACAACTCCCATGTTTTCTTAATCTGGTTCATGATCATATTGAGTGGTGTTGACCTGCTCATTGTCATTACCCAATGGAACATTATCTCTTTGATATAGGGATAGCATGTTGTCTACAGTGCTTGCATCTTCATATTCATTTAAATCAAATGCTTCACTACACGCAATATCATGGATAAGAGCATCGTGATTTAGTGGCTAGATTCCAGTCTGCATAAATCCTTCCTTGATATTCGATGGGGTGAGATCTTTTTTAAAATACTTGCTTCCAAGTTCGGCTAATTCAATCCTTTTCACCTCTATCCTGGGGTTATTTTCCATCTATGTTTCTCTCTCAAATCTGAAGTAATTCTTGAAATGCCCAAACAAACTCACATGAAGAGGTTGTAACCTGTGAGTAGTATGTGCAGGAAATGTTAACAAATCAATGCCCAGTCTATTTTCCTCCTCAATGGTTTGTATGGCTATGTGGCTTCCATGACCATAAAAAATAAATAGGTGTATGTTTTCAGGTGATACGCCACCAGGAACAAATGTTTCAAAGTGATAAATCCAATTCATAAAAAAAATCTTTGGTCATCCATTCATGGGGATGTGTAGCCATGCATGCCCCTGGTTCGCAACTTTAGATATAGTTTTTCAATTGACTCTTACCCTTGAATGAATAAAACCCTGGAATTGATGCACCAATTACATTTACACAAGACAAAATGGTTATCCACTCCTTTCTATTCGGAAGGATTTTTGGCACATTTCTACTCCCTCTATTGGCAATTAACCATATGCCACGGTTCCTCCCTACTTGTAAACCAATTTCGTCATAGTTTCATATATGGTCTGGACTGTAGGCATGTTTCTCATATACAGCTGACAATGTGTCATAGAACCTTGACACAACTGTAGGACGCATATTTATATCCATGTCCCTATCGAGGCCTTCTATCAGTCGCAAGAAAAGCTCTGGATGCCTCTTATTAAACCTTGCCCACCATGATTTTCTCAGAAATCCATCTCTGAATGGATTTGGCCTACCTTGACATATTTCAACAACAATGAATTTTAGTTGTATCAATTCTATACCATGTCCCAATTGAGACATACCCTTGCACCAAAAAACCACCACCTCCTCCTCTTTTGTATTCATCACCACAAGGGGCCCTTTGCGCTTTGTATGAGTCAGGCCATTTATCTAGTAGTGTAGTGATGTGGTGGAAATACCATGTTTTTTGGGCGGTTGCTCGAATAGAATATCCATGGAATTCTACATCAATTGTAGTGAGCATATCATGTTCTATCACTGCAAGTAATGTTGTTACTATCCACCTGTTGTGATTCTTCATCCGATGAATTGCATTCTAACACTGCACCTCTTGTAACATGCCTCTTCAAAGACCTTGTACGGGTAGCTGCATGCACTCTCGTCATGACGAAAATAAACCTGCACACTACAATAAAAATTACATAGTGCATTTTCTAAGATATTATGGATTGAATGATTTGTTTTGTTTGTACAACAAAAATACATAGTGGATTTTATATTTTGGCATAACATTGCCATAGAGACAAACTTGGTCTTGTTTCCATTGTTTGATATAGGCCTTGGGACCATTGGAATTACAACCACTTCTAGACTAGGTGGAGCAATTTCATGTTATGATTATATGCATAATTTTATAGTTTTGGCCTAAGGATCCATATAGGTAGAACATGACCAGGAAACATCGTTAGATAACATAGAGTGGAAACATATATTGAAACATGAAATCTAAAGAAAATGAACAAGAAAACATGGACAAGTAAAATATATAGCTAACATGTGGATTTAGCAGCCATATCTTATTTTATGTCATAGATTTCGATGTAGCTTGAAATTCACACCACTCATCTTACCAAATTGAACAATACATGAAGCAAGCATAAAATAACATAGTTACTTACCCCGGGCCCAGGTGGTTGATATAGATATTAGTTGGTTGGAACATTGTTGGCAGTGATGTTGAGAAGCTCGAATTCTTTCATAGAAAACAAGTAAGGTGCAATATGATTCTTGCTCCTTTATAGATAGTTCTGGTTGATTTGATTGGGTTGTGGCATTGGCATGGATTGCAAATTCTAATTTATGAGTGAGTGTACTAGATTGTTTTGGGTGTGATCAAATGGATGGGAAGATGTCTTGGTTGATCCTTGTGCTTTCATATAGTTTAATGGATGATTTGATGTGTTTAATGAGAATGTATTTGTTGATCCTTGTGCTTTCAAATAGATTAATGGATTCCTTTGATGTGTTTAATGGTTTCCTTTAATGAGTTTAATGGGATATTTGATGTATTTAGGTGTTTGGTCAGCATAAATTCCACTGGGAGGGATTGGTGGTTATAACTCACTGTAGGTGAAGCTGAAATTCGAATTTCCCTTTATTGTGCAGGTGAGTATGTGAAGACTGTTTAGTTGTGGATGTTTGATGGGATATCTAGGGAATGTTGGTGGAATTCCCTTAGCTGCATATTCCATTCGTTGGGGTTGAGTTGATGAAGTGCATGTACATGTACTTAGTTCATTACAGGTTGTTTTAAGGATCTTGATCTACTGTAATGTTAAAAAAGTGTGGGATTTGTTAGGGACATGACTGCTTGTAAAGTTATTTTGTCACTTATGAGGAGACTTACCTAATTAGGCTATTAATGAAGTGTGGTGGGCCTAGTAGTCATAAGGGTCAAGTTTGTATATCTTTTGGTTAATATAAGAATATTTATATATTTTTGTCTACCCCACTTTTGGATGTCTAATGTTACAATTTCTATGTCCACTTGTGGTCCCCATTCACCAAATCGAATCCCTCCCCTAGTGTTGTGTTATTCACCTCTTGATATATAACGTTACTGATTTGATTCCCTAACATGTTTGCAAGTGCCTGAAATAGAAAAAATAGTATATTTAGATGTTGTTAGGGAAAATATATGCATTCTTGGCCACTCAATTTTTAGGGTCAGACAATAATGAAAGTCCCCAGTACTTTAAAGGTTACTGAACTCCAATGATATATCTTCAATATGGATTGTATGGATAATAGATGCAAGGTACCATAGAAACAACTACACAAGATGAACCGAGCATATTACACCCAAATATCCCAAGAATCGATCCTATGAAAGACTTTCTTGCTACCACGAATTCATAATGGAACATCACACACAAATTTAAACACCATGATTTCAACAAGAGAAATTTGTTCTTTGGATTGAAATGACCAGCAACCACTGTTGAATTTTTGTGAAGAAATTTGAGACCAGGGTCCTCTCTAAGTCATAGACAAGCCCCATAATACATGGAATCCCTAGCCAGTGTCTTGCTTGCAACAAGCGTGGGACTTAGTCCTGGTAGGAGGGTTGAGTCCATAGATCGATCGGTATAGATGTTAATGGATATTAATCATCACTAAAGATATTTCCATGAATTTTTTCACATCCCTTAGTGTATATTTAATTGATGGGGCCTCACATGTGATCTCTTTCTTTTCAATCTTTGCCACACATATTGTTTTTCTTTAACAAAGTTTTAAGAGTTGGTATGTGAAAACATATCTTCAAAAGAATGTCTCTTATTAGGTCCACATTGTGCTCTTACATAATGGATTGATGTAACATTCTTTTGGCATCTCATGGATTCTTAACATTAACCATACATTATATAATTGTGTCATGTTAATTGTTAATGAAAATTGTTTGAGTTTTTTAATTATTCTCTTATTATTTGGATTTATATACGATTATAATTATTCAGATTATGATTTAAAAAGTTATGATATTATCAAAAGAAGTCTCAATAATAGAATAACTAGATAATTTCATCTTTTATCTTTTATAAGATTAAAACAAATCCAAGAAGCAAAAAAATTAATGTCGAAAGGTTAAGACATTGAGATGACATGATATATATGTTGAGTATATGTGTCATATTCTTTGCATGTGTGCGTGTGGAGGGGGGGGGGGGGGGGGGCGAGGGGGTTCGTCTTTGACCTCATACCTGATGATCCCCTCCATCTAGTGATCTACCATATGCACTGGGCGCTACATAAAGTGCTGGCTCAAGGGGGTTATATGGGGGGCATGTCGATGCCCTCCCCCTTCTGCCAAACAAGTTCAAATTTTTTTGGCATATTTTAGGGTTCTTTCTAAAAATATGTAATTTAATCCCAATTAAGGGATTGGAGTCCATTTTCTAATCTGGGTTAATGTATTAGGGTTTTGGATGCTGCAGAATACCTATATTTGTATTGTCAGTGGTTAATAATCAATATAAGAAAATAAGAGGTGCAACTTTAAGTTTTGTTGGTTTCTTTGTTAAGGGTTTCCTAGGTAAATCTCTATATATTATGTGTGAATGTTGTGGTGTAATCTCTATTTCGCTTAAAATAATATGTATGCTTTGCTTCTCTGCATAGGTTTAAAAATTACAATATATAAATACATTGAGATCAAATAGTTTCAAAGCATGTAACTGGAAACTTGTATAGAATGTGAGGTAGAAGGGCAATGTTATCCAATATAGTCAAGAATTCCAAGAATCATTTATGTATATACTCTCTTACTTTCAATACATACGAGTATAAGTAGACTTGTCAATTATCGTCTAGGATTGTTGTGCAAGGATAACCATATTTATAATAGAGTATTGGCATAATAAGTTGTATAAATATGATAGGGTATGTACACCTCCATAAAATTAAACAAGTATATACATCTTATTAACAACTTAACTCTCTTATAACTTTAGTCACCTAGTGAACCATATTTTTTGTTGTAATTCTTGTTTGAACCTTGTTGGAAAAAAGGGTATTACAAAAGTAGAGAACCGAGAATCCAAGAAGCGTATAGCATTGAAATGCAAGTTACATCAAAATACATTATAAAGAATAATTTACATCTAAGATATCATTTATAAATAGTTGAATGTTAACCAATTTCCCAAAAATCATGTTGATATGGTCATCTTAGATCATCCAAGCTGTATAAAATAGTCAAACAAACCTACATTTTGGATTTGTTCTCCTTTCAATAGATTACTCAGCTTGGCTGGGACTATCTAATTAGTTGTTCCAATCTAATAAGTATGCATCTTCCTATATGAACTCATTGACTATCTAAGCCATGCCCACTAAAGTTGGTTTTAAACTTAGGTTCTAACACCCCCTCATGAATAGAACTCTTTGGAGATTTAGGAGGTGACATTATCACTTCTTGTCCCCCATCATAATGAAAAATTCCTAAATCCAAAGCAATGACTAAATCATCTTAAACTTAGATCTAATCAATGACTTTCAAAAGGTCTTAAAACAATATGATCCTTTGTTATATAGTAGACAATAGACACCACATTCTCCTAGAATGATCAAATCTACTATAGTATGCATGAAGCTACACATGCTTCATGAAAATGCGAGCAACAAGGCTAGTAGTCATTTTTATCATACTTTAATTGTAACAATACAAGATAGTTGATTCCACAAAAGGGAATCTAAGTTCACTCATTGAGTTGTGAATCCACTCAACCTTAGTTCTAGCATTCATTATGCCTCTATATTTAACTTCAATAGCTAACAAGGAAATATTATTTTTCTTATTGGATGAAAAACAAATTATCTACCAATTTTAAGATGAAACACATAAACAAAAGTTAACTTCCTACCATCTCCATCACCTACCTAATCATAATTTGTATATTCGACTAATTGTTTCAACTTCTTGGTATAAGATTTGATACTAAGGTGATGCATACCCTTGATATATCAAAGAAATCACTTTTGATCCTTCAAATAACTCTCCTTTAGATACTGCATGAACCTATATACAAAACTAACAAGGCAATTCTACTATGAATCAAACAAATAAGATACCAACAAGTTACCTACATAGTAGCATATTCAACTTTCAAAGAATCACACTCCTTATCTAGCTTCACTTGACTCATAGTTTGGAATAAATTTCCCTTATTCCCACTCATTTGATTAGCATTTGTCACATAGTCTTGCAACAAAATATGCATGAGTTAGCATTGGAGTGCGATATCATTAGGATAAATCATGGTTTTGTTAAATATGGGGAGGAATTGATAGATAATTGGTCATGATAATTTCATACTCAAACTCTGTAATATCCCAAAATATTACCTCTTATAATTAGGTGTTATTTTAATTTTGTTTGATAATTGCTTTGACTAAGAGCATTTACATGACATTGGAAATGATGCACCATGAGACATTATTATAATGATGGTGTGATTGTAAATATTTTTCTAATTGTACATTTAATAAAAGGCATCCAAGGCTTACTCAACATGATTGACATAAAGTGAAACCATGATACCACTACTCAGGTGGATAAATTATAGGTTCTAAAATTCCATGTGTCAACACACTGAACCCTCTTACCGTAAATGAAAAAGTGGTTGAAACCCATCTACTTAAATATAGCCACAATGTGTCCTCCTATCATTTAGGGAAAAAAAGGAGTCCTAACAGAACTCTCTCGCTACCCATATTGAAGGTGGGGTATTTGAGTGAAAGGGAGGAGACAATCATTTAGTAAAGGATCAACTATGAACTATTGGAAATAAAATTTTACTATTACTAGTTACTAAGTGACTAAATCGTGAACTACGAGTAAGAAACCAAAAAAAAAAGAGGAAGATATTTTTCTCTCGTGTTTGTGAAGTGATATTATTTTTTTTAGCAGCGTTGTTGCAAGAACTATTCAAGTTCAATTTGGCTGAGTGTAATGTATGGGACTCTCTTTGATCATACTAAAGAGCATTAAGAAGTGTTGTATGAGGCATGGACTGTGAGGGCCTATCTAGTTCAATTCTGTGGATTGGTAAAAGTTGGTATCTTCACAAACATAAACAAGGATGGTAAGAATATTTTATGCACATTGTTATGAGCATTGTATACATGTTGGAAGAAGCATGCACACTGTTATGACCAATGGATGTGTTAGGTGTGGTAAGGATTGAGAGTATTGTCATGTTTAACTAAAGTTGTCCAATTTTGTCGAGTAATTCTACCTAAGAGAAATTGAAAGACATAACTATGCCTTACTTCGCCCTAATGGTATCATGGCTTGGATTAGGGGTGAATCCTAAGACGGAGAGACAAAATGTCTTCAGAAATCATGTGGTTGGGTGGTTTGTGGACTTGCTCAAATAAATCATTTTTTTGAAAAACCCAATTTCTAAAAAAACATATAAGTTTATTCTACTTATTACTATTAAATTATTTTTATTAATTTTATATTAAATATTTGAGTTTTATAATTTTGGATATAAACTCATATACATATATATCTATACTACTGTGTAAAATTTAAATAGTAATTTTCTTCAAAATTATCAACCCAAAATCTAAATAAAAGCATATCTTATATCTATATTTCTAAATTTCTAAATGATATATTATACTTGCATTTCTATTTAAAACACACAAAAAAAAACATATAAAACTAAATCTCAAACAAATGTATTTAAGTATTTATGTGCATACATTCTTTACTAACTAAACCAAAATAAAAATGGTTCATTCATTTTTTAAATTTACATAAATTAGATTGAAATTTTATAATAAAAATATATCCTTAAATATATATTCTTTTTAAACTAGAACATATAAAATATAATATCCAATAAATCAAGATGAGAAAGTATAATTCTATTACAATCATTTCTTACTTTAAAACATAATGGAAATACTTTGTTTATATTGCTTCTATGTTAAATATTACATTGGAAACAAGGTATAAAACCTCCTATTTATATCATATTCATATTCTGGTAATGGGTAACATACTCTAGAAGAATATTGAGTTATATAGATATTTATGTTAACTTTGTTGTTATTTTTGTAATTGGTAATATTGAGTTATATAGATACTTATGTTGACTTTGTTGTTATTCTTGTAATTGGTAATATTGAGTTATATAGATACTTATGTTAACTTTGTTGTTATTCTTGTAATTGGTAATATACTTTAGAAAAATATTGAGTTATATAGGTACTTATGTTAACTTTGTTGTTAATCTCGAGGATAGATTTCCATACTTAAACCATGAAATAAGTATTGCAAAATAAATAGTCAAAACTTTGGATAGTCAGTAAAAACATATTTGTCAATTTTTATTTTTTTTCAATATGCCCAAATTCTATAGGATTATAATTTTTTATTTTAAAATAGTCAAAATTGTCAAAAATATATATATATAACTTTTAGAAATTTGAATATTTTTTTTTAAATGTGACCATGGTAAAAAAATTAATAATTAATAAGACTAGCCAAAATTTCCACACTTTAAAAAAAATTATAGATCCCTCAAATTTGGACATGGTATATTATACCTAGACATAAAAACAGATATATATCTATTGCTAAAGTTAATAAATATACACCTGAGTTACTATTGAATAATGAAACAATTTTGATCTTTTATATATATATAAGTTAAAGTAAAATAAAAAATATTCAAAATTATTTATAAATTTATATAATCATCGCACAGTATAATTAAAAATATATATTAAATATAGGTTAATTATTATTATACATTTGTTACTAATTTTAAAAACATATACTATGCTTTTGTCCATCAAAGATTCATTTTTTAATGTAACAATATATAAAAAATAAAATAAAATTATTTCCTATCTCATACATAAAAATAAAAATAAATGTGAAGATGATTTCCTATGTGATACCTAATTGCTACTTTTTCATAAAACAAATAAATAAAAATGATGTAAAAAATTGGTATGTTACAAACTCCAACATTTAAGCCATGTGAGCTATCCATGTTGACTTCACATTATTGTGGATTACGGACCCAGAAATGTCTCTCGGAAAATTTATTTTACAAAAGAGAGTAGGAATTGACAACAGTCCTAGAATTATTATGGGCTACTTCCAAATGACAATCCAACCAAATGCATTAAATATTCAATAAACTCATATAAATTAAAAAAATTAAAAATGCTTTACTCCTTGCTTTCTTCTATATCTTGGGTGATCGGAGTAAAGAATTTTATAAACTAAATTATAAGAAATCTCTTCTATATCTTGTATGATGGGGGTAAAGAATTTTATAAGCTAAATTATATATAAAAGACGTGATGTTTCAATGTGTATTATTGGTACACAGTGTTATCCCTAAAGTTGAACCTAGACTACAAGGGTTCAAGCTTAAGGTAATCTTGGATAGCAGGAATGAGGCATCTACACAATGACTGTTTCAGTTTTGTTTGGTGGAAGCAGAAAACAGAATTATTTAAAATATTTAAAAGAAAATAAAAGACAGGTACAATATAACATTTCAATGTATGAATAGAAGCAGAAGAAAGACTCTGCTCTTAAGGCTATGAATATAAAAGCTCAAATATATTTCATGATGAGGGCATAGTTTTATACTATTTGGAAGAATCATAATATGGAATTTAGACCACATATGGACAGAGTACCAAAAGCATACACTTCATAAATTGAAAAAGAAATGGCTCAAAGATCATATTTTTAATTCATAACAGCCATCTTCTGCAAAAATTAACATAAGAAATACATACAGATTTGCATGAAACAACTCCTTAAAATCAAACTTCTATCATGTTCCTCCAGTTCCAACCCTTATTACCTCTGTCCATGTGCTATTTATACAAAATTTGTTCAAAAATAGAAAACAGTTACAAGATCCTATTACATTGGATCTAATCGCTCCAAAAAATAAGATAGAGTTTTTAAAATCAAGTCTAAGTCTATCGAATTGTTACAATAGGAAATCTTAATAATAACAACTTGACACCTAAGATATCTTATCTCTTAATTGTAGAAGACAGACTAAAGACTTCTTGATGACTCAACTAAATCAACCATTTCATTTAAAACTTGTGATCTTCATTGTAACCTGGCAAATTCTACATCTTCATTGCGCTCTCGCCCCTTCAATTGGTCTAGCTAGGCCTTCATCTGCTTGCATTCTTCATTCATAACTTTCTTTTTCTACAAAGTATCCTTCTCAATTACTGCTAGATTCTCATAATCAATATCCCTCTGCTCCAGGTCCTCTCGCAATCTTTTGTTCGATAACATCAAACTTTCATTAATATTGTGCAAGTAACGACACTGCTCTTTATAAGATTGCAAAGATCTCTTTACCAAATCTAATTCCGGGACTCTTTTAATTTCTTCTGCATCCACTACAATATTATCTTTCTGTATGCAAGAGCTTGAAGCTTGATTTTTTATATGCCTTTGTTTATTTTCCACAAATATTTCAGGTATTTTCCCTACATGTATCTGTACATCAATAGAACCCTCACCTTCAATTACAAGAGTATCTTTTTCATGTATATTCATCTCTTCATCGGACTCATTCACTGGCACAATTTGATGTTCTCCTACAGGTTGTTTTGACAATCTAATCTCTACGGCCACTTTAGCTCTGGCTCTAGTCCTCGGCCCCAAATCCATCTTTTCTGGATTTACACTGTTTATTGGTTTATCTTCAACAATGTTCAGCAGGGTTTGAACAGTATCTTGCTCTTTTTCAGAATTTTCACACTGTGCTTGCCCATCTGACGATTTGCTTTCTTGACCTTTCTTCTTGGTGGATTTCCTCTTTTCTTTAGTCTCAAACCCTTGTTCACGCATAAAATGGTCCCAGTCTTTGCCTATTTGCTTCAAATGGTGTAAAATCAACAATTTAATAAGCCCTTGGTGAAAGATAGAACGGTCGGTGTGCTTTGGCCGTTTTTGAACTGACAAAACCATTTTTTGCAGACTCCACCACAAGTAATATGGAATATTTAACTTATTTCTTCCCTGTAAATGCATTAATAACCTAACATGGAATCTTAAAACTTTATCAAACCAACCATCACAGGTAATATAATTTTGGATTACCTCGAGTGGAATTTGCCAATTAGATTTTATTTTGCTTATATGCACGCCATTGCTCCAATTCAAACTTTCAAACCCTGGTAACATGAAATCACCAGGTTTTTTCTTCGTGCTCTGCATGGAAATTTCATCCATTGGATCCTGTTACAATACATAAACTCTCAATATTGATAACCTATTTTCAATTTTGAAACCCTTCTCTACACCTACATGGAAATTTAGCCAAATTAATAGACCCTAATTTGCTTGATACATTCCCGATATTTCATTTCTGTCCATAGCATTCACCATTTTCGATGTTGGACAAACCTACTCATTATCTTGACCAGTGTACTGGCCTGATTCCCAACTGTCGAATGGAGAAGGTAGTCATGCTGTCGACCATATGTTAAATTCATGAATATATGACTTACAGGTCCCCCAAATATTTCAAATCATGATTGCAACGAATTAAAATTACAAGCATTTACAACCCTATTAAATCATGATTTGAAATTCGAAACTGACAGCATTTTTTAGAAACTGACGGCATTTTCAAATTTGAAATTACAGCAGAAGCTGTCAGTTCACCATTTTAAATCAAAATTATAATATTTAGATCTTCACAAGCATTTGTAATGTTTGTTAATGCAAGAAAATGAAATTTATTTTGAAATAAAAAGTATGAACTAGAGCCAAATCCTAATTAAATTATGAAAAGATAACTAATGGCAAAAATGTTTAAGGAATGGGAACAGTATAGGCTAGACTGATAGAAAAAATATACAAAAAATAAATAAAGGCTAAGTAAATCTTAGGAACAATCCTAGAGATAACATCTAGCTCTGTTTGGGGATAAGGTCTTCTCTGTAAGATCTTAAGAACATTATGACCTGTGCCTTCTGAAACTTGTCTTATTGGGCTGGAGTCTACTGAACTTATTTGAACTGATATGTACAATGAATGTATACAAAAACCTGTCATCTCAATCAAGTATGAAACAACTTTAAAAAGCGTCCATTAACTGGACCTGGAATCTCATTACCTCCCAAAGTTTGTAGAACAAAGGTGTTGTTTCCCAAACTTTTCATCACTATGAATGGTCCAAACCACAGAGCATCAAACTTACCATGTTTTCCTTTATCCTCATATCTGCCATCCCATCTCAACACTTGATCACCCACTGCAAACATATTCTTTTTTACCTTTTTTATCAAAGTGTTCTTTCATCCTATTTCTGTGTATTTCAGCTTTGTCTATGAGAGCTTCCCTTTCTTGCTGTAACTGAATTATCTGAAATGTTCTCCTTTTCTTTATTTCTGGTTCTTCTTCAACTTCCTACACAAACTTAATTACTGGAGTCATCAATTGAATTGGGAATACTGTTTCAGTTCCATACACTATTTGAAATGGAGTGGTTCCGATAGCTTTCTTTAAAGTAACTCTGTCTGCCCATAATGCAAATTTTAATTTAGTATTCCAATTTTTCTTATTCTCTGATAACATTTTCTTGATAGTGTTTATAATGCTTTTATTGCTGGACTCTACTAGTCCATTGCCCTGGGGATAATTGGGTGTAGATTGTCTCGAGGAAATGTTATGGTCTTCAGCAAATTTTATCATTTTTTTGGATTTGAATGCAGGGGCATTATCAGTAAGGAGTTTTCTAGGGCATCCAAATCTACTGAGAATATTTCCTTGCAAGAAATTAATGATAATTTGGTCTGTGGCTCTTTTGGTAGGAATGGCTTCTACCCATTTGGTGAAAAAATCTGTTGCAGTTAAGATCCATCTGTGTTGGCCACTAGACGGACGATAAATTTCACCTATAAAATCTAGACCCCACTGTTGGAAAGGAGCATCTACTGAAATAGGTTTCAAGGCTAATGACTGTAACTGATGTTTACCTGCAAAATTTTGACATTTTTCACAAGCCCTAATCTGTTGGTATACATCTGAGAAAAGAGTGGGCCAGTAATACCCTGCTCTTAATATTTTGAAGGTTGTGGCCTTCCAGTATTTGTGTCCACCACACACACCAGCATGCATCTCCTCAATGACATTATTTGCTTCTGATTTATCCAAACATCTCAGAAGTATTCCTCCAGGGTCCTTCTAGTACAATACTTGATCAATCAACACATATTTGAGAGCTTTCAATTTTATTGATCGGCATTCATTTTTACTTAACTCCTGGGGACACTGTAAATGTAACAGGAAATGTTCAATTTCAGCATACCAAGGACTGCCATCATACCTGCTGCTATAGACTTGTTCTTCGACCTCTTCTGCACCTTCTACCATCATATGCAAATCCAGTATTTGACAATTTGATTCTGAGAGAAGCTTTGCTAGGCCCTGCCCTTTCACCAATTTAGTGGGCTTGATCTCCACATCATATTCCGTTACTTTTGCAATCCATCTACCCCTTTTTCCTTCACTGTCTGACTGTACTAGGATTTCCCTAACATCAGAATTGGGCACATAGGCTAAAACTTTAGAATGGAGTACATATATTCTAAAAAATTTAAGGGCCTTTACCAAAGCATAGGCCTACTTCTCCATACTAGTATATTTCAACTCTGAATCCCTTAATGTTTTACTAAAAAAGGATATGGGCTGCTCTAATCCCTCAGAAGTTTTTTGCAACAACACAACAACAATTGTTTCTTCTGATGCAAATGAAAACACTGCAAAATCTTTGTTGTAATCAGGGGCTGCCAACACAGGTGCTTCTACCAGTTCCTGCTTAATTTTTTCAAATGATTGTTTGGCTTGCTGAGACCATCTTACCTCTTTGTCCTTCTTAAGCATATCAGTAATATACTTAATAGTTTCAACATAGTTAGGAATAAACCACCTCAAAAAATTATTTTTTCCTATGAAAGACTGGATTTCTTTTTTATTTCTGGGAATAGCAATCTTTAAAATAGCTTTCACTCTCTCAGGGTCTATTTTAATCCCATCTGTAGAAACTATGTGACCCAATAACTTACCTTCTGTCATAGCAAAGTGAGACTTTTTTGGGTTCAGTGACAACCCAAATCTTCTGCATTTCATAAAAGTTTGCTTCAGATGTTTCAAATGCTCTTCATCAGATTTAGAAAATACTGTGATATCATCTTGATAAATGCCACAAACTTTTCATTCTCACCTATGACTTCTATATCCATTACCCTTTGAAATGTGGCACCTCCATTCATTAGCCCAAAAGGCATTTTGTCATACATGAATGTACCCCAAGGGGTTGTAAAAGTTGTTTTCTCTCTATCCTCTAGCTGAACCGCAATCTGGTTATAACCAGAGAAACCATCAATCATTGAAATTATTTCTACACCAACTACTCTCTGCAAAATCTGATCTATCTTAGGCAATGAATAGTTATCTTTAAGGCATGATCTGTTTAAATTTCCAAAATCTACACATAACCTTATTTCCCCATTTTTCTTGCGTACTGGAACAAGGTTAGCTACCCAAGAGGAGTACCTAAGAGGAACAATAATCTTGGCATCCAGTAATTTCTTCACCTCTTTTTCAATGACTAGTAAAAGTGTTGGATTAAGCCTTCTTAATTTTTGTTTAAAAGGCTTAGTATTAGGCTTTAATGGGATCTTATGCTGAATAACATTCGTGTCATAGGTTTTAAGATCGTCATATGACCGTGCAAAAATATCTATAAATGCCTTCAACAAAATGATGTATTTGTTTCTGTCCTTTTTTGATAATTGTTTAGATATCTTAACCATCCTTGGTTCTGCCACAAACCCAATATTACAGCTAATTACACTCTCTTCAGTGGTCTGAAAATTATTTTTCAACGGTGTATCATTTTTTGAAAACAGCCTCTCTAATGGAACAAGTCCCTTAGGGATAAAATTGCTCTTTAAAGCCATAATTTTTTTATCAGCAATTGACTGTTTTGCATGAGTAGATATTTCAGCCATATCTAAGTCTTCATCTAGGTCAACCTGGTCATATGCAAACTCTTCAGTTAATTCTAAAAACTCTTTTATTTCCTGCTCATCTTGGAAAACCCTCCAATGTTTAATATCATCTGGGACTGCTGGCCTATACCTCACATCAATGGGATACTTTAAGTGTGTCAATTTTGGAATTCTAAAATATGTTGCTGCTAATGCCAATGAATCTGTAGTCTGATTACAATCTCTTGGAAATATATGTTATATTAAAAGCACAGAAAAAATTATCTATCATATCCCACACTTCATTTCTGTAATCTTTCAATAATGGCTGCTTTACTTGATAAATACTTTTCACTTGCTGAATTATCAATTCGGAATCGCCAAACACTGCGAGATTTTGAATATTCATATCTTTTGCAGCCCTCAATCCAAGGATTAGTGCTTCATACTCAGTAGTATTATTTGTGGTTTGGAATTCCAATTTATACATTAATGAAATCATCTCACCTCCAGGAGAAATTAACAACACACCAGCCCCTGCTCCATCTTTGTTTGATGACCCATCAAAGTACATCTGCCAAATCCGTTGCTTTTCTTCTATGTCACATTGAACTGAACTATCTTTCCAAACTTGCAAACCCCAGCATCATCATCATTTACCTATAACATGCATGAACCCATATCCTCTTGTACTGTATAAATAGGAGGATTTGTAGGATTTCTGTCATCACTTACTAGAAATGCCAACTGCACCTCTCTGTATAACCTTCTATATTCATCTCCAAATATACGAATTGAAGCATATGATAGATCCATTTGGAGAGTGCCTCCTATCTTTTTAGCCCATGATCTTGATAGCAACATGCTAAACTTAGGAGAGATATCAGCCACTACAACATCCATGAGAACACTTTTCATAGGTAACTGAGTAAGGTTGACTACAAGGTCATTTATGACTCCTAAACACTTGACAGCTCGGGAATCAAAAGCATATAAGTCATGATAAGGTTTTGTGACAGATAATCCGAAGGCTTCCATAACCTCTTTTGGCATAAGATTGTGCGAAGCACCTGAATCCAAAAGACAATTATGCAACATCTGATCATGTATGGTAAGTGTAATATAAAAAGGTGGGGGATAACAGGATTTTATTTCTGACTAGTCAGAGACTTTCGAACTAGTGATAATGGTGGAATATTTCTCTTGCAAATTTATCACATCTTCTGAGGCATGAACAGGTGATGAGTTCAAGATTTTCATGGTAGGTTCTCTATAATATCTACTCCTTATCAATTCAGTTAAAGGGATGGGAACCTTGATTCTGTTTATCTCATGCTCCAAATCAAAACCAAGCATATTACCTTCTTTTGCTAATTTGACAGGGTTGTTTTTATCTTTTTGTGGTTCCTGTTGTTATGTAGAAGGCAATGCTGCTTTAGTGGGCACGAATTTCACCTTCTTTTTGAATGGTGCAGCTTGTTTTACCCCAAACCTAAGTCCAAATGATTTTTGTTGCTGTTGTTGCTAACAAATTTCAGATTCCTGCTCATTAACACTTCCTTCTTCATAATTAATCTCTGCTGTAGCATAGTAATCATCCCTAGTTATAAATTTAGAAGCATATACATCATCCAGCTGATTAATATCATGGTTTGATTCTTAATTCTCTTCTAATGCTGTTTCATAAGGACCATCCTCCCTTATTAAACTATTCTGAAAAGGTGGTTGTACCTTTTGATCTTCATTCTCTCTCTTCTCCCTTTCAATATCATTTTTCCTTCTCTCTTTGGACATGAATCTGGGAGGATAAGGGCACCTAAATTGAGTTGGGTTTCTATTGTCATTATCATAGGCAGGCATGTTCTGATTTTTCTTCTCCATTTCCATTCTATTAAGCTTTGCAGACAATTCTTTTATAGTCTTATGCATTTCATTATATTTATTATCTGCATCTTTTGTAACAAAAGAAGAAGGCATCATCTCCTTTTTACCCTTTCGGTCTGTCTTTTGATACTCATCCTCTTATCTGAGCTTATTTGATGCCAAAATGTTAGACTCAATTTCTAAAGCTGCATCCTGCATGTTCATCAATGACACTGCTTTTCTCTCTCTTAACCACAAGGAAAACTGATGATCAAAGGCATTGTCATAAGTTAACTTGGCTGCAAATTCAGTAGGTTTAATTTCTATAGGAATTTTGTTATACATTTTATTAAGCCTTTTGGAAAAGTCTGCAACAGCTTCATCGGGACTTCTTTTTAAAGCTGTAAATTCTATATAATAGTAGAGATGATCTTTTGTGTCTCCCACTGCCTGATAAAAACATGGTTTAATTCCTCCATAGTATCTATAGAATTTGCTGGTAGTTCCCTAAACCACTTTTTCACCTCTCCATCCAAACTCTGTACGAACATTCTCATCCACACATCCCTAGCTTCAATGTTGTAATTATCAGCATAACTACAAAACTTGTCCCAGTGTTCTTCTGCAGTCCTACCACCTTGGCCATCAAATCTAGGCAAGTATTTCTGGTAATCCCCACTAGGCAAAGGATTTAAGGGTTTGGGCATAACTAATGGGGCATATCTTGTTGTTACCATGCGGTCAAACATATCAAGAGGTTGACCAGCCATATTTAGTGAATGAGATGTCTGAATAACAATTGGCTGATGCTGTAGAGCTAAAAGTTGCACTATATGTGAAAAATGCGCTACCTGTGAAGGAGATGGGGGTTCAATTTGTGGGGGAGAAGGTACTTCTATCTTCAACTGGCCAATGAAGATTCTGCTCGTGAGAGGAATCTCAGGAATTGTCAAATATTTCAAGGTAAAGACTTCTTTAGGGACATGTTTATGTTTTACAGATAGGGGGTTTGAATAAACATTGAATTCACCAACCTGTGTTGGATTTAGATCATCCACCTCTGGGATGTTCAGAGATAGATCTGACTTATTTTCTTCTTGAATATCCATAGGATTTGAAGAGGAAGCTCCTAATTGTGCATCATTAGTGGAAAACCTTAGGTTACTGGATGATGGAAAATTTAACTTCCTTCTAGCCTCCCTGATAATCTTTTCTGGATCAAAAACTCCTTCATGTAAAGGAGATGTAGGATTCCCGCTTGTACCAATTGGCTTTGAAGCCACTGTAGCTTTCTGACTATCAGGTGAATGTAGTCTGTAAACAAATGTACTGATTCTGTCACCTCTCAAAACCAGCTATAAAAATGTCAACACCCAGGGAAGATATACTTTCGTTTCTTCGTCCCCGACAATGGAGCCAAAAGATGTTATCCCTAAAGTTGAACCTAGACTACAAGGGTTCAAGCTTAAGGTAATCTTGGATAGTAGGAATGAGGCAACTACACAATGAATGTTTCAGTTTTGTTTGGTGGAAGCAGAAAACAAAATTATTTAAAATATTTAAAAGAAAATAAAAGACAGGTACAGTATAGCATTTCAATGTATGAATAGAAGCAGAAGAAAGACTGTGATCTTAAGGCTATGAATATAAAAGCTCAAATATATTTCATGATGAGGGCATAGTTATATACTATTTGGAAGAATCATAATATGGAATTTAGACCACATATGGACAGAGTACCAAAAGCATACACTTCATAAATTGAAAAAGAAATGGCTCAAAGATCATATTTTTAATTCATAATAGTCAACTTCTGCAAAAATTAACATAAGAAATACATACAGATCTACATGAAACAACTCCTTAAAATGAAACTTCTATCATGTTCCTCCAGTTCCAACCCTTATTACCTCTGTCTATGTGCTATTTATAGAAAACAGTTACTAGATCCTATTACATTGGATCTAATCGCTCCAAAGAATAAGATAGAGTTTTTAAAATAAAGTCTAAGTCTATCGAATTGTTACAATAGGCAAACTTAATCACAACAACTTGACACCTAAGATATCTTATCTCTTAATTGTAGAAGACAGACTAAAGACTTCTTGATGACTCAGCTAAATCAGCCATTTCATTTAAAACTTGTGATCTTCATTGTAACCTGGCAAATTCTGCATCTTCATTGCGCTCTCGCCCCTTCAACTGGTCTAGCTAGTCCTTCATCTACTTGCATTCTTCATTCATAACTTTCTCTTTCTGCAAAGTATCCTTGGAAATTACTGCTAGCTTCTCATAATCAATATCCCTCTTCTCCAGGTCCTCTCGAAATCTTTTGTTCGATAACATCAAACTTTCATTAATACTTTGCAAGTAACGACACTGCTATTTATAAGATTGCAAAGATCTCTTTACCAAATCTAATTCCGGTACACTTTTAATTTCTTCTGCATCCACTACAATATTATCCTTCTGTATGTCGGAGCTTGAAGCTTGATTTTTTATATGCCTTTGTTTATTTTCCACAAATATTTCAGGTATTTGCCCTACAGGTATCTGTACATCAATAGAACCCTCACCTTCAATTACAAGAGTATCTTTTTCCTGTATATTCATCTCTTCATCGGACTCATTCACAGGCACAATTTGATGTTCTCCTACAGGTTGTTTTGACAATCTAATCTCTGCGGCCACTTTAGCTCTAGCTCTGGTCCTTGGCCCCAAATCCATCTTTTCTGGATTTACACTGTTTATTGGTTTATCTTCAGTAATGTTCAACAGGGTTTGAACAGTATCTTGCTCTTTTTCAAAATTTTCACACTGTGCTTGCCCATCTGACGATTTGCTTTCTTGACCTTTCTTCTTGGTGGATTTCTTCTCTTCTTTAGTCTCAAACCCTTGTTCACAAATAAACTGGTCCCAGTCTTTGCCTATTTGCTTCAAATGGTGTAAAATCAACAATTTGATAAGCCCTTGGTGAAAGATAGAACGGTCGGTGTGATTTGGCCATTTTTGAACTCACAAAACCATTTTTTGTAGACTCCTCCACAAGTAATATGGAAGATTTAACTTCTTTCTTCCCTGTAAATGCATTAATAACCTAACATGGCATCTTAAAAATTTATCAAACCGACCATCTCAGGTAATATAATTTTGGATTACCTCGAGTGGAATTTGCCAATTAGGTTTTATTTTGCTTATGTGCACGCCATTGCTCCAATTCAAACTTTCAAACCCTGGTAAAATGAACTTGCCATAATCTCCCTCAATGTCTTGCTGTTTGAACCATTGTTCGCCTTCAGCAATGATACCTATGACTTCTGCAACAACCTGCTCATTTACCACAATTTTTAAATCCTTGAAATCGACCACTCCTTCTTTGTAATTTTTTATAAATGCCTTCATCGCCTGAAGGTTATACCCCTATAACCTTTCACAAAATATAAACCATCCATCATTTTTCATTAACCTTGTTGTCAGAGGAAATTGGGAAATCCATTCAATGTTGTTGGGCTCAACTCTGCATATGAGTCCTCCAGGTTTTTTCTTCGTGCTCTGCATGGAAATTTCATCCATTGGATCCTGTTACAATACATAAACTCTCAATATTGATAACCTATTTTCAATTTCAAAACCCTTCTCTGCACCTGCATGGAAATTTAGCCGAATTAACAGACCCTAATTTGCTTGATACATTCCCAATATTTCATTTATGTCCATAGCATTCACCAATTTCGATGCTGGACAAACCTACTCATGATCCTGACCGGTGTACTGGCTTGATTGCCAACTGTCGAATGGAGAAGGTAGTCATGCTATCGACCATATGTTAAATTCATGCATATATGACTTACCGGTCCCCCAAATATTTCGAATGATGATTGCAATGAATTAAAATTACAAGCACTTACAACCCTATTAAATCATGATTTGAAATTCGAAACTGACAGCATTTTCAAATTTGAAATTACAGCAGAAGGTGTCAGTTCACCATTTTAAATCAAAATTATAATATTTAGATCTTCACAAGCATTTGTAATGTTTGTTATAGCAAGAAAATGAAATTATTTTGAAATCAAAAGTATGAACTAGAGCCAAATCCTAATTAAATTATGAAAAGATAACTAATGGCAAAAATGTTTAAGGAATGGGAACAGTATAGTCTCGACTAATAGAAAAAATATACAGAAAATAAATAAAGGCTAAGTAAATCTTAGGAACAATCCTAGAGATAACACACCATATTTATTAGTTTGCTAAGGGGTTGATGCACCATCGAGGAAGATCATTCACTTAAATAATAATAATAATTTTGGAACTTTGTATTTGGAGATTGTCATCTTTGTTATCTTTGTTTAGTAGTGAAAGAAAATATAATATTTATATATTTATAAAAAAAAAATATATTAAAAAATATCAAAAAATAACTTATTATGTTTGTGTCTATCTAATTGATGAATCTTGCCAACCTTAAGTCAAACTTTGTAAACATGTGATTTATTCATTTGTTTTTGTGTCAAATGGTTCTTGAAACGGATGTAAGTACTAGTTTCGGTTTGGTCATTTTCAAATTAAAATCAGTACCTTCGTTTCAATTATAGAAAAGAACAATATGAATTCCAACCACTATTACATGATCAAAATCCATCATCTAGGCACTTTGAGCCACTATTGTCATACCGTTCAACAAATGCCATGCTATGTCCAAATAGACCAACCACTTCATGCATATGTTCACATAGTCTTGCAACAATTGGCATAGACATGCAATGTTATGCTATGTCCAAATAGACCAACTGCTTCATGCATATGTTCACATAGTCTTGCAACAATTGACCTAGACATGCCATCAATTGAACATGCACTTTGAGAACATGTCTACTGGCATTTTTGGTGATTGTCATGATTGATTGTTCAAATCTATGTGTACCTTTGTGCCATGGTTTGATGTCCCTTCCTTGAGAAAGACTTTGCCATAAAATTTTTATAATTGCTTTGTCACAAATGACACTAAGGCATTGAGATCCTTAAAAATGACCTTCCTAATAGCACTATTGCAAAAAAATGCAATAGTAATCATGCAAAAAAATGCAAGGAGCTTACTCTAATTGAGTTGATAAACACTTATTTAAAACTTCAACACTTACTAATCATACAAAATTGGAATTTATTTAATATTAAGTTTTATTATAGTATTTATTTAATATTAAGTTGTATTATAGTAATGTTTTTCGGCATATGAATACTTTCAACATTTATGAATCGCTCATTTAAGAAAATGCTAACGGAATACTCTTTGTACGAAACTATGTGATGCTGAGATTCATTGAGTATAGAGAAGGTTGAGTTATAAATTAAGAAAATCTAAATCTTTGGTTATTCAATATGTAATAACGGTGATTAAAAGGGAGTGAAACAACTGCCATTTACAAATCAAGGACGATCTACACTAGACTAATCACATCCTTGAGTCATTTGAAAAGAGTAGTGTCAATCATGTTCAGGGAATTTAAACAAAATCGTGTATTGTCTAGCCAAGAAGAGAATTGAAAATCAGCCAAATTAAATGATGACAAGAATTTTTTACGAAGAAAATGAGAACCATGTGGTTAAAGCAAAGTGCTTAGCTTGGGCAGTTGCTAAGTATTGGAGATTTCTTTGGATGCCTATACATTCAAAAATTACAAGAAGGTTAAGAATTGTCAATACATTTCAATAATTTTCAATACCAATTAGTAGTTTTTTTTCAAATTAATACCCATCAGACTTGGAAAATTAAATTCCTAAATCTAGAACCTTTGATGTTGAGATCAAGCAACCCATTTTTTGAAAAAAAATTAAAAAAAAAAAAATTGTCTCTGAAATGGGTAAGACAAATTAGCTATAAAAATAATAATGTACATATCTCTATTTAGTAATAAAGCTAGACAAAGTAGTTGTAAAGCTAGACAAAGTAGTTGGTTAGCAAGGCAATACGCAAAACCAACAATTTCATGCCAACTTCCATCGTGGGTTAAAATAAGTCATTCAATTTAAAATCTCTTTCATATTAGTAATTACAAAGTAGGCTTATTCATCGATGTTAAAGAAGAATGATATTAGTTGTTATTGAATATTAGTTGTATTTGTTTAGTTGTTGTTTCTTTTAAACATACTACTGCCTTAGATTCAATGAGTTCACATGCATTAGAAAGATTTAGATATGCCTTTAGAGACGAGGAGCTTAATACTACATCCAAGGAGTTAAACCTTAATCTTATTTAATTTCAGGTTAGGCCAAGAAAACACAATTTTACTAAGCCTCAATTTTTACGTCTAAATTGATGCAGTACTTAGACACAAATTAAAAAACAATAAGGGGAAAGGCATTAAAATAGTTAAAAATCACTAAAGAACAGAAATAAATACAAAAATAAATACAAATTGTATAACATAATCTTAAAATAAAGAAAGACATGAAAATAAAATAAAATCTCATTGAAAAACAAATCATTGGTAGCGTGGGAGATGGAAATTGCTCTTAAAAGTATAAATGCCATCAGTTATTCATTCTATGTGAGCAACATGCATGACACCTTTTCAATCTATTACCCATTCACTGCCATGCATTGGCAATGATGTTTCATCAAACCTTTCACTAGGCATCTGTCCATGTAGAAAATAAAATAGATGGCTCTTGCTAAAATATGACCCATCCTATAGTCTTCGAACTTGATCTGTATAATGAATTTTTTTCCTTCTAAATGCACTGGGGGTGGCAAAGTTGATAGTTGGAAGAAGAAACCGATGACGAAGAAGCCCAATCAAATGTGGAGAGCCGGCTGAATGTGGATGCAGTGGAGGAGAGGAAGAAGGAAAGCAAGACTTGATTCAAAGACACTATTACAAGGTGGGGATCAGAGACAAGGTGGGGATATTTAAGACTATTTTTTAAGACAAAATTAATATTTTGTCTTAAATTTCAATTTAGATTGTTTTTATATATTTTAGGAATTTTTAAAACAACAAGACTTGATTCAAAGACACTATTACAAGGTGGGGATCAGAGACAAGGTGGGGATATTTAAGACTATTTTTTAAGACAAAATTAATATTTTGTCTTAAATTTCAATTTAGATTGTTTTTATATATTTTAGGAATTTTTAAAACAATATGTTTAAGAGAAATTGTCTTAAATTATATTAAGATTGTTTAAGAATGTTTAAAAGGATAACTTAAACTTTTAAGACTTTTTAAGAGGATAGCAAATTCCTTTCAATTTTCTATTTTATATGTTTTTTTAATTATTATTTTCTTATCTCGAAACTGGTTTTTATGGAGGGAAAGAGAATTGGTTATGATTTTCTTTTTGGGAAAAATAATTGGGCTTTTGCATACAATTTTTCAATTAATTCTTTCCGAGCTGCATAAATCTTTGAGAAGCGTCAAAGCTGAACGTAGCTGCATCAAAGTTGAAGGTGGAGGTGAAAGCGCAGGTGATTGTCAAAGCTAAAGGTGATCCGTGTGGCTGGGCAAGATGAGTTGAACAGATTTGCGAATTGAGGTGCATTCCTTATATCGATATCCTATGTCAATAATTTTCCTGAAGATGTTTTTAATTCCCGAAGATGTTTTTAAGCATAATATTCGTGTCCTCGTCTCATAAACTATAGTGGCCTTCTCAATATTGTGTGCCATTCGTTTAACGAGTCATGCTAAAGATCACAGGAGGCCACTATAGTTTATATGTTACCTACAGTCCCCACGCTCCTGATCACCAACGCATGCATGAAGTAATATATGGTCAATGAATCTGTGAACATCATATATCGATAATAGCCGGTGAGTCTTCAACCATTTTTCATCCAAGATCTTGTAATATAAGTGTATCTTAGAAATACATAAAAAATATGCAAGCATATGTAGATCACACATCTCAAAAATACATACAGAATTTGATATCCCTCACAATAACTGAAAACAATCATATAATAAGCGCGATGGAAATGTGATCGTGTTGTATTTACTGTGACAGAATTGGAAAGTTGGTGCATGCCGCAGTGGGGAGAATCTCTGATTACGAATCCGCATGGATCCCCTCATAGGGGCAGTATTGAGCTCTTTACTTCGAGATCCCTAATTAAGTCGAGAAAACAAAGACATCATTATAAGTATAATAAAAATCTACTTTAATGAAAATGCCTTTATAGGACATGCAACTATGCGGTTTAGTTTAACGAAAGACCTTCAGAGCTGCCATTAATGTACCGGTCTTCTAAATAGATTTGAATTTATGTCTATTCTGCCCACAAGAGGGATATTTCTGATATTTCATTTCGATCCGAGTCTTCCCTCACAAACACGTAAGATCTGGATATGCCCAAGATCGAGAAGCATTTTATAAACCTAAATTAATCCTTAAAAAATATGAATGGTCGTACTCATCTGAACAAAAGGAATCCAAAATAGAGTCCAACTGCAAAATTTATTTTTTTAAGTCGTCGCGTTTTATAGATTCTCTCTCTGTGCTTGTATTATTTCAATGATTTCCCCAATGGCAATCAAATACGGTCAATATACTGTTAATATAGCTGGACATGCGGCCTCT
This sequence comes from Larix kaempferi, assembly GCA_027924585.1. Taxonomy (NCBI): domain Eukaryota; kingdom Viridiplantae; phylum Streptophyta; class Pinopsida; order Pinales; family Pinaceae; genus Larix; species Larix kaempferi. The sequence goes on from BSBM01000704.1 coordinate 1,735,386, forward strand.
TACTTTGCATGCTAGTGTATTTGGGGTTAGGCGCGGTCTTAATTTTATCATCCCATTACATCCCCATACAGTTGTCTTCATTTTATCACATCAGTTAAGGAAAGATGGTTGTTTAAAGATGTAGTGTTTGTTTAGCTCCGCCGGCTGTTCAAAGATGCCATGTAGCTGAGAGAGTGCGTCAAATTTTCTGCTCTGAATGGTTTTGAAGATGCCATGTCCTCCTCCAGATTATAAAATCCATTTGTTGGAAGGTTCCTAATTCATTATGACAACTCTCAAACTACTTTTTTGGGTTTGGCGATCAGGGGATAGTTTTCACAAGAGAGAGGAGTGTTGGTTTTGATTAATACCCCTGGCCCCAATGGAAATAGAGTTGGGATTCGAGTGGCGCCTCTCTTTTTTTCCAGCTAACATGTTTGATGTTTCTTTTCATGTATTTCTGGACATCATTTTGTCTCAGCGGTTCTACAATTCTGAAGGTTGGAGGCAGAAAATAAACAAAGATAATGCGGAATGAGTTAGGGCTCTTCAATCTTTATTCATAAACCAAAATCAAGTGATGTAATACAAACCAAAATGTCATGTGTATTTAAACACTTATGGAAAACCCTAAATGCTCTAACTTAATGCATGCAAAGCATGCTCTTGCATTTATTAACTGAACTTAATAATAGGAACTAATGAAAAAGCTAAGTTTAACTAAAGTAATTACTATTTCTAACACTCCCTCTTAATTACTACTGCAACTTTTACAATGCCTAAATTATTTCTATGGGTTTCAAAAATATCTTTTGCCAATGGCTTTGTGAATATGTCAGCCAATTGGTCAATAGATTTACAACGTGTTTCACCATTGTTCACAAGTTCTCTTATGAAGTGATATTTGGTATCAATGTGCTTGCTTTTCTGGTGAAAAACATGGTTCTTGGATAGTGCGATCGCTGAATTGTTGTCACAATAAAATGTGGTTGGTCCTTCTTGTTTCTGTTGAAGACCTTCTAAAACTCTGTGTAACGAGACTGCTTGACATGCTGCTGATGTCGCTGCTACATACTCTGCGTCTGCTGATGAAAGTGCCACAATGGGCTACTTCTTGGATACCCATGAAATCACCCCTAATCCAAGATGAAAAACATGACCCGAAGTGCTCCTCCTGTCATCCAAACTTCCTGCAAAATCACTGTGAGTGAAACCTGTCAAAACATCATACTCAGTGCTTGAGTATAAAATTCCATAGCTTGAAGTCCCCGCAACATATCGTAAGATCCTTTTGCCAACTTTCTAATGTGAGTCTTTGGGAGACTCCAAGAACCTCCAAATCAAGTTGACAGCAAACATAATATCAGGTCTCGTAGCTATGAGATACATGAGACTTCCTCCAAGTCTCTTAAACGATGTTGGATCTACATTGGGACTGCCATCTTCTTTGCTCAAATTAGTACCTCTTTCCACTGGTGTAGGTGTTGTTTTGCAATTAAGCATTATGAATCGCTTAAGAACTTCATTAGCATATTTATTTTGAGAGATAAATATACTATTTTCTGACTGTTCTACTTCTAGGCCAAGAAAGAACCTCATCAATCCAAGGTCTATCATCTCGAACTCTTTCTTCATAGTTTCCTTGAACTCATCTACTGAGAGGTCACCTGTAAAAATCATATCACAACATACGAACAAACTATTAAAATCTGTCCTTGTTGATTTACCTTTGTGTAAAGTGTTGGTTCGCTGCTGCTTCTGCTAAAACCATTTTTTATCATATAAGAATCAATTCTGTTGTACCAAGCTCTTGGAGCTTGCTTGAGCCCATATAAAGATTTCTTCAACTTGTAAATGTTCTCTTCATGTTCTTTTATTTCAGACCCATGTGGCTGCTCCACATAAATTTCTTCTTCGAGAATTCCATTCAAGAATGCCGACTTGACTTGACATCCATCTGATACACATTCCATTTTTTTGTGCTGCAATTGCTAGGACTGCTCTTACTGTATCCAATCTTGCCACTGGTGCAAAAGTTTCTCCAAAATCAATTCCTCGTTGTTGCGAGAAACCCTTTGCTACTAACCTTGCATTGTACCTATAAATCTCACCTTTTTCATTGAGTTTGGTTTTATAAACCCACTTCACACCAATGGGTTTCTTATTCTTTGGCAAGTCAACTAGATCCCATGTATCATTTCTCTCAATGGAATATATCTCTTCGTCCATAGCATTTATCCAATGCTCTTGTTTTACAGCCTCTTCATAAAACACAGGTTCACTAGAAATAAAACATAATTGGTATTTGCATCTAATTTATCATAAATATTTGCCAATCTTGTAGCCTTTTTATTACTATGATCAGATTTATTACTTGATTGAGGACTTCATGCTTCACCTCGAATTGAGTTTCTAGGTGTTCTTTCTGGAGTATTTGCTACTAGTGAAGATGCTACTGGACCTTGTTGTCCAATCAGCTCCTTTTCTTCTCCATCTTATGGTTGGGGTATTGCAGCTCCCACACCCTTGTCTATGGTTCCATTCCATGACTCTTCCTCCTTGAACAAAACATCTCTGCCAAGGATAACCTTTTTGGTAATAGGGTTATACAGCTTGTAGGCTTTAGTTTGTTCACCGTATCAAAGAAATATACATTTCTCACTCCTATTGTCTAGATTTTTTCTTAGTTGTTTTGGAACATGAGCATAAGCAACACAACCAAATATTCTGAAATGAGAAACATTACAACTCATACTTGATCGTGCTTCTTCTGGTACTCTCTTCTTCACAATTTTGTTGGGAGATATGTTCATCACATGAATAGCACAAGCCACTGCGTCTCCCCAAAATTTATGGAACAAATTTCTTCCTTTCAGCATGCTCCTTGCCATATTCATGATGGTTCTATTCTTGCGTTCTGCAATACCATTCTGCTCAGGTGTATATCTTGTAGTGAATTGCCTCTTGACTCCATGATGTTTGCAGTAATCATGAAATTCCTTTAACTCATACTCTCCCGCTCCATCTCATCTCAATACTTTGAGTTGATAACCACTCTGTTTTTCAACTAGAGCCCTAAATTCCTTGAACTTACCAAAAGTTTTAGACTTCTCATGAAGGAAATACACCCAATTTTTTCTACTGAAATCATCAATAAATGTAAGAAAATAATAGCTTCCACCAATCGATTGAGTTTGCATTGGTCCAACCAGATCAGTATGAATAAGTTCTGAAGGTGCATGTGCCCTTCGAGACATACCTTTAGGAAAGCTATCCATGTGCTGCTTTGCAATGATGCAACACTCATAACTACTTTCTGGCTCCTTCATAGGGGGTAATCCCTTTACCATCTCTTTCTGCTGCAAAAACTTGAGACCACCAAAGTGAAGATGTCCATATCTAAAATTCCATAACCAATAATCATCCATGCAAGTGGCTTTTTGAGCAAAAGAGGTTACCTTGTTGTTGTAATTCATGACTAGTGGATACATCATGTTCCTAGTCATTTGTGTTTTGATGATCAACTGTCGATTTGGGGTTGTGTCATAAATTTCACAGTCTGATCCATCAAAGACAAGTCTATATTTCTTTTCGGTGAGTTACCCAATGCTGAGCATATTATGCTTCAATCCTGGAGCATAATATACATCTGTAATTGTCTTTTGCTGTCCTTGTTTGGTCATAATGTTGACCACTCCTTTGCCAAGAACTGGAACTACCTCAGCCATGCCGACTTGACCTCTTTCCTCACTGACTCATCTAGGTCTGCAATTAGACCTCTATCACCTGTCATATGGTTACTGTAGCCACTATGTAAAAGCCAAAGTCCCTTTGGTCTTTCATGTGCAGCATGACATGTAAGAAATAACATATCATCTTTATCCTCTGAGGTATTAGTCACATTAGCATTATGATTTTCTTGATCAGCCTTTTTCTTTCTGTATTCATGAGCATAATTCCCAAATTTATTGCAATAATAACACTTAATATTAGATTTATCTGACCTTTTTTTGTCTTAGTTCCCTCCTTCATGGTTATGATGGTGATCTTGATCTTCATTGCCATTACTAAGGCCACTTTTGCCTCGTCCTCTTGATCCTCCTCTGCCTCTACCTCTTCCTCTGCCTCTTGAGAATGAGATATGTGCTTTGAAAGCATTCTCCAGAGAGGAGTCTTCATTCCTGTTGATTCTAGATTCATATGAAAGTAGAGATCCGGTCAACTCGTCTATAGAGAGATTACTCAGATCCTTTCCTTCTTCAATCATTGAAACTTTCGACTCAAATTTGTGGGGTAGGGATCTCAGAACCCTTTCAACCACTCTTTGATCTTTGAGCTTTTCACCATAGGTATTCAGTTGATTAAAAATCCCCATGACTTTGGTCATGAAAGAATCTACTAAGTCTGATTCTTTCATCTTCAGATCTTCAAAGTCTCTTCTTAGGTTTTGGAGTGTAGCTGTTTGTACCTTACCAGCACCTTTATAACTAGTCGCTAAGATATCCCATGCTACTTTGGCATGTAATGAACCTGATATCTTTGGAAATGTAATGAACCTGATATCTTTGGAAATACGTTGTTATCCAAAGCGTTCATTATGTGATGTAGTGCCTTTGCATCCTTCTTCCTGTGCACTCACAGGACATCCTTTTCTGCGTTTGAAAGGGATTGAAAAGCTGTGTCATCTGCAGATTCGGAATAGCCATGCACGACATATTCCCACACATCTTCTGACTTGAGATAAACCGCCATCCTCGTGGCCCAGACATCATAGTCATTTTTCCCTGTCAGAGGAGAAATCTGAGATTGATCGTTGCTGCTAGAAGCCATAGACGCTGCGGAGTCTTTCACTGGCTTTTTCAAAATAATCCCCTTCCTCTTTTTCAAATAATTCTTGCTCTTTAAACAACATTTGAAAAATATCTTCTTCTTATGTAAAAAGAAAAAATTCTTACTCAAGGAATTTCGTAAAAGAAAATAACTGTGTGAAAGTAAAAAAGAATTACTCTCGTAAAAGAAAAAATCTCATTCCTTCTTGCTCTTGCCATAATTGATGCAGGTCTCAGTAAATTATCGCTTTTCGACCTATATGTTGGCCACGGTAATTTCCCCTTTGGCCTATATGGAGGTCGGGATAGTTCCCTAAAGTATCGCGCTCTGGCCTATATGGAGGCCACGATAGTTCCAATTTTGTTATTTTATTTTTTGTAAAAATTTTCAAAAATACTTACAAGTTCTTCAAAGCTACGGCTTTGGCTCCTCCGGAAATTTATGCTACCAATTTGATCTTCGCCTAAGCTCTGTTACCAAACTAAAGGTTGGAGGCAAAAAATAAACAAAGATAATGCGGAATGAGCTACGGCTCTTCAAACTTTATTCATAAACCAATATCAACTGATGTAATACAAACCAAAATGTAATGTGTATTTAAACACTTATGGAAAACCCTAAAATCTCTAACGTAGATTTTGCATGCATGCAAAGCATGCTATTGCATTTATTAACTTAACTTAATAATAGGAACTAATGTAAAAACTAAATTTAACTTAAGTAATTACTATTTCTAACAAATTGTATAATCTAGTTAGTTTGGGTTGAATTCCTTATTACTAGTGTCCATCTTGAACTTATCATGTCTAGAAGAAATTGGGATTTTATATTCTCCTTCTATATTGATATTTTCGGGATTCAATGAAATCCCTCTTGAAAATAAATAGCTTGCACGACAAAGATGCAAACTTTTTAATATCTTCATATATTCTATATCACACTCCTTTCTTTATATTTATGCATGAACTACTTGGTATTTTTATGTTTCTTTTTTTTTAATTTTTTATTTTGAAATTTGAATTATGTCTATAAAATAAATCTGGAGAGTACACTTGTTTATCTTCCTTCAATCTAAAAAATGTATAAATAGTAGTCCACCCCAAATTCTAAAATATAAACACCTATAATATAAATATAGAGTTCATAATGCTAAATGAAAACGCTGACAAACAATCCATATAACAAATCAAAGTTCAAATGAATGATGAAGTACTGCCACTAAAGTCGGGACATAAGAAATTGTGGCGATTGGAATAAAAAAAATCCTTCAACCAAACACAAACACCTGACTTCACGTTTTCATTGGCACTCTATGGTAGGTTCATAAACATCAGGCCAGAGTTCCTTGAACTCAACGGTGTGGAAACACTTCCCTAGATGTTACCGTTCTTTCAATGATACTCCAATTGCATAAGTGTTCGGTGCCATTTTGCACGACCTTGAATTTTAACGGCCGGATTTTAGCTCGATTTTATATGACCTTGAGTTTTAATCGCCGGATTTTAGCTCATGAATTCGACTACTATGAGAGTTTATTGGAATTATAAATTTTCTAAATTTTGAAAATGTAAAGGAACAATGGAACATCGCTAGAATGCAATTTTATGAATTAATAAAGCTTTTTATCAACTTGAAGTTAAAATTTAAAATCTATATCAATGTTATAAAACTAGATCTATCTTAAATATGGATTTATTATGTATCTAGAGGGAACCAATTTATTAGGATGTATTTTTTTTAATTTTAAACAAAGTAATTTTGATTACTCTTTTGCTTGATAGATCTAGGTTTATGTTTTAATTTTGTATTTTATGGTTTCACATTGTTTTTAATTACTTTTAATAATTTTGTTATTTTACGAGTCAACATAAATTTTTTAATTACTTTTTATTTTTTGTAACCTATGTGATAATATCTCCTTCATACTGAGTTATAAAGCACTTCACTCCTATGTAATAATAATTTTTTTAATAAAAAAATCTAATTTAATAATACTTAATTTTATAAAAAAATATAAACAACAAAATATTTAACAAATTTTCATAAAATTTTAACATTTTACCATCTTTACAATCAATTTTTAATCAAACTTAGAAAATAATTATATACAACCAAAGAAAGTGAAAGAGTATGGAGATCCTTTATCTCATACTAATAGCCAACTCTTTTTTTTTTAAACATGGTTTTACTTTTCAAAACATGAAACTATAATTTTTTTTATTTTTAATTGTGAAAAGAAATCTTACTAAAAAATAATGAGACACAAAGGGTACAAAGATAATGTACAGTATTAGCATGGAGTGGTAAATTTATACAACATGAGGGGTAGAGGACAAGTGTGTAGGTGATCTGCGTGGATATTGATGGCCATCCACCTATTCCACTAACGGTTTTTTGGGTCCCAAAATTGTGAGGTCATTTTGAAGCTCTAAAGTCTGTTTTTTTTGTCATTTGAGGACTAGGTGCTGCCATGGTATTCCTTGGTCCTAACCAAAAGTTGTACTTTTCATTTGGTTATTTCCAATAAGCCATTATGCACCCTAAATAGAGATCATATGCAAAATTTGTGCCCCTAGGAAGTTAGCTAGTCACCTCATGGCCCACAAATCCTTTTGGCACTTCCTCTCCTAGGGTTCTAGGTTTTTATATGTTTAAAGTCTTTGCTTCTATGTTTATGATAAATTTCATTTTTGGTCTCTTTGTAATGAGATCTTGCAAAAGAGCATAGCTAACACATCTCTCTTCATAACCATCATTCCAGTTAGTTTCTAATGCTTGAAGTTTCTAATGTTTTTCCACTCCATTCGTTAATAGAATTTGGTTTTTAGTGCATTATTCCAATCTCTTCATTTAGTTATATAAATAATATAGATGAATAGAAAGACATGTAGACAATACTGTAATCTTTAGGATTGGAACTTTTATCTTATTATGTCTTTTTCATGATTTAACACAAATGTGGGTTCTTTGACATGGAATATTTGAAGATAATGATGTGTAAGATGTAGACCAAAATTAACCATCATAGTAAATTCAAAATAAACTAGCACAACCACAATATTTCTGGTTGGTGAACGTAGATAGGCTCAACCAACTACTTAGTTTTGTAGAGATGGTTGGTGGTTAAGCAAAGGCTAAACATTACACTAATTACCATATTTTTATAGTTATCTTTTTATGGTATAACATAACTATTAAACTAATTAGTATAGACATAAAACAAAAAAAATCACGCTTGAACCTCTGCCATTTAAATCTTAATCAAGATGCATTTAAGTATAACAAGATACGACAACCATGAAATGAATCACGGTTGTATACTTGTTACACTCATGTTAATCTTGTTGATTCACTCAAGGAAGTCCAAAATGTGAGATAATATCTAAACATCTATCGACGTAAAAATATTTAAAATATATTCAAAGTAGATAAATATAAAGTAGACTTGATTAAGATTTTTTTTTAAATATGTCAAAAACTTTTGAATATAAAATTAGAAGAAACAAAATAATGTCAATCCAATTATTCTAAGCCAAATAACAAAGAAATTAAACCCATCCATATGGAAAGATTATTAAAGTTTCCTTTAAATCATTATCGTTACAATAACTTGTGGAAGTAACTCTATGAATTTGTCGTGGAACATGCGGTCTGAGGTGTGAGGAATCCATGGCAGAAAACCCTAGAAGTTGCAAGAGGGGGAGGAGCTGACGGAAATGCGGGTGGTAATGGGAGTAGTGGCAAAAAAGGGGTGCACCTGTGTTGTTTTCTAGCCTAAACCTAGTACTGTCACGGGATAAATTGAGGGTCTTGCAATCCGTTCAACACCCAATGTTGAACCTAGTACCAACCAGGTTAAAATAAGTGGGAATATATGATTTTCTACTACCTTGGTTTTTATTCGTTGATAGTCTCTAGGGTCGGGTTGTAGTATTATTTTAGGCCTTATCGACTTTCTAGGGTTTTGATTAGTCGTATTCTTGTCTTTCAATGGAGGAACATATTTTTCTGGTGGATAATGATGGAAACCGGTCTAGGGGACAGGAGACAGGCGGTTTTCGGGATATTGCGTCGTCTATCACTTCTCCTATTTTGGCGAATAGAGGATCCGGTGTCTGTCTGGTTTCACGGGTTGACTCTGCAATTGGCATATTCACAAACTCGAGAGAGAAGATATCTTACAAACCTTGTCCTACTTCGGTTCCTAGGGTTTCACCTATTTTAGGTGTTACAGCATTCTCGGGGATGGGACTCATTCAACATTTATCTTCGAAGGACCAGGATTGCCCGCAGGTGGTGGAAACCAAGCATAGTACGCCAAAACTGAAGTTTGAAAGGGATAAAAAAGGTAGGCCACTGTGTGTCCACGGGGGATTCACTGGATAGGAAATATCCTATCACGTTTGTTCATATTGGGGTATAGATTTTAATGAAAAGGTGACTTAATATATTGGACATATATTAAGGGGGCAGAGGCATTGTTATTAAAATTTTAATTGGTTTCATTAACATAACAATATATGTGTGGTATTGTTTATTGTTTATCGTGGAGAAGGGCGGGACAAGTGCGATCACCTCTACTACTGCGAGATGCTCTGGTTATTGCACGGGTTTTTGTGGAGAAATTTGGGTTGATACCATGATGACAGTAACTCATTCATTCAGATTTCATTTCCAATGGATTGGATTGATGTTACAAAGACTATATGGTTGGTTGTTGATTTGTGTGTGCTTTTGTTTGTTCTTCAGGATGGAGTAAAGAACGGTGTGCTACCTTTTCAAACCCTGCGAAACCACATAATGGCCTCCAATCTCCTCGCATCCATGGCTATTACTCTCAAATCCAGTATCAACATACTCGTCAACATCTCTGGAACTAGAACGACCACTATTATCGTGGAGAAGGGCGCGAAAAGTGTGATCTCCTCTGTTGCTGCAGCGTGTGTAGATGCTCTGGCTATTGCACGGGTTTTTGTGGAGAAAGACAGGACAAGTGTGAGAACCTCTTCTGCTGCTGCTGCATCGAATGCACAAAATCTCTACTTCTACTGGAAGCTCACGGGTGAAAATCCTTATTCCTTCAAAGATATCTTTTACCATTATTTGAGCATTATGGTAGCTTGGTATCTTAGTTGGATAGTACGCAACATGCCCTATTGTTGTTTTATTTTTTACTTCTTAATATGTGTTCCTTAGATTTTGGGGCTAGCCCCACTTCACACTGGGATGTTAGGTCTCACATCATCCTCTTATCTTCTTCACAGAAAAGAGAACATTCTAGCATTTTCTTAAGACCCATCCTCAAGATCCGCGACTACTTTGGAGCTATGAACACTCTCAGCTACCCTCTTTAGTCCATGGACTGCATACCTATCCCAAGTCTCCTCTGCGCATCGCCTCTTCTACCTACCTTTATAATCCTTCTACTTGAGTCCTTTGCATTCACTATTAAGTGACAGAGATACCTTTAAGTATTAAATGCAGTGATCTTAATTCTTGCCATTCCTCTTACTCTGAACCCCAGCTCAATCAGTGCTTCCCCCAAGCTTGAATTATTGACCATTCTGCTAACTGGCATCATTAAAATACCCCCAGGATATGGTCTTCTTAATATGAGGAGGGACCGTAGGTCGAACCTTAGGAGCCTTTATAGGAATTTAGAAGTGATACATCATAGATAAAGCTTGAGTTGATACAAGAAATCTAGGCACAATCCTATCTTCGAATAAACCTTTGTTTCTTGATATCTAGACCCTCCATGTAACTAGAAAGAGGACTACTCTCATAGATTTAATATCTCTTTGAGTCAACCAAACTTTGAGATTCTCCAAGACATTATTTTTATCCCATAAAGAGTGAACTCATAGTGAATGCTCAACATCCTTCCATACTTGAGTAGTAAATGGACATTCACTAAACAGTTGTAAGTTGGATTCAAGATTTTTCTTGCAAATACAATACCATCCAGGGGCTTCCATTTGTTTCCTTTGAATTATATCCCATGTTGGAGTATTTTTAAATACAGTAATCCACATAATAAATATACTTTTGTATGGAGCTCTTACCTTTCACTTTTTCTTCCACCATCGGTCATCAGAGAGAGGACTAGGATCTTGTTGATCTTCATAACCCAAAGTGACAATGTAGTTACCATATTCTCCATTCCAGTGCCAAGCTAATTCATTTTTGTTCTCAGTCAGCCTAACACATGAGCCTTCTTCAATTCATCTACAAGTCTTTCCTAGTGTTGTGCATTTAAACCTTCAAGGCCCATCTTTTTAGCTAAAAGCCACCCGTACTTCCAAATAGTGGTATCAACATCCTTCTTAACTTTTTCAAGGGTGTAGACTCTGGAGACCTTTAATTTGTAGGTGTGCAATGATACCTGGAGGAAGAAATATGTTTTGACTAACCCCATATTGCATCTGCCCCTATCCCGACATAATAACCTGTGTCAACTCTTCATGCCAAGTGATCTCTTAGAACAACAAACTTAGTAGTGAGGGTTGTCCAGTGATTGGAGACATGATAAGTAGACTTTCTTGGATTTCTTATCCAATCAACTGGACTTCGCGGAGCAATATATTTATGTAGTATGATTCTACACAAAATATTTTTATTCGTCAAGTCTCATGAAAGAGACTTGGTAAAAGCAATATATTTGAAGATCCCCTCTTCGGTTATGTCATATTGATTCTTAACATTTTAGGTGTGGTAGTATTGACATATCTAGTATTTAAATATAACAATTAGAGTTGGAAGACTTAAAGAAATGGACACTGCTTCAAATTCCAATCAAACAAGCTTCCACTAAGTTTGCAGATTAGGCATAAGATAAAAACTCCTTTACTTAGTGATCTGGAATGGGGATGATACACTTCTTCCAAGGCTTGCTCAGATTTATTCTAGTCTTATTGGTTGTTTTGTTGGTGGGAATGGAGCAATCCTCCCCTTTTCCTATTCCTAGAGTCCCACTGGATACTTTCTCTTATTTCTCTATTTTATCATCAGATTAGAGCCTTGATGGCTAAAGATATCTTTAGGTGTCAGCAAGTTCACTCATAGTTGAAGACTTTTTTTTCTTCCCTAAATTTCTTCTCTCTTTATTTCCTCTTTGCCAACTTTGACCTGCAGGATTGGTCAGGCCTTAAGGGCAACCTTTCATTTGTTAAGGTTGTAGCGTCTTCTCACTTCTTTTGTTCTCCTAACTATTCTTCTCTCCTCTGTTTCCAATATTATTTTATTTGTCTTTTGAAAATGTATCAGTTGACTGCTTAACCATCTAGCATGTCAAACGAAGCTCGAAAAATCTTCTATGAGATGAAAAAATGGGGTTTGAGCTTGGATGCTGTCCCATGCAACACATTGATGGATGGACTCTACAAATGAGGCAATAAAGTTATTTAAATAGATGAAAGATGGTGTTCATGTCACTGATATGATTACATATACCACTTGCATGGATAAACTATACAAGAAAGGATGATGCAGACACCTCTAGTATGCACAACACTCAATTCCTCGGGTCTGCATAGGGGCAGACTATAAATTGACCCAGAAACCTCTAGTTTGCATAGCACTCTGTTTTTTGCCTCACAGAATAGTGAGAATAAAGCATCCCAAGATCTGGAAATGGGGTTAACAAACCACTGAGAAATACATTGTGCATCACAACATTATAATGGAGAAATCAAGAGAGATTTTACACCTAATTCTACCAGATCTAAAGATTCATCAAGAATATCTAGCTTGCTGATGTCATAAACACAATCATTACATTCATTTGCTCCTCAAAATACTCAGGAGGCATAGACAAGTTCCAAACTAGAAATAAATAAGCAGATATCTATCTTTCCCCTAATCCCTACAGGAAAATATTGAAAACCTTTTATTCTAAGTTGGCACAAGCCCAAACTATGGTGTCCTGCCAAGTTACAATGACCTTTGGCTTCTCTGTACAGTTCCTCTAGATGTATGTCTCCTCTGAGTGTAACCAATCCCTTCTCTTTTCTCCATTACACAGAGATAGGATAGTCAGATGGTCTCTTTAGACAAAGAGAACACTATCAGTTACCATCCTGAATTCCTTAACATAAATGCATTAAGCCCCTAAATTTGTTGCTAGTTGGAATTACAACACAAGCATTGAATCTACCTCATTTGTGGGTATTGGAGACCCACTATATGTGCATCGGATTCCTTCTTCATGGTCTTGCCCTCATTTATATTCATGCCACTTGACGCCAAAATCCATTTCTTATAGAGTCAACAGTTCCAAGAAATCTGTCAAAAGATGTGAGCAGGTGTCATGCGCTACAACCCTTGCATCATAATTCCTTTGAAAAACTTTTGAATCTCCTAGTTCAGAGTCATTATCTGTATCTTTTACTTCTCCTGTCATCTGACAAACTACTTCTTGATCATTTTCCCTTTCATTCTAAACATATCACTCTGAAATGTATGCAAATCCATTGCTAACATAGCTTCAATTTTCTCCTTATCTGCTAACACCTGGTTCTGGTTACCAGCTTTGTCCTCTTCTCTGTCTTCACGTGCAATGTTATATTCTTCTTCAAACATCTTCCTAATTCCTATATGGTCCTTTTATTCTCTTATCATCTCTACTCCTCAAAATTAACACAATTCCATAACTTGAACGGTAGGGTAACTACCGATTCTTGTTACACCATCTTTTATCTCAAATGGATTTATATCTATGAATGCCTTTACATCCTCATTGCCTTCATTGTTCTGATTTTCCACTTGGTGATGTTTCTGCATATGGTGTGTAGTTTCTTCAAAAGTACATTCCTTAAACTTCTCTTTCTCAATTTCTGGAATTTTGCCTTGCTCAATGTGCTCCCATACCTGCTCATGGTTTTTTGGCATTGATGTTGCAACAAACATAGTCTGACTACTATCTATTTGTTTCTGGACTACAATCGTTCTCTACAATAGCAGTTCCAACAACATTTTCTTTAGTTTTTATTGCATCTACATTCTTATTCTCCTTTGTAATAGCGATTACTTCCTCTTTCAAGGGCTTTGAAAGATGTCCCTTCCCATGGTTTGTATTTCATACATATTCTCCTGTACATGATGGATTACCTTCCAGTCAAATTGTCAGTGCCTTACCAACAACAAATGACATCCATCCATCGGAATCATGTCACAAAATACTTGTAACATCCCCAAAATTTACCAAAAATTTAAATTTTTTCTATGCAACATTTAATGCTAATGTTTGTTGTGTGGAAGTTATGATAACGATAAATTTCTCTTTTCAATAATACTTTAGTTAAGCATATGACGACACAAATTAATCACCAGCACTCGTCGGTTGTTTTAAAGTGTCGTAAATGTTGAAATGCTTGTAATTTGTTATTATGTCGTAACAACTGCTAGTTTCAAGCATTTATCTTCGTTGTTTGAATGTTTGTTTACACAACACATTTATTATTTTAGTGTCGTAAACAGAATTGGTGTGCTTTTGTAGCTATATTCATGAATGTGATTTTAATACTTTTTCTTCCTTTGAATGAAGGGTTCCTAAGAGTACTCTTGACTTACTTAGCTACAAGCTAGCTAATGCATCGTATTACTCTTTTACAGATTTGCAGGTAATAAAGGTAGTTTCCATTTTTTTAAAGTTTGATGATTTAAGGAAAGATATGGTGTACGTTCTTCAGCCTTATTTCTTCTGTACTAGATTTTCATGTCTATGGCATGTATGTAAACATCGCATTTGCAACTTAGGGAGGGCATATCCATACTAAGATTTTATTTATAACCAACATAGATCGATCTTAAATCTGTATCTTTCAAGTACCGAGAGGGATCCAATTTCTTGTGGTGTATTTCTTTTTTAAAATTTAAACTCAAGAAATTTGATCTCTCTTGATTGATAGATCCGGGTTTAAGTTTTAAATTTTTATTTTATAAACGAACATCTATTTTTTAATTACTTTTCATAATATTTTATTTTATGAACAAACATGTATTTTTTTAAAATACTTTCCATAATTTAATTTTTTATTTTATGAGCTAACATGAATTTTTTAAATTATTTTGTTAGTAATGTTACATGACACACTCACACATGTTACAACATCTCCCCCATACTGGGTTGTAGAGCACCTTGTTTCACTCGGTGCAATAACTTAAGTTATATGTGTGGTTTATACCATGATTGTCTCATGGATTCTCAATTTATTAACTTCCTTCTTGTTTGAGAGTAAGTATATACTAAACTTGATATTTCTAAAGGTCTTGAAAGCTTTCTCCATATATATATGTATACACCTTGTATTAATTCTATGGTGTTAACATAATCGACCTCGTTCCATGTATAGTTTCCAACATGATAATTTGATTAATAAATGATGTCATTTAATACCCCAAAACTATAGTATTGTTTAATATTTCGCATGGTGTTTTAAATAATGGCTTAGCCATGAGTTATAACTACAGGCATGTATAAAAAATTACCCTATCGATTTCAAATTAAACCAAAGCTTGGCTAATCTTTTTCAGGCATGAAAAAGGTTGATAACCAAGTCAATTCTCGAATATAGGCAAAAGCACAATACTTAAAACTCTGGTGGTATGCACTACTGGCAATAAAGGGTAGAACATTGATAGAGTGTGACTTAAATGCAGTTTATTGTGAAACTTTAAAGAGCTATAACGTGGAAATACCTGCGGTGTTGAACCACGTGATGGATTGGGGTTTCGCGTAAACCCTAGCTGAGCATTGAAAGACCACTAAACGTGTTAAATCCATTCATTTTCATGTTTTTTTATGGGAGCCAACAGGCTCACTGTTTTATCAGGGTTTTGAAACTCTGTAACAGCTCGAGGGTTTCGAAGGTGAAACTCCAAACCTACACTATAGGGTTTGATGGTTATAAGAAAACTCAGAGTTCCCAGTTGAACTCATGGCTCTGCCCCAGTTGTGAGGCTAAGAAGGTAAGCCCGAAAAGATTTTGAGTTTGACAGGTTTTAAAGAATTACGTTGTTATGATTTGCAAAGGATTGTCAATCTTTTTAACTGGTTTTTTTGTGTTGAAAACTCTGTGTTAGGATGGCTTCTTGTCAACTTTTGAAGAAGTTAAGAGTGGAAATAACAACTTCTTACGACCCTGGTAAGCCTTAGTGATTCTCTATGGACACCCTATGAGTATCTCACACAAGAATGGTGATGTTTTAGGCATTGATGCCGGTCTTATGTATCTCCGTCGAGTTGTAGTTGCAACTGTATTTGGACTTACTGTTTTGCTTGGACATTTTTTTAAGCCGTATGGTAAAAGTAAAGGAAATTACAAAGGGTTTGAAACCGTGGAGCTACGGCTCGATGTACTCTCGGATTGGTTTTAAGAATATTATTTCCTTGAAAGTTTTTATAGATGTAATGGATGTTTTTAAAACTATTTAAGGATAAACCCTATGCTTTTTGAATTTAATTTTCAGTTCGGGTTTTACTTTGAAAAAGGGAAAAGTGTTGGTTTTTATGGGTTACACCCGAGCTTGTAAACTCTTTGTTTTTAAAATTTCGACTATAGGTAAATGAAAAAAGGTTTAGGGCATTTCCCAGCTCCATTGTATCTCTGCGTCTAAGTTAGCTTTTGATTACTGCATGTATTAGCAAGACTAAGTAATTACTATGAGTTTATAACTTGACTCCAGAAAAAGAAACGAAGGGCGTAGCCTTGTCATCGTCATGTAGAAATGGTTTTTAAGTTCTGGGCATGCGAAAGTCCTATTTGGGAACTATGAAATTCCAGAATGTAGAAAATGGGAAACAAAAACCCCATTGATGCTTTTAATTAACTGACTTTAGCCTTCAAGACTCTTATAAACTCGTCCTTCATTTCATATGTTTATTTGTATGGTAATTAAATGTTTGTTGAGCTTGGCTCGCAACTAAAATGATTATACTTGTAATTCTACTTATACATAGTTAAACTTTGTTCAAACCCTATCTTCTATATTGAAGTGCATGTATTGTATTATGAAGGAGCTATGATAATTATTTATAATATTTAATTGATATTGATCAGTTCATTAAAGGTGTGAATTTGTTACAGGGTTAAACCCTAGCAAAAATTCTTGAACTATATAATGTTGTTTATTAAAGAGACATTATTTTTCTGTAAAGTAAGCGAGTATTATACTTTTGTAGAATAGACATACAAACTGAATTCGAATCAAAACATGCATGACTTCAATAGAGTTTTGATATTAGGTAAACTATTAGGGTTCCCATAATGTATTTAAGACCTATTTATTTGATTTATAAAATGTTATGTCTTTAAAAGACTAATGTGTATATTAATAATTTTATTCTTCTAAATGTTTCGATAGAGAGGATGAGTGCTCTGTTTTGGTTTATAAATAAGGGACTGTAATTTATTTGCGTCTGCAATAATTATACTATTTATAAAAGACTCATAAATGAATATTAACTTATTCTATGAATATATACTTAGTGCTGAAATGACTGTATAGTACTATAGTTTTGAAATTGATAAGAACATTCTAATAGAACCTCAGAATTTGTATATTCTGAGTATTTTCAGTATATGTTTTACATTCATGTCTTATTTCAGAAAAGAAGATTATAAATTGATTCTTAAATCATTCATTTATTCACTTAAAGGATCATTCGAATCTATTTATAATTTTAACTTATCTATACTAGAGTACGACACTTAACTGTGTGTGGAAAAATGTAGAGAAGTATTTCATTCATTCATACTACATTCAATCAGAAATAAACTATCAATTCAACATTTAAATTTATCAGTTAAGTTAAATGAATTTTCCAGAAGTAGAAGGCATTGCAGAATTAAAACATTTAGAACAGCCAAATGATATCTAAGATTTAATGGAAAACCTATAACACATTTACACACATTCATTTAATAAATAGATGAGCAGTAAATAAATAAGATAACACAAGTAGAACCTGATAACTGTAGAAGGGACAAACAGCCAAAGGAGCCCATTCCACCCAACCTTCTCCTGAAGACATCCAAATCACTTGTCTTAGGACCCCTGAGCCTACTCACTGAACCACCACGATGAAGATGCTATGTGAAGAATGGAATAAATTCCTCTGCAACTCAGCAACAATACTTAACCGTAATACTTCTGCCTTTAGCAATATTGAACTCAACATCAAGTTGTACTAGTTCAGAATGAAGACTTATCTCAATCAATCACTTCCTCGCCTTCCCCTCATCAAATATCTTGTGCTCTCTTATTTACTCTTTCAGAAAAATTATGACAAGGAAGAACTGAATAGCCTCCTACTGAATTCGATGGATGATATAGCATGCCTAGGTCTTTTGGTCAGTTTCTTAGTTATTGAGCCACCTGCTTAGTTCCACTTTCTTGGGGAACATGACCATAAAAATAGGTAAGTTTCCCCCTGCAACAGCTAGAAGTGAATTGATGATGTTGCCAAGTGTCAGTTTGCTTTCCACCCCGGTCCAATCCTCCTAGTGGGTCAGTGAACACTCATTCAACAGCCTCCTTTGGATATTTGTATCCTCTTTTATTTATTAATAATAAAATATTAGAGTAATTAATTACATTCAACCTTGACCCCATTTGGTCAATAATCATAAAAATTTACAATAACATAAAACATAATTTTTTTCTCACAACATAAAATGTTCAAAATTTGGGTATGTGACAATATTGTATTCATCACAACCAATATTAAAAGCAAAAAACAATATTGATTCAGAAGCACTAAATCATCCTCTTTCCACTAGAAAATAATACAAGGATTTGATTTTGGAATGCAAGCAAGTTGTAATTTTGGTACCATCTCTTACTAGCTTGTCGGTAGATCCTCCATGTATGATCACCTTGCATACTTTGCTCTTGCATTTGCATCTTGTTCAAAAGACACTCTTCCTCCTCCAATTAGCTTCCAAACCATCCTTGTTTCTCAATACTGGGCTCCTTTGCAGCATCAAGTTCTCTTTGGTCTATGTCTCAACTTCTCGTCTTGCAGCTTCCTCTTGTGTTACCAATGCTCTTTGGGGGTTTTGGGGACAGTCTGCAACTTTATGGGCTCTACCATGTGAAACACTTTAATGGATTTCAGTAGCCATATTTTTTTCATCTTCCTCTGCCATTGACACCTTCTCTTCCTTTGAAGTCTGACTTCACTTCCTATCCCTTCCTCAAGCTATTCAGTCTCAGCAGATTTTGAGGGGCTTTCTTTTTTGCTAAAGGAAGTACTTTCACCTTTCTTGCTCACTGACTTACCCTTACCCTGATTTTCAATTTCTCTTTTGATTTCAAAGCATATTGATATGCCTCATCCACTTAGTGCATTTTGATTAAAGCCAACTCATCCTTGTTGGTCACCTTATAAGTTAATTAATTAAAGCTAACACACAGGATGGTCAATATAAATTGTCAAACCCAATGAGGTCTTTTATTTCAATGGTAACAAGCATAGTTTGTGCATAAACATGTCAAGCAGTTGATTTACTAAATGTAGATAATGATCCTACCAGTCTATTCAGCCAAACTCACTCCAGAAAGAAGACTAAGCTAATTCACACATCTAGGAATTGATTGAAACTACCTTCCTATAGAAATCACCCAGTAGTTATAAAATTAAGAAGAGAAATAAACTAGATTACTTTTGCAAGAAGTTAAATCCTATAATTATCAAACTAAAATATTCAATCTTTACCAAAATGATCCATCTAGTAGCTACTGTTACTCAATCACACTCTACCAATTCTAATAAACCAATTGAAGATACAACAACAACCAGAATCTAAACATAAGCTTGAACTCTAACTGATAATTACTGGAAATCCTAAAAAGCATAAACAACTGGAAAATATTGGAACTGAGCTTGGTTGTTACAACTGATTCGAGCACACATGCATTAAACTGAATTAACCTACACAGTCGACTGTCACACCACTCTGTTACAACTATTCAAGATGCAATCATGCTACCAAAAGGAAATCTAATCTCTATTATAGCTAACAGTAACATCTGCAATAACTCCACACCACACGACAGAAAGGAAACTAAATTAATCTACCTACTTAAATCGGCTATCTCTATGAGAAGGCGGGCCCTGGCCTTCTAACAGAGACACCGAGGATTACAACAAATTAAAATGTAGAAGTGAAGAACTCTGCTCCTATATTAATGATGGAAATTGACAGTTTCAGTGCTTTGTTACAGCTTATACAAAATAGCGATTGTCCAACCCCAGGCTACGAGAGCCTTCTAGAATTTATATCTGGAGAATACAGTTTTAGATCCACTATATGCGTGAAGCAATGAAGATCTATGATCTTCATGTTGCGGAGTTACAGCTAACTGTTATAGCCGTATTAAACAAGGTTGTTAATCATGAAGGATGTTGTTGCTCTAACAATCAATGGATCAACAGACTCTGCAACTAGAATGCAACTTGTCTGTCGCAGCTAGGTTCTGTTTCAGTGGAATCTGTTACAGTGAGGATCTGTTACAACTCACGTGGAGGATGTGCTGTCCCTTGGAGTATGAGGAGCTGGTGCTTTGAAGAGTAACAGTTGGCGCTAGTTGGCTGATACACCTCCGCTTAAACCTTGACTAAATGGAATCACACAGATCAGCATAAACCAAGGACTAGGATCTCGAATCTTAACAATATTAGGCATAAAAATAAATAAAGCAATAACAAATTATACCCGTCAATATCATTGATTGATCTAGAGAAAGACATGGATATAGCTTATGAAAGTAGGATGAAATCAGGGCAAAATGATGTAATAAGGATGGCCAAAAAGGGGCATTTCCTAGACCCAATATCTCCCCCCAACTATCGATTGCATGTCCTCATGCAACAACCTCCCCTAGTTTGAATCTGAATTTGAGTTGAATATGTGGAGATTTGTAAGATTATAGGCAAGTTCTGGTGTCTCATCTCAAGGCACAAACCCATAGCAGGATATCCAATACTCCCACCACAACTCTTCTTCTTCTATTGTCAAAGCATAGTTGTTTCTGTAAGGACTCACAGGCAACCAAATGAGAGGGAATTTGAATCTTAATCCAATCCACCAAGACCCACACTTTTTCATGCACTGCACATATCTGGGAATCCTTGTCAAATCTTTCTTGAAATTCTCAAAGCCATATGGATCCATTTCCTTCAGGGATGAGGAAGAGTACAACCATCTATATTCACTACCTTCCAGGGAATTCTGCTGCATATTAAGAATCATTGGGACACATGTGGTAAGGATTTTATCTCGCGGGCTCTCAAAGTATCGAGCAATTGAAGGAACCTTGAGAGATTTAGCATGATTTTCTATGAATGCTTTTGGATCCCAAGGTTCCTCCCTAATCCAGACAGTAGAATTCTCCTCATTCCTGAGGATGGTTTGGAAAGCATATTGCCATCTTACATGTTTAATGACAAAAGAGGCAAATGCCCTCAGCTGAACATCCCCTATACAAGGTAATGGATTAGATGGAGAGTTAATATAACAAGCCCTGTCATGTAAATATAATTCACATAACAAATGTTGATCCTCAAAATCACTCTTCAGAAAAGTCTCCAAAAGTTGAGCAGTTGTTGCCAAATCGAATGATCTCCCTTCTTTCAGAGCCCTTAATTGAAATAGAGTTGTCTACTCATGGATAAAGACAGGGTAAGAGGGGGATGGAGCTAATGAGTCCAATTTTTAGGTATTTGGTAACCTTTTTCCCGCAGTAAAGCTCAAGCAATGGCGAAGAAACACACTCATTTGTGGGAAAAATGTTTTACCTTAATTATTTAATGAAATTTTTTTTGACGATTATTCTTGTATGTTTAAAATGCGTATTCAATAAACTAATTTTGTGGAAATTGAGTGTGATTGAGTAGGCTCAGGGGCATTAAAGGAAAAACACGTAGAAGACTGAGGGATCATGCAACTCGACGCCTTTTTCCTAATCTATAGAGAACGCACTCTTGTTTAAGGAGAATCGGCATTTAGACATTTAGTTAGGTTCAACATTAAGAATTATATAAATATGGACCTCTCGGGTAGCGAGAGGCCTCTATTGACATTTTTGGAGAAACATTGTTTTATGTTTTTGCACTATTGAGATACTTCTGAGTTACAGACCTTTGTGAAGACATGGAGTTTATATTTTAATAGAAGATTGATGTTAAATCCCAATCAGCGTCTATAAGTTTCTTTCCCTCCTGAGTACAGGTTGGAGACGGCCCCTCCAACACGTAAGTCAGGGGATTTCCATTTTTCATGTATTTTCGATTATGTGTTTTACAATGATGAAAATTTATATCGCATATGGAAGCATTTGAATGATGTCTTGATTCTGTAGTAATTTATAGCACGTTCTGTAGTTCAGCAACACGGTTTCAGTAATCCTGTAGCTGCTTTCTTCCAACGCACATTTTAAACAACAATTCCATATGTATTAGCATTGCCTTCAAAAATCATGGTTTAGATCTAAGGTTTATGAATGTTTCCCATCATGATTAATTGCTTCTCGAGGTTGATTGCTTTGATTTCTTGATAATGGATGTGTAGCATGAGATGATTGCATTTCAAACTTAGTTTTGATATTCAAATGATTTAGATTAGAATTCTAGTTTTATGCATAAGTAATTATAGACCTTGCTTTCCTTAATTTAGAATAGATCTATTATGGCATTTCACTTTCAGAGTCTAGATTCACCATTCCGCATTAGGTAAATTCATAGGAATATCTCTTTCACTTTCAGCTTTTTTAATTCTTTAAAATAGATTTACTGCTTTTAGTATTTTAATTCTTTAAAATAGATTTACTGTTTTCTAGTATTTAATTCCCTAGTATAAACAGTTTTACGTATTAAGTACGCAATCCTTAAAACATTGGTACTGACACCCAATCGTGACAAAGATTATCCTATAAGAGCACAGATAGTGCCTGCACCTCTAAAGTTTTTACATCCCCTGGGTTGATAATTAAAGTAGGCTCTTAGTACAGCTACCCTCATTAGGCATCCATATTGGGAGCTCACCAGGAGCCCTGCAACTCAACAATTCTATGGAAAGAGTGTACATTTTGTCTTTCTCTTGTTGCAGGGACTTGATTTTCTTCAATCCTTCCAATTTTTCTTGAAGTTTCTCCCACCGGAGTTTCTAGAAGAATAACTCCTCAACCCATTTTTCTCTCAACCCTTTAATGACATTCCTATGTTCTTGGAGAGAGATCATACCTGTCCTGAACTGATCAATCCACTTGAGCCATTTATCCAACTCGAGATTTAACCAAAGAATCCTCTTTTCCAGCCTTTGAAATCTTTTTTGTTCTACCTCCTTTTCATCATCAGAGTCAAGATAAATGACTTCCTTGTTTTGGTTTGGCATTGTAACAGTTTCATCCTCTATTGGAGTGGTAGTAGTCTGTGCCTGTGGTGCAATCTTAGCCATGGATTTTAGGGATGCTGGTTCTTGTGTAACAGCATCTTTTATTTCCATATCAACCTCAGCCCCCTCAGTTGGTATTACAGTCTCATCCAATATTCTTAGGATTGTTGGTTCTTGTGTGACAACATCCTCCTTCTCCATTTCAATCTCATCCATCTCAGTTTGTGTTGCAACTGTAGCAAATGATTTTACAAACACTGGTTCTTGTGTAACAGTGTTTTCTTCTTGGTCCTTGATATCAAATGTTGATGTCTGAGTTGCAACCTCACTAAATATTTTCAAGGGTACTGGTTCTTGTGTAACAGTCCCGTGTTCCTCAATTTCTTTGAACTATTGAGATTGTTTCTGGGTTATATCAAGTTTCTCTGACTGATGAGACTGGTCCTGAAGAAGCTCGATATCCCCTATCAATTCGATTTCTGGCATTCCTTCTTCCACCTCCTCTATCTGTACATGCCCTTGTGATACATCTCCCAACACAACAACTCTGTGTCCTACTGCAAAAAATATATCTCCACACTCTGGACAAACAGTCTCTCCATACTTCTCATTTTCAAATGCAAAAGATGAATTTTCAAATAAGTTTGCAGCATTTGCTAATGTGTTCAAATTCTTCTCTACTTGCTTTCTAATTACTCCTTTCCATCTTTCTAGCTCATTTCACAATATCTGCACCTCCTCTTTTAGTAATTCATTTTCAAGCAGGAGATTTTCGATTTGAGGTTCTTCTCTGGAAGGTTCCTGCATAGTAGCATATGACTTGGGGTTCCAAATGGGAATCTCTATATCTACCCCTGTTACAGATGCTTTCTCTACCAAAGCTGACTCCCTATTCTCTCTGATTGCTCTCGTTGTCTTTGCTAAAGGTTATTCAATATTACCCCCAATTGCATCCACTGTCTCAGCTTCTTCTGCTCTCTCTGCTACCTCTGTTGCTGCTACTGTCATAGCTGCTTCTGTTATTGCTGCTGATCAAGTCCTTCTTTTCCTCATCATTTCCACTGGGTGTTCCTCACTGCCTACTGCTACTAGTGCTTTGGTAGTTCTTATTTTCCTTTTCTTTGCTGTAGTGGGTGTCTGACCCCTGTTTCCTGATCCTATTCTTTGTTTCTTTGACACAGGGGTCTTTACCTCAGTCTTTTCTTCTTCAATAATGGTACCCCTTATCTCCGGAGAGGACACAACCTCCAAAATTTCCACAGTCCCTTCTTCTACTATTCCTGTCTGATATCCTTCCTCCTGAATTCTTGTTTCTACAATTGCATCTTCTATTGTCGCAACTTCAACAGCTGCTCCAGTTTCAGCTTCTTTTATTTGAGTATCTTCTTCTGCAGTTACAGCTTCTAATTTTTCTGCCTCCTACTCCATTTCCATCACAATTTCCTCAGCTACAGGGTTTTCCGTTAATGCTACTTCTCCCTTGTTTACTTCCTCTTCATCACTGGCCTGGTTTTCTAATGCTCCAACCTCCCCCCCAACTGGGTTTGAGGAACGTCGGTCCTCACTATCTTCACCAACACCCTCCATTTCTAATACAGGTTGTATGATTGGCGCATCTCTAGCCAAAAATTGTTCCTAGGTTAAATTACAATTTGTAATGGCTCTTAGGACCAGTAATTTAATTAGGCCATGATTAGTAAGGGAGGAAACTGGGTGTTGGGCAGTTCTTACATATCCAGCCATGGTTTGTAAGGCCTTGATCAGATAGAATGGTATATTCACCAAATTTCCATGGTGTAAACAAGACAGTAAAGGAATTTCAGAGAAGGAAACAACTTGGTACCTACCTCCACAAGAGATGTATCTTTTCACAAAGATTGCCACTTGATTCTAGGGTGGTGGTAAAGATTCCAGCCCACTGCACTTTGGACTAACCTGCTCTCCAACTGCCAAAAATTCCCTCACCGCATTTGCATTATGTGCCTTTCGTCCAAATAACTTCTTCCCAACCAGGGGTAAGCCAGTAACCTCGGCTATGATTTCTTCTATAACATCCACACATAGTCTTCTGACCTCAGAGTGAGTATCAGTCAGGTTGAGGGAAAATTGCAATGCGGTTTCTGTGTGAAAACCGTTCAACCGTTCAAAGTATGCCATCCAACCTACTGCTGTAAAAATATTAAGAACTTTTGCATTGGAACATACAGCTTCTGTATTTACTGGTTCATGTCGGACTGGGTTTCCCATTTTAATCCCTCCTTAAGGTTAAGAACGAATGCAACAATTTCCAGTCTAGACGTGGAAGTTGAAGATTTATGAACATGCAAAGGGTCATTGGGAATCAAAAATCAGGTTTTAGGCAAGTCTGCGCTAGTATGACCATTCCGTTGAAACGATGAAGTTGGCGGAATTGGGGTAACAGGTGCAAATCGGGTAAGGTGACAGGAAATAAATAAAACCATAATCCTGACATAATCCCTAGAGATTAATTCGTGTAGGTTCATTAATCGAGGGTTACAACAGTACATAATCGTTATTACCGTATTTAATTTTCTGCCAAATCATGTAAAAGATGCGATCCGTACCTTTGCGTTTATGAGTTTGAGCTGTGGATCAATCATCACAGCCGATCGTCATCCTCACGAGTATGAATGCACATGTGCTGAAGTGATGTGGCCACCTCCACCTAAGTTGAAAGCTACTCAAGACACCCAAAATTTTCCTTCGTGGAAAACCATGATTGGATCGTGTGGAGCGAGCAACAAAACTGACGCCCAATTGAATCATTATTAGCATCATCAATCGGAGAGCAGACAAACTAGCGGAGTCACAGCTGCTAGATTTAGCAAAATAAGCAAAAATGGCGGAGTCGCATCTGTATGGAAGGAGCGAAAATGAAGTGGAAATAACAGAGTCGCAGCTGCTGAATTTGGCGGATAGTCAAGAATAGCGGAGCAGTAGCTGCTAGGTTTAGCGGAATGGGCAAAGGTGGCGGAATCGCAGCTGCTGGAAAGGGGTAAAAATGAAACGGAAATAGAGGAGTAGAAGCTCCCAAACTTAGAAAGGTAAGAGGAAATAGCAGAGTCGCAACTGCGGAATTTGGCACAATGGGCGAAAGTGGCGGAGTCACAGCCGCAGAAAAGTGAAGTAAAGGTAAAATGGTGGAGTCATAGCTGCCAAAATAGAAAGAATGAGCAAGGCAAGAAGTCACAGCTATGTCAAAATGAAGTAACAAGCAAATTTTAGTTGGTTGTGGAAGACTATGAATCATCCATCTTTTTCAAAGAGCTTTATTAAATCAGGAAACAATGTGGGGTGTCTGCAATCGTCTGGCCCAGTCACGACTGTTGTTCCTTCAATTAGTCCCTGCACACAGTTCTTCAAAACAAACCGATCAAGTGCAAAAAATAAAAATAGATAAAATACATAATGAAAGAAAAACCAATTATTTATGTACAAAATATGTATGGAAATTGCAGCTTTTAGGAATTCACAGGGTTTGAGAAAGATCCCTGCCCTGGCGTTAACTGATACTCTGGATCAGCTGCAACATGTGAAATAAAAGCATATCTTGAGATAGGCTTGTGATACAGTCGCAGCTGATGACCATTTGCGAATAATGGTGTCTTGTTCTCATCAATGGTGATTAGCTAGACTGTCCCATTGTCAAATACCTACTCTATTTGATAGGGTCCCAACCAACGAGTGCATAGCTTGCCTTTGAAATCCTTCTTGAACCGTGAATCATATAACAGAGCCCAGTCTCCCTCCTAGAAGACCCTTCTTTTTATAAATCTATCATGCCATTTAGAGCATTGTTGTTGGATTAAAGCTATATGATGTACTGCAGCTGTGCGCTTCTCATCCAATTCATTGAGCTGATTCAGTCGGTTCCTCTGTGCCTCTGATAAATCCAGGTTTGCTTCCACAGCTGTTTTCAAGGTTCTAATTTCAAATTCAATTGGAAAAACATCGTTCTTACCATACACTAACTCATATGGGGAAAAACCTATGGTGTTACGCCATGTGGTATGATAGGCCCATAGTGCCTCTGGAAGCCTTTCAGCCCAATCTTTACGATGGCTCTTCACTTTTTTTTTCAGAATAGCCTCGATAACCTTGTTTGTGCTCTCCACTTGGCCATTGGCTTGTGGATGATATGGTGAGATTATTCTGTGCTGAATATGGAATTTCTGTAACAGTGCTTCCATCTTGTGAGACACAAATTGTGGTCCACCGTCTGTGATGATTTCCTTAGGTACCCCAAACTGAGTAAAAATCTCTTCGTATAGGAAATCAATCACATCTTGATCATTGGCCTTAACCAAGGCTACGGCTTCTACCCATTTGGTCATGTAATCTGTGCAAACCAAAATGTGAACTTTCTGCTTCGAGGGAGGGTTGATAGGCCCTACAAAATCTAGATCCCACCTATCAAATGGTTCAACCACAAGCTGTGGCTGCAAAGGCATCTCATCTAATCTGTTGGGTTGGCCCATCCTTTGGTAGATATCACATGCCTGAACATACTTCTTTGCATCCCTGAATAATGTAGGCCAGAAATAGCCCATTCTCAAAATTTTATGACCTGTCCTTTTGTCAGCAAAGTGTCCCCCATAGGGCTCATCATGGAAAGCTTTAAGAATGCTAAAGATTTCATCTTCTCTAACACATCTTCTGATCTCTGAATCAAGTCCTGTGTAGAAAATATGGCCATCAATCCAGCAGTACATAGCACTCTGTTGTATGATCTGATCTTCCTTTTCTCTCTCTTTGACAGATGTGTTGGGAGCTTACCTACAGCCAAAAAGTTAGCAATATCTGCATACCATGGGGAATGAGCTGATACTGCAAACAAATGTTCGTCAGGGAAGGAATCTTCAACTTGTAAATTGCCATCACTGTTTGTAAGTCGAGATAAGAAATATGCAACAACATTTTCCTTTCCTAGTTTATCAATAATTGTGATATCAAATTCCTGTAACAGTAACAGCCATCTAGTAACTCTAGCATTCGTGATTGGTTTATTCATTAAGTACTTGATAGCAGAATGATCAGTGTGCACAAAAGTAGAATATCCAATAATATAATGTCTAAATTTGTTGATGGCATAAACAATGGCAAGAAATTCCTTTTCTGTGACAGTATAATTCAGTTCAGCAGGAGACAAATTTTTACTAATGTAGTAAATAGCATAAGGAGCATTACCTTCCTGCTGTCCCAAAATTGCTCCAATGGCAGTATCTGAAGCATCTGAAGAAATGTGAAAAGGAAGATCCCAATTGGGTCCTCGTAAGATGGGTGTTGTAGACAGCCTTCTCTTTAGCTCAGTAAACGTTGTTTGGCATGCATCATTCCAGACGAACTGTGCATCCTTCATCAACAGAGTGAACAAAGAAGAAGCTAGTTTGGAAAAGTTTTCTATGAACCTTCTGTAATAACCAGCATGCCCCAAGAAGCTACATACATCCTTCTGAGTTCTAGGAGTTTGTATGTTTTCAATTACCTTGATTTTGGATGGATCTACTTGGATACCATTAGAAGAGATGAAGTGCCCCAACACTGTGCCCTCACTCATCATCATGTGGCACTTTTCAGTGCTCAAAGAGATCTGGCTTTGTTCACGACGTTTCAAAACCTTTTCTAAGTTCTTCAATGCTTCTTCATAACTATCACCATATGGAGTAAAGTCATCCATACAAATTTCCATGCAATCATTCACCATTTCTGAAAAGATTCCAATCATTGCTCTGTAAAATGTAGCTGGTGCATTGCACAACCCAAAAGGAAGTACTCGGTATGCAAAAGTTCCCTAAGGGAAGGTGAAAGTGGTTTTGTCCTGGTCTTCTGGAGCAATCTGGATCTGGTTATAGCCACTAAAGCCATCAAGAAAGGAGAAATACTTTTTCCCATATAAGGTATCAATGCCCTGATCGATAAAAGGTAAGCGGAAATGGTCCTTCTGTGTTGCTTTGTTCCATTCTCTATAATCCATGCAGACCCTCCATTTCGCATTCTTTTTTTGGCACAATCACAAGTGGAGAAACCCACTCACGGGTATATGAATCCTGCTTCCAAATGTTTTTGGATTTCTTCTTTCACTATGTCCCTTAGGTTCGGGTTCATCCTTCGTTGTGGTTGACATATAGTCCTGGATTCGCTCTTATTATAAATGTGATGGGTGCACAGATGAGAAGGAATTCCTTTCATGCCTGTGTACTCCCAAGTGAAAGCTCCCCTACGTTGTTTCAGCAGAGTGACTAGCTGTTCCAGCTCACTAGGTGCCAGATTAGGATTGATCTTCAATGTTTTTCTTGACCCAATTTATATTGGAACACTCTTCGAATTCTTAAGTATTGGAATTATACTGTCATCATCGATTAGAGTTTCTTCTTTAAGATTTTCTTGTTATGTTGTAGCTAGAGTACTGTCCAAGATCTGATAGACATTTTTATTGACTGACGTGGGCTCACTGATGAAACTATTAATGGCATCATCCTCTGTTTCATATTTAAATGTTAAGGCTCTCTCTATGGTTAATAATGGCTGCACACCCTCTTCCTCCTCCAAATATTCCCATAATAGAGTCTCATCTTCTGTGCTTGGTCGAGCTAGAGGGTATAAGGTTAGGCTCTTGATCTCAGTTCCATCTAAAATGATCATAGATCCTGACCGATAGCTGATACAGGCATCTGCTGTGGCCAACCATGGTCTTCCCAGGATCAGTGGGTGTCCCCCCAACTGGGATTTCGGCTGTAACACCAAGAAATCCATAGGGTATTCCCACGAGTCGACTGAGATCACGAGGTCATCTAGGATCCCTTCAGGATTGATCATTGATCTATCAGCAAGTTCCAAAATAGTAGGCGTTGGCCGAAGATTAGTGAGTCCCAATTTCTTCACAGCTTCTATGGTCATAACGTTAATAGCTGCGCCTAAATCCACCAAGACATTTGGAATTTGTGTGTTCCCTATGTGAACTGTAACAGTGGGGTTCCCAGGGTCATCGTACTTTGCCACAGGGGCCTTCCCCATCATTAATTCTGAGATTTTTCCCAACACATGAACAATGGGGGGGTCCCTGGGCCTTCTTCCTAGTTTCTTGAAACACAAATCTCTAACCGTCTTAGCATAAATGGGCACATCATGGAGGGCCTGTAATAGTGGAATTTTAACATACAAATTTTTTAATTCTCCCACGAGATCAAATCGAGGTTGTTCCACTATTTTCTGCAGGGCCAATTGTTCAGGGTATGGTGGTTCTCTATTCAACTGTGTAGGCTGTGACACATCATGTGTTACTTTCTGAGTTTCAGCTACTATTTCAGTAGGAGTATCAGCATCCTCAATAATGGATCTTGCTGAATTAACCATGTTCTCATAGTGCTGATTTACTTGAGTTTCAATCACTGGGGGTGAAACATCCTCAGTGATAATAGGTTCCACCACCCTCCCTGATCGTAATTGTATATCATTGCAGGGAATCTGGGTGATGGAATACGCAGGCATGTTGGCAGTCTAAAATTGATGGACTGCTTTATTATTTGGGTTCAGGTTAGGTTGTGTAGGTAGCTGTGGTCGAAGTGGTGCATTCATAGGTGCGCCATTTTTTTGGAAAGGGAGTTGTGGTTGCTAATACTATTGAGGAGGGTACTGTTGATACTGAGTCTGGTGATGGGGAAAGTTATTTCCTTGCTAAGAATTTCTCCAGTTGGAATTCCAAGGAGCCTGGTTTGACTGTTGTGACCATGGCGTCCATGAATTAGGATTTTGCGTTGGGTTCTAAGATGGATGCCACTGGTTGTTAGAATAATGTGAAGGGAATTGTGTATTCATATTATGCATATTGTTCACTCCATTCATATTATTCATAAAAAATGTTGGGTTTGGATTCATACGTTGGTTTCGAGGCTGCCATGGTTTCTTCTATGACATGAAGTATGCTGGCTCCACATCTAGAATAGATGCATGTAGGACTGCTTTGACCTTAGGTAATGAAGGACATTCCTTAGTATCATGCTCGAGTTCACATATCCAACATACCTTTTCTTTGTCCAATGGGCATTCCTTCAGTGGATGCTTCTTCCTACATTTAGGATAGAATACACCAAGTGTAAGTTCTTCTACCACTTGCATCTGCTTTGCTCTCATGACATCCAACTCTGAGGAAATGGAGCTCATCATGTCTGTTTTAAAATTCTCCAGTAAGTTTCCTATTTCTACTCGAGTGGCCCCTCCACTAGCTGACTTCTGAGTCCTAGTGAATACATCCTGGTCTTGGTCTTTGTCTTGTTTTCTGGTTCTAGAGGATCCCTTCGAGTACCGTCGACATAATTCAACAATCTTTTCGAAAGGTTCCTTCGAGATATCCCCTTTTCCCAGCACATTCAACATATCAAGGAAGTATTCTCTAATTCCTCTTAGTAAGATAATATGGAGCACATCCTTGCCAATCTCAGCATGACCAGATCTTTGTAAGTTGTATAGCAATCTTTCCACAAAGTCTTCCAAACTTTCTTCATCCTTCTGGACCATTTTAAACAAATCCTCTTTTCTATCTCTAGTTTTGCAATATTCTTGGTACTTAGAAAGAAAGGTGTTTTTCATTTCGTCCCAAGTAGTAATGGTCTCACGACCCAGAGTCATGAACCAGCGCAGAGCATTTCCTTTCAAGGTGGTTGGGAATAACTTCAGCCTCTAAGCACTAGAGGTGTAATCATAGCTACGATAGAGGATATCAAACTAAAAAAGAAACTCATCAGGATCCTCAGAGGACTTACCATGAAAATTCAGGAGAACTAATGGTGATATATTCTTCATAGGAGCTTCTCCAGGTATCTGGAGAATAGGGAATTCTAATGTAGCCATAGTATTACCAGGCTGATTATTTTCTCCTTCTTCTTCTCGGTTATTCCCATGTTCATTCTCGCCCTCCTATTCTCTACCAGCCATAGTTCTAGTCCAAAATTCAACAGCTTCCTTTATACGTTCTTCCTCTGCCTTAGCTTCTTCTTCTCTTCTCTTCTCTTATTTTCACCTTCTCTCTTCCTTTGCTATTCGGTGAGTCTCCAACCACACTTCTTCAGTAACTCTAGTTCCGTTGATATAATAAATCTCCTCTCTATCTGGTGCACCTACAGCGCTTCCCTTATCTTCAGGAGGTTTACTTTCTGCAACAGGAGTTGAAGGTCCCGTTGTATTCTCCATTGTGGACGCTGAATGTTCAAGATTGGGAGGAACAAAATTTCTCCTGCCTATAGAGTTCCATGGTGGTCTAGTGGAAGAATCAGCTCTAGCAATTATCTCATCAATGTATGTGTCTTCCCTGACCTGCATTATGACCTCAACCTCTTCCACCTGCAATGTTAGTATTCAAAGGGGGTTCCCGATTTGTTTTTCTTGTATTCATGCATGCTGTAATTAATTGAACTAAAATAAAATAAAATGAAACCAACTACTAACTATGTCTATCTATTACCATCCCTGGCAGCGGCACAAAAATGTTGGTCACCCTATATGTTAATTAATTAAAGCTGACACGTAGGATGGTCCATATAAATTGTCAAACCCAGGGAGGTCTTTTATTTCAATGGTAACAAGCATAGTCTGTGCATAAACATGTCAAGCAGTTGATTTACTAAATGTAGATAATGATCCTACCAGTCTATTCAGCCAAACTCACTCCAGAAAGCAGACTAAGCCAATTCACACATCTAGGAATTGATTGAAACTACCTTCCTATAGAAATCACCCAGCAGTTATAAAATTAAGAAGAGAAATAAACTAGATTACTTTTGCAAGAAGTTAAATCCTATAATTATCAAACTACAATATTCAATCTTTACCAAAATGATCCATCTAGTAGCTACTCTTACTCAATCACACTATACCAATTCTAATAAACCAATTGAAGATACAACAACAACTAGAATCTAAACATAAGCTTGAACTCTAACTGATAATTACTGGAAATCCTAGAAAGCATAAACAACTGGAAAATATTGGAATTGAGCTTGGCTGTTACAGCTGATTTGAGCACACATGCATTAAACTAAATTAACCTACACAGTCGACTATCACACCACTCTGTTACATCTATTCAAGATGCAATCATGCTACCAAAAGGAAAGCTAATCTCTGTTACAGCTAACAGTAACATCTGCAATAATTACACACCACATGACAGAAAGGAAACAAAATTAATCTACCTACTTAAATCGGCTATCTCTATGAGAAGGCGAGCCCTGGCCTTCTAACAGAGACACCAAGGATTAAAACAAATTAAAACACAGAAGTGAAGAACTGTGCTCTTATATTAATGATGGAAATTGACAGTCTCAGTGCTCTGTTACAAATTATACAAAATAGCAATTGTCCAACCCCAGGCTACGAGATCCTTCTTGAATTTATATTTGGAGAATACAGTTTCAGATCCACTATATGCGTGGAGCAATGAATATCTATGATCTTCATGCTGCGGAGTTACAACTAACAATTACAGCCATATTAAACAAGGTTGTTAATCATGAAGGATGTTGTTGCTCTAACAATCAATGGATCAACAGACTCCGTAACTAGAATGCAACTTGTTTGTCGCAGCTAGGTTCTGTTTCAGTGGAATCTGTTACAATGAGGATCTATTACAGTGAGGATCTATTACAGCTCATGTGGAGGATGCACTGTTCCTTGGAGTATGAGGAGCTGGTGCTTTGAAGAGTAACAGCTGGCACTACTTGGCTGATACACCTGCCCTTAGACCTTGACTAAATGGAATCACACAGATCAACATAAACCAAGGAATAGGATCTCGAATCTTAACAATCTTAGGCATAAAAATAAATAAAGCAATAACAAATTATACCTGTCAATACCATTGATTGATATGGAGAAAGACATGGATATAGCTTATGAAAGTAGGATGAAATCAGGGCAAAATGATGTAATAAAGATGGCCAAAAAGGGGCATTTCCTAGACCCAACAATCCTAGAGTTGGAATTGTAGTCCATTGATGTATCTAGTAGTGGACTATTCACTGTCTTCTTGTAGGTTTTCTCTTATCTGCTAAGTCACAAGCTTTGGCAAACTTCCACCTTGGGGTTCAAAATTCAATGAACCTAAAATGAATTCTTAGGTGATATTAGGTTCGATGAATCTCAAGTCGATTTTGAACTTGAAGGGTGAACCTAAAGGCGAATTCAAACTTAAAGGTGAATTTTATCTTGGATGGGTTTTTAATGTTTTTTTTTTC
The DNA here is from genome assembly GCA_027924585.1 of Larix kaempferi. Taxonomy (NCBI): domain Eukaryota; kingdom Viridiplantae; phylum Streptophyta; class Pinopsida; order Pinales; family Pinaceae; genus Larix; species Larix kaempferi. The sequence continues at coordinate 1,769,839 of BSBM01000704.1, forward strand.
ATTTTTTATAATTTATATGGAAAAAGTTGTTAACCCCAGGGCAATCATTTGTAGTTGGCCTTGATCAGTGTGGCCAAATACTCTATTTCCTCTCTCTCATGGTTTGGGCTTATTCTAAGTGCATAAGAAGATGAACTTCACATTGATGCTGACACTAAGATAGGATTTCACTTGTTGATTATTTTGGTGATCGCAATTCTAGTGCCTTTCCTACCCCATGTGCTTTTGATGATTTATAGCTTTGTGATGTTACAAGTAGGCCGCAATAATATAAATTATAACCATGTTTTAAATTTTGTGAAACAATTTCATGAATTAACTATTTCACATTATTGACTTCCTCTTAAATATTGAAATTTGAAGATTGTGCTCTACCTCATTTTGCAATTTCCAGTTGCACCATATGTTCAAATTTTGATCATGTTTTAATTTTGGGAATTTTTTTAGGGATTATAAGTATTTGACATTATGGACATCCATTTAAATTTTGAAATTTGAAGAATATGTTATAAATCCTTTTTGCAATTTGAAGTTGCATTGTATGTTTAAATTTGAATAAAAACATTGTTGATTGGATTTTATCATGATTAGTTTACTCATATATGTTTATTGATGTTGATTTCAAACTATTTTATGTTATATTTCATTTTAAAGTTTATATATATATATATATATATTGAAAAATGCGTATAGAAAATCTTAATGGTGAACCTTGTCTAGAAAATTTGAATTCAAACCGAACCTAATCATTGATGAGAACTCAAACACAAAATGTGTAACTTAGTTTATCTGCAACTTCATAAACAACAACTTGGTGTACTTCACAACATATAACTCTTTTTTCCTCAGGCTTTGGTGTTGTTTGAACAGAGTCTCAAGTAATCTGAAGGAAAAATCTTGCCCTTCAACTCTTTGAGCATCTTAGGCCATAACTTGATCTTTCCTTTACCTTGTTTCCATTGGGTGTTATGAAGGTTATTCCACCATAAAGTAGCATGTGAATTCATCCTTGTCACAATAAAATTCACTCCCCTTGGGTCCTCTTCATCCATGTTCTCCATATTGAAAGACCTTTTCAATTCTTGTAGCCAATCCAATAACAACTCAGGGTTTAGGTCATTCTTGAAGTATGAAACCTCAACCTTAACCTCTGTTCCTTGCTTTGAGATTTCTTCTATCAATTTATCCATGGGATCCACTATTCCAACCGGGGTTGTCACATCCTATGGTTCACCTTCTGACAATCCAATAGGAATCTGGCTTCACATGCTACCAATCTTTTGAACATTTTCTCCCCATTATTTCATTTGAGTCTGACATTCCTCCCTCCTTTCCTTTCCTAGTCCAAATGGATTCCCTTCTCAACCATTTTCAAGGTTTCCCTAATACCAAAATGATGCAGACATCTCTGGTCTTCATACCACTCGATTCCTCAGGTCTGCATAGGGGCGGAGTATAAATTGATGTGGAGACCTTTAGTTAGCACAACACTTTGTTTTTTGACTCTCATAAAAGTGAATATAAATCTTTCCAATATATGGAAAGGGAGTTAACAAATCATAGAGATACACATGTGTATCACAACATTATAACAAGGGAATCAACATAGATTTTACACCTAATTCTAGCAAACCAAATATTCATCAAGAATACATCTTGTTGCATCATAAACATAGTGAATATATTCATTTTATCCTCAAAATAAAGAACAACAACATAGACAAGTTACACACTAGAAATCCAATCAACGATTATCTATCTTGTTCCTAATCCCTACAGGACACTAAAACCTTTAATCTAAATTGGAATATAGGTCCATACTATGGTGTTTTACCAAGTTACATTGCCCTCCTTTCATGCACAACTCCTCTAAGCATACCCAATCAACTTTCTTTTCTGCCATCACATAGAAAACACTTTATATGCAAAGAGCACTTTACCATCCTAAAATATTTAACAAAAATACATTAAACCCCTAAATTTATAGCTAGTTCAAATAACAACACATGCATTGAATCTGCCATGTTTGTGTGTATTGGAAACTCACTACATTGTGCATCAAATTCCTTTTTCATGGTCTTTGTCTCATTTATCTTTATTCCACTTGGTGCCAAAATACACTCCTTTCCTCGTGATGAATAGAGTCTGCAGTTCCAAAAAATCTATCAGGATGTTAGTGGGTGTCAAGCTCTATTCACTTCTTTTGTTCCGCTCACTAGTCTTCTCTCTACTGCTTCCAATATTCTTTCTATTTGTCTTTTCAAAGTATATCAGTTGATTCCTTAGCCATCTTTCATGTCAACAACAAAGCTCAACAAATCTTCTATGAGATGCCAAAATAGGGTTTGAGCCTTGATGTTGCCCCATACAACACATTGATGGATGGACTCTACAAAGTGGGTAAATTTAACAAGGCATTAAAGTTATTTAAATAGGTGACAGATAGTGTTCGTGTCATGTCACTAATATGATTACATATACCATTTGCATGGATGGACTATACAAGGAAGGCACACCCTAAGAGGTTAATAGACTACTATGCAAGATCCTAGAAAAGGAGTGACATTTGGGCTGTGACATATTCAACAATAAATAACAGTTTCTATAAGCATATTGCTTAAATTCCCCTAGCAAGAATTAGTAATAATGAGTGAACTGTAATTGATGAAGTGCAATAACAACTTTGGTAACAATGCACTAGGAAATCTATTAGAAACGGGTTTGGTGGTTGAACTTGATGAAGTGATTTGAGTGGTGTTACCACCCAGATAGCACAAGATGATTAGCAGACAGAAGATGGAAAAGACCTGGGGAACCCTTAGTTCCATGATCCAGCTCGAGCACTATTCTAGTCCTCGTTTTTTATCTTGTACATCTCTTTTTCCCATGGTCAAAATATTATGATTGTAAAATGACATGACATCCTATTATATGTGTAAAAGTTCTAGCCCAAATAGGTCACTTGTCTTAGTATTGCTCTTGAGTGTTTTTTTTACATAGATGAACTTAGATCCCAGTGATTAGAGTTTATTTAGGTTTTTTCATGCAATCTTCCAAAGCCATGAGTATGTACTAATGTATCTGCCCCATGATGGTGTCTGAGTCCTTATTTATGAGGTTTGGACGTTGAGAGTAGGATGAGATTATGTTTATGCTATGTAGTTGGCTTGGTATTGCTAAGTGAGTGCTTGGGGGCTCTCAGCCTATGACTGAGGGGTTGGTTGGTAGGAGAGCAGTTTCCCATGTGTAGTTCCCTAAGTAGCTGCTATTGATGGGTGTCCTGGTGGCTCACAAGGTGTGTATGTAAGTTAATTCTTGGGTTTAGGTATGCATTGTCCTACCCTTTATATATTGTTGAGAGTATCTGTATTTCATTTTATAAAATATGTGTATATAGAAAATATTTGTTTGTGGTTTGCTGTTAGTGTTGCCAATTTGTAAATCTTATGAAGGAAAATTAGTTTTTTTATTATGTACATTTTCCTTACTCTGGGTCTTACATTCTGGTATCAGAGCCAGGTTGGTTTAAATACTTGGCCTACCCATATTCAAACAATTTAAATAAGAGGGAAATTTTAAAATAAATGACTAAATAAACTTAATTACTAGTAGTTGGGATTTACTGTTCATCTCCCCTCAAATTGACACTTAGTATCTCCAAATAAATGACCCAACCTTTCAATTTGTTTCCCCATGTGTGTATACCCGAAGTGCAGAATATATTTCTGGGTTCATAGGTTGGGCCGCCCATTTTTGGGCTCCAACAGTTAAATTCGACCTCCGCTACAACTTATTACATATTCCACCTTTATGTTCATCCAATCTCCCTTCTAGTTTAGTGCCCACTCCGTCATCGTTTCTTTAAAATCAGACTGATGAGTCTCTCCTGAAGACCCAAAATAAAATTCATCCTCCTAGCCCTTTCCAATTAGTATTTTAATTTTACATATTATTTATAGAAACCACTATTGGTGGAGGTCGGTGTTGAAATCCCTCTGATACCATAGCATAAATTGGCTATTAAAATGGCACAACCCTAAGAAAAAAAAGATGCTCGATTCTAGTCGTATTCCTACCTACGGCTATGGCATGCTACCAAGGGGTTAAAGCAGAGGTAAATATAAGTAAATCCAATATTTTATCTCGTTCTTCACTATTTCTTATATGTGCTCAATCTCCTAAGCATCTACCATTCCATGACTTCTTTATGGCTCATCTATTTCTTGGGAGAATCTTTTTGTTCTCCATAACTATTATGCAAATTATAGGCTAGGCTATTTTTATCTCAAATTGAACTACACTCCAAACAATCTATTGACAAATGGGTGACTTCTTCTATTCGACAGACTACAGGATGTATCCAGACAACACATAGATCTGTGGATTTTCTGGATTCAATTCAAACATAAATATTTCATTTTTTCTTGAAGCAAACTTGGCTTCACCTTTAATCCATTGTGTATTCTAACTAACGGTTTTCAATTCTTGGAATCTACAACTTTTTGTTTGTAAATAACTCAATCCAGCCAGACTTGGCAGATCTCACCTCTTTATGCTAATCTCTTTTAAAATATCTTGCTTTTCTCACAACGTTGGAAAATATCATTTTAGATTTCCATAGCTCTTTTAAAATATACAATGATTTGCACAACGTTCAATGAGGCCTCTATATGAATGACAGTTCTCTTGGATGGGTTGCTGGCAATTATGTGTGGGATCTCTTTATATTCATAATTTGAAAGGCCAATAGCTCTCACACCAGATCATTATGCTTTAGATCACCATGGGATTTTTTTTTCCAAAAATAGATCAACAATAGATAGATTTGTATAATAGATCTACAATATATCTCAAGTAAATAAAATAAAACAAATGTCTGCAACATATTTAAGTGGGATACAACAAATATTCGGAGCTATAATGTTTTTACAATGAATAGATTTCCATTTGAGTTATTTTACTAACTAGGCTTCATCTTCTTGGAACTTCAGGTCTGGCTCCATTTGTCTAGACGTTCTCAATCAAACTTGGACTCCAATCTATGGTAAGGAGAGAAAGGAATAAAATCTAACCTTGCAAATTTTCTTGATTGCTTAAAAATTGAGTGTTTCTTTGATTACTGAAAAATGAGTCTATTATGTTTTTTCATCTTAGTTTACAGCAATCTACTATACTCCATCTTTTAGCCGATTTATTGCTTACTTCTTTATTGGTATTTCAAATCTCATGAATGTATTTGAATAATTTCTTCCTCAACTTCTATTATATCCTAATCCAGACGATCCTTTAAATGTGGAGGTTGGGGCCTTAATGATGCAGGACAGAGATGCTTTTGAACAGAAGGTAAAAGGTGAATTCATCAATGCTTGTCCTAATTTACATTAAAATTTACCCCAACAAATTTGTTGATTTACTTCATGTATTTATGCATATTACCTGAGTTATTTGTTCAGCGTATAGAAATATTTCTTCAGGAACATTCTTGTGGGTGTGTTTACTGAGTTGGAAGACAACTAATTTTCCATTCCCTTAAATTGAAATCTTAGATACAGAGCACATGTATAGTTTTATTTGGTTGTATGAACACATTAAAAACTAAGCCCTCTATTAGCTCAAGCACTACAAGCTTGATCGACTTTTGGGTGAAAATGTATGCTAATTATGTTTTAATATATAATCCTTAGCCCTATTTTATTATTCTTTTCTTTTTTGCTGTGTTTTAGAATACTGTATTCATTATGCGAAGGCAGAAGATTTGGGAGGGGGACAGGGAGAGGAAGAGGAAGACGACAAAGACAGTGACACTGAATCTGATTGAGGTGATGAGGAAATGGCTGGCCCTAGAGATCAATGACATTCGTGTGAAATTCTAGATCCTTATGTCATTGAAGTTCAAATTGAGCTGAGCCACAATGTGAATCCAGATATTATTGAAGTTCAAATTGAGCTGAGTCACAATGCAATTTTGGGGAATGAAATTAGCATTATTGGCTTGGAATTTTAAAATTTTCATTGGTATCCATTAACAATGCTCTGAATTTTAATAAATTCATTGATATTCATCAACGGTTGCACCTCTATATTATGCTTCTGTGGTTACATTATATTTGAAGTATTTTGTTAGATCCCCTACTCTATTATGCTTCTGTGGTTACATTATATTTGAAGTATTTTGTTAGATACCCTACTCTTCCAAGGAAACCTTGGAAGAAAGCCAATTATGGAAATGTTTACTATGATGTTGTGGTATGAAATGAAAAATATTCTAAGCTTGATTGCAAACTAAATACTTCAGAACAGGGTCACTCACATGAAACAATGAATGGAACAATAATGTGAGTTAGATTTTCTTCCTACTCCCTTTGCTTGTCCATACTGTTTCACTTTACCATGAGCCTAAGCCCTTAGCGTATCTTTTTTAGATGTTTGTGTGTTAAAGTTTAGCTATAATCTGCTTTACTTTTATCTGTATGGGTAGAAGAGTTTGAACAGTTAGACTGCTTGAGTGATTAAATGGCAATGCCAAAATGTTATCCAAGATTATTTCAGCTCTCACCCAATGAAGGACTTGGAAAAACTAAATATCCAAAACAAATGATTATCTTGTTATATCTTAGAATTTGGAAGAAAGGTGGAAAAGGTGAGGGTTTCTTGATTGGTTAACTTGCATTTTTACTGTTTATGGACATATTGCATTTCAATTTTCTATGTTATTAAAGCCTTATTATGGTGGCTATGGGATGTCTCCATACAAGATTCATTGCTTGTAACTTTTTCCTATTCATGATTTAGCAATTTTTAGTAACATTTAAGGTTGTTGATAGCTTCATAGAGCACAAGGCTGAAAATTTTTTAAAGATGCATTTTTGCATATCTTTGATATGTTATGTTGATGGGTCCTTAGTCAGGTAATCCAAGAAAAAAAAAACACATTATATTTCTGGAAAGGATGGGAGGTCCTTCCAACTTCTTTGGGGAATTTGACAAATCTCTAAAGAACTTGCTGTTGTTTGGTAGAAACTTCTGGCAATGGCAACCTACAACAAGTGCAGTGTCAAGGACATCGCCACCTCGTGGCTCTCGTTATTTACATCTTTTAGTTGTCTTATATAATTCGTGGACATTGTGCATGTATACCTGTTTATCATATGTTATTAGCATTTGAAAACAAGTGTAGAGTTTAAGGCAAAATTATGAAAGGTCATGTATACATCACATGTGGAAGAAGTTGTGATCATAGAGGGAAACTGTGTGTTAGAGATTTTATCAAATATTTTATCGAATTATATCCAAAGATTTATTTTATAAAATGAATGGTTGGGAGAAGAAAAGAGAATGGAGGAGTCGAGCACTATAATTTCAACTATGGAGAATTTTTTAAATGGATTTATGACCAGTATCGTTTTGATACAAACACGACAGAGGATTATATGAGGCAGTGATTATTTTCAGTTATGTATTCTTGGCAGATCATGTCGTAAATTGCAAAACTGGGTATGTTGTTAATGTTGTAGAAACAAGTACTTGAAACATCGAAAATCAACGAAACGTCAAAAATTTCAAGGTTGAGATAATTTTTTAAGAAGTATATTATCTGCACATGCCATAGAGATTCTATAAACTTATTTTACCTAGTTGTATTTAGTGTCTTGGAGTTGCAGAGGTCCACATGTGAGACATATCTAAATTGTTGTGTTATACTTATCCCATATTCACTTGTTTGTATACCATGAAGGTATCCAACACCCTAGGGTTCCTTGGGAGGCTCTAAGCCTCCAGGGCCTATTATAGGCCCTCAATAGGCCTTGGGGGCTTGAATACCCAACCACTTGTGCCTATTACAAGGCTCGGTAGGTTTAGTCATCCTCCTAAAGCTTTTTACAGGCCCTAGGGGCTTGGATACCTAGCGCACAACAGGCTTAGTCAGCGATTGGTGAAATGCAACATGCAATCTAAATGTTGTACTATGTGCATTGGCTCTAGTGACATACAAGAAGAGATCTCATATCTCTTCATTAGCCCATTCGATGTTGCAAATCATAATGAGATGTGGTTGAGTAATTGCATTATGGGTGAAGTAATGTGCATCAATAATATACATCGAAAGAAGCAAGGTGCATTGTAGAATGCATGTGGGGTCTTAAGAGGGGTATCATATCAATATACTAGGTAGAAATATAAAGGGGTATAAAAAATGGTAATGAAAAAATTAATACATACAATATCTAGTGAAAAAAGGGGTTTTTTTAAATTGGGAAGGCATATTGGGAGGGGATTGAAAAAAGCGATTTTGGAAGGTATTTTCCAATATTTAGTGAAATTAGGGGTATTGATTCATATGCCATGAATGAACGTGCTATGATAGTGGTTTATTGAGTGAAGCCCCCGTGTGTGTGTTGGGGAAGGATGTAACCATGGACCTGGTGTTGGCATTGAGCTAGAGAGTGTTGGTGGGTAAGTTTGAGTATATACATTTGAAGAGGCCAAAGATCCTTACCTGGATTCGGCAGAGGTGGAATACCTATATCTCCAACATCCCTAGGGTCTTATTGTTGGCTAATGGATAAATTATGTTTCAATTCCTTTTGGAGGAATACGGAAGGATAATTGAGCAATGGTTCTGGGTCTATGGTAAGGGTTCATTGGTGTTGGTTCGCTGGCACAGCAGTTTTGACCCTCAAACTAAGAAACTAACAAAGCATCATTTGTGGACTATTATCCCCGGGTTCCCTCTTCAATGCTGGAACATTAATGGTTTCATGGCCATGACAATTTCCATTGGGAGGTTCATATTGATGGAGGAGGAGGAGCTGACGGGATCTGAGAGGTGCTCTCCCTGGATGCCTGTTGAACTCGATAACTTAGAAGGTTTTTATAGGGAGTTGGAGGTGGTGTGGGAAGGTGGCACTTTTATTCAATGGCTGGATTACTGGAGGATTCCTTTTATATGTTACCTTTGTCGAAAGGTGGGGCACTCAAGAGCTAAGTGCGAAAATATTGTGGAAAATGAGGGAAATTTTGTTGGCGTGGGGGAACAAATGTGCGATCCAGAAGATGGTCAGTGGGTACCTATTCCTTGGACGAATCATCGGCATCCATTTTCTTAGGTAAGTTTACTCAAACCCTACCGATCTTGCTTAAATTCATATTTATGGAAGATATTAAAAAATCCCTTCCTTCTTTTTTGAACCTAAACTCTATCATTGGGACGGTTTTTGGGTGTGAGTCATCACCCTAGGGTCTTGGGGACTCTCGCAGTCCTGCTTGTGAACCTTTCGATGGGTTGTCTTCGAAACCTAAAATAGATTGTGATTTAGGGGTTTCGGTCCCCATTGATACTCGAGAGGGAGTGGTTCCTTATCTGAAGCCCTTTCTGCCCAATGCCGACCACATGGCCTTTGGAACCAACCCCATTTTGGATTGGGCTAAGCCCCATTCTTTGGAAGAGGTCCCTCGAAAAAATTTAGGTATTGTACTTTCCCCTTCTCCCCTTTCCAACATGACCACCACATCTTTGATTCCCGTGGGTGGTGCTCTAATTCCTTTGAAGACCTATTCCTTTGATCCAAAAAAAATGACAATGTTTTTCCTATCTCTTCTATAGTTAACGAGAATGTAACTATCCGAAAAGCAAGAAAAGACAAAAAGGGTTTTGGTATACTGCAGGTGGGGGAAGAGTCGAACCCTTCTAACAAAAGTAATCATAATCTGCCTGTAACCTCACTCTTTGACAAAGGTCTTAACAAGGTTTCTCCAACTCAGTCTCTTAGAGAAGATATATCCCATGGTTCTATTATTCAATGAATATAGTCTCATTCAATTTGAGAGGGATTGTAAATGGCCCAAAGCGTACGGCACTTAAAATATTTCTTGATTTTTTTCACCCTGCGTTGATACTTGTTCATGAGACGATGGAAAGTTCATTGGATTACTGTAACTACATTTTAAAAATTAAACCCCAGTGGCATGTATGTGCCTTGGATGCGGTGGGTCATTCTGGCGGTACCCTGGTGGCATTCTGGCGGTACCCTAGTGGCGTGGTATCCTCTGTCGGCTGATCTTAAATCTTATCATACATGTGCAGGTATTTTGGTTGAAGGGACTTTCAAGGGTTTCCAGCAAACAATCAGGGTTCTTAACATTTACGACCTATATCATCAATGTAGAGACTATTGGGAAAGGATTTCTGCATCTGGGTTATTAAAGGATCCAACACTCATTCTGGAAGGGGACATGAACTTTACTTTGAACCCAGATGAAATGTAATGTCCCCTCCCGTGGATCCAATTCGAGGAAGGGAACATGATTCCAAATTCTGGGCTTTCACATAATCTTAGCCCATTCACTAGAATCATATTAATAAAACATTTGTGTGCAGATGCAAACAAATCAAACATGCACAATGGAATTAAACTATCCACACACATTACTCATGCATACAAAATATCAACAGTCATCAAATTAATGCATTGCAGAAGTAAATACACATAGAAAGTACTTATCTTTATGGTGAAATGATCCCAAGCAACTAGCTATGTTGCTGCAATGTTCCACCTAACCATAGGCCAGTAGTGTTCATCAATTCTCTCAACACAACTGCCACCCCCGAGCTGGGCATAATTCTTACAAGGGAAAGGGGACATTCAAACTCATACATAGCCAAGTAATCATTGCATCTAATTCAAGCCATTCGACAGCTGGGTTTATCAGGCTAAATCAGAACCCTGGATGCTTGCACTCAAGCTCAAGCCAAAACAATGGATTGGGAGAGGGAATTCAACCACAGGGAAGAAAACGATTCTCCCACAAATATATAAGAATTTAGCAGCCAAAATGGTCTCAATGGAACCCCAATTCCATTCCCCTTCTTCCCCACTAGTATATAACACAAAAACGCCCTTTTCCCAGCTGAGAAACAAAGAAAAACAAGAAAAACCAGAAAAACGTGGCTGGAAAACGCCCAGGTAGCTCCAAACTCGTGAGGGAGAGAAACTGGTTGATGGATAATGGCTTAGGGAGAAATTCATGGCTCTTTTCTTGAACAAGAATAAAAATGCAATTTTTCGTGAAGGGTTATTTTCCCATACCCAAATTTGGACAGCCATACCTCCCATTCCCAAAAGCATTAACTACCTCAACCAAGTCTTGGAAGAAATGAATGATTGGGTACAAAAGTCAACATGGGTAGTTGAGGGTTTGATGGGTTCTCTCATTTACACTTGGATTGACATGATTGGCTCAAAGGTTTGAATGTTTTCCCTCCCAATTCCTTGTAAGATCATGCCCCCATCTCTTGTTGCATTGCATAGCTAGTTGTGGGTATTTTATTAAAATGCATATTTACATGATATTTCCAATTCCATTGTCCCTGGATAGCACATAAACCATATGCATCACTAAATCGATGGCGGGGCCTTGGCCTTGAGCTCTGCACCATGATTTTATAACAATATTACATCATTTACATTTTAATGCAATGGGGTCAAAATAGGGACATTATATGAAACTTGGAGATCGGGGAATATACTGGATCCTTTAGCTGATTTATTCACCTCCTTGTTTGAAGTTGCCAATTTGGTGGATATTGTGCCACATGTTTTATATCTGACTTGGTCGAATGGAAGGTGCGAGAAGGACGAAATCGCAAAATGGCTCGATCACTTTTTTATGTCTGAGGAACTCTATGGAGACATGGGTAAGTACAACACCTGGTATTTTTCGGTGGGTATTTCAGATCATAAGGCAATCATACTTCAATTGGACTTTGATAATCATTTTAAAGTGTATCCTTACAAGTTCAATCTTGGATTACTAGTGGATACTTCTTTCTGCGAATGGGTCAGGAAAAATGGTTGGATTTGGCGCAGAAGGTCCAAATGTCTCCTTTACTGGGGTTACCTCGCAAACTGTCCCTATTAAAATAATCGGTTATAAATTGGGTTAAAGCTAATAAAGATGAAAGCCAGAAGATAATGGCTAACATTGAGCAGGAAATCCAAGACATCTCGAATGACATGGATGCATCTTTCTTCTCTATGGAACGCATAAACCATCTTATTGGACTGATGAATACGAAGGAGAAGATTATTGCACAGATTGAAGAGGAATGGAGATAAAAGAGCAGGGCGATTTGGTGAAAAGCAGGGGACATAAACACTCACTTTTTTCACAGGTTTACTAACCAGAGCCGACTGATGAATGCCATATGGGATATAAAAGTGGATGCTGACAAGACTGTATGTGAAATTCCTTCTATTGATCATTCTAAAGGTATTTATACTAGTAGCAAGTCCACTAATTTTCAAAACCAATTATTGACTGTTCAAAATTTCTCTCATTTCTTTAATGAGGAGGATTGTAGGGAAGTGGGAAAACTTATCACTATAGCTGAAGAGAATAAAACCCTCAAGCTATTCGCAAAAGAAAAAATCCCAGGGCCCGATGGGTGGACGGTGGAGTTTTATCTCCATTTTTTCGTTTTACTGGGTGAGGAGCTTACAAATGCCATTGAGGAGTCAAAGAAAAAACACTGGATTCCCAGTTGTATAAATACCACCTACATCACTCTTATTCTAAAAGTGGATAGACCTATATATTTTGATGACTATTGTCCTATCTCTCTTTGTAACCTCATGTATAAAACTATCACAAAAAAAAGAATCAAACCTTACCTTGGTAGGTTTATTACAGAGGAACAATTTGGTTTCTTGCCAAATCATCAGATTATTGATGCTGTAGGTGTGGCTCAAGAAATACTTCATTTCATCAACATGAAAAGACTTAATGCTTTTATACTTAAACTAGATCTACAAAAAGCATACGACAGAGTGGACTGGTCTTATTTACGCTTCATTCTTATTCAGATTGGATTCCCGGTGGAATTGGTCAATTGGATGATGGTTTATATCTCGACTTCCAGCTTCGCGATGTTGGTGAATGGGTCACCTACCTACTTTTTTCGAGGGACTCATGGTCTGAGAAAAGGTTGCCCATTGTCACCTTGTCTTTTCATTCTAGCCATCAAGGGTCTTAGTTTATTGATAAATAAGGCCAAGTCACAAGGGCTTATCTCTAGAATAAATGTGGCGAGGACACTATCGGTTTCACACCTCTCATTTGTTGACGATGTCCTTCTATTTGGAGCAGGGACAAGAGTGCAATGGCTGCAGTATCATAAGATTCTCAATATCTACTATGATGCGTCGGGGATGCTTATAAACCCTACCAAATCTTGTTTTGTTTACAGGTGTGATGATACAGTTACTAAAAAGTTTATTGTTGATATATTTCCTTATCAAATGAAGGGCATTGAGGTGGATATTAAATACCTAGGTTACATTATAAAACCCAATTTCTATCATGTAGCCGACTGGAATTGGCTTACACAGAAGATTACCAGAAGAATCAATCCCTAGTCTTATAGGTGGCTAACATTGGGGGGGAGTCTTATCTTGGTTAAAAATGCGCTACAAAGTGTTCTGGTTGATTGGTTCTCACTATTTGTTGTTCCAATGGTGGTGATTGAGACTATTCGATGCAAAATGTTTCATTTCTTATGGGGAGGTTGTACTGGTGCCATGAAGATTCACCTCAGCACTTGGGAGAGTATATCTATGCCCTTACAGATGGGGGGGTGGGGGATCAAATGCTTGAAGTCGTTCAACCAGGCACTATGCGCAAAGAGCCTCTAGCGTAGTCTATTTGATGAGGGACTTTGGGGTAAGATTATTAAAGCCAAATATTTGAATGGACTAAATCCATGCCATTGGTTCAGGTCGCGGTGCAGTGCTACATCTAATATTTCAGAAGAATGGAGAAGCCTCCTTAAGGCGTTACCTGTCATAAATATTTCTCTTTGTTGGGCAGTGGGTCGAGGTATTCAAATTTTGTGGGAATCGATCTGATATTGGGCCTTCATGAAGGTTACAAGATGTCTTCAGATATCATAAGAGAGCTACAAGGAAGAGGAATATTTGTTTTGAAACAGGAAATAAAGTCCATAGATGAAACCACGATTCGGTGATTATCCTCCTTTGATATGACACTATCTAGTCCACTTAATGATGAATGGGACACGTATGTTCACAAGTTGATATCAGCTCACATTTATATTACAGACATCTCTGATCAATTGGTATGGGCATCGAATCTGTTGGTGGGAATTGTTACTATCAGGATGGTGTATAACACTATGCTCGATGATGTGCAGGGGATTGTTGGTAACAGGTGGACGAGGAGATTGTGGAATGACAAGTTGCCACTCAAAATTATCTTCTTTATTTGGTTATGCTTACAGAAAAAAATTTACCTTGGTAGAACCTTCAGAAAAGGGGTTTTAAAGGACCGAGTATTTGTCAGTTGTGTCATAAGCATCCTAAATACATTAACCATCTCTTTGGGTGATGCTCATTTTTTCAAGGGATTTGGTGAATGCTTAGGATATATTTCCCAAGGCAACCTGGTTGGGACAGGAATCATTTCATTGAAAATATGGCAGTATGTTTTAATCTTCCATAGGTGAACATCAATATTGTCTTTATTGATATCTAGGAAGTCTGGCATGAAAGAAATGGGGTGATATTTAGGGATCGAAGGCCTAATTTTTATTTAGTATTTGCTCGTATTTGTGCTTGGTCCTTTTCTGACAATGGTCCTCCAAATAAAATTATAAATAGGTCAATATCCTTTGATGAAACTGAGCATCCCCTCCCTATTGGTTATTTTGATGGTGTTGTTCAGGGGGGATTTTGTGGTGCAGGCATGGTCTTAAAATTTTCTTTGGATCACTTCTTTCATTTGCATCTCAAAGCGAGTAGAGGCACTAATTCCAGATCTAAGCTTCTAGCTCTTTGAGAGCTTATGTGGTTTGCTAGGAAGGTGAATATAGATACTATTCATATTTTTGGGGACTCACAACATATTATTGATTGGGCATTAGGAAAGTATGTTTGAGGCCTCTACTACTTGATCACTGGATGCAGAGGACACGAGCTTTGATTATGGCCTTTACTGAAATCTCTTGTACTCACATTTACCATTGCTTTAACAAGGATGCTGACGGTATCTTAAAGCTGGCACTGGGTGATATAGATGGTATTCTTCTAGTCAAGGAATTTCGAGGAGCATTCCTGGTTAGAAAGAACATATTGGAAATATGTTGAATGACATCGTTGGTGCTTTTTGGATAGTTTTTTTTAAGATGTACTGACACTCTCTATGTCACTAGTTTTATGGATTTTGTGGGCAGAACTCTTAGAAAGATGAATTTTCTGTATCGATTAAAGGATGATGGGTATTGAGAAGTCATCTCGCTTCTCTGGCAATGTATTGTAATGAAGACACGTCTTTTTCTATTAATAAAAAGGTGTTTTTTTATATGAAAAAAAAACTTGTGGAGCAAATATTTAAAATCACTAATTAAATATGAAAGCAAAATATCCAAATTCGTGATTTAATCACAATTTTTTCTTTTTGTTTTGGATTAATTTTTTTTTTTAGTATTTAATATTTTTTTAATTAAAACACTATTTTCTAAATTTTAAAATAATCTATTTGACAATATTCCACTTTGTTTTTAAGAGTTGAATGATTATAGTCTTGTTTGTTTTTCAATGTTGAATGTTTATAATTTCTATGGTCATACTTAATTACATCGATATGCGTTTAGATATTATTTCATATTTCGGGCTTCCTTGAGCAGATCAACAAGATTAACCTGAGTGTAACAAGTGTACAACCAGGATTCATTTTGTGGTCATCATATTTTGTTATAATTAAATGCATCTTGATTAAGATTTAAATAAGCTTGAGTTAAGCGGTGGTTAAAGAAAGGGGTAACAATAATGGAAGAGGTTCAAGCATGATTTTTTTGTTTTATGTTTATACTAGCACAACCACAAGTAAAGTGGCCAGTGAACGCCGATAGGCGCAGCCAACCAATTATTTTTGTGGATATGGTTGGATGTTAAACAAAGGCTAAATATTAAACTAATTACTAGATTGTTATAGTTATCCATTTATGGTATAACATAAATTAGTTATCTATTTATGGTATAACATGAATATTAAAATAATTAATTACGCCATAGGTGTTTATTATGTCGATAGACGTCTAGATATTATCTCATACTTTGGGCTTCATTGAGCGGATAAACAAGATTAACTTGAGCGTAACAAGTGTACAGTCGAGACTCATTTCGTGGTCGTCGTATCTTGTTATAATTAAATGAATCTTTTGTTTTATGCTTATATTAATTAGCACAACCAGAAGTGAAGTGGCCAGTGAAGGTCGATAGGCCTAGTCAACCACTTATCTTTGTGGAGATGGCTTGTTGTTAAGCAAAGGTAAACATTACATTAATTAATATAAACATTAAACTAATTAATATAAACATTAAACTATCACAAACATTAAAATAATTAATATAAATATAAAACAAATACTATTTAATAAACATACAATTTTTAACCACTGCTTAAATGAAACTTATTTAAACCTTAATCAAGATGAATTTTAAGTATAACAATATATGACAACCCTAAAATGAATCTCGACTATACACTTGTTACACTTTGGTTAATCTTGTTCATCCACTCAAGGAAGTCCAAAATGTTTAATAATTTAGTTTACTAGCAACAACCACGTTAATATTATTAGTGTGTCTAAATATGCCAATATGAGTAAATTTGGCACAAACTATAGGGAAAAGCATTATCAATGTGCCAAATTTACACTTATCAACGTATTCAGACACATTAATAATATTAATGTAGTTGTTGTTAGTAACATGGTGGACCGTAAACATATCTTCAAAATATTAATAAATTAATATTATTTAATAAATTATAATATATATTTATTAATATCAATTAACTATTAAATAGTACTAATAATTTTCTTTTATTTAATGGCTATAGGAAAAACATATTATAGTTAAAACATTATTAATGTAATGCTTTTCCCTATAGTATGTGTAAAATATATTGTAGTGTTAGATATATCCAACATTATTTATTGGATATGTTAGGTCTACTTTGTTGTTTAATAACCTTATTTTTTACTAATTAATATTAATTACTAATTAATTAAATACTATATTTTATTAATAACATTTATTTAAATTATATTATTTAAATAATTAAATATTATATTATAATTAATTAAATATTATTAATTTATTAATATTGGAGATATGTCTAACATTATGATTTATTTTGGAGATATTTATTAATATTATGATATATTTGGTACATTAATAATGCTTTTCTATAGTATTTTGTTTTTAATAAAATGATATTATTTAATTATTTATAATATAACAATATATAATAAAAAATATTATTTAATTATAATATTTTATTATACTTTAGTAAATAAAATTAATATAATGATGTTACATAAAAATATTAAATAATATAATAATTAATTAAATAATAATATCATTTAAGTATAATATAATACTTTTAATAATATCATATTATATTATTATATTATAAGAATATAGTATTTAATTAAAATATGATAACCAAAGTAATAATAAAATAATATTGGTGGTTCACTACTTGAATGTGATGTTTTATGATCTTTTTCAAAGCTCTGCAAATTTTCATTACAGTCTACCCTGCCAAAACCCTAACCACTGTGTCGCTTCTGCTATAACCAGTTTTCTGACCGTGCTTTGTTCTTGGCAGAGCCATGGCCTCTACGAAGAGGGGGACTAGAGTTCCCCCCCCCTTCCAACCCTGATGTGAACATGGATACCATATCGGCAATGCACAAGAGAGACAATAGAATTCCTTCTCAACAACAAGCACATAAGGAGACGAAAAAGACCAATGAGCTGTCGTTGGAGGATTCTGTTTCAGAAGAAGGTATAAAGAAAAACCGTACCTTCATCGGTAAGTCTGAAGCTCAACCACGCATATAAATCCCCCTAGCAAGAATCAATGCTAGGATTCAATTCATGAGGACCATGCACTTATATGCAAATTCATTGGACTATGGCCAATGAAAAAAGATATGTTATGGTGGATTGCTTCAAAGTGGAAGCCCAAAGCCCATTTTGATCTCCAGTTAGGTTAAAATGGATTTTTCATAGTCATATTCTCTAGAATCGAAGACAAGAACAAGGTAGTAGATGGTGGACCTTACTTCTTTAACTCTGCTAGTCTTTTTATGCGCAACTGAATTGAACAATTCAACCCAGACACAGAATATTTCACTTGGGCTCTAGTGTGGATCCATTTGTACTTCCTTCCACAAGACTACTGGGACGAAGAAACAATTTAGGAAATAGGAAATTCCCTAGGATATTTTGTCAAAATTGCAAATCAAACCAGAGCAAACAAATACACCTCATATGCTAGAATCTGCATCTATATGCACATTTCCTAATGCTTACCGGAATCAATATGCTTGGTGCATGAGGATCTAGAATGGATTCAACTGGTAGACTATGAGCATGAACCCTTTAGATGTAGAAAATGTCATGAACAGGCACACCTATACATAGATTGTCCTCTAAATAAACCTATCTCAGACCCAAAGAAAATGTAGGACACTGATGATGAAGGATTCAAGAAGGTTCCCATTAGACGTCGACATGGTCAGAAAAACCCCACAGTTAGCAAAGCAACCACCACTACTACCAGCAATAGATTCAATATTCTCACAAACCAACTAGAGGGTTCATAAGGCTTGCATGTAGAGGACCATCTGGTCAACAAAAAACTACACAAGGATCAAGGAAAAAATCCAATTCAAGAGAAATAGGAACCCTCCTCCTCAATTCAGATATTAAACCTAGAATCTCATCAAGCTCTAAAGAATTTGGAATCAGATGCAGTTATGGACGAAGACATGAGTTATCTGGAGCTAGGGGAACAAGATCTCTTAGGAATGGAGGAATCCTATCGACGCAAATCCTACAGCTCTAGCCCATCCAAGCAGATCCATCTTCTAAAAGAATCCTTCACCAAATCCAGAGCCAAGTCCAAATTGGGCATTCAAAATCTTCCGCAAAAATATCATAAGAAATCCCCTAGCAACCCCAAGAAATGTGGTAGAAGAATAGATCTACAAAGGATTAATTCCTTAGGCACTAAGATAATCAAATCAGGGCAATATGCCTAACTTATTGAATTTTTTCCCTCTAACATTCCCTATTCCCAATGAATAATATCTCTTGGAATTTAAGAGGCATCAACAGTGTTACCAAGCATAGAATGTTACATGGGAAAACGATATAGGACAGGCCTTTGATGATCCTTATTCAAGAAACCAAGTGCGACAATGGTAATCTAGAGACACTCATGACGCGACTATCGAAAGGAAACAAAGTTGTTGCAGTAGATTCCAATGGAGCCTCGGGAGGTCTATCCCTAGTCTGGAACCCCCAAGAGGTATGCCTTAATGATTTTCTTGTCACCAAAAATTCTATCTTTGCTTCTTTTCATGTTCTCAAAACAAACTTCCATGGATATCTCACAAATGTCTATGGATCACAAACTTTGGAGAAAAAGCTTAATCTTATGGACTATTTAGCATGGTATAGGCACACCCACTCTAATCTACCTTGGATCTTAGCTGGAGAGTTCAATATGATTACCTCCCTTGAGGAGAAGAAAGGAGGGCGCAAGATCCTTTCTCAAGAGGATGAAAGTTTCAAAGCCTTTATAGACAATAGAAGGATGGTTGACATGAAGACCACCAAGGGTCTCTACACTTGGAACAATCATTGCGGGGGTACAAATCAAATTGCTTTTAGGTTAAAGACCACTTTATGATCTCTGAAGACATTTTAGAATTTGGAAAAAAATTGATGGCCACTGTCCTATGGTCTGTTGGTTCGAACCACTGGCCCATCAGTATGATATGTCATGGTGATAGATCCTCCATGTAAAGACCCTTCATATTTGAAAAAAATTGGACTTCTCATCCTGAATTCCTCGAGACGGTTGAAAACTGGTGGAAAAGTTTCCAAATCTCAGGCTCCTCCAAAATGTACACACTACAACAAAAACTCAAATACCTCAAGAAAAATCTAAAGGACTTGAACAAAAACAGATTTAGCAATATATTCACTGCTAAAACTTCCCCAGATCAAGAAATGGAAACTCTACAATCTCAAATAATCAAGGAAGGATGCAGTGAGTAAAGGAATAAAAAGGAGATGGAAATTCAAATGTAGATAGAGGAACAATGTAAACAAGAGGAAATTATATGGAAACAAAAATCTAGAATTAACTGGCTAAAAGAAGGGGAACACAACTCTATCGTCTTCCACCACTCAACCATACAGCACATGATGCACAATAGGATCAGTGTCCTTAAAAGAAACGATGGTACTAGAGTGGAAATGCATGAAGAGATTGAACAAGAACTTGTCACCTTCTACAAAGCTCTACTCTCAGAGGAAACCCCCAACAGATCCAATGCAATCGATCAGGTTGTCAATCACATTCTGACTCTCATAAATGCAGAGCACAACGCAAATCTTACACAACCCATTACCCTCTTGGAAGTGGAATCAGATATGTATCAAATGGCAGAAGGAAAATCCCGAGGTCCTGATGGATTTACCATTGATTTTTTTCACAACTGTTGGGACCTTCTTAAAGAAGAAGTTTGGAAGGTGGTCGAAGAATCACATCGAAGAAAATAGGTACTCTCAACTCCACCTTCCTCATGTTGATTCCAAAGGAGGATAACACTACTTCCCCAATTATGTACAAACCCATTGCTCTTTGAAACGTTATTTACAAAATCATTTCTAAAGTCATAGCTAAACATTTCAAACATATCCTCCCCCTACTCTTCTCCCTGTAGAAAACTGGATATGTGGAGGGTAGGAAAATCCTTGATGGAATCATCTTATCCCATGAAGTAATGCATTCCTTAAAATCCACCAAATATCCCGGTATGCTCCTCAAGCTTGATCTTTCAAAAGACTTTGATAAACTTAGCTAGTATTACATAGAGAGAGTCCTCATTGCCTTCGGTTTTTCCCCCGTGTTGACTAATTGGATCCTCTCCCTCATCTCTACCCCCTTATTCTCTATTCTTGTGAATGATACCCCCTCTTCTACCTTCTCCCCATCCAAAGGTATTCGTCAAGGAGATACCCTTTCCCCCTTTCTTTTCATCCTCATGGCTAAAGGCCTTGGTCACATGCTCAAAATGGATTGCTCCTTGGGCCTTCTTAAAGGTCTTAAGCTTCATGATGGCCCCCCTCTCAGGTATCAACAGTTCGTGGATGATAACCTTCTCATGGTGCATCCCCCAGTCCAAGAAGCTAAGAAAATTAAACGCATCCTTCTTGTTTTTTCCAAATCATCTGGTACTACCATAAATATTGAAATATATCACATTTTCTTTTTCAACACCCCTGCTATCACTCAAAGGAACATTGCCAAAATTTTGGGCTTCTCCATCACCCTTCTTCCCTCCAAATACATGGTTTCCCCTTTGACGGACTCGACCATCAAACACTCCTCCTGGAGGGAACTCCTAGATGAACTGGAGCAAAAACTATCATTATGCACCTTCAGATCCCTCAACCTAGTAGGAACAATTGTTCTCATCAAGTCAGTTTTATAGGTAATGCCCTTATATCCTTTTTCAGTTCTGGCAGCTCCAAAGTGGGTCCTAAAATCCATAAGAGGTATGCAACACACTTTTTTATGGGCAGGAAATAAACAACATTTCAAATGGTCCCTAGTAAAATGGGACACTATATGTAAACCTAAATTAGAGGGAGGTCTTAGCCTACATGATCCAAAAAAAAGAAATGAAGTTCTGAGTGGGAAGATTTGGTGGAATTGGGTGACCAAAAATTCAACTCCCTAGGCCCAATTACATAATATAAAATATGCTCATGACTGGGACCCATCGAACATCATCCTCTATGATAAGCCCAACAAGGGATCCCTCATATGGAATGCCACGAATTCCCAAAGGAAAATGGTCCAACAACACAGCTTCTAGGAAATTAGGAATGAAGAATCTGGACACTTTTGAATGGATTCTTGGTAGCAAATGCCTAGCAGGAATAACCTCTTCCATCTTTCAAACCTTCTAGATTCCATCTAAGGCTCTCACAATATCTCGCTGAAGGATTTCTGGAAAGACAATGATGGGCACAATTACAGGTCTAGGAAGCATCCGAGGGACTGATAGGTTCCTATGAATAATGATTACATGGATAGCATCTGCCAAGAGTTGCAGAAGTGAAAAATATGATGTTAGCATGAGTCGGATATCATCAGATGGGGACACAAACCCATTGGATCCTTCATGGTTAAGGAGGCCTATCATTTGCACACCACGCACAACACAGACCAAAGAGATCTTATATGGGCTAAAATATGGAATATGAAAACTTGGCCCAAAGTAGCAACCTTTATGTGGTTAGTCATCCACAAATGTTTCCTTTCCCGGTACAACCTCATTAAGAGGGGACTATGTGGCCCTTCAAGATGCGTTCTATGCAATAATCAAGAAGAAACAATGAACCATCTACTCGATTCTTGTCCCTTCTCTAGAAATATTTGGGATAAAATTGACATTGTATGAAAAAGAATGGACCATGCACATGCCAATCAAGTTCAAACCTTTCAGGATTGGAAAACAAATCCCTACCAAAACATAATCCTCAAACCGATATGGACCCTCATCCCTGGTTTTGTGGTTTGGGAGATCTAGAAGGAACGAAATCAACGAATCTTCGAAGACAAGGCCAAAATAGAGGAGGCAGTTTGGATTACTTGCAAAAACCATATTTTGGAAACGCTCTTCCTCATCTCTTGGACAGATCAAGATTATAAAGCCAACCATTTTGAGGTCGCTATAATGCATAACTGGTATCTGACTCCTCATCCCCACCTTAATCATTCAACTCCTAAGGTCCACTTCACTTCCAGTCCTGAACATTGGTGCTGTCCGCCTAGAGGCTTCCACAAACTTAATTTCGATGGCGCTTCAAATGGAAACCCAATCCTCGCAAGGTTTTGTGGGGTGTTCATAAATAATTATGGCAGGATCACTCACGTCTACTTTGAAAATAATGGGTATGATAGTAATAATGTAGCAGAATTGACAACGCTCATTCATGGGATGCAAACAACCATTAAATGGTCCCTCCTTCCTCTAGTGATAGAAGGGGATTCTTAGTTAATAATTTATTTTGCTAAGAAAATTCAAAATGGATCTCAGGTTAGCAAGCTCTCACCTAGTTTCCGGCTCAATTATTTTATCTCTCGAATAGCTGATTTCCTTCCCATGATGGGGCCCATCACCTTTCAACATATATGAATAAAAGCTAATGCAATAGCTGATCGACTAGCTAATGAAGGAGTCTTGAGTAGTCAATCCTTAAACGATTATTTGAACCTCTACCAACTCCCATATTTTCCCTAAGAAATGATTGCTTCAATTTGGATAACTCTGATTGCCACCCCCCAGATGCGGGTGATTACATGATTCATATTGAGCATGATCCAACCGATGTGGAGATCTCAATAGACATCCACACTGTGGCTCCTAGATTCTCCCACCATCCTCATTTATGATCCCCTTCCTCCAACGTATTTGCTCTTAATGCATCCTAACCTTTCGGCCTTGCATCAAGTTGTTTGGCATACTTGGTTAATCATGTCGCTCTTATGTGAATTAATGGCCCCTCGGGAGGCTAACATTCTGACTTTTAGCAGATTTGAGTCCAATTTTCGGGAAATCGATTTGGTAATCCAAACTATATTTCCTCTCTGAGTCATTTTGGAATTTTTTATTGTGTCTGGTTCAATCCAACTCTCGCCAGGATTTGGTTTTATTTGGAAATTCTGGTTTGGCGGGTCATTTAGGCTCTCTTCTGGTCTCCTCCGGATCAAAGGATTTTGTATTGGGGTCACATTCTGAATGGGTTCAATGCACAATGGCTTGCAGAATTCGAGCCACCCCCCTCCGTGGATGGAAAAGGCAGAGGGAATCATGGCAGAAGAGGCCACAGTGGTTTAACAAATAATGGCTATGATAATTATGTCCCACATCATCTGAGAAAAATTCTAGATGATTGGGAAGAAGAATTGGTTCTATAGCAACTCGTTAGTCGGAGGGATCATATCAGGTGATGCCATTAGTGGATTGTCAAGAATTATTTGGCCCAATTTCTCATGTAGTCTCAATATTTCTCAGCCATAAGTTCTCTAACTCCATCTCCTTCCCTTGCTTCGGCTTTGCATTCTTCAACCTCTCCAGTGGCCTACCATGTCTCCAAGTCGTCGGGGTAGCATGGACCTGAGTGTGGCAAGAAAATTCAGCATTCGATGAACAAAACGAGTATTGCTTCAACTAGTGGACACAAGCGCAAGCACGTGGACCTTTCCTCATTTATGAAGATGACAACTCTACCCGCAAAATCAGTTCCAGAAAAGACCTCTAGCTCTCGGGACTACTGTTGCCCCATCATTAAAGAGATTCCAGACAATGCAGATGCAACCTGTAAGTCCAAGTAACGCTATTGTTTTTTCCTTCTCTTCTATGTTAATTGTCAGTTGCATGTTGATAGACACTTGTCAATTGGTCTAGAGGTCAGATCGCTTTTATGGTTATCTCTATAGTTTTTTTAGAAGATGTCACGGGAGGCTTTATGTAATAATTTCAGAACTAATTAGATACAGTAGGCAGCTAGATATAGTTTGTTTTGTAGCCTTAGGCATAGGAAAACATACTTTGTCTCTATTATGGTTGTTATGGACCAGTGAGCAGTTCAGGGAGAATCTCAGACTTCTTGTGCATGTACCAATTTTTGTATTTTAATATAAATTTTCCATGGAGCTTACAAAAATATATATATATATATTACTTAATTTAAAATATTAATATTTGACAATAATTTTGTATTATATTATATATACTTATAAATAATATAAGAAAAGTAATATAGAATAAAATTATATATAGTTAAAACAATTATTGAATAATAATAATTAAATATGACATTAATGTAAAATAATATAAGAAAAAAATAATAAAAACATGTATGTATTTGAAAACATTATTATTTAAATATAATAGTATAATATACTAATTAAATTGGTTGTAAATAGTCCATTGGTTGTAGCTTGGGTGGTTGGTAAGAAAGATTGTTTCCCTCCTCACCTGGGTTCAATTCTTGTAAGTGACATGCTCTTGTTGAGCCATATTGTAATGATTGTATTTCAAGCTTTCCTTGATTCCTTCGGAATAGCAAGAAGGTGATTTTTCCGCTGAAAAAAAAATGGTTGTAAATAATAAAATAAAATTATTATGGAATAATACTTCTCATGCAGTGCTTTATCTCACTTAACTATCTTTTAGGATGAACTTGCCTCTTAACTGAAAGCTTTCCCACTTAGTTAGGTGGCTAACTTAAGTGTCGCAACTCAAGTGTCGTCTTTTAGTTTAACATAAGTGTCGTCATGCAATAACACTTAGTTAACTAGATCTTATTTGTTGTCACTTAGTTGACTCTCTTTAACCGATTCTTTCGTAATAACAACATTGTGCAAGGGAGGGATAGAGGGAGGAGGGTTAGAGGGATAGAGCGAGGGAGAGAGGGAAGGAGCATGAGAATGTGTGTGTGTGTGAGAGAGAGAGAGAGAGAGGGGGAGAGAGAGAGAGAGAGAGAGAGGGAGGAAGACAGAGCATGAGAAAGAAGGGAGGGTGTGTGTGTGTGTGTGTGAGAGAGAGAGAGGGGGGGGGGATGAAAGGTGAGAGAGTTTGAGAGAAGGGGAGAGAGGAAGAGAGAGTGTGTGTGAGAGAAGGTGGGAGAAATATGGAGAGAAGGATGAAGAGAGAGAGGGAGAGAGAGAGAGAGAGATTGGAGCTTAGGGTTTAGAGAGAAATAGATTGGGGGTTAGGGGTTTAGAGAGAGAGAGAGAGAAAGAGAGAGATTGGAGGCTAGGGGTTTAGAGAGAGAGAGATATTAGGGGTTAGGTGTTTAAATAGAGAGAGAGAGAGAGTGTGTGTGAGAGAGAAAGATTGGGTGTTAGGGGATTAGATAGATGATAGAGTGAGAGGGAGAGAGAGAGAGATATTGGAGGTTAGGGGTTTAGATATATATATAGAGAGAGAGATAGACTGGGGGTTATGGGTTTAGAGAGAGAGAGAGAGGAGAGATTAGAGGTTAGGGGTTTACATAGAGAGAGAGATTGGGGTTAGGGGTTTAGAGAGAGATAGAGAGAGATATTGGAGGTTAGGGGTTTAGAGAGAGAGAGATAGATTGGTGGTTAGGGGTTTAGAGATAAAGAGAGAGATTGGTCGTTAAAGGTTGAGAGAGAGAGAGATTGGGGGTTAGGGATTTAGAGACATAGAGAGAGAGAGAGATATTGGGGGTTAAGGGTTTAGAGAGAGAGATATTAGGGGTTAGGGGTTTAGAGAGATATTATGGGTTAGGGATTTAAATAGAGAGAAATAAGGAGATTGGGGGTTAGGGGTTAGGCGTTTAGAGAGAGAGGAGGAGAGAGAGAGGGGGGGGGTTTAACGAGAGAGAGAGAGAGAGAGATAGAGAGAGAGAGAGAGAGATTGGAGGTTAGGGGTTTAGAGAGAGAGAGAGAGAGAGATTAGAGAATAGAGGTTATAGACAGAGAGAGAGAGAAAGAGAGAGATTGGAGGTTAGGGGTTTAGAGATTAGAGAATAGAGGTTATAGAGAGAGAGAGAGAGATATTGGAGGTTAGGAGTTTAGAGAGAGAGATATTGGGAGTTAGGAGAGAGAGGTTGGGATTTAGAGGTTAGTGTTGAAATATTGTAACTTCTAAGAATATTATATTTGTACTTTATTATTTTGGAGATGTTCCATCCCTCCGAGGTGACCCTATTGTATATCCGGATATTTTTATTCCTTCCATGGATTGTGGTAACTAGGGTTACTAGATCTCCCATGTGGGGATCGGCCCTGAGTTAGTTTATTAGGGGTTATTAGACTCTCTTAGAAGAGGTCGGCCCCATACGGTAAAAAGTCAGTCAGAGAACAAGTATAAGTAGAGGAGGATGTTCCTCACTTATCTCATTCATCCATCACTCGGAAAGTAGTGCACAAGTGAGAGAGAGGTCTGCATAGGAAGAGGAGAAGGATCTCTTGTTTGTTTTCTACATCTTGTATTGGTTGATCATCTATATTGAGGAAAGCTTTGATGGGTTTTCTACCCCATGAGGGTTTCCCAAGGTAAATGTTTGTCTATCTTGTGATTGTGTTTCTTTCAATGATCTTGCTAGTCAAATTAGTATAAACTTAACATGGTATCAGAGCTATCCTGAATAGGACATCTTTCACAAGGTGAAAATATCTCTCTCTCTTCCTCTACTGAAAATTAGGGTTTCTGCAAAAGTTGGAATTTTTGGATTCTGATTACATGGTTGGATAGTCCTCCTCAAAATCGAACTTTTGAGCCCTAGATCAAACTTTTTGGTTGGGTAGAACTTTGGGAAAGTCAAACCCTGGTTTGACAAAAAGTGCGAAAAACCAGAAAACCAGAACCAGATTTCTACAGTAGGTCCGATGTTTGCTGGTCAAGTTTGGAGGCTGAAAAATTGAAGCTTCCAAAAAGTAAGTACATTAGTCACCTCACCTCAGTCAAGCCAATCTCTCAGTAAGGTCAGTTTTTCATTTTTGGAATTTTCAATTTTTAGTGACCCCCTGGGTAAGATGGCCCCAAGTACTAAGCTTCAAGACAAGCTAGAGGGTATAGAGAATTTTCGAGCATGGAAATATAGAATTGGTCTCATTCTTGAAGAGAATGATCTTTCCCATTATATCAAAGATGAATTTGCAGAACCTACATAAGATGAAGCCAAAGAGAAGCACATGAAGGACTTGATTAGGGCAAAGAGAATCATTGTTGATTCTATCAAGGACCACTTGATTCCCCAAGTGGCATCCAAAAAGACCCCAAAGTAAATGTATGATGCCCTAGGAAGAATGTATGAAGGGAGGAACATCAACAAGAAAATGAACCTAAGATCTCAGTTGAAGAGTACCAAGATGAACAAAGGAGAATCTATTCAAGACTATTTCTCATGGGTTTCCCAAATCAAGGAACAAATAGATGCCATTGGAGATACCCTTGATGAAGATGAACTAATAATGACTGCTCTAAATGGTCTCACTAGACCTTGGGAGTCATTCATCCAAACTATGTGTGCCAGAAAAGAAAGTATGAAGTTTGATGTGGTATGGGAGGACTGTATTCAAGAAGAAGCTAGGGTAGCCAATAGAGAAGCCCTTCTCAAGGAGGATGACCAAGCTTTGGCTACTCACGCGAAAAGAAGAAGAAAGGGTCATTTCAAGAAAGATGACTACAAGGAATCTCAACCTCCTCATAGATTTAAAAGAAGAAGAAGAGCAAACTCAAAAAGAGACCTTTCCATAGTTCAATGTTATAATTGTCTCAAACTATGACATTTTGCTAGAAATTGTACTTCACAAACAAAGAAGAATAAGCTTGTTCACAAAAGACATCATGCACTTATCGTAGAAGATGATAGTGAAGAAGAAGAAGAAGAAGAAGAAGAAAGGCCTCAAAAGAAAATAACTAAAGTAGAGAAAGAAGATGCGGAAGAATATGTTCTATTTTCTGCACTCTCTGGGTCTGTGACACCTGGAGAAGATACATGGCTCATTGATAGTGGTGCTTCAAAGCACATGACAGGTCAAAAGAAAACTCTCTCAAGGCTTGAAGAAAAGACCTCTCCATAAAAGGTATCTCTAGGAGATGATTATCAATGTCCCATCAAGAGAATTGGTGAAGCAAGCTACAAGCTTGATTCTTGAACACCATTGAAGATGAAAGAAATTTTATATGTACCAGGTTTGAAGAAGAACCTATTTTCTATTTCAGCATTAGATAAGAAAGGCTTTAGAGTTGCATTCATAGATGGCCAAGTACTTATGTGGCCTAATGATCCGGATTTATGTGGGAACGAAACAAAAAATAGCATATACAGAATCATATACAGAGATATATTGCAAATAACACAGTGATACAGTAAACACATATTCTATTAAATAGCGGAAATAGAACAGACTGTAAAATACAATAGCTAGAATGGTGGTAGCTATCTCTGAGGAGAGATGTGGCCGCTATGCTCATTCGTGCCAAGTTGAATACAAAGAGAGGATGAAAGGGCCTATTTATCATAACCATGAGGGAAAGAATCCCAAACATCCAAAAACCTAACCCTAGAAGATGAACCGTCATAAATTTTGCGGCCCCAAGGTGGTTAGTTGAACAGTCAACTTCCCGGGGTCATAACTTTTGCATACGATCTCTGTTTGGGGCGCTCGGTAGCCCGTTGGAAAGTTTTATCCGAGATTTACAACTTTGGACTGGGCCCAAATGCATGCTATTGGCAACCATTTGGTCCCCCAAATCGCCAAAAAATGTCGTTTAGGGCCTCAAAACGGATCCGGAAGTTCAGGACCCGAAAAACTGCTAAAAATAGTAATTTACCAAAATTGCCAGAAGACTGTTTTGAGCCAGTTGGAAGAGGTGGGCCACCACCGATATCCACTTGGATCACCTAAAGGAAAATCAACTGAGTATGCAACTGTTATTGGTGAAGAGGAAGGAGGTCTATACAAACTCAAGGGCCATTCAGAAGCTGTCCTTGTTCATGAAGTCACTAGCCTAAGTGGGCTATGGCATAGAAGGCTTGCTCACATCAACTACAAATCCCTACCTCGTGTGAGCAAGGTAGTTATAGGACTAACAGACTTAAAGGTTGATCATGATGGCACATGCAAAGGATTTTCAAAAGGGAAGAATATCAAGAACCCATTTCCAAAGAGTGAAACAAAGACTAAGAGCACCTTGGAGCTAATACATTTAGATGTATGTGGACCAATGACCTCCACATGTTTGAGTGGATGTGAATACTATCTCACATTTATTGATGACTATCCAAGGAAGACTTGGATATACTTTCTAAAAGGAAAGAATGAAGTCTTTGGAAAGTTCAAAGAGTTCAAAGCATTAATAGAGAATCACTCAGAAAAGAAAATCAAAATACTCAGAACAGATAATGGCGGAGAATATACTTCAAAGGATTTTGAAGAATTTTGTAAGGAAGCTGGAATCAAGAGGGAGCTAACCACTCCCTACAATCCTCAACAAAATGGGGTTGTGGAAAGAAAGAATAGAACCATCATGGAAGCCGTAAAGACAATGATACATGATCAAGACCTACCCATGTATCTATGGGCTGAAGCAGCTAGAACAACAGTCTATTTACAAAATAGACTACCCCATAGTGCTCTTGATTTCAAAAATCCAGAAGAAGTGTTCACAGGAAAGAAGCCTGAGGTAAGTCATCTCAAGATATTTGGATGTCCAGTGTGCATTCACATTACAAAATAAAAGAGAACCAAGTTAGATCCTTTTGGGAAGAAGGGAATATTTGTTGGATATTGTGAATCATCTAAAGCATTCAGAATTTACATCCCAGGATTTCATCATATGGAAATAAGTAGGGATGTGACATTTGATGAAAAAGCATCTCTCAAGAGATCTAGGAATTGCCAACATGAAGAAATATATGAAGAAGATGCATCTCCCAGAACTACAGAAGCTGTACCCATCCCTGAAGACATAACACCTGAAGACCATGACATACTAGAACCTCAAGAACCCCCTATTTCAAACATTTCAAGAAAAAGAAGGTCGGCATGGGCCAGAGATATTATACTAGGAGATGAAAAGTATGGAGCTCCTGAAGGCTCCACTAGAGTGAGCAAGAAACCAAAGCTATTATCCAACTATGTGGCTTTGATGTGTGATCTTGTGGATCAAGAACCTACTAGCTATGAAGAGCCAGTTCAGAAGAAAGAGTGGGTAGAAGCAATGATGGAAGAATACCAGTCAATAATGAAGAATAATGTTTGGGATATAGTTCCCAAACCAAAAGACAAGAGTGTGGTATCCTCCAAATGGATATTTAAGATAAAACATGCTATAGATGGTAGCATTGAAAAATATAAGGCAAGATTTGTAGCCAGAGGATTCTCTCAGAAAGAGGAAATTGACTATGAAGAAACATTTGCACCAATCGCTAGGTACACTTCCATTAGAACTATCATGGCACTTGCATCTATCATGAAATGGAAATTACACCAGATGGATGTTAAGACAGCCTTCCTAAATGGTGTGATTGAAGAGGAAGTGTACATAGAACAACCACAAGGATTTGAGGTTGAAGATGGAAGAACACATGTCTGCAAACTGAAAAAGACGTTCTATGGATTGAAGCAAGCTCCCAGAGATTGGTACGGAAGGATTGATAGTTTCTTGACAAGCATGGGCTTTACCAAGAGTAAAGCTGATCCTAATCTTTATCTTAAAGTTATGGATGACAAACCTGTCATATTATTGTTGTATGTAGATGATTTGTTTCTGACTGGAAATGAGAAACAGATTATCGAGTGCAAGAAGAAGCTCTCTTCAGAATTTGAGATGAAAGATCTCAGATTGATGCACTACTTCTTAGGTTTGGAAGTATGGAAAGACCCAAAAGGAACTTTTCTAAATCAAGGTAAGTATGCTATAGATATTTTGAAAAGATTCAATATGTTGGAGTGCAAAGCCATGGCCACCCCCATGGACTCTAACTTGAAGTTATTAGTTGATGACTCATCGGAGTTAATGGATGTGACTCCATACAGACAGATTATTGGGTCGTTGACGTATTTGACAAATACTAGACCAGACATATGCTTTGCTATGAATACCTTGAGTCAGTATCTAGTGGAACCTAGAAGAGTTCACTTAATAGTTGCAAAGCATGTGATGAGGTATCTAAAGGGTATGATAGATTTTGGTCTACATTATCTTGGAGATCATGACTTCAATTTGCATGGCTACACAGATGTTGATTGGGCAGGAAGTGTTTCAGATAGGAAGAGTACATCAGGTGGATGTTATTGTCTTGGATCTACCATGATCTCGTGGTTTAGTAGGAAGCAGTCTAGTGTGGCTCTCAGTACAGTTGAAGCAGAATATATAGCTGCTTGCTCTACTAGTTGTGAAACAGTATGGCTTCAGAAACTATTATCAGGACTATTTGACTTAGCGATGGATCCCACTGGGATCATGTGTGACAACCAAAGTTGTATCAAGATAATAGAGAATCCAGTGTTCCATGATAAGTCAAAGCACATAGAGATCCGATATTTCTATATACGCGATATGGTGCAGAAAGGAGCTATCAAGCTCGAGTATGTGAGCATTGACGAACAAGTTGCTGATATATTGACCAAACCTCTGTCTCGAGTAAAGTTTGAATATTTTCGAGACAATCTTGGTGTAGTTCAGAAGGACCCTCCTCGAAAGGGGGAGTGATGTGGTCACTGATGATGAGATTGCCTACATCGACAGTGAGGTTGATGATGTGGATACCTATATTTGTGATGCCAATAGGAAGGTCGATGTGAAGTCCTTAGTGGACAGATGGGGATTGTATATTCCCCGGACTTCAGTCCCAGAATTGATCTGTAGACAAATGTCTTAGAGAATGAAGTCCTTAGTGGACAGATGGGGATTGTATCTTCCTCGGACTTCGGTCCCAGAATTGATTCGTAGACAAATGTCTTCGAGAATGAAGTCCTTAGTGGACAGATGGGGATTTTATCTTCCCCGGTCTTTAGTCCCAGAATTGATCCGTAGACAAATGTCTTTGAGAATAAAGTCCTTAGTGGACAGATGGGGATTGTATCTTCCCCGGACTTCGGTCCCAGAATTGATCTGTAGACAGACGTCTTCGAGAATGAAGTCCCTAGTGGACAGGTGGGGATTGTATCTTCCCCAGACTTCGGTTCCAGAATTGATCTGTAGACAGATGTCTTCTAGAATGAAGTCCTTAGTGGATAGGTGGTGATTGTATCTTCCCCGGACTTCGGTCCCAGAATTGATCCGTAGACATATGTCTCCAAGAATTGATGATAGGACTGCATCGTCCTTGGACTCTCAGTTCAAAATGTACGTGATGGGATTGTATCATCCCTAGACATGAGACTTGTCTTAAAGTGATAAGGAATGATCCTCCTAGAAGTTGATATGGATTGCATCGTCCATAGATATGAGACTTGTCTTAAAGTGATAAGGAATGATCCTCCTGGAAGTTGATCTGGATTGCATCGTCCATAGACATGAGACTTGTCTTAAATTGATAAGGATTGATCATCCTGGAACTTGATCTGGATTGTATCATCCATGGACCTATGTACTAAAGTGAGAGGGATTGATCATCCCGTAATAGGATCGTGTGTATTGCAAAGTATGTTGTAGATCGAGATGATCCAGATGGTGTAGATCGAGATGATCCAGATACTGATGATCGTGTGATGACAATACTGATGATCGTGTGATGACGATGTTGATGATCGTGTGATGACGTTGTTGCTTATCGTGATCGAGAGATCCAGATGATGATGTTGATCAGAGGATCCGATGATGATGATGCTATAGCTGTTCAAGTGCTGTAGAAGATGAAGACTTGGTACTGAAGATGTTGATGTTCTAGTATTGAAGATCTTAAAGATGTTCCAGTATCTGCTTGAGTTACTGATGATGATGTATATAAAAAAAAAGCTTCCAATGATTTATAGATGTATCATGTATGATGCAGTCGATGACTCCTTGCTCCTGTAGATGTTGTTATAATATCCTTCTTGTTAAGGGGGAGTGTTGAAATATTGTATCTTCTAAGAATATTATATTTGTACTTTACTATTCTGGAGATGTTCCACCCCTCTGAGGTGACCCTATTGTATATCCAAAGATGTTTATTCCTCTGATTGATTGTGGTAACTAGGGTTATTAGATCTCCCATGTGGGGGTCGGCCCTGAGTTAGTTTATTAGGAGTTATTAGGAGTTATTAGACTCTCTTAGAAGAGGTCGGCCCCATAGGGTAAAAATTCATTCGGAGAACAAGTATAAGTAGAGGAGGATGTTCCTCACTTATCTCATTTATCCATCACTCGAAAAGTAGCGCACAAGTGAGAGAGAGTTCTGCATAGTAAGAGGAGAAGGAGCTCTTGTTTGGTTTCTACATCTTGTATTGATTGATCATCTATATTGAGGAAAGATTTGATGGGTTTTCTACTCCATGAGGGTTTCCCAGGGTAAATCTTTGTCTGTCTTGTGATTGTGTTTCTTTCAGTGATCTTGCTAGTCAAATTAGTATAAACTTAACAGTTAGGGTTTTAGATAAAGGGAGAGAGATTGGAGGTTAGGGGTTAGGGGTTTAGAGAGAGAGAGAGATTGGAGAATAGGGTTTTACAGGGAGAGAGATATTGGAGGTTGTGGGTTTAGAGAGAGAGATATTGGGGGTTAGGAGAGAGAGGTTGGGAGCTAGGGGTTAGGGGTTTAAATAGAGGGAGAGAGATTAGAGGTGAAGGGTTAGGGGTTTAGAGAGAGAGAGATATTGGGGTTTAGGGTTATATATATATAGGGAGAGAGAGAGAGAGAGAGGTTTAAATGGATAGAGAGAGGGGGGGATGAAAGGTGGGTTAGTTTGAGAGAAAGGGAGGAAGGGAGAGAGTGGGAGGGAGGGAAAGAATTAGAAGTGGAGAGAGAGAGAGAGAGAGGGAGGGAGGGAGATAGATAGGTAAAGATAAGGGAATCAATGGAAGGAAGGACTCGAGTGGGGAGAGAGAGAGATCAATTCAGAGAGAGAGAGAGAGAGAGAGAGAGATACCTTCCCAATTGTACAAGGAGAATCAAAATTTAAGCTCTCAATCAAATTTTATGGCAAAAATAGTGAAGATGTTCTTATGTAACAAAAACATGGACGCATTTAATTCTATTGGTAAAAAAATTCATAATATTATTTTAAAAATAATAGAAAAATGTTGACTGAATAATAGAAACCTAAAACACAAAATTTATAGAGCTCATAAATAAAGTTCCAATGGTATAAAGAGCATCAAAATCCAAATTTTGGATCAAAAGTTATGGCAAAACAGTAAAGGAATGTTTAGATGCAATAAAAGTGTGCACGTTTTTTACAATGCTTGAGCGTTATTAACGTGTGCACATTTTGATAGCACGTGTGTGTTATTAATGTGTGCACATTTTGATAGCGCGTGGCATTATTAACATATGTGTGTTCCTACAAATTCAAAAATAAAAAAGGTTGGACAACCTTTCTTCGTCTACGTGGATTAGTTGGTCATTTTGGTTTTAGGTTCGGATTGACAAACTTCTTGGTTCAGACTATATAAACCAAAACACATCCATATCTTCAACTCCCTATTATTCAATGACCATTCTACATATGCTCGAGGTATTCATTTCAAATGAAACTACACACACTTATAGAGCTATGTGTGCAGATTCTATATATATATATATATATTTTTGATAAATAAAATATTTTTTTCAATTTTTTGTTTATTTTTATTTGTACATATATCAAAATTTTAAAATACATATGTCTTTTATATTCTCTATAACTTTCATTGCCTCAACTATTTTGAAAACGGAAAAAACTGGCACAAGTACAGAAAAAGACCTACGCACTAAAAAAGATAGTTGATTTATTAGGTTAAGACCCTCATAGTGGGGCCTAACCCTGGACATTGTCATTTTAGGGCTTGGTTGACTTCCTTAATTTAAAAAAAATATAAAATTAACTTTGGAAATTTTGGATAAATAACGTTTCACAAGAACCACAAGTTATCTACAAATCTACATAATGTTTTTCACAAATCTGGTCTATTTACATACCAAACCCAAGGCCTAACACAAACATATGCACTATGTTTTAGAAAAAAAAACATACCAATCTTACAAGAATGTTATTTTTTTGGGAGTTATACCTATTTTCCATAAATAAAACTTATATTTTCCAAAGATGATACGATTGTCTACTTTTCATCTTTTTACACCATAATTTAAAAAGTTGTGTAGGTACCTCTAAAAAATCATTTTAATGATCACATTTTTTGTTTTTTAGGAAGTTCATTGCAACTAATAAAGCATAAGTAAGTGGGTATCAATACCTTGCACTGGCCCAACATACCCTTTACTAATATACATGTAATAAAAATAATATATATTTTTTATTCTTTAATTCTTTAGAATTTTTTTATTACAAAACATTTAAATACAAATTAGTGTAGTAATTCATACCATTTATTAACTCATAAATAATTTAGTTTGATAATTATTATTTTTAAATAATTTAGTTTGATAATTATTATTTTTAATTTATTGTATAATATAATAAAAGTTGAAATAAACATACATATATTTATATATTTTTAAAATTGTGATAAATTTAAAAATAAAAAATGTTAAGATAAACAAAATTGTTTTTAATGCTCTCCTCTTTTTTTTAGTATTTTAAAGATTATAAAATAAAAATGTTTTTAATACTATAATTTTTTTTAGTATTTTGAAGATAA
Organism: Larix kaempferi; assembly: GCA_027924585.1. Lineage (NCBI taxonomy): Eukaryota > Viridiplantae > Streptophyta > Pinopsida > Pinales > Pinaceae > Larix > Larix kaempferi. Next base: position 1,806,275 of record BSBM01000704.1, read on the forward strand.
TAAATATATGAAAAAAATGTATTTTATGAGATTATCTATATTTATTAGTTTAACTTTTAATTTTCACCATATATAAAAACGTACGATCTATTTTGTTTATTTATTACTCGCGCAAACATATTATAATCTAAACTTGGAGGGCTCTTGGATCATAACAAATTCCACATAAAGTTGGCGTTTGTTCTCCTTTAGCCACTTTTTCCGAATATAGCAACAAAAGACGTGACTTTGGATTGGAGTGCGATAGCGATTGCGATAGCACGACCAGAAATATGTGGCAGAAAGTGAAGACTTTTTGAAAAATAGTCGGCATTGAATTGAGACTATGATTGCAAAGGGACCGGAAATATGTCTGGAAATTTCATATATATGAGATAAATTAAGAGCCCTTAATTCCCGGGAAGTTGTTCGTATTGACTCAAGTCCATGGTAACCCAATTGCCAGACTCCAACGTTTCAAAGCCGCCGTGTGAACTGTACGTGTTGACTTGACTGTGGCATATGATACACGGAAGTCATTTTATAGAATATACAGAGAAAAAAATATGGAAGTCATTTTATAGAATATACAGAGAAAAAAATATGGTGAAAGTAGTCGGCAAATGCATAGAATAATCAGAGAAAAAAAAATGCCGTGTTCACCCAATCGACTTGACTGGAACGGAAGGTTGGAAGCGAAAAATAAGTGGGCGGCCGACAGACTAGCACTGTGTGGCATGGATATCCTTAGAGATTATAATGAAAGCAAACCAGAATCAACCTCGTATCGTATAGCATGAGTATAATGAGTATGAGACCATTTGTCATTTCCACTATATTAAAAGACAAGCATGCACATTAATATAGTGAGATGAGGTTGGAGAATACGATGCACGAGGATCCAATCCGCTCGATGTTGTACTCTTTCTTATCCAACGAAATTTTACGGAAGTAGCGCTCAAAATTGCTGCCAACCGTTAGGATCGACATACTTAAATATAATGACCCACAGATCCTCGTGGAATCATTGCCAAGTGTAGTCTCCGGCTAACGGCTAGATTTGCATCAAGAATGTTCTCGATGATTGTAAGCTCAGGTGAGCCTGAGACGAGATCAGCGGAGACTGATTAATAAATATCATAGAAGAATTTTATTTGCAGATTGATTTCGTGAATTTGAAGGAATGGAATTTGACATGGTCGCATAAGGCTAAAACTTTGACACTAACTAAGAAATTCAATTGCAGCAGCAAAGCACATTGATTTTGTGAATTTGAGGGTATGGAATTTGACATGGTCGCGTAAGGCTAAAACTTTGACATTGACTAATAATTATTTTGATAGCATTCTTCCATGACCAGATTCGATTTGTTCAAACGTCCGTACATATCGACTTGACTGGAACGGAAGGTTGGAAGCGAAAAATAAGGGGCACATAGCCGAATAAATAGGTGGGCGGTCGTATTCAAAAAATTCGTACACCTTTTCCTTTTCGACTCGGCAAAAGTACCAGCGCATTTTGAGAGACTCTTGGGATTTGCAAATGTTTCTAATGATGATGAATTCTATGAGGAGATAAAAATTGTCATGAAAGTGAGTGAATATACTGTGTCATATATGTTGCAAATACTATATTTGATTTGGTTTGCAATAATTTTATAGGACAAATTCCTTCAAGCTTAGGTAGTATGGGTCAATTGCAATTCTTGAATTTATTTTGAAATCAATTGGAAGGTCGGATACCTACACCTCTTAGCGGGATATCTCTGTTAGAGTAGTTGAACTTGGCAAAAAATAATTTGAATGGAGTAATTCCTAAATAGCTTTTTTTATGTTTCATCAAACATTCTATGTGGACAAATGCCAACAGGGGCACAATTTTCCAGTTTCGATGTATCTTCATTTCAAAATAATAAATGTTTATGGGGTTGTTCTTTAGATTATTGCAATGAAAATGAAAGATAAGCAAGAAAAAATGACAACGATAGTACGGGTAGTAATGTCAGAGTGGGATGGTTTAGTCATGTAGATGAAACATGTCATTGATAGTATTGGGGATGGGAATGTGTATTGGATTTGGGGGAGTTTTTGTTCTCTTTATGTCATGGGAAAAAACTACACATTAGGTGGTTCCCCCAAACATGCCACGACCTTTTTTTGGGGGTGTATGGATTTCCTACATAGGCATGGTCTCTCCTATGTTCAAAGGTTCAAAAAAATAACACTATTTGTATCATGTATAGTTAAGTTGTGTCATTCATATATTTTTAAAATAAAATCATGTTTATATTATTAATGTTTAAAATCAAATAAACAATAGAAAAATGGAAAAGAGATAATTGTTTTCTATGTTTTTTTTTTTTTGTAAGTTGCAGAGCAGAAATTTAATTAACAGAAACTGAATATACATCTAGAGCCGAGAGGATTTTTGCATATTGGGGAGGCCTCATGTGCTGAAGCCACCATCCCAATTGCTCAAAAATACTATAGTGCCTGATGTAATGACTGACATAATACAGAATTAAGACCTCTGGCGTGTGGTCTGCCCTTAAAAAAATAGGGACTTTGTTCAAAAATGAAAATCTATTGAGTCTAACTGTACTAAAAAAAAGACTATGCAGGAAATAGAAACAAAATAGCTGATAGTCGCAGAGGTAACCCGGAGCAGTGGCCGCCTAGGTTTCATTCTGCTGGTGGTTTCGCTGGGTCTTCCTCGATGATTGGGCAGTCCGCATAGAAGTCTTCGAAAATCCCCGGTGGGGGTAGAGAGGGAGAACCTGGAGTGTGAGTTTCATCCTGGTTGATGCTGGGTCCCGGAGCCAAGCCTTTGTTCTTCTTTCCTGGCGATTTCTTGTTTTCTAACCCTGTGGCAGCCTCATCTATATTTTTTCCTTTCTATTTTTCAGGTTCTGAGTTGTTGCCAATGGAGAAGACCTCCCAGGTCATGCTAGCCTCTAGGGTGTTGGAATGTTCTGCAGCTTCCTTCAAGCTTGCTTTGACGTTGCGGACGATGCTATAACTGGCTTTCCAGTTGACCTCTATTTCTTCTACGAGTGTGCTCATCATGTTTTTGAGCAAGTAGTAATGGTTAATGGCACCGCCATTATTACCTGCAGCAAGGAGTGCCGCTACTCTGCGAGCTTCCCACCCATCTATGAGATTATGTGTTCTCGCTGATATACGGTCGGCATATCCATCCATCACAGACCATTCCATGGCCACCTTCGGCCGGCGATTGATGGTCTTATGGCCACTCCCACTCCCACTCCCGCGACGAGAAATGCCCCTTGTGCGGTTCATCATGACAGAGAAATGAAGAGCAATGACAGAGGGGATGTCTGTAATTACCTTGAAGTTCGTTGAAGCCCAGGGAGGAAATGCAGCGAAGAGCCAAAGAACTATCATCATAGCCGCGTCCATATCAACCATGGGATTTAAGGAGCCGAGGTAATCATTGCCACAGGCTGTCGTCTTCATTGCAACTGCAGAAATTGAATGCCAGTCTCGACAGTTGAGGGGAGACATCAAACCAGGCGCGAGTGAGGTAGAGCAACAATAACTCCCTCGTCCTCCAGGTTTAAATTCAAGCCGTTGTCCCAATTGCCGCGTCAACATGGTTCCATGTGGTTGCATCGTTCACCGTTGATGTGTGCCAGGTGTCTGTCGTCATTCGCCTGAAGGTTTTGGTCCTGCATGCTTGAGCTGTTGTCATGTACGGGGGGGTGCGATGGCGGCCTCTCCCTACGCACAGCAGCCGAGGGATGTGCGGTGATGTCACCCGCATCTGGGGAATTATTTTCTATGTTATTATGAAGTTCTTATATATCTTTTATAAACCCTGTATGATGGGATATAACTAATTTTATATAAAAAGAACTATTGTTTAGGCAAATAACAAAATATAATAACGAGAATATCACAAATGGTAGATAATTCAATTAAAAAATAACAATAATAATTTTTCAATAATCATTACAAAATTATATAATAAGAAAAGATTTTAGAAAATTATATAATAAGAAAATATTTTAGAAGTTGAAAACTATCATTTTTTGTTTTTTCTCTATTAACATGTTATTAACATAAATAATTTATTTAAAAAATAACAATAATTTTTTGAATATTTTAAAATTATATAAAAAAATTATTATCAAATCTATGGGTTCACAATTTATTGAAACGATTATCTTTACTGAGACCTAGACTAACAAGCACAATAGAACTTATATTTTATAATGTTAATTTTATTTTCACATATAAACGTAGTTTAGAAATTGTATTTAGCATATGTAAATGTTAAACCAATTTTATTTTCACATATAAAAGTAGTTTAAAAATTGTATTTAGCATATGTAAATGTTAAACCATCCATTGCATCAAAAGGTTGGGTATGTTCTTTAATCTTAGATTTGATCCTTAGTTGGCTTGTAAGAATTAACAACTAGTGTACTCATGATGAGGTACTAAGTAGCTTGGTGAGTGGTAACCTAGATTAATGATAGGCCCCATTAGAATTAAAATATTCAAAGTACATTCATATGGGAAATGAGAACAATTTGATTACTTATGAGATAAATAGTTTTCATGAGATCAATAGTTTTCAGAATTCGAAGTGACATAATTACAAGCATTATAACCTATTGCTCTCATAAATAAAATAAATTTAGTTTAGTTCATTAAAAATAAATTTTAATTGAAACCATCATTCTACAAGTATGTCATGGCATATAAGTCTGTCACTCCGACGAATTTACGGCATTCCAAAGATTTTATCGTATTGGAATTTACGGCATTCCAGCGAATTTATTGAACCAGTGGCCAAGCGTGTAAGTACAAGTGATAATTTATGGTAACTTAATTTTACTCAAAGAAACAAGAGATGCAAGCAACAATGTCCGTGTGATAGCAGCAAAGGAAGACTGTGAGGATGGTGAATAATATTGGTGCATAAGATTGTCAAATCTTCATGTCGTTGAGGTATAACAAACGATGGTTAATTTCTAGTTATAAGAGCTTCATGCGGAAATATCCGTGACTAAGCATGTAAATAGAGTTTGCAAATGCAGGTAGCAGTCCATGACATAGCGAGAGAGCATTGTGTTACAAAAAATATAAAGAATTAAGTGAAGGAAAAAACAGTGGCAACGAGAAACAATATAGTTGTTTTTCCACATATATATAGATATATATACAATTGACTAGATGTGTAAAGTTGGCACGGATATAGCGGTTGCCGCATTATATAAAGCTTTGGTTGTTGTATGCTTATGGGTGTTCTGAGTTAGAAGAGTTGCTAAGTATGAAAACATTGGTATCTTTGGAACGGTGCAGGTAGGTAGATGTGTGAAACTAAAGAGGATACAAGGCTCATTATTTTCATGGATAAGTATAAGTGCCAAGATAAAAGATCCAATTCATAATGAAATAATATGACTAAGAAAAATCATAATAATAGAGGACAGTCTAAATAATTGTGAGGGATTTATGTTTAACGATATGACTATAATCATAGCACAATAATGCTTGATTATTAACTAAAATGGATGTCCATTGTAGTAGTAGATGTACAATGAAACTTGAAATATACTAAGACTATGTAGAGAGAATAGCTAAAACTATTTTTGGAATCTCATAAATATAATCATTAACTTTCTACCCAACAGTAGGATGTATCATATTTAAGAAAAACGTACAAAGATTCTTGGAATCTTTACATTTTTTCTTAAATACTATACATTTTGGGCATGGTAATTTCTTATTGAATTTCGAGATGTTTTGAATGTCTCTTTCACTTAACACTTACCATTATTTCAAAACATATAATCGAAGCTTAAAAATCAAAGTGTATCCATGAATGCGGTTATTTATGTCCATGTTGTGAAGATGAAAGTTACTATTTATTATGATAGTATCATATTAAATAAGATAGGAAGACATCAACTTACTCAAACATAAAAAACATTTAAAAAACTTTATTTATAATGCTTTACTATTTATTATGATAGTATCATATTAAGCAAGATATGAAGACATTCTATTTCACAAGTTAGGTAAATATGAAAATCTTTTTCCAAAAACTTTACATCTAAAACTTTATTTATTTCCTAGTTGATTAGGGCATACTTTTGACATAAGTGCAAACAAATGAAAAACATGTCCACAAGGGAGGGTGATCCTTAGGTGATTGATTTAGATGCAATCATTTTCTTAATAGAACCCCACAAAATGATCATTAATTGGACAAAAATTAAGATTTATTGGGTCATTATTGCAACCAAAACTTGGACTCTAGCTTGGACTTCGTTATGGATGTTTATTTGGATACTTCTAAACCCATATAATGGACATTATTGTGAGGTCATCAAGGTTGTAGTTAGTTATAAAGCATAGAACCCACTTACTCCGAAACATTGAATGCTAGTCGATGATATTAAATGCGAATGTAGGGTACGCTGATATAAAAAAATATGCAGATATAAAAATATCTAGATGTGTGTTGAAACTATGGCAGAGGGGCTCAACGTATACATATTTTATTTAATGGTTACATGGAAATTGATCTAATTCCACGGGCCTGTCCTTGCTCAAATGGTATAATATAAAAATTCGGACATAAGAAATTTAGTTTAATAACCAAATAACTCCCGCACACAGCTCTGCAATAGCTCCGGGCCAGATAGTGACATCACCTGGGGACAAATGTCCCCCAAATCCTCCGCTCCAAACTTTGAGGTGGTGGATGAGACAGAATTCCAATGACGCACTCGAAAGCTTGTACTTGGGAGGACACGCGGCCATACAAAGCCCCCGCTCCAGTTTTCAAGGTACTTTTAGAAACAATAGAAAATATTGCAAATTTGGAAAATTAGCCATTGCGGAGGGGCTAATAGGTGCAAAACGGTTGCAATATGTCATATAGACATCATACTAATATGTACACAATTATCAAAACCAACCATGTGGCAGTGTAATAGTTTTTGGGGATTTTTTTATAATTTTTTTAAATAAATGACATCTCCGAGCAGGGCTATTTAGTCTAATCAAACTTTTCCACCAATCAAAAATAAAAAATTGAATTTTAAAAATTAAAATAATATTTTTTATTTTATAAAAATAAAAATTAATAATTATTTTTCCAAAACATTGAAAAATAACTTTAGATAACAAAAGATATTTAAAAAGTCAACTTAGTTTTGATAATGAACCCATTACTATAATCCCTAATAAGAAATTCAAAATATTTTTTTAATAAAACGACAAGATTAAGTGCCAAAGTTTCTTCACAAAATTATAAATTTATTTATATAGCAATAATTCACCTTTTTCGAGGGAAAAAATGAAATAATTCACATTTAATATAATTTATTATTAACAATTGTCTTTAGCAATTGACTTCAAAGGTATATTGCATCAAATTAAATGATTAGTATTTTTATAAAAAAATTAACATCATAAAAAAAAATGATAATTATATTTAATTTATTTTAGAAAGTGCATTGTATTAAAAGTATTATTTGAAGATGGAAAAATATGTTATAGTTGTTAAATCAACCAGCATAGGTTCATTATAGATCCATCATAGATCCATCTTAACTCTCATTTTATCAAGCCTCCAGAAGGATCAAATCCATTTTAAAGTCTTAAACATGAGGAAAGGTTTGCACCTCAAGGGATTTGATCACTCTCTACGCTTCAGTTAATATGGATCTATGCTAGTTATTATCTACTCAAATATATAAACTATAATATTTTTCAATATCCTTCATGGAATTGAAATATAAAACCACTATGTAAAATTTTAAAAACTTACTAAAGTTGCATTTAGTTCTAGTTCATATAAGATTTTGTGGATAAGATATAATTTAGAATTGTATGTTGGAGCATCCTATGAAAAATGTGTCCAAACACTCAAGGGCATTTTTATAACATTTAGGGTATTCACTTATGGTGAGAAATGAATTGTTTGTAAATTAGGATAATTAATTAGTTGAGTATGCTTTTAATTTATGAAAGGATATTCTCTTATAATATAACTACATTTTTTTTTTTTTTATAGAACATAGTGAATAACATGTGTTGTAATGACATAACGGGTTGGTTTTTTAGGTAACCTTCTTCCATGGATTAATACAGTTGAATATTTTGACACTAATTATAGTTAGAGACATTGTTGTGGTGTTGCAATGGAAAAAGTAATTATTACATCCTCTAGAAGAAGGGGTAAAAATACAAGCACCATAATAGGTGACAAGATTGATCAATGGGAAGATTATTTTAAAATTGTATAAAAGTGTAAGATTATGAATGTGATATATCTTTAAATATAGGTTTGTGAATTATTAGAAAATTCATTTATTCTATTTCTATTCAATTTCTAATTAGCTAATACCCAAACAATGTAAATTTCATACATGACTAGTATTTCCTTTAGACTAATAGTGAAATTAATAAGATAAATAAAAACAATGAACAAATAATCACTGTCATGAAGTACCTTTCAAAACAATAAAAATAATACTATAATAGTAATACCATAATTTATTGCATTGAACTATTAAAAGAACACATACTATGTTATAACAACTATGGAATATGGTTGTTAATATAACATTCCTTCCCATACATAGCCATTCTACTCAAGATCATGGGGCTATACTATAATAAGGGTAGTTATTATATGTGATATCCTTTGAAATTCCCCTAAGAATGTGTTTATATATACACTAAGTTAGTTAAGGCCTGTCATATTATTTAAAAATATACAATAGAATAATCAAATGGTTATAAAAACAACAAAATTATAGCCTATTAAAACACTTATGAAGCATAAAAATTTGGAATATATTCATATGTTTATATCTATATATTCATCATCACAAGGATGGTATATGCATAGATGATGATCATTAATCTCTATATGCCCACATGGTTAGTGTATTAACTTCACTTCATCATTCTTATTTTGATTTTTTATAAATAAGTGCATGGTAGATGAAGCTGAAATCACATTATCATCAATGGATAACCACAATTCTTATTTTGATTTTTTTAGAAATAAGTGCATGGTAGAGGAAGGTGAAATCGCATTATCATCAATTTGGATAACCATAATAAGAAAACAACCAATGCTTTCATCTCCATCACCTAAGATTCATTTGGGAATATATCCAGTTGGATGACCGAGAACCTTGAGCACATATCCTCATGGTATGGTGTTTATTGTGGATAACATGGACCTTTCTAAGTCCATATTGGAAGGTACCTTTTTGTTTACTCTTACCAGTCTCTCATTATTTTGTAGTTTGAATCTTTATAATAAAAAATTATTGATGAGAATAATTCAAGTTGAGTTTTTCTAGCTTAAACCACTGGGTCTACTTTAACTAAGGTGAATCCATGAAAAATGGATAACACTTTTTAGTGAAATATGACAATAAAAAAATGGCATTTTACATATTTTTAAGATGGAAACCCTCAAAACTCATATACCCTTTGCGAATTTTGAAATGTAGTAAAAAAAAACAATTTGCAAGGAATTGTGTTGTCTTTCTAATGATATTTTATTAAAAAAAAAAACATCTTTTAATGTGTAAAATTTTCATTGAAAATATGAGCATGATATACATAGAACATAGTATATCCCATTTTTGGGAAGGGGAGGGGGGGAATTATATTTTTTATTATTTTCGGAAGTCGACCAATTAATACTTGAATCATACTTTATCAAGATGTGTTCACATCAACATTTTTCCTATTGTTTACATAAATTGAAAAACCAAATACCCTTTTGAAGAAAATGTTCAGATATCCACATCATCTTTTTCAGGATCTTGAATGCAATTAGGATTTGCATGCAAATTCTAGGGTTTGCATGCACTTTGCATGCATCCCAGTAACCAGGTTGATGCCTCCAGCACCTTAGCCACCTTATTCTAGCAACCGAGAGCCACTTACTTTAGAGTTTTATCCCTCCTAGTCAGGAAGGCGCCCACTTCTCACCTACTGCCAGAGAAGGGCGCGCTTCTTCACCTACCACTGCAGTTCCACTTCAGTTACACTCAGTTAGCTCCGATTCTCCCTTATTTGAGGCTAGTTTCACTCCCGACTGACTGTTTCACTTCCGTTGTACCTCCAGATTGACTATATGACTTGTTTTGACTTTAGTTAGCCTCCCATGTGCCCTCCATTGAGCCCACTTCCCTATATCAGTGCTACACACTTCAGTTACACATGTTACACTCAGTTAGACTCATATTGACACCTGGATGACTGGTTCTTGTGCATTGATGACCACTACTGATTGATGATGAGGACTCCTAGTTGGAGTCAAGCTACTCCATTCAGTGATTCGAATGACCTCCTTAGGCAATTCGAATTGCTCAGTCATTGTTACTGTATTGTATTGTAACTATTCACCCTCATTGGGATATTGAGCACTGATGCATGTTTTGCACAGTTTTACACCATATTTTCTATGTTCATCTGTTGTGATTGATTTACTTGTTCATTAGATCTGTTGTGACTAATTTTGCATGGTATCAGAGCCATTGCAGGGACAAGATCTATTTTCTATAGGTGTTTCTACAAGAAGATTTGAGTGAATTGCTCAAAAATTGCAAAAAGTTTTGGCATGAAAGATCTCAAGGGCATTCGCTCCTGTGCATGCAAAGCTTGAAAATACATCCAATACCACTCCAGAAGCTTGATTTTCCACATAATTCCTGGATCTGATACATTGGACCCATTCAACATTGTTTGATCTCCAATCCCAGGTGTGATGCAACTCTAAAAGGGTGGATTGTTCGACCTCATTGTTCTTGGTTAATTGTGATTTGCAGGTTATTGTCTCCATCATTTGCATTTGCTACTCTGCCCTTGCAAGCTTCTCTACATCAGTGTGCACTCGCTCCTAGCAATGGAATACTCTTCTTCAAAGCCTATCCTCACCCCATTCAATTATTTTGATTGGAAAGATGATATGGAGATCATATTACGTTCAAAAGGTTACTACCAAGTCACTCTTGGTCTTGAATTGGAGCCAAACAACTTGTCAGATAGAACCAAACACTACAACAAGCTTGATGAAGCTTATGGTCTTCTTTGCCTCTCCATCTCCAAAGATCTTCACTTCCATCTCAGCGGATTGAAGACTCCAAAAGCTATATGGGAGCAACTTGAAACACTATTTGGCAAGTAGGACGAGCTTAGGGATTTTCAATTAGAGAATGAATTGATTTCCCTTAGTCCTGAGAACTTCGAGACCATTAATGAATTCTTCACAAAATTCAAGAACTTGAACTTGCAGTTGAAGAACAGTGGAGTTATCAAAGAGGATAAACAATTGATCCTCTCCATTCTCAGCAAGCTTGGGAAAGATTATTCGGTATTTGTGTCTACTTTCAATTCCGGTCGGCTAACTACCCCGAATTGGAAGATGCCTACCTTAAATGCCTTCATTGAGTCTGTCACAAAAGAGCATGACAAGTTGATTCAAATGGGGTCCATAAGCTCCAAAGATTCAGCCCTATATGTTCAAGGACCCAAGATATCAAATGGTAAAGGAAAGCAAAAGAAGGAGAAGCCCAAATTCGAGCCTCACAAGCAAAGAGAGAAAGGCAAACAAACGGATGCACCATCCAGTTCGAAGTTCAAGCAAAAGGGGAAAGAAGGTAACCAAAAATCTAAATGTACTTATTGCAACCAAGGCTTTCATCCCGAAAGTTCATGTATGAAGAAGACTATTGATCAAATGGCCCTCCTTTTGCAAAATAATAACATAACTCTTCCTGACGGTGCAAGGAAGAAGGATAGGAATGATGATCATGAAAGAGGACAAGCACTCATGGCAACTATTTCGAATCCCACTACTCTCTTGATATATTTGGGTGCATCGAATCATATGGCTGCAAATATTGATTCTTTTTCTTCATTCGATCCAAACAGCTCCATCCCCATCCATTTGGGAGATGACACAAAAATTTCTTCAAAGGGCAAAGGTACGATTCATGTAGATCATGGAAGCTTTCAGAATGTTCTCTATGTGCCTTCCTTGGCTTCAAATCTTCTTTCTGTGTATCAAATGACACACACTGGTGAACTGAAGCAAGTTACATTCAGCCCTAATACAGTTGAAATTTTTTATATCAAAAGTGGAAGACTTGTTGCAGTCAGAAAGGAAAACCACACTGCAAAATGCTATGAGTTTTCACACTTTATTCCGCTTGCAAAGCCCACTGCTCTTCTCACACATGGTCATGAGGTTAATAGGATTTGGCATGAAATATTTGGACATCTTAATTATAAGTATTTGCTGCTGCTATCAAACAAATCCATGGTAGATGGTCTTCCACAACTCCGTTCCTCAAAGGGAATATGCACTAGTTGCATCATTGGGAAGCACCCCAAGCACAGATTTGACCGCAGCGAAGCTGGCAGAGCTTCTATAGTTTTGGGGTTGATACATTCTGATATTAGTGGTCCGCTACCCCATACATCATTAAATGGTTCAAGGTATGTTTTGACATTTATTGATGATTTTTCCCACTTTACATGGGTATTCTTTCTAAAAAACAAGTCAGAAGTGCTTGAAAAATTCAAGGATTTTAAGGCTTTTGTTGAGACCGTCACTGAGAGCAAGATCAAATCTCTTAGATCTGATAATGGTGGAGAATATATCAAGGCCGAGTTGCTACAACTTTGTGCCCAAAGTAGAATTCAGATCCAACATACAGTTCCCTACATGCTCCAACAGAACAGTGTAGCGTAAAGGAAAAATCTGTCACTGAAAGAGATGGCTACATGCATGATTGAATCAAAAGGTTTGGCTGCAAATCTTTGGGCTGAAGCAATCAATGTTGTTGCATACATACAGAACCGTGTTCCACATTCATCCTTGAAAGGTATGACTCCTTTCGAAGCATTCTTTGGTCACAAACCGGATGTGTCAAATTTGAGAGTTTTTGGCTCTAATGCATAGGCTAGAATTCCTTCCAAGAAGAGATGACCTTTGGATCCACAAAGTATTGAGTGCATAGTTATAGGATATGGGGAAGAATCAAATTCATATAAACTCATGGATATCAGATCTTAAAAGATATTCATAGAGTGCAGTGTGCAATTTGAAGAACCGCTTCAAGAATTGCAACTAGTCGAGGAAGAGACTGTCGATTCACCGCCTTCACCAGAAGAAGATCCGTGCAACGATAATGAAGGTATGAGTTCTGATATTTCTGATATTGTAGCAGCATATGATGATCATGACATATCAGGTTTGGAATCCAACCATTATGATCCTCCTCAGTTACCAAAGTGGGCCCAAAACACTCTTCAATCTGCTGGTTTGAACATTGGAAATCCTGCTGATCCGAGACGAACAAGAGCAGACTTTCAAAGAGCAGGTATGGCTCTTTCTATTGCTGATCCATTAATTCATGAGATTTGTTATTTGATGGCTGGTTCAGATCCCACATCATACTATTCTTCCCACCGAGATCCGAGATGGCAAAGTGCCATGGATAAAGAGTGCAGTTCTCTTCAAAAGAACAACACATGGGAGCTAGTTTCTCTTCCACCTAGAAGAAAATTAGTGAAGTGTAAATGGGTCTACCGCACGAAAGTTGCTGCTAATGGCTCTATCAGCAAATACAAAGCAAGGTTGGTGGAAAAAGGTTTCTCCCAAGTCCAAGGAGTGGACTACACTGAGACCTTTGCACCGGTTGCAAAGATGGATTCCATCTGCCTTGTTTTGGCTATTTCCGCATCCAAGCACTGGGAAGTGCACCACATGGATGTGAAGAGTGCATTTCTACATGGAGACCTTTCTAAAGAGGTATATATGCAGCAGCCAGAGGGCTACACATTAGATCCATCATTAGTTTGCAAATTGAAGAAATCCTGTATGGGTTAAAACAGGCCCCAAGAGCTTGGTACGCAAAGATGGACTCCTTCCTTCTTTCTCAGAATTTCCAAAGATGCAAATCTGATCCGAATGTGTATCTTCATCCAGTTAAAGGTAATTTGTTGGTTATTGTACTTTATGTTGATGATCTTCTCATTCCTGGTAGCACTCTTACTTCAATAAACAAGCTATAAACTGCCTTAAATCTAGCTTTTGACATGAGCGATTTGGGCTTGCTGAGTCACTTTTTGGGCTTGGAGATAGCTCAAAATTTTGATGGGATCACTATATCTCAGCAAAAATATGCTTCCGACCTGTTATTGAAGTTTAATATGGCTGAATGTAAGGCAGCCCCATTCCCATTCCTCTCAGGAATCAGTCTTGAGGAGGGAGATTCTACACCGCTTGCAGATTGCAGTATGTATCGACAGTTGATTGGTTCACTACTTTATTTGACACACTCAAGGACTGATATTTCATATGTCGTGAGTGCCGTTTCAAGGTATATGCAGCAGTCACATGAGCTTCATTGGCGAGTAGCCAAGCGGATCTTGCAGTATGTGGAAGGTACGAGACAGTTTGGAATACATTATGCTGTAGATTCTGAGCTTGATTTCATTGGTTTTATTGATTCAGATTGGGAAGGTGATAGCATTTATCGGAAGTCCACTTCCGGTTATGTTTTCATGATTGGTCATGGTGCTATTTGCTGGTCCAGCAAAAAGCAAGCAGCCATTGCACTTTCTTCAGCAGAGGCAGAGTATCGAGGGGCAGTCAATGCCTGCATTCAGGCAGTTTGGTTGCAGGGTATTCTTTCCGAGTTTGGTTTTGGTGGCACTACTTCGACTGTCCTATTTTGTGAAAATCAAAGTGCTATCAAGATCTCCACAGATCTAGTTCAGCGGCAGAGGACCAAACACATTGAGATTCATATGCATTACATTCGACAGTTGGTGCATGATCGCACCATCATTCTGCAATATTGCCCTACTGATGAGCAAATTGCAGACATCTTCACCAAGAGCTTCACTGAGAAGAAGTTCTCTTACCTCCGTTCACTATTAGGGGTGAGTTCCATCATGGTGGAGACAGATTGATCCATTATTATGCTTTAGCTTGAGGGGGGGGCTTTCTTCCCGCTGTGTTTTCCCTCTTTCCTCACTTAGTTTATTTTCAACATTTTTTGGATTATTGTATTGGGGTGACCTTTGGTCTTAGTTCCCAGGGCCCCACATTATTTTCTTTTGCACATCATAGTCTAGCTTGAGGGGGGGTGTTCGGATATCCACATCATCTTTTTCAGGATCTTGCATGCAATTAGGGTTTGCATGCAAATTCTAGGGTTTGCATGCACTTTGCATGCATCCCAGTCACCAGGTTGATGCCTCCAGCACCTTAGCCACCTTATTCTAGCACCCGAGAGCCACTTACTTCAGATTTTTAGCCCTCCTAGTCAGGAAGGCGCCCACTTCTCACCTACTTCCAGAGAAGGGCGCACTTCTTCACCTACCACTGCAGTTCCACTTCAGTTACACTCAGTTAGCTCTGATTCTCCCTGATTTGAGGCTAGTTTCACTCCCGATTGACTGTTTCACTTCCGTTGGACCTCCAGATTGACTAGATGACTTGTTTTGACTTCAGTTAGCCTCCCATGCGCCCTCCACTGAGCCCACTTCCCTATATCAGTGCTACACACTTCAGTTACACATGTTACACTCAGTTAGACTCAGATTGACACCTGGATGACTGGTTCTTGTGCATTGATGACCACTACTGATTGATGATGAGGACTCCTAGTTGGAGTCAAGCTACTCCATTCAGTGATTCGAATGACCTCCTTAGGCAATTCGAATTGCTCAATCATTTTTACTGTATTGTATTGTAATTATTCACCCTCATTGGGATATTGAGCACTAATGCATGTTTTGCACAGTTTTACACCATATTTTCTATGTTCATCTGTTGTGATTGATTTACTTGTTCATTAGATCTGCTGTGACTAATTTTACAGAAAAGGAATCTAGGAAGATCTCACATGTTTTTTGTAATTGTTTGGTTTTGTATTTTTTATGTTATTGATTTTTCTTCAAGCACATTTGAAACTATGGAAAAAATATTAAGTGTGTTCTAAATAAATTAAAAATATATTATGAAATGGAAAGTGTGAAAATAATTTCATTGGATAGAGGATTCATTAGGGAATCCACTAGAATCAATTATGCCCCTTTATATACGTGAGATGAAGGGGTTTCATACCTTGGATGTTGTGGCTACAAAAAATATTGTAGCAAGGGGGTTGGATTTCATGATTTTAAACCATCAATTGAGTAATTTTCTAGATTGAGGGTTCTTAAGATGCTCAATCAAGGGCCAAATAAATATCTTCAAATTCCTTAGTTGAGGGTTAATTAAACCCTCTAAAAGGGTTATGTGGGTTTAACAAGTAGCTCGATCAAGTAATTGCTGCTAAAAACAAAAAATACATACAAGAGTATTTATACTTATCACTTTGAAAGGATTTGCTAAATTTAAATATTAATATGTACACAAGCTTTACTTCATGTTTCTTTATATTATAAACTTTCATAGGTATTATGATGAGAGATGATACATATTCTTGTAGCCCTTGGCAATTTGGTTCATTTGGCTACACTCTCTCTTTATTTAAAGATTCTCACTACTAGCATTCCTAAATTCATTTGCA
This sequence comes from Larix kaempferi, assembly GCA_027924585.1. Taxonomy (NCBI): domain Eukaryota; kingdom Viridiplantae; phylum Streptophyta; class Pinopsida; order Pinales; family Pinaceae; genus Larix; species Larix kaempferi. The sequence continues at coordinate 1,822,854 of BSBM01000704.1, forward strand.
ACGTTGAGAAAATTATCTTAACCAGATATTAATGATAATAGGCTCATCGGTAGGATACCTAAATCCATTACCAATTTTAGGGAGTTTGGAGTCCTTGTCCTCTCAAACAACAATGTGACATGCAAAATTCTAAGAGTCATAGGAAAGTTTCATTCATCATAACACTTCTATTTGGATTCAAACTAATTAACTGAGTCTACGACATAGCATAAACAACAATGTGACATGCAAAATTATGAGAGTCATAGGAAAGTTGCATTCATCATAACACTTCTATTTGGATTCAAATTAATTAACTAAGTCTATGACATAGCATAGGTTAGTGAAAGGTTTCCATTGTACTAATCATATATAACAATAGTTTCTTTGATTGTATTATTGATAGTATAATAATTTGGTTGAACACTTGAGATATTAAATATATTAGAAAACAACTTGAATGCACTTTTTCCATTATCAATATATATAATTGCACTTATTTATTTATTTTATCTACTTGTTCTAAAAACGTTTTTTTAGGACTTCGGCCTCACCTTTCGCCAATTGTAAAAATATTTAAATACTAGTTGAAATTCCTTAGATTGGAACTCTTCTAACTAGTAAGTTGGAAAATCCATTGTATTTAAAATCTCCCAAAGTGGAATACCATCTTTTGGATATCTAGCATGCCATATAAACATTTGGCATCACATGAAACCTAGGATTGAGGGGATTCTTAGTCTCTTAATTTATGTTGGAATTATTGATTTCTTTTGAAACTTCTCTTATAATTCTAGTCAAATGGTTTGTTGATGTATATGTAACTTCGGAATGTATTTTACCCATGTGTATTGTATTCCTATAGAGATGTTATTATTCCTCTATACGGAAGTGTTTGTATTCCTATAGAGATGTTATTATTCCTCTATACGGAAGTGTCGTCATTTATATTGTAAGTGTTGTAACTTATACTTGATGGGTTATTAGACCACCTTGTTGGGGTCGGCCCTGTATAAGTCATGTGCGTCAAAGGGTTATTAGACCACCCTATTGGGGGTCGGCCATGTGGGTCAAAGAGTTATTAGACCAACCTATTGGGTGTCATCCCAGTCAGCATTGTGTTGTGTGGTTAAGTTGAGGCCGACCTAGTAAAGGTTATTAGGCAAGTCAAGTCAAGTATAAATAGAGTGCGGGAGGCACTCTATTTCATCATTCTTTTCTCACATTCACTCTTTGGAGAGTGGAGCACTTGTGGAGGAGAAGAAGATGCTTCTAGGAGATGTCTATCTCTTGTGCTTGGGTTGTATCATTGCTCTATCTATCTCTGAGCAAGTTATTGGGGTTTTTCACCTTTATGGTTTTCCCCAAGTAAACTTTGTGTCTCTTGTGTGCTTGCATTATTGTGTCAATGATTTATATGATGTAGATATGATACACATGTTGTTCTCTCAGTTAAGATCCTAGATCAGATTGAAGTAAATTTTGAAAAACTAGCATGGTATCAAAGCTAGCCTGAAAGAAGGCATGGTATGACATGTATGACACTTGTTGCACTTGCGATGTTAGGGCTTGATATAGCAAAAACCTGTCATCGTAGCACTTTTGCTATAAATACATTTTAGCAAGGTTTCAGGATCTGAAACTCTTACAGGTCGAAGATACGATCCCCATGTATGTTGTTTCTGAAGCACAACTTATAATTCATTGTACTTTGTGTTTTATGATCTATACAATCTAGGGTTTCTGCCTCTTCCAGATCTGAGTCATAAACAAGTGACCTAGGAAAAAAGGTCATAACTTGGGCTAGGAAGCTCCAAATGAAATTTAGTAAAAAGTGACAGGTAGGGAATGGACTGTACTTGCACACGCCGAAGGTTCAAAGGCCGAAAGTGAACCAGTGACACGTGGAACTCCGTACAAGTTCGCTCTCTTGTTTTATCCCATAAACAGGTCACGTTATGACACTTGGCATAAATCTCTCTCAGAAAATCCAATTGAGGTCAGACCTATGGGGTTGGAAAGATGACAGGTTGGGATACTACAGGTAGAATTTTCAGACCCTGTGGATTTGTAATTTTGGAGTTACACCAGAAACAATCAGGTGCATATTTCTATTAAAATAGAATTTGATTTTGAGCACCTTTATTCATGGCTCCGGGAATTAGGGTTTCAGAGAAAGTTCGTATTTTTGTAAACGGAGACCAAGGTTGAATGGTGCTCATCAAAATCAAAATTTAGAGACCAAGATCAAATTTTTTAGTTAGGTAGAAGGCCAGGCTTGATCAAACCGTAGTTTGGGACTTTGATCGGAAAAGTGGAAAATTAGGGCTTCTGTAAAAGTTGGAATTTTTGAAGTTTGTGACCACGGCTAGAAGCTCCTCATAAAAATCAAAGTTTAGAGCTTTGGATTGAACCTTTTGGTTTGGAAGAAGGGTGGGATTTATCAAACCCTAGTTCGGGATCCTATCTAGAAGATCCAAAAGTTTCAAAAGCAATTTTGAGGGGTGAAACTTTGTAGTTTTCAAATTCTGAGTATACCAGGTTGATCAGCTTATCAAGGCGCATCTTTCTATCCTTTCAGAAGTTTGAAATTCAAAGTTTGAATTTTTAGGGTTTCCCTAACAAACCCTAATCCAGCTCCAGATCCAGTTTCTGCAAATCAAGTGGATTGGGTTAATCCTAGAAGAAAATGGATTGGTCACCTGCATAAGTGAAGAAGTTCCAGTTTCAGAGGGAGATAAGGCTAAGGCCTTACATAGGAAGATTACAAGCAATCTCAACAGGTATGACTTATCGAGGTATGTTTCGAGATTTGTTCATGATTAAGTTTATGGTATGTTTGTCTTCATATTATTACGGTTAGTACAATCTTGATTAAATTTAGACTTTTCGTATCACCTTAATAAAATTATGAATGCATGATAGAAGATATTCATTGATTAGGGTGTTGACACTTATGATTGTACTAATGCATTATGGTGTTGTATGAGTTTTATGTTGTCCGCTAACATGAAAGGTACACCATGAAAGACAAATCATGTTCTAGTTCAAGAACATATGATCATGGTGACATGAAGACAAAGATTCATCCATTGTCATGGATCACATAGAAGATCTATTTACGAGGTATGTATAACTTGGTTCTATAATGGTTAACTTATGAGATATGCAGGTTACTAGCACAAGTCGTTGAAGAGAACAAGAAGACATCATGTGGGTATGTCAGACATAAATAGCTAACATACTAATCCAGGTATATTTTTCCTATATCAAGTTAGAATCCTACCTTGTGATAGGATCTCTTATATAAGTATACATGGCATGATTGATAATGATTATTCATGAAGTCATAGGTTTGAATAATCAAGGGTTTAGGCATATTGTGTTTCTTACTTTAATTTATGATATGACTAACCATAAGAGTCCTATATAAACCTTGAATACTAATGTTTATTATTTCTGTTTGAAATGATCATGACTATACATGCTTAAGATTATTGTGTTTTGATAGTATTGAGAATATACTAATGAATGTATGATTATGTATGAGATCTTGAGGACAACACAATAATGATACTAATAAGCATGCATAGGGATCGAGGATGAATATAAGTTCAAGGACAAGTAATCCAGGAAGCAAAGATCAAGAGGGAACACACTCCAGTGGTTTCTGCAAGGATGCAGATATTCAAAGGGAGTTAACCACTTCTCACAATCGACATCAGAATAGAGTTGCAGAAAGGAAGCAAAGACTGAGAGGGAGTCAACCCAACAAACAAACAAAGATAAGTTTGAATTATCATTTCTTGCATCTTTGATTGTTTAAATAATATTTTTCAATGATATATATATATACTGATGTTTCTAGAATTAGGCTGTGTATTTTGGCATATTAGAATAATTGCATTAATGAACAACATACTACTAATATGCATGTAATGGGTAAGTGGCCTATGGCACTGTACAACATTCCATTGCTACTTATCTAGAATGAAACCTCTTTGCTGACATGTTGGGAGTAGTGCAAACTCTTAACAATGTCCTGGTAGAGATTGGAAGGCATCTAGAAAGTTACAGGATATGGATGAATGTTGTATTGAAGCATTGGCTAAAATAATTGCATGACTGTATGACATATTTCTTTATGTGTAAGAATTTGTTCTAAAAACTATTAGATATTTCTAATCATGCAATTTAACTTGTTTTGTAGGAAAGATCGTATACCATCACCTACAAAAGAAGGACTACAGCATTTGTTCCAGCAACAAAAATATCTATTGAAGATATTGAAGTTCCCAGGATCTGGGATGAAGTAATGAAAGAATGCCATGATCCATCGATCATGAAGAATGATGTTTGGGATGTAGTCCCAAGACCTGAAGGGAAGTTTGTTATGACTTCCATGTGGATCTATAAGATCAAGCATGCTGCAGTTGGCAGCATAGAGAAATATAAGGCAAGTGATGAAATGGAAGATACACCAGATGGATGTCAAGACAGCTTTCTTGAATGGTGTAGTCGAGGAGGAAGTGTATGTGGAGCAGCCACTTGGTTTTGAGACACATGACAGGAAGTCATATGTGTGCGGGTTGAAAAAATCCTTGTATGGCTTGAAGAAAGCTCCTAGAACTTGGGTATGATGCACTACTTTCTTGGTATGGAGGTGTGGCAGAGTGCAGATGGAATCTTCCTTGGACAAGGGAAGTATGCAATAGAGATCCTAAAGAGGTTCGGGATGATGGACTGCAAGGTTATGGCCAAACCTATGGCATCAAACTTGAAGCTTATGTGTGATGCTTCATCTGATCTAGTTGATGTCACGATGTATAGTCAAATGATTGGGTCCTCTATGTACTTGACGAACACGAGACAAGAGATTTGCTTTGCAGTGAACATATTGAGCTAGTTCCTGACAGATCCGAGAGATGTTCACCTAGTTGTTGTAAAGCATATTCTGAGGCACCTGAAGGGTGCGGTTGATTATGGGCTCAAGTATGATGCGAATCAAAAGTTTAACCTATAGGGTTATGTTGATTCGGATTGGGCAGGAAGTGCTGCAGATAGGAAGAGCACATCTGGGTGTTGCTTCAGTATGGGATCAGGTGTGATATCTGGGTTTAGCAGGAAGCAGTCCTGTGTAGCACTGAGTATAGCCAAAGCAGAGTATGTTGCAGTTTGTTTGGCTAGTTGCGAGACAGTATGGCTCCAGAAGCTACTGTTTGAGTTCTTTGATCTCCTGCTGGAGGCTACTAGTATCTTTTGTGACAACCAGAGTTGTGTGAAGCTGTCTGAGAACCCAGTGTTTCATGACAGGTCGAAACACATTGAGATCAAATATCACTATATCAGGGATATGGTCCAGAGAGGAGCAATGAAGCTCTTGCATGTTGCGATGGATGAGCAGATTGCAGATGTGTTGACGAAACCACTAGCTAGAGTGAAGTTCGAATACTTCAAGCAGAGGTTTGGTGTTCTTCAGATCGACGACACTTCAAGGAAGAAGTGATGGAGACATTTGCTGAAGCCATTCTAAGCATGGTGGAAGGAGGATCCTTCACATGGCTATGGATGTAAGCACTGGATGATGAGCAACAAGAAGATGCTCCAGTTACTGCTCTATATATGCATCATGTTGGATGCAAGATATGATCAGTTGGATCATTTATATGTATGTATGTATGCATCATGTTGGATCTTGGATATGATCAGTTGGATCATGTGTATGTATCTGTAGATGTATCAGGTGGATAAATTGTATGATCAGGTAGATCATGTATGTTGATATGTATCAGGTATGATCAGGTGGATCATGTATTTGTATATCTATCAGGTGGATATATTGTATGATCATGTATGATGATATGTATCAGGCAGATACTGTGTATGCATTAGGTGGATGCATTGTATGATCAGGATGATCATGGATGACGAGCTTCAGGATGTTACTCTAGATGAAATGCAGCAGGATGATGCAGTGTTGATGATCATGATGATCATGTGTACATTAGGATGATGTATGGTGAGTATCAGGTTGATACTTTGTGGCCGTTGACAGGTTGTGCAGATGAGCATGTAAGTAGAATTGGGAGATATGAATAGGATGAAAAAGGCATCAGATGCTCTTTCGAGGCATTACTCTGGGAGGACATGTAAGTAGACTTGGGAGATCTGGATAGGATGAAAAAGGCCTCAGATGCTCTTTCAAGGCATTGCCATGACCACATGTAATCATACCTGGAGATCTAGACATGATGAAAAAGGCCTTAGATGCTCTTTAGGGTTCTTGCTTGGCAAGACACCCTTTTAAGGTTTTGTGGTAGGAGTCACATGTAATCATACCTAGAGATCTGGATAGGATGAAAAAGGCCTCAGATGCTCTTTAGGGTTCTTGCTTGGAAAGACACCCTTTTAAGGTTTTGTGACTGTCACATGTAAAAGATACTGGGAGATCCTATAGGTCGAAGTCGTGTACCTGTAACAGCCTGGAATGCTCTTTTGAGGTTTTGTGATGCACATAATAAGTCCCGAGGATTCCACAGTATGGATAGTGATGATGAAGACCTGCAGGTGGTGGGCCTACACCCAGTATGAAAAAGGACTAGCTCTGTAGAACTTCCTATGACGAGTAGATTCAGAGATTGAATGAGATAGCAGTAGCAGTGATGATGACGATGATTCAAGGACGATGACTCATTGATGATGATCCAGAGAAGAAGACTTGTGCTAGAAAATCTGTGCCAAGAAATACCTTCCTAGTTAAGAGGGAGTGTTGATGTATATGTAACTTCGGAATGTATTTTACCCATGTGTATTGTATTCCTATAGAGATGTTATTATTCCTCTATATGGAAGTGTTTGTATTCCTATAGAGATGTTATTATTCCTCTATACGGAAGTGTCATCATTTATATTGTAAGCGTCATAACTTATACTTGATGGGTTATTAGACCACCTTGTTGGGGTCGGCCCTGTATAAGTCATGTGGGTCAAAGGGTTATTATACCACCCTATTGGGGGTTGGCCATGTGGGTCAAAGGGTTATTAGACCACCCTATTGGGTGTCGACCCAGTCAGCATTGTGTTATGTGGTTAAGTTGAGGCCGACCTAGTAAAGGTTATTAGGAAAGTCAAGCCAAGTATAAATAGAGTGCAGGAGGCACTCTATTTCATCATTTTATTCTCACATTCACTCTTTGGAGAGTGGCGCACTTGTGGAGGAGGAGAAGTTGCTGCTAGGAGATGTCTATCTCTTATGCTTGGGTTGTATCATTGCTCTATCTATCTCTGAGGAAGTTATTGGGGTTTTCCACCTTTATGGTTTTCCCCAAGTAAACTTTTTGTCTCTTGTGTGCTTGCATTATTGTGTCCATGATTGATATGCTGTAGATATGTTGTACATGTTGTTCTCTCAGTTAACATCCTAGATTAGATTGAAGTAAATTTTGAAAAACTAACATGGTTCCCATCAAGGATAATTTTTATATATTCCACTCGAGGGTAGATGGTCCTTAGTTTTAGCTACATAATCATTTTGATTTCTGATTTCTATTTAAAGAAGCTTGGAAACCTTTTTCTTTGTACGAACGATTTGACAGGAATAATTCCGAAGTCATATGAAAGCTTCATTTATTGAAAGAATTATATTTGGAATGAAACAAATTAACCTAGCATATTGCGTATAGAATATGTCAATTAAAGACTTTCAAATATCTAATCATAAATAAATATCCATGAACAATTTAAAGAAGTATGGAAACCTTTTTCTTAGTAGGAACGGTTTGACAAGTACAATTCCTAGAGTCATAAGAAGCTTCATTTATTGCAAGAACTATATTTGGACTAAAAAAAATTAACCGAGCATATCCCATATAGCATAGGTCAACTAAATACTTTCCAATATATAATCATAAATAACAATAGTGTTTTTTCTAGTATTCTAGATAATATTAATGGTTTGGTTTCACTTGCAACATCAGTTCTATCAAAAAACAACTTGGGGGAACCGATTCCTAATGGCATTGGTAATATTTTCACTTCTATGAAAGTTTTCTTTGCTCATTCTAATAATTTGTCTTTCAGTTTATACATCTTTGGTCCACTATACCCATCTTAAGCTACTGGATTTAAGGAAAAATCAATTGACGAGAAAACTTCCTCAATACTTCACATTTTTTCATGACCATAGAGTTTTAACCCTTGGTTTTAATAATATGGACAGTTATATTTTTCATCATATCACAAATACCACCAAGTTTCATGTGTTCGATTTATTCAACAAAAAATTCAATGGAAAACTACCAATGCATCTTGAGAGGATCTCAAGATTTGCAAATGTATCTAGTGATGATGAATTTGATGAGGAGATGAAAATCATCATGAAAGGGACTGAGTATACTCTCTCATATATGTTTCCTACAAATACTATATTTGATTTGTCTTGTAATAATATCATAGGGGAAATCCTATTATCCCATTAGGCATATAGGTAGTATGAGTCAATTGCGATTATTAAATTTATCTTGGAATCAATTGGAAGGCCAAATACCTACATCTCTTAGTGAGATATCTACTTTGGAGAAGTTGGACTTGAAAAAATATAATTTGAGTGGACTGATTCCTAAAGAACTCTCTAAATTACATGAGATTTATGTTTTGAATGTTTCATAAAACATTCTCTATGGCTGAATCCCAAAAGGGACACAAATTTCCACTTTCAATATATCTGCATTCCAAAAGAATAAGTGTTTATGAATTTGTCCTTTAGATTCATGCAATGAAAATGAAAGACGAGCAAGAAAATGTGACAATGATAGTAAGAGTACTAATGTCAGAGTGGGATGGTTTAGTCATGTGGATGAAAACATGTCATCGATAGAAATGGGGATGGGAACGAGGAGTGCATTTGGGGGAGTGGTTTCTCTCTTTACATCATGGGAGAGAGATAAACATTGGGTAGTTCCCCCAAAAATTCCAAGACCCATTTTTAGGGTGTACTCATTTCCGAGATAGACATGGTCTCTTAGGTTCAAAGGTTAACAAAAAACTATTTGCACTATGTATAGTTTTGGTACCACTCATAGATTTCAAAAATGAAATTGTATTTTTATTATTAATATTATAAATCAAATATGGGTTGGTAGGTGCGGGAGGGGTCATTTTTTACCCTGGGGGAAACAGACAGAAAGATTATGCTTGGGGAATAGGAAAAAAAACAAACAACGATTTTGAATGGCTCGCATTAATTAAGGGGCTGGAAACTGCAAGCTCTCTCGGAATAAAAGACCTAGTCGTTTTTGGGGACTCTCTCATGATCATAAGAGAAGCTTGAAATCTCACTATGAACTACAAAAATCCTTCCACAAGGATGCAACAAATCTTCAAACCTCTTATCAACGACTTTAGCTCTATCACCCTTTTACACATCCTCTGAACCAACAACCTTCGAGCTAATCAAATGGAGAATCAAGGGGTGCTCTTAGAGTATGGATATATTGTCTACAATGGAATCAATCCTAGTCGTTGTTGGGTTCCTTAACCCCTCTAGGACTCCCCCTAGGGATGCTCTACCTCCCCACCCCCCTCTATGCTAACTCAAGTCTTTGTGCCTCCACATTTCATGGCACCATCTCCTCCCTCCTGTGCACAGTTGTCCCTCCTCGTCCTCCGTCCTAGACTCGCACGCTCCATTTAATTCCATCACATGGCCTTCTTTACCACCCCACTCTTTCCACTATCACCGTATCGCTCCCCCTTATATGTTTCACTCGGCCCTCTGCAAGCTTTTGTTTCATTGTAATGGGTGATACTTCTCATGCGCTCCACCTAGCACCCTCTCTGTGCGTTGGTCCTCCAGCATACCATGTCCTAATTCATTCTTCTTCCTATTTCCTATGCAAGAAATCGCTTCCACTTCCCTTTGCTCTCGAACATTCCTATGCTCGTCTGCTTTCCCCATTGCATACCCTTGTTGGTGACCTCTCCAGTCTTAATCTTCTCCCACTGGACGACATTAGCCCGACTCCTTCCTCATCGCAACTCTTTCCCATCCATATTCCTGTCTTGTTGGGAACTATGGAGAAGCAACTTCGTCTTCTCAGGGCGGAGAATGATGAAATAAATAGGAACATGATGAGGATGTACACTCTGCTCCAGTCCATCAGCACAGAAATCAGGAACAATAACAATCTCATGAATGGGATAATTTATACCATCTCTGATACTGAGGATTATACAGCCAACATCATTGCTAATGTGGACTAAAAAATAGAGGACAACTTCAGAAGTATTTCATAAATGGATGGAAAAATTGACAAGCTCATGGAGGACATTGGACGTTGCATTCCAAGCTTTCACGATAGTAAAGGATTGGGCATTGGACCTGGACATTCTCTGGAAAGCACTATGGGACCTGCTAATCAGCGTTACAGTTAGCTCAACCATTCTCTACTCTTCTAGCTCCTTCCTCTTAGTTCTACTTTTAGCTACTCATGCACATTTTGGTTTTTGATGCCTTTTATGCAGTTACTAGTTTAGAAGTTTTTTTGATAAAAAAACTCTCCAACAAGATGAACTATATGCTTCACATGGATATAAACTCTACATAAATCCATCTTTTGATATGTTCTGTTTCTGCATTTTCATCCTTGGGCAATTTGTAAGAATCTACGGCTATTGTAGAACATGGCCTTTTCGAGTTAAAAGTATTTTTGCAAAAGATGAACAGGATGTCATGGACTTTGAATCCCTTCAGATACATTCCAATGACCTATCTATGTAATTCTCTACTGGTTTTTTTCTAATATAAATGACCCTCAACCATTATAGGGAATTTACATTTATTTTCTTTTTAAATACAAGTTCACTAACTCATAATTAAAAAGAACCTACATGTGGGAACTCTTTCACTAAAACTGACTTTTGCACATATCACTCACTTATTGCACCATATTTTAATATGTTGCGGTTGGCATATTTTTGCATTTGTTCAATTTCACCATCATTCTCATTTGACACAGAGCCTTCACCATTGAGGAACAAAACAAACCCCTGAGGCAGTCTCGAATACCGCAAGGCCTCTCCCATCTCTCAAGGGATGTTTTTACACCTTCTTCCCATGGTTCAGATGAAAGGTACTCTAGCCGGGGCTACTCCCAAGCAACGTTGATAGGATCATCTACGTGAGGCCGAGCATTTCTAGGTATATTTTGTCCTCTTGGAGAAAGTGTTAATCCTACCACCTCCTCCACCACCGGAAGATAATCACCCTCATTTTCCCCTAAGGAGAGAATAGAGATACATCTACACCTTCAACACCACCTGGGTCTCCCCCTAGAGGAAACCAAACCCATTCTACAATGGAAAGACAACTTGCCCTACCCTACTATTCATGGCTAGTCTAAATATCCTAGATTTGATCAAACTTATCAATGACCCCATTGCACATGATCCAACATGGCCAGATATGCCAGATAAACCTCCCTCTGACATTCCCAAATTCGAGGGAAAACAAGGGGATGATCCCGCCAACCACGACAAGTCTTTCCACTTATGGTCTTCGTTAAATAGCGTAGTAGATGATCATGTGAGGATTTGCCTCTTTTAGTGTACCCTCACTAAAACAGAAACCAAATGGTATGAAAACCTACTGAGAGTGACCCTTTCCACGTTTGCAACATTGGCAACCGCATTTCTCACTTACTTCCAACTTTCGATATGGCATGAAGTTGGTCTCAAAATTCTCACAGAGTTTCAACAAAATACATCCACCCACATCACATACCACGTCCATGAGTGGCGTAGATGCCATACATTGTGTAAAATCGTAATACAACCACCCTTTTTGTTAGATTGGTTTATCAAATATCTCCAACTCGCTATAGCTAAATATGTCACCACCTCCATGCCTCAAAGAGAGGAAGAGGAAATTCTGAAATCCCAGCATTTTGATCTCATATATGCACACCTAGCTACCATTACACCATCCTTTCTGATGCCCCTTAGCATCGGTCGTTGAATCCTACACCTATGGGCTTGTCACATTCATCGAATGGGATTATTGGGTCCATTTCCTACTTAGTAAAGGTTCCTCCTACCACGTCGGTTCCATTTAATATGGATCCATAGTACCCATCCATGCCATCTACATTGGTACCCCCTACACTGGTACCAAATCCACTAGTTGGTCAATTGCAGTATGGACCCTATAGTCCTACTTACCCAAATGTTATCCAAGCAACAACGGTTCCCTCACCACCATTGAACCAAGCCCTTCTTACATCCAAATATTATGGAGCACAAACTGCATTTAGCCCACCCCAGGGTATAACCCTTATTATCCATTCCCATGGCGAACTGGCCATCAACCTGCACCCCACATGGGAGTGAACCTGGTTCAAACTTCTTACATTCAACAAGCTCAACCATTTGAGCAATTGAACACCACAAAGCCCCAGAATCCTCAGACTCAGGGGAAGAAGAAAGGGAAGAATAAGACAAACTAGTAGCAAGGGAAAGGGGGCAACACTCCTCCCCCAAAAAACTAAAATGTGGGTAATCAAAACGTAGGGACTAACAACCCCCCCAAACAAGGGAATAACTCTAACCTGGGGACCAATTACCGTTTCTCCATTTGCGGGGAATATGATCATTACACTCATCATTTCCCTCTTATCCCTGACTGCCAACAGTTAGTGGAAGCCAAAAGGAAGACAATGAAAAATCCCCTCAGGCTACAAACCCTCCCCAACCCCAAACCGTTACAATAACCCTTCATGAACCAAGGGGTTGTTACACAACAACAAGATCCTCGCCCCCTCGACAATGGCTCTTTTCAAAATATCTACACGTTGGATGTTAATCTTAAGAACCGAGCTAGGGGTTATGATAGGCCTGACACCCCCCAAGTGAAAGAAGCTCTTATCCCCTCGAGGGGCCCTCTCCAAATACCATGCCCAAGTGCTAAACAAATCCCATGGATTCCCAAGGTTCCACTTTGGTGTACCCTCAATAACCCTCACATGAAAATGGCCCACAATTACAGTATTGTGGATGACTTGGCTCAATCACATACATCCATGTCCATGTTAGATGTATTACATTCATGCCCAACTCAAAGAGAGGAATTACTCAATGCACTTGGTGCCGTCGATCCTTCCAACACACATCTCATGACCTTTGATCTCGACAAAGGTGAACCGCGACTACCCTTGTCAGTCACATTTCAAATCTCCATCACAGTAAAAAACATTATGATTCATCGTTGCATTATCAATGAAGGTGCGTCCAATTACGTTATGTCTGCTAAAGTGTGGAAACGTTTAGGGTCTCCAGAGATGGTCCCTTCATCTATTAATATTCATGAATATGATGGGAGACCATCCCAACGAAGAGGATTGTACCAAAATTTCCCCATCGAACTAGGGGGCAAGATGGTTCTGATCGATATCGAGGTGGTCAACGTCGAACTTGACTACAACATCCTCTTGGGGCATAGTTACATGTACACCATGAAGGAAGTTGCCTCATCGATCTTCTGAATCATGATGTTTCCTTTAAATGGGAAGGTTGTCACCCTTCAACAACTTAACTACTATGATCCCAACACCACAAGTAACCTTGACAATGTCATTCCAACTCTTGCCGACGTTGATCAATTATATGTCGACATTTCCCCTGGAATTTATAAGGACTCCAATTTTTTAGGAGTATATTACGAACCACCACCTAAGATCCCCACATCAACTGAGGACCTAATGTGCATAGTTTTCACAATTGAAAATGGAGCTACCTCCACCTCAACACCACCATCAGCACCGCCACCGATTCATTGCATTGAACAAATGTTGAGTCCATCGGTTCCACCAACTTACAAATTCCATTTGTGTACCTGCCTATAGGTGTACAAGGGATGCGGGTTATGGCTCAGATAACTCTACCTGGGATCACTTTGGGTATTCCAGTATGGAACCTTACACCACCCTACCCAGAAATGACTTCTAAACCAATATCTCATTATGTGTTTGTCCTTGTTTCGGCTGCTATGCCTACAAGACCTATAACACCCTTGGTTACGACAGGCCAACCTATGACATCTGCAACTAAACCTCAACCAATCGTCACAAAGACCAACAATGTGGGCACCAAGCAACCAAATTTGAAAGGTCCCCTATTACCAAACCCTACATCTGACTCGTCGGAGGTCGCTCAACCTAAAGCGGGGTGTATCAACAAACAATAGCTAAAAGCCCCAGTAATGATCAATACTCCCACTCAAAGCGTCATGCCACCATGTTCTCTTTGTAGGAAATAAGGCCTCGTGACCAACCTATGTCCCACTTTGCTGGAGCTAAGAAACTTGATTAACACTCTCATTAGCATAACTCATGCTCCACCAACTGTAAAAGAGGGCACATCTTCCTCACCCACACCTAAGTCTAAGACATTGCGTATGAATCATGCATGTGCCATATGTTCTCAGTATGGGCACTACAAACACCATTGCCCTGCTCTCCATAAATTTTGGGATGCTTTGGCGACCATTCGCCTCACCTATCCATTAGATGATACCTCCCCCCCTTCATCACTAGATAGGGCTCCAATTAATACAGTTACTACGGTGATCTTGGTGAATACTTCCCCTCAGTGGGAATATTCCATACTAGAACAACAATCACCGTGTCACCCATAAAGTCCGGCCATTGTCTTGAATCACACCAACACTTCTCAACCATGTCTCTCATGCAATTTAATGTCTCACCATTCATTCCAATGTCCTCTAGTAGCCACATTTTGCACTCTATGTGCAACCCAGAGTCGATTAGTCGATAACCTTATCCCTTATGGAACCACCCTCCCTATAGTAATCGAGGGGGATAATGAGCCGAAAAATCACAATGAAGACACCGACAACACAAATTTATTAGATACCTTGAGATATCTTGATCCTCCATCACCGATTTTCCATGAAGTCTTGGATCCATTAATATTTTTTCAAGAAGAGATCCTAGCACCCATGCTAAGAACCTCTGAATATATCGTCATACTGCATCTCAACTCAGTCCCCCTTCAGAGCAATATTGAAGATCCATTTTCCTCATATGAAGACATGCTAGAACAATACATCTTTTCCTTAGATGAAGAGATAATCAAATCCATGCACACTAATGAACCTCAATGGGACATTTTCCATCATAGGTCCTCAGCGACTAGTTGTAGGAACCACACATCCCCCGTCGAACAACAATATACAATTGAGTCAAAAGATTTTCTACCCCCTAGTCTTATCGATTCATTCAAGAATCCTATTCCTGCCCTGGATGCTTTTGAAGATGGCCATCTCGCTAACGTCTCCCCCACAATCCAGGTTGATATATCCATTACACCAGGAGTCATCGAAAAAATCTCCATTGGGGCTTCCTTCTCACCACAAGGGATTAATGATTTTCCCGCTCCCTTCAAAGAGTTTTGTGACATTTTTGCATGGTCCTATGAAGAAATGCCAGGACTTGACCCGACAATTTTCGAGCATCATATCGAAACTTGGCCCAATGCCATTCCCATCCGACAAAAACAACATTGGGTTCACCCCTCTAAGCCCTCTGCAATCGATGTCGAGATCGAGAAACTCTTACAGGCTAGGTTTATTTTCCCCATTGCTTACACATCATGGGTTTCTAACCCTGTACTGGTTAACAAAACGTAGGGAACCATTCGTGTCTGTACATATTTTTAGGATCTCAATTTGGCCTCCTCGAAAGACAATTTTCCGACACCCTTCAGTGACCAAATCATTGACTCATGTGCCGGTAGTGAAATTTTATCCTTCATGGATGGGTTTTTCGGATATAATCAAATATGAATTCACCCTCAAGACCAGTACAATACTGCATATACTACACTGTGGGGGACCTTCTCATACAAGGTCATGCCCTTTGGTCTAAAGAATGTAATTGCTACTTTCCAACGTACTATGCCGTAGATCTTTAATGACTTGGCTCGCATCATCCTCACCTTTCTAGATGACCTTACCTCCAAATCCAAAAAATGTTCCGACCACCTTCAAGACCTCTACACCATCTTCACACGATGTCACAAATACAACATATGCTTGAACCCCCTCAAGTGCATGTTTTTTTTTATCCCTGGCCTCCTATTAGGATTCATTGTCTCCAAGGATGGAATCACTATCGACCCCTAGAAATTTCAATCCATTTTGGATCTACCACCCCTGTGCACACGATGCCAGTTTCAGAGTGTCCAAGGCAAGGCTAACTTCCTTCATCATTTTGTCCCTGACTATTCCACTCAGGACCATAGATTTTTACGACTCCTTAGAAAGGATATCCCCTTCAAATGGGATGCCTATGCCCAAACTGCCTTTGATTCCCTTAAACAAGCATTGTCGTTAGCCCCCCTCATATCCCCCCACAACTTTGATAAAGACTTCATCCTTTATATATCCATGTCATCTTCCGTTATGGCTAGTGTGTTGGTCCAACCCATCGAAGACCACCAATAGCATGTCATTTATTATGTCAACAAAACCCTCGCTGAAGCAACACTCAACTACACTCATGATGAAAATCTTGCACTTGCAGTCATTCTTTCCATCCATAAACTAAGCCATTATATCTTGCTCTGCAAAACAGTCGTGGTCGCCAACTCCAACCCGATGCAATACATACTTAGCCGCAATCTGATCAATAGTAAATTTGCATGTTGGATCATCATCATACAAGAATTTGACCTCGAATTCATTGTCCCTAAAAGCAAGAAAGCCACGGCCTTATCCAAGCTCATTACATACCTTCCATCTACCAGCTTGGGCGAACCTGTTTAGGACCAATTACCCGATGAGCACATTTTCTTCATCACTGGATATGACTAATGGTACAACAATATCCCTACTTATCTTCATACTCCGAATTCCCCCCCCTACCAGTCTCGCGATGACTGCTGCAAGATCCGACACCAAGCACCCAGATACCTTCTCATTGGGGATGTCTTGTACCATTGTGGTATCGATACTATCCTATGGGGGTGTCTAAAACATGAGGAGGTTGAACAAGAAATCAATGATTGTCATAGCAGTGTTTGCGGTGGCCACCTCTCAGGACTGGCCACCGCTCAAAAAATATTATGTGTAGGTTATTTTTGGCCCTCTATTCTATCAAACGGTTTGCAAATTGTCAGGTATTTTCCTACAAAAAACAGTCTCTCCCTACACCCCTACACCCAATCATCATCGATGTTCCATTTTGTAAATGGGAAATTGATTTCATGGAGTGTCTCCCTACTTCGACACAATGCCACCAACATATCATTGTTTCCATCGACTACTTCACCGAGTGGACCGAAGCAATTCCCACATTTGATTGCAAAGGCATTAGTTCCATGTGCTTTTCTTTAACCATGTCATCTCCCACTTTGGAGTACCCAAACAACTCATCTTCGATAATGGAAAACACTTCCGCAACAAGACATTTGAAGAGCTATAGCGGCTGCTAAGCTTTCAACACTAATTTTCCACAGCTTACTTCCCTCAAGAGAATGGATAACTTGAAGTTGTCAACGAAGTTCTCAAAACTATGCTCCAACGCATAGTGAATAAGAACAAAACTAACTAGCACCACATGTTATTCCCCGCTCTTTGGGATTATCGTACTTCAGTTAAGACCGCTACAGGTTTTATCCCATTCTAGCTTGTCCATGGAGTAGAAGTTGTCGTTCCCATAGAGTGGCAGATCCCTACCCTCCAATCTATTGTCGAGTTGCTACCAGATACCACCGCTCTTTAGAAAAACCTATTTAATTTGGAACACCTCGACAAAGTACATTGGGACTCCCTTCAACAAAATGAAGCCATGAAATTTCATTCCAAGGCACATTATGATCAACAGGTGCAACCCTGCACCTTCAATGAATGCAAATTTGTCCTCGTCTTCAATGCCAAGAAAGACAACAAACCAGGATCCGGTAAATTTGTATCTAAATGGATAGACCCTTTTTCATTAAGCAATGTCTCCCCGAAGGGGCCTATGTCTTAACCAAATCTGAAGGTATCACCCTCGACCACCCCGTCAATGGGTTGTACCTTTAATGCTTTGACCCTTGATACTTCGGTACCCATTAGGTACATCTTGATTTGGCTACATAATTTCTACATTGTCAATACTTTGGTCATGTTCTTTACTACACTTGGGTATGTGCACCATATGTGCAAGATCTCAACCAAAACAAGAAGGAGACTCTTGTTTTTCATTTATAAGAACAAGGATCCATGCTACAGCAACAATATCGGGCTCTTCTTGCAGGTATCATTCCGAAGCCGGAATATAGGCACTATTTTCCCTTCGTTTATAATGCATTTACAAGTATTATTGTTGATAACCAAAGGGCCCTCGTTCCCAATATTGATGTGCCATAAACGTCATCATTGTGCATAGAGTATTCCCCCATTGGTGTGCACACCAACACCATCCCAGTCATCAATTGACACCCATGATGTCGAACCCCCACAAGTCTGAGGAATCAGATACAAATTGAAAAGCTCACCCCTTAGCTTATCATTTTATAATTGCACATTTACTCCCCCAAGTAGACACCATCAGATTCTTCAACGCATGTTACGATTAAGATTCACAAATACCACTCATACCTCCATGAGAACATTATTGCACATAATCTTCCTCATACTACCACCCCCATAAATACACCTATGGGGCCCCTACCCGCCGAAGTAACTAATTCTATTGAGTTATCCCACAGGAATACACTGCATAGCATGGATTCATGGGGCACTCGTCTTCGGATCTGCAAATTAACCCTCACTTCATCCTAGAAAGTGTCCCTTGATCCACTCAAAACTGTGGGGACTCCGCCCATCATCAAATTGGTCCCACGACTCACCCAAAACTGTGGGGACCCCACCATTATTCTTTATGTACAAACAATTCCCCCATCAACTTATATTGCGGGAATGCCTTATTCTTTTGGAAGCAACCCATGGTCTTCTTTGATCGATGTATTTAAGTATCGACATCCTCAACATAATCGATTTTGACTGATCACTGTTACTCCCTATATTGTGTCCCCATCAAATCCCTTTCATTTGCAGTTTGAATCCCTTCATCTCAATCTGTACCATTATGAAAGGAAAATTTGCCATCCCTCCTGCCCATGTTTACATCGATCAAAGGAAGTTATAAGCCCCACACTTATCAACCAATCTTGTTTCAGGTATGTCTATCCACTAGTTGGTTACAACATGATCTTTCTTCTCAAGATAAGATACTCATGTTATCATGTACTTCATCTCTCGTTGATGTCAAAACACTTTATTCCGAGAGTTGTAGTAGTTGCAGTTGTACCTTGGGTTCCCTTTCAATCACTATAAGGGAATGCTTTGAACTTGGTAGGGAGAGTCATTAGTGCTCACTAACCTCATGGTTTCCCTTATGCTCGATGTCAAAAAAATTATCACATCAAGTGGAAACATACTTTTGAAGGTAGCAGTGTTCACATTTACAAACCATGGTAGAAGTCCATCTTGAACTGTGAAGTCCTATTCGAGCAACTTCACATTTCACACTGGTCCCCCACCCCCATGGGCTTATCATGATCATCAGCAGTACCGCTTCTTCAACACTCCACAGTAGTTCTTGGATTATTTACTCTCACATGGATCGAATCCACCTTCATTCATGTCCCAGTAGTATAGTTGAGTGACCCCTTTGGTCCTCCATTATTGTAATCACATTGACAACATTTCACAAGCAAGGGTATGCCCACCTCATTTATACAAAAAAATATTCTTTACTACAGCTCCAACGTTCATCACCAACAACCTTCCCCTATGGGAGGACCCTATTGTCCACATATGCTTTGTCCTATAGAACAAGAGAGAAACATAAGAAACAATGATGCATTATCAACTTTAAAGTACCCTCTAAACCTCAAGGGGCATCTATTAACACCTAAATATCGCAAACATGCAACATTTCAGCAAATCCTGCAGTAAGGCGTCATGAACATAAAGAATGCATTTCACCAAAGGCATCCTCAACAAATCCAAAAGACAACATGACTCCAAAAGTGCCAAAAACCAATCAAAAGAAGGGGTCACGCATCTAAACCATTGTTGACCCGCATTGTAGCACATGTTATCAATGCAACATCCGCATGGTACTCGCACAGCTATTCCTTCAATAGTAGCACTGCTATCAAAATGATAGGACCACCTACTTCCAGCGATGCATTGATGGCTCCATCATCTCCAAGGATCTGAATTCATCTCCTCACACACTTGGTGGCATTAATTAGCCCCCTTGGTGTACCTTGGAACTAGTTCATGGAGTAGATGAGTTCATATTTGGATCTAGTTGTTTGTTGGCCACCACTTGGCTTATATAAGGAATCCATTGGCATGCATTTTGTAGAAAGAAATCAAGATAAAGGTTATGCTGCTAGATTTTTGTTGGAGCTTCCTCATATCGCACCTCTTTCTACCTTTGTAAGCATTCCCAAGCTCCCTTTCCACCTTCCTTCAAGGAGCAAGAGTTCCTCTCCATTGTTCTATCATTCACTTAGCATATAGTTTGGACAAAAAAGGCCTCCCTAAGGGATATTGTTGGATTCCCTAGAATCCCACACCTCCTAGGTCTTGTACAACATGACCACTGGGAAATAAAAAGTGCTTTGGAATACCTTGGATTGTTGTTGGAGTTTCCATTCTAATCCCATCTCTTTTACTTTTCATTTTATTCAAGTTTCTTTCTTTTATGTGAATTCCACTAACAATCTATTACAGGATCACTTGGAGGACAACCAACCCCATAGGGGCCCCAAGGAATGATGCCTTGCTGCAGCCTACAAGGCCTAGCCTCTTACCAAGTGGATGAGTGCACACTTGTGCAATATTTTCCATAACACATCCTTAGATGAAAAATATGTTTTTTTTTTTTTTTTTTTTTTTTTTTTTTTTTTTTTTTTTTTTTTTTTTCCGAAAAACCGTATTTGTTGTCGATTTAGTCTCATACAACTTCCCAAGTTTCTCCCAAAGGGATTATGTGGTCTTTTCTTCATCAACATTGAACAAGATAGATTTTGCTCGGCAAAGACAAATTCTAGAAACTTCCTTTATGTCCAAACTTATGCAGTCTTCATCTGTCATGCTGCTCGACTTTTTCACAACCCCATTCAAGGCTAAGTATTGATCATTCTGAACCAACAAATCCTCCACCTTCATCTTCCATAGGGATAAATTCTTGCCATGAAACTTCTCAACCTCAAACTTGGTTAAATCGTCTACTATTTTTGCATCTCCCACTCACAGAAAAATTTATGCCTATCAATTTTCTAGGCTTTGATACCAAATGCTAGAAAAATATAAAAAATAGAACCAAACCACAATAACAATAGAACATAAGATTTATGTGCAAACCCTATTGTACGCCAGTAAACCACGAGGCAATGGAAGATTTGATCTTTTATTATTACTCAACAAAAAACTTACAATGCTTCAATCTCTAATGTGTTACAATGCCGGAGGGGTTCACTCTCCTTCTATACAAAACATATGAAATTTCCAAAAGGAACCAAAATCAAGGAAAATTTTAAGGATCCATAATTTTCTTAAAGTGTAAAAACCTTAGCGAATCTTACAACTTCTTAAATTTACAACCATAAAATATTTGGTGATTTTTTTGTAAAAATATTCAAATTTCTAGGGATTTTAAATAGTTTCTGGGTAGTTTTGGCAATTTTTAGATTAATTTTTTTTTTTCATGTGGAAGATGGGCGAATCATTTTAGAAAAAATGGAAATTGGGGAATTTTTTTTAGAAGAAAGGTTGAAAACTAGTCCATGGGATAAATTTCACCCCTAAAATTTTTCGTGATCGAAATACACTAGAAGGATCTAGAAATTTTCACCTCAAGGGATTTTTCCCTGTGCACCTAGTGCATATGAGAAATGCATGTGCCTAGTCGAGAGATATGCGTGGACAATATTAGAGATATGGATATTGACTTCTTCTCCTAACACTTTCATTACTAGTGTTAAACAATGATGTACACCTCTTTAAGATTAGGGGATTTCAATCCCACATCCATGACCCCTTCAAAATTTTTGTCATGTCCGAAGCATATCAGAAAATGAAAGTGAGCCAACCCCTGGTGAGAACACAAGCATTTAGAAAATATCCTAAGAGACAATTCCATTTTAGAGAGATCCGATCTTTTAGGCCCCTTTTACTTGACATTGGGTAATGAATCAACCAAAAAGATTCATTTCTCCTAGATCTACAACTTCACACATTTTCACATCCTCACCTAGAACAAGGTTTGGAGGGGTAGTCCTTTTCTTGATAGACTTCCATTCAACTCTTGTTTCCTTGAGCTACATTCTCTACTTGAGTTTTTACTGAACAATTAGGTACTGAAGGAATTGAAACCTTAGCATGTTCATAAGAATCTATACTCCTAAATGAGGGGCTTCCACAAAGTTCAGAACAATGAAGTACGTGCCCAATTAAGACTTCACCTATAACCCTACTGATTGTTTTCTCCTCATCTTTGCGAGAAAATATTTATGTAGGTCTATTAATGTAGTGTTTTTTAGAGATAACTAAAGGTAATTTCCAAAATTGAAGTCAGGCTCATGAAGGTAGGAGTGGCATGCATTTCTCACTAGGAAGTGAGTGTGTTCTTTAACCTTTTTCCCTTTTAGAACTAAACTAGTGGTACTATCCAATCTCCTATTTGTAAGTGCATACATAGCCTCCATGAGTTAAGAATATGATAGATAGTTTTGGTGTTTTCCCATGTTGATGGGCTTGCCCTCTTTGATATCTAGATCTATTATCAGATCGCACTCCTAAAAAGGGACCAAGGGACTAGGAACATCACATTCACCTCTAGGGAACCTTACTCATCACTCCTTACAAAAAAGACCCATATCAATATATTATAATTTTATTATAGATTTCTAATCTATTTTATATTATGTAATTATATAAGTATATATTCTATCGTGTATCCATGAATATTTTTAAATCTAATTGTGTATGAGTATATGATATGTGAATAATCATTATTTAATGAGTAAAGAGGTAGAGGATTTGAAGATAGACTTTGGGATGACAGTGAATCATTAATGCAAATAATTAAAATATTATAAAGATTTAGAACAATTTATGTGTTTTCTATTGATATAAATAAAATAAAAAATATTAGTAAAATCAAAAGTAATGTTACACTCATGCAAAACTATTTTGAGATATATAAATTTGTAAAATTTATATATAAAAAAATAATAAACATCATTTCTTTTAGTTTCTTCAATCTTATTTAAAACATTTTTTTTTAAATAACATTTGAAGAATATTTAATGTGATCTCTTTAGTTTATTTAAAAGTGTTTATTAATTTTAAGTAAATCTTAATCATTATCTTAATTATTTATTAAAGATGATGTTTATAATAATGTATTTGTTAATTCTTCATTAATTTTTTATTAACAAATTTCTATTGTAAAAATTAATAAAAATAATTTAATCTTTAATACAATTAATTAAAAGATAATTTAAAAATATTTATATTTTTTTATTTCTTTCATTAACTTTATTAACCTTAAATAATTTAAATATTATTGTTATAAAATAAACCTTTAATAAAAATGATATTTAAAATAATTTTATTTTTTAATTCTTTACAAATTATTTATCAATAAAATTTTAAATATAAATTATTGTAATAATTAATACAACTTATTAAATAACAAATTATTCATAAATAGTTTAGTTAAATAATTATTAATTTTTATTTATTAGATTTAAGAATATATATAATTTATAATTTGAGATAAGCATATATTTTTTTTTAAAATTTTGATGATTTAAAAAATTTAGAAGGTTAACTTAAGCAAAACATTATAAAAGAAAATGTTTTTAGTGCTCTGCTTTGTGAATATTTTGAAAATAATAAATAAATGAAAAAATATTATATCAAATTATTTATATTCATTAGTAAAAATTTGTAATTTTTTAATATTTAAAATTTATTACTAACTATATTTTATAATATTAAAAACACACAATTTATTTTTTTATTTTTAGTTATTACTCCAAAAAAAATATTAAATAACCTATAACAAATTCCAATTCTTGTGATTGACATCTCTCATAAGAGTTTGCATTGGAGTCATTGACAGCTCATTTCAAGCTTAATGTCACCAATTTGTGACATTGGTGTCTCAGGACACAACAGGAAATTTCTTTGCAGCAGAACATTACCTTTCAGCATATTTTCAGGGAGCACAATTCCTTAGCGAATAAATTATCTAAACAAGCTCTGGCTGGTTCTGAAGGACAGCTCATTTGGGACGAATGGATGGATAATGCCACTATGGCGAGTGGAGTCACTTACTTTTTTGATTAAAGATAGGATTCCAAACTATCCTGTAGTCCAGGGCTGCTGTGCTTTGATTTTTGTATATGTGCTGAAATTTGACTTTTTGAAGATCTGGTTTCTTGAACTGTTTGGATTAGATTGAATATCATTGTGCTAAATGTATTTTGGATCCTCTTTTGAGAACTCTACTGATTCTGTTTAGGAATCACGTCTCTTTTTGTACTATTTGATTCATCTGAATATCAATAGTAGTTTTTTTCGCTGGAAAAAAAAAAGAGTTTGCATTGAAGCGCGATAGCCTGAGAAAAATCGCAGTTTTATCAAATGTGCCGAGAAAATTGAAAACCTACGTTGGAAATTTCATATATGTCTGGAAATAAGAGCCTTTAATTTCGTATATACCCAATTGTCAAACTCGAACGATTCAAAGCCGTGTGAATTGAGAACACACAGAGAACGGAATCTAGTGAAAGAAGTCGGCAAATGCATAGAATACTATGAGAAAAAGAAATGCCGTGTTCACCCAAACGACTTGACTGGAATGGGAGCTTAAAAGCGAAAAAAAAGGTGAGCGGTCGACTGACTTTACTGAACTGGGAGCCACAGAGGCGAATAAAATTTCCATACGTTTTCCTTTGATCTCGGTTGCCCTTCGCTCAGCATCGACTGTATAACTATATATAGATAGCCATGGAGACACCACTCACATGCTCAAGTCCGATCTGATCTGACAAAATGGATCACAACGCTCTTCTTCTTGTTCTCATAGCATTGCTTGCCTCTCTGCCTGCAGCGATGTCTTTTAATTACTCCACCTCCGCCGCATATTCCCATCCTGCTTTTTATGATGATCATTCTGCTTCTGAGGGCATGGTGAAGGAAGGTGAAGTGAGATTATCATCAATGGACGCCCACGAGAAAAGGGACCTCCATGCTCTCTTGGCGTTCAGGAAGGCCGTTACATCGGATCCACATGGTTGGCTGTCCAACTGGACGGCTAACAACGCCGAAAACATGTGCTCGTGGTATGGTGTTCGATGTAGACAAAACACCAGAAGAGTGGTCGCCATAGACATTTCTGTAGTAGAACATGGATTGGGAGGCACCCTTTCTCCGTCTCTCGGCAACCTCTCATTACTGCGGACTCTCAATCTTTCTAGTGGTTCGTTCGTTGGAACAATTCCACCGGAGCTTGGCCAGTCGAAAGCGTTGCGAGTACTTGACCTGAGCAATAATGAAATCAATGGTGCTATTCCAGACGAATTGGGCTTGCTCGAGAAACTGCACACCTTGAATATTTCTCTTAATTATGAGCTGAGTGGAAGAATTCCGCTCAAATTTGGCCAGCTTAAAGCGCTACGAATACTGGACCTCAGAGGCAATATGCTCGGCGGTCCTATTCCACTCGAGTTGGGCCTGATGCATAAGCTAGAGTACTTGGATCTAGGGGCCGACCAGCAGTATTCCAGGTGCAACAATTTCTCAGGCAGTATACCACGTCAATTGTCTAATTTGACACAACTCAGACATCTGGACCTTGGCGGTAATATACTAAGCGGTCCTATTCCAGTCGAGTTGGGCCTGATGCAGAAGCTAGAGTACTTGGATCTAGGCAGCCAGCAATATTCCCCGTACAACAATTTCTCATGCAGTATACCACGTCAATTGTCTAATTTGACACAACTCAAACATCTAGACCTCCGCGGTATTATGCTCGGCGGTCCTATTCCAGTCGAGTTGGGCCTGATGCGGAAGCTAGAGTACTTGGATCTAGGCGGCAGCCAGCGGTATTACCACTCCAACAATTTGTCAGGCAGTATACCACGTCAATTGGGTAATTTGACACAACTCAAACATCTGGACCTCGGCGGTAATATGCTCGGCGGTCCTATTCCAATCGAGTTGGGCCTGATGCAGAAGCTAGAGTACTTGGATCTCGGCAACAATGAGAACTCTTTCTACAACAAATTCTCAGGCAATATACCACATCAGATGGGTAATTTGACACAGCTTACATATCTATCAATTTCTAGCTTTAAGATTTCCGGTTCTATTCCCATTGCCAATTTGACCAAGTTAACTTACTTAGATCTCTCTCAAAACAGAGTCACTAACATCCCTGAAGAGATTGCTAGTTTGACTCAGTTGAGGTATTTAGATCTCTCTCAAAACCAAGTCACTACTAACATACCTAAAGCCATTTTCAATTTGAGTCAATTAGTTAGTCTATCTCTTTATGATAATAGGTTTAGTGGTATCATCCCTAAAACCATTAGCAATTTAAAGAAGCTTGAAAAGCTTGATCTTTCTAACAATAGTTTGATGGGAACAATTCCAATAACCATAGGAAAGCTTCATTCATTGCAAACATTAGATTTGAACTCAAACAAATTAAATGGGAGTATTCCTAAAGCCATGACCAATTTAAAGAAGCTTGAATATCTTTCTCTTTCCAAGAATTGTTTTATAGGAACAATTCCAAAAGCCATAGGAAAGCTTCATTTATTGAATGAATTAAACTTGGACTCAAACAAATTAACCGGGCATATCCCATATAGTATAGGTAAGCTAAAGAATCTCTATTATCTAGACATAAACAATAACAGTCTTTTTGGTAGTCTTCCTAATACCATTTGTGATTTGGTTTCACTTGAATTCTTAGATCTCTCAAAAAATAACTTGGGGGGACAGATTCCTAATGACATTGGCAATTTGACTGATATGAAAGTTTTCTCCGCTCATTGTAATAACTTTTCTGGGACACTTTCTGCATCTTTGGTCAACTGCACCCAACTATGGCTACTGGATTTAAGGAAAAATCAGTTGTCAGGCGAGCTTCCTGAGTACTTCACATTTTTTCATCAATTGGAAGTGTTAAGCCTTGGTTATAATTATCTGCATGGCCATATTCCTCAGAGTATCACAAATCTCACCAGGTTGCATGTGTTGGATTTATCCAACAACAAATTCAGTGGAAAAATACCAGTGCATCTTGAGAGACTCTCAGCATTTACAAATGTGTCAAATGTCTATAAACTCTCCGATGACCTAGAAATTGTCATAAAAGGGCATGAGTATACACTATTATATATGTTGTCTACAAACACTATATTTGATTTGTCTTGCAATAAGCTTACAGGAGAAATCCCCTCAAGTATAGGTAGTATGAGCCAATTGCGATTATTGAATTTATCTTGGAATCAATTGGAAGGCCGGATACCTGCATCTCTTAGTGGGATATCTACTTTGGAGCAGTTGGACTTGGCAAAAAATAATCTCAGTGGACCAATTCCTGAAGAGCTCTCTAAATTACGTGAGTTGGCCGTTTTCGATGTTTCATCAAACATTCTTTGTGGAAGAATCCCCACTGGAACACAATTTTCTACTTTCGATGTATCTTCATATCAAAATAATAAGTGTCTAAGGGGTTGTCCTTTAGATTCATGCAATGAAAATGAAAGACAAGCAAAAACAAGTGACAATGATAGTAAGGGTACTAATGTTGAAGTGGGATGGCTGAGACGTGTGGATGAAAACATGTCATTAATAGCATTGGGGATAGGAATGGGAATTGGATTTGGGGGAGTGGTTGCTCTCTTTATGTCATGGGAGAGAGCCAAACATTGGATGATGCCTCCAAACATGCCACAATCCTTTTTGGGGGAATACCGATTTCCTACATAGGCATGGTCTCCTAAACCTTGGGGTTTAGAGAAAAGAAGACTACTTATGTTATGTATAATCAAGTAGTAACCCTTATACATTTTGGAAATAAAATTATGCCGATATCATTAATGTTAAAAGTCAAATGGAGGATAAATCATTGTTTCCAATATTATTATGGGGTGCATTAAACACCTAACAAACTCATGCACATAAAGTCAAACTAAAAATGGACTTTAGTTATATTTTATATTATAGGAGTGAAAAAGTTTATAAACTTAATTATATAAAAAGAACTCATGTTTTTAAGTCATCTTTAATAAAAACAAATATCAAGGTCTAATAAAGCAAGGTTAAAAGCATACGTATATCACATAGAGTATTTCCTATGTTAATAATACATAATTCAATTACCAAAAATAATAACATTTTTTTCAATAATTATTACAAAATTATAAAAAAATAATTTTTTTTTTAACAATTAAAACAATATCCTATCATACTTAAACACTCAAAATTAAATAATAATTTATTTTTAAATATAACTTCAGTTTTTTTCTATAAATTTTTTATTTTACAATTTAATAAAAACTATAATTTTAAAATAAATTATTCTATCATTTTGAGAAAAACAATGTTCTTCTTTTGCCACACAGATCCGGATTAGTAACAAATACCAAAGGATTAAGAAACGTTGTAACATATGTTTTCAAATGAAACTTGAGATCGAAAATGTTGATTGAATTACATTTGAATAGTATAAAGAAGCATTACACAATATAAATTATATGTAACAATATTGATTATATAATTATATATAAATATTTTATGTATTTTTTTAAATAATAGGAATTAATATTATTGTTTGTAAATATTAATGGTCTGTAACAATATTTATTATTATATAATTATATATAAATGTTTTATGTATTTATTTAAATGATAGGAATTAATATTAATGCTTGTAAATATTAATGGTATGTAACAATATCTATTATATAATTATATATAAATATTTTATGCATTTATTTAAATGATAGAAATTAATATTATTGCTTGTAAATATTAATGATATTAAGAGTCATTAGGTGTTATTATACATGTCGAAGGCAAGTATATAACAATTGATTCGCTGTACAATTATTGAGAATATTAGTTTTGACTTTATATTGTTAACAAATTTTTTATATAGTTTTTAAATGTTATATGATAAATTTGTATTTAATTTAATATTATGAAAATAGATTTTTTTTTTCAAATTTTTCAAATTGGTTATTTTCAATTTTTTATTGGTTAAATAAAATGAAATGACTAAATACCCTTGCTGTGAGAGCTAATTGTCAGATTAAAAAATCAATTAAAAATTTATAAATTCGTTTTTTATAAAAAAATTAACACCTGACTTTGTTTTATTAATACCATTATGAACCATGATTCTTCAAATTGAAATTATCGGTTTCGCTCCATTAAAAAGGAACACTTTCCTTTGAATCGATAAAATACTTTTTTTTTAATTTAAATGCAATGATTAACTATGCGTACTTTGTAAGCTCCATATCTTTGGTGATATTTATCCGTGCCATTTATTGCTTCACTAAAGAGCAACTTCCATCTAATCAATAAAATACATTTTTTTAATTTAAACTGAATGGTTTGAGATGGCTACTTTATAAAGTCCAAATCTATGAAGTTATTTGGAGTTGTGTGTAAGGTGACGTGAAGCCAGGGGACACAATGCTTTATGGAAAACTAGATTATGAAACATTGTTTTGTTATAATAGCATTGATACTTAAAGTTATTAAACACTGCTTTATTGTATTTTACTTTATTTGTTAGCAATACATGGAACGAAATATTGTGAAATATCGTCTGCTTTCGTTTTTGGTAGGTATAAGCAGTTTTGTTGTTACTTTTACTTGTTTTGCTATTTTTACTGTTACTTTTATCTGTCTTGTTTTGCTATTTTTATTGTTACTTTTATCTTGTTTTGCTATTTTTATTGTTACTTTTATCTGTCTTGTTTTGCTATTTTTATTGTTACTTTTATCTGTTTTGCTATTTTTACTGTTACTTTTAGTATAGAAAACATGATATAATTAGAAATAAAATAAAAATTTTAGGTTAATTTAAAATTTTTATTTTGGTTTATAAAAAATGAAAATAAAATTATTATAAATCTATCTTCAGATTTATCAAGCATAGAAAGGGATTCAATTTATTGTGGTGTAAAAAAATTAAGATTAAAAATTTATTCCTTAAAAAAATTGGCTCTCTCTCTTAATACTAGATCTACATTTAAAATGAATCTAAATTATTAAAAAAATTAAAATCTATCAACCCAATATTTTTACTCTATATTAATTATAATAAAATTTAGAGTTTAATATTAACCCAATATTTTTACTCTATATTAATTATAATTTAAAATGAATCTAAATTATTAAAAAAATTAAAATCTATCAACCCAATATTTTTACTCTATATTAATTATAATAAAATTTAGAGTTTAATATTAACCCAATATTTTTACTCTATATTAATTATAATAAAATTTAGAGTTTAATATTAATTTGTTATTCTTATCCCATAAACTTTTCATTAATGACATTTCTTTTAACTTATTTATTATGTTTTTTTTTAATTTTGTAAGATTTTTTTCTACAAATTACAATGATTTATTTGAAACTATTGCTTATGGCATTCTTATCCACAATATCTGGACGATTGATTATGTCGTTATATAAAATTTACATACTTATTTAAAATATAAGTATACCTTAAAAAAGGTATTCTCATTTAGTTAAATCTTCATTTGGGATATTTGTTTTCGTTTATTAAGTTGTGTAAATATACTTTAACAAATGCCATGGGATGGCGATGTCCCTGCGGTTGAAGGAAATTAAGAAAAATTGTAATAAGAAAATTAAAAAAAATTAAAAAAATTAAATTAATAAAAATGTAAAAATGAATGACCAAATAAGTAGATATAAAAAACGAAAAATTGAAAAAACAAAAATGAAAGCAATTTAAAGAATGTCTAAATTTAAAGAATAATATGTCTAAATCTAAATTGATTCTTCTTTGAGAGGAAGGCGAAAACAAATCCACCAGTAATGCTAAGCCTTAGCATTACTTACCCTTAGCATTACATTATTTGGCCATTTCAAAGTTCTGCGGTACATTTTTCATCACCAACTTGCTGTTGCATTGGCTTTGCATTGTCATGCTTACTGGATCTCCCTCTTCACGATGCACCACCTGATCACCCATATCCCTGCACCGCCGCTTAGGCTGAAAGAACACATAAAAATACATACTTGAGACATCAAAGTAATGAAATAAATCTGAAGCACTGTCTATTTCCAAAGAAGAGACGTGAGATTATATACATAAATTTGGTTTATATATGCATGCCATAATGTGAGACTTAATTTAGAACAAGAAGGTATCGAGAAGCACAAGGTGTAGAAGTCGTCACTCCTCATGTGATATTAGTTGTTGAAGGATGTGATGCCACTCCTGGCTAAAGTTGCCTTGAATGTTGCTATTGCAATCTCGTACCAAGAAGTATTAAGAAGTTGAGAACGTATGCTTTCTGCGACGGGATTGGCAGGAACTCATGATGACTGTGACTATGATTATGATGTGTTGTTGTAGCATCTGCACCATTGATGGGTTGCTGATTATGTTGATTCTCTTTGTTGGATCGGTGTAGAGGTAGATCGGGAGGGTAAAGAGGTAATCCCTATCTTTGCCTTCTGTTCAATATCCATGTATTCCAATAATTATTAATCTTGTTATCAGTCTGCCCAAGAAGCTGAACCCAAAGCTGCAAAGGCATAAGAAGACACAGTCCTATATTAATTCATTTGATTTGTTCCCAATTCAAAGGGAATCAAACACAAGTCCTCCAAAGATCATAAGGCATCTTTTGTTTAATCACAAAGAAAAAATAAAAGCAAACCAACAAATGAAAAGGGAAAAATAGGTACCACCTGAGTAGTTATGCAAGCCCATTTGTTTCTGAGCTTGTCAGTGAGGGCGTCCTTCTTGAGATTAGGCCTGAGGTCATTAGCTCATCTTAGAGGACAACTCTTTCCATAACCAAACAGCCTCGAATACTTCTGCATTGCATTCCAATTTCCCTCTCCATGCTTCTTCACATATTCTACCAGGATTGCATCCTCTGCAAAGCTCCATGGCACCTTCTCAGAGACTCACCACCCCCATTCCCTCCTCCTATGACCTTCCCTCCGTCGAGGGTTTGTTGCTCCTTGCTTAAACCAAATTACTCACAACAAAACCGCCATTTTTCTTCTACTTCTTGTTATTGTTTGGTTTGACCCTAATGCAAAATGTGGTGGGCCGATACAAATACAATTATCCTATTAAAATTGTGCATTAACCAGCATTGTGAGAGTATTATTGATCTTGTTTTGCATGTAGTAAATAATAACAAAATTGGAGAAGGGATGAAAAAATAGAATACAAGCTTCAAGTTATATGTAGGCCGCATCATGTCGTGCAAGCAACGACAAGTTTGAGGAGAGTTGGGAAGTTACCTGCAACAAACGAAACAGTCAATCATAGAATGATGTAACGAGAAACGAGCCACATAAATCCGGTCTATAACTGCAGGCCATAATGTGAGCCTAAATTTTAGAACATAAAGGTAGCCAGAAGTAGTGGAACTATAAAACAAAGGTTTCAATTTTAATTTGCCTAGGGTTTGATAAGCACGTAGATGGAACAACCATTACAGTCATCAACCTTGAATGCTTGGCAGCTATTACAACGGTCTAGCTTGCAAGCATTATAGTTGTGTAGATACAGTAGCTCCATTACCACGCCTAGGGTCAAATGGTTAGAGGTTGTGACCGGAATGATGTTTTGCAGTGGAAAGCAAACCTGGTTTGTAATGGCTTCAGTGAAGCTACCACCATCATCAGCATAGGCGCATTGATCTACCAAGAAGATGAGAACGTACGCTTTACAGCTCCTCTGCTTAGTGCCATACACATTGCAGAGAGTGTTTGCCACAGTCTTGCTAAACTGAACGTAGTGTTACAACTTTTGGTGAAGCGATTAGCAAATTTCGTTGATTTCGTGGAGAGAGGTTAAGTGAAAGGTACACCGACTTTGCCAGTATATGGAAATAAAAGTTGCATTATTCATTGTCTTGGAAGGTGGAAATATATGGGTGATTCCTGTACGTGGCGGTGGTTTTGGGAAATGGAAATTTAATTAAATCATTCATGATACTGATACTGTGCTAACGTCTAGTCAAGATGACTTGTAGACCATAACATGCATTGTATCCATTATCCTAGGACCATGTGGTGCATGAAAAATTTAAGACAGCTGCCAACATGCATGCAATTAGTCGATGTAGAGGTATGAACAATGGCATTACCCGTCTAATGTCCTTGACTAGGAAATCATTCAGTTTTTCATGTCTTCTTTCTAAAACTATCGATGTTAATGCATATTTAGTTCCGACTTTGCCACGTATATGGAAATAAAAGTTGCATTATTCATTGTCTTGGACGGTGGAAATATGTGGGTGATTCCTGTGTGGTTTTGGGAAATGGAAAGTTAATTAAATCATTCATGATACTGATACTATGCTAACGTCTGGTCAAGATGACTTGTAGTGCATAACATGCATTGTATCCATTATCCTTGAACCATGTGGTGCATGAAAAATTTAAGACACCTGCCAACATGCATGCAATTACTATGTACAGGCATGAACAATGGCATTACCCATCTAATGTCCTCCTTGACTAGGAAATCATCCAGTTTTTCATGTCTTCTTTCTAAAACTATCTATGTTAATGCATATTTAGTTAGATAAATACTTGTTGTATACCTGCGCAGGATGAAATTGTGCAACTGAGTTTCTCACCTTGCCGTTGCTTGTTAAGATAAATTACCTAATCATGCTCCATGCATGCTTGAATGCACCTATTACTTGCATGTTTCGGGCCTATTACAATGTTGTTCTGTGTGCAGTTTTGGGTCAGTTTCGAGCCTGTTACAAATTGTATTGTGCACTATTCAGGCCTTATTCAGACTCATTATAATGGTTATCTACGCACTGTTTCAGTCCTTGTTACAATGCCTATTACAAAGTAATTATCTTGATTTTTGTGCATTGTTACAGGCCACCTCAATTTCCATGTCTTCATTGAAATTCATGGACCTGTTGATGTGATCTCGTATAAGGCGTGTAGTTCTCAACTATCAGGAATCCGAGCCATTTTGCACAGCTTATCTCAGAAGCTATACAACACTCCATTGTTCACTAAATAGTTGCTTAGAGATCCCACACAACTAGCAATTCATTACCCATGCAACGTGTGTACCTGTCAAAAGTAAAAGACAATGGGTGCGACTTCAGGAGATCAAATAGAATAGAGTGGGAAGACCAAGTTATTTAATTGAATACCCAATACTGGGGGAATGTTAGAGAGCTTATTAGCCTTTTTATATAATAAATGGATAAACCGAAATGCCTCTGTCTTTGAGGAATATCCTACGAACTTATTTATTAAGGGGACCATAGACATTGATGATACTAAGGCTCGGTTTTTTACTAGATTGATCTAACTGCTGGCTTCTGGCCTAACCAGGCTGCACTCACTGATTCACCATATGGTTGTGGTCAAGAGGGCCACCGTTTACATATTACTACATCGATAAGAATCCGTTTTTAGAGCTAAAGTCGAGCTTATGAGGTAAGATCTCTGAACACACTCTGCCTCCCTCTTTAAATTTTTCTCATTCTTCATTTTTCCTTGATTTCCACAATGTTGGTGTAAAATGGTATTACATACATGTTTAAATCATTACAGGGCATGATAAATAGAAAATTTACGTAAATTGTCAGGATTTGTAGTTTGTTACGCTAAGGCCGTAATTTGCAAACCTTTAGAATGTTGCAGGCAAGAACTAAGAAGTACTTTAGGGGAACTATTTCAGTTTCGCCTTTTACCTATGGTTAATTCAGGGCATGGACATTTCAAGCTCCACATATTTTTGTTATTTCAATTATTAATGAGTTAGATGTGAATTTATGATAGAACAATAAAAATTTCCATTCATTAGGCCTTTTCTTCTTCTTTTGTCATTACGTGAAAGAAGCCATCACCCAAGGCAAAGGTGAAAGAACATATGTTCCTAATTGGGCATTGCGGTGCAATATAGAGGTCGAAGATCCAAAAGCGGTGCATAAAGAGGTGACATCTGAAGAAAGCTGCGGCATGTACACCAAAGGTTGTCCTTCAAGTTGGCAATGCAAAGCAAAGGAAACAATCTGTACGCACATGAAATAAGCAATCTGAATGGGACTGCCTACAAATTAAGCAATCTGAACAGGTATGCATGCTAAAAACCACCTGCAATCGATGATGTGGAAGGGATCATATGCATCTATTCTGCAACTCTATATTCGGTATATAAAGTATCTTCTCATGTTGGTTGATAAAATTCAAGGTTCTGATTTTGAGCCCATCCACAAAGGGAGAGGATAACTCATTTCTGCATTTGCTTATTGCACTCTGCATTTAGAATTTTCAATCATAAAAGTAATGGAACAAATCTGCATTATGGTCACCTGGAATTACTAAGGGCGGTTGTGAATGCATTTGCAAGTCAATCATATTGCTTGATATTAAGAGCTCAAGGAGAATCTACAAATTCAATCTTAATCTCAAGACATTGATACCAATTGATATGGGCATACAACAGCAATGCAAATACTCATGCACAAGAGAATACAAGACAGTAAGTATGCAAGCATGAGAAGGTAGGAGACCTCCATGCAAATAAGTTGTACTAATTTTTCATCTGATTTCTTTTCAGTGTTTGAGCATTGCTTAGTTACTTATTAATTTGTGGACAATGCAAACTAGTACGTAGAATGGTGACGCTTTGCATTTGTTAGAGTGATATATATAGTATAAATTAAATCTGCTTCAGCAAGTCTGGACATGTTATTAGAAGGATATAGAGTAAGATCTGAATAATTGGAGCATAATTCTTATAACAATGATTATGCATTTCTTACCTGGTTCCAGTAGTAGCAGAGCTCATTGCAAAGCTATCAATAATAGATATCAATCAATCAATCATAGTAATTTGTTTCAAATAATATCAATCACATGGCAAAGCATACTAAGAATGGAAATTGATGTTGAGTAAAGGCTTGGCTTGCAAGTTTTTTTCTTTGCTCTACTATGTTTAGTTGTAGGTCCACAACGATTTCGCATACACTGCTAGTGGTGAATTTCTCATAAAAGACATAAGGGTGCAGATATGGATGCATTGAGAGCTTTGGGTGATGCTCATAGCATTTTCATTTTATGCCCAAGAAAGCCCAAGAAATCACGACCGATAACTAGACATACCTGGTTATATGCAGCACTGTAGACAGCTTCTTCCATATTATATGAATTCAACATGTTGGTGAACCCACAGGACACACCACCACCAGTAGCCACTAGACATACCTGGTTATATGCAGCACTGTAGACAGATTCTTCCATATTATATGAATTCAACAAGTTGGTGAACCCACATGACACACAACCACCAGTAGCCACTGTCGATATCGATACAACAAGTTGTCCTCTTGTCTCACCACCACCAGTAGCCACTAGTAATGCCATTGTAATTTGGAATGGTAGCAGCCAGAAGCAGTACCATAAGTGCAATACCCCAAGGAAGTATTTGGCCTTAATCTCGACCCTCCTCAATCTGTAGGGATAAGATAGCCCACCTAGATTCAACACAAAGGTTTAGCCTTTGAGGCAATGAAGCGGTGGCAGTGGGCAGCCAAAGGTGAAGTTCGGTGCAACGAATGGTGGAATGGTGGGCGACGGTGAACTTGAAAGATGAGCTGAACCTTACACAAAAGGACAAGCATTAAATAAACGCACTTATTCCAAAAGCTGCCCCTGAAAGCATTAAATAAACTCACTTATTCCAAGACTTGCGCAAAGTTTCAACCAATAAGGTAAATATTAATTATTTCAGGTAAATATTAATTGATGAAATAATTAATGTATAAAATTATCAATTATGTCAAAAGGTTAAGATATATGCACAACCTACGCAAAGTCAAAGAGAAAGTAATATGAAGTCAAAGACTATCAAATACAAGAGTTACCCTAGACTAATAAAGTAAAGTTATATAAAGTGATGTTATAAGCAATGCAAATCTTGTTATGTTTATTTATTTGAAAATTTATGTTTTAGTTGTTTTTTAAATTTAAAAGTAGAGTAAATTTATTATTACCATGTTCATAGCATGTTTAGTTAAATTGCAATATATAAGTAGAAGTATAGTTAAAAAGCTTTTATCTTCTTTTAGTAAGTGGGAGTATAGTTAAAAAACTTCTAGTGTTTTAGTTTAGTTTTTAACAAAGTGTTTCAATGGAAATACATTATTAAATAAACAAATAATTCAGTCATATATACAAAATGAAAATGTTAGGATCATAAGTTCATCAAATATTGTAGTTCATTTCAATTTTTTTTTTTTTCAAAGATGGGATCACATAATTTAGACTTTGATTTTAAATATTGGTTACTTTGAAGTATTTTAATATTTTTGAATGTAATAACTATCCAAAATTGGTTTCATTAGATGTTAATAACTATCATGGTTATCAATAAAGGCTTAGGCTTTAGTTTACTCACTAGAATCTAGATATTTTGGCTAAAAATTTAATCGAAAAAGTATATATTTTTTTCTAATTTACCATATGAAAATGTTGACTATGCTTAACATGATAATATTATATGTTGGTAGTTATAAGCACCTCAATATCAATCTTGCAATAACCTATTAAAGATAAGGTCTTAATGATCTAGTTCATTATTATCTTCGTCTATGAACTAGAATGTTTTCCAAAGATCTTTAGGGGAGGATCGAATCATAAAGTCTAATCAACCTGAAATTTTAAAAACTGCTCAAGGTGGATCTAGTTCTAGTTCATATTTTCTAGCCCTACTTATAATGGACATAGATTTCTTGACATGATGTCATTTTAGTAGTGAATGTTGGAGCATGAACCCATGCAAAATGTGTCCTGACACTCTACTACATCCTGCAGAGGTCACAACGGAGGCTTTTAGTGTTACAAGATTGGCAAAAATTGTAAAAAGAACCTCCGCTACAACCTTCGCTAATGGTAGCGGATGTTTTAACGGAGGTTATTATGGATATATTTTATAACTAAAAAAAACTCAATAGTTAGATGTTTTAGCAAATGTTTTCTTACTGGTGCGTTTTATTTAAATTGTGCACACCGATGCATGTAGAACAAAGTGCTCCGGTGCTATATGATGTAAAAAATATGCATCGGTGCACTCAAACAGAATGAGCATCGAAAAGAACCAAATTTCAACGCTGCACTGGTGCTTTCATATATATTATACCCACTAGTGCTTACGTACAACATAAACGCATCGATGTGATATGTTACATCATATGCATTGAACAATTTTTAATATTTTTAAATTTTACTGGTGTTGTCCATTTATCAGAGCGCACCGGTGCATTTCATTGTAAAACGCACCAGTGCTTACAAACTATCAAAATAACCCAATGAATTTAAACAACTCAAACACACTAACACACTTAAACACAAAAAAAGCATCGGTTTGTCTAAAATTCGATAGTTCTCAGTGCATATAAACCATTGGCATGCACCAGTGTGATAAGAAAACGAAAACGCACTGTATAAGTCACCTAGCACATGGACATTATTATTTTTTAAATTTAATGGTGCGTTTAAATTACATTGGAGTGTTGGGCCCGGTGTTTACATAAACGCACCAGTGCGTAGTATTCGGGCAGAAGCACCTGTGTGACATTAATTATAAAAAGCACCGCGCATGATTCTTTGAACAGTGGCTACTAACATTGCAGTCAAATATATATATTATATTTTTCATTTTTTTATTCCATTATTTATCTGAAATTGAATTTTTTTTATAGTATTATTCATTTCAACTTGAATTATTGCATTTGATTGGATTAATTTTGTATACCATAGATGCAAGCATCTATTGTAATATTTAATCATCCATACATTTAATTACCAATGTACCATTTCACATGTAACATTTGACAATAACATTGAAGAATGAAATAGAATAAAAAAGTTTATTTTATTATATATCAATAAGAGTGTCTTTGTCATACAAAATATGACAACATAGAGATAACAATATTCAAAATGTCAACATGCATGTAATTGTTACACTTATTGGTAACCCGTTGTTTTTCAATTCGAACACTATGTCTAGTATATTATAATATAAAATGTCTGATTTTCACAGACAGTTATTTCAAAATATACAAGAAGCTACAACAGCTCGCATTAACATCAAAATTAAATATGGATCATCATTCTTTGCTGGAACTATTATCGGTACCCAAGCCACTTGCATCAATTGGGTTATTTGGCTGAATGTTTTGTTGATTAGTTCGATTGTTTTCCTCTTCTTTAGCTTCCCTCAGCAAACATAAAAATAAAGTCTACAGAGTGTATCTACATTGTTGAGAATAATAAGAAATAAAATATATAGTATACATGAATGTAAATTGAAAAATTGATGTACCATAGAAATAATTGAGTCATGAAAGGTTCACATTCTTTCAAAACCAAATCTCACGCCTTCTATCAACAAGTCTTCTGATGGCTCCACTCCATGCTTTGTTTCCTACAAGTTATATGCCCCCTCACAAATTATAGATTTAATATAAGGGATTTTTGTTGTTTTATTGATTATAAAATGATAGAAGTAAGACAATATAAATACTTGCAAAATCCACAATTAATTTTTGATACGTCAACAGATACTCACAACCCATGATTAACCCAATGTCAATTAATTCTTCTGATGGCTCCTCTTTGTATGTTAACACTTATTTCAAGACATCCAAAGATTGCAAGTGAAAAAAAAAATATACAAATAACAACTACTACAAAATCTTAATTTCTTATAAGGAAATCACAAATACTCACAAACTTTGCTATCAACCCCTTTATTCCTTGTCATCATGTCTTGTGTGCTGACTGGGTTCCATTTTGTTTTCTTTTATATAACATAACAATTGAAAATTAATATTTCATGTTGAATTAAATAATGGAATGTACATAATCCTAAAAATCAATGATTTCATACATTTGAAGCACGTTGTTGTTAAGATGGCTCCTGCGATGCAATTATATCCATTTCCTTGACCAGCTCCTTGTACATTTTTTTGGATATCCCTACTAGCACATTTCGCATATCACCTTCTTCATCCTTTGGGATTTTCATAATCTTCCTAGAAATGTAAAATGACATTAAACTATTTTTTTGTTGATATGAAAAATAAATATAGCATAATTAGAACTATGGAAGGAAGGATGCTTTGTAGTAGTTATAGATACATATTCTACATAAACATATTGTTTAGGAATATTAAATTTTCAATGATTTTTTTTTGTATGTTTTTGCAATTGCAAGTCTGACAAGTCTCATTGACCATTGCTCTGGCAATGCCTCTTGTAGTTTACATATGACCTAATTCATCGAATCATTTGATTGGTTTCTATATTGTAAGTCAAAACTGTGTATGTACGTTCTTTCTACTATATCCCTCATAGTATTATAAATTTATTTTCCCCTTCCATTAACTTCCAACACCACTCCAGAGGAGCTAAGGACCAATTGATCATCATTTGCATCTTCCATAAAAAAAATTCTTATGACGACATTGACTTCTATTGATGTCAGTCCCTGCATAACATTCTACATATGTGAATTAGATTATTTGAAACTTATGAGTGAATATTATTAAGTACATTATTACTCAAATTTGAAGAAATAATTCATATTGACTTATTTTTCATTCACTTGATTCATCCCTTTGCAACTTTTCCATCAACATTTTACATTCCTTTGGACTTAGATGGGTAAGAATCTTATCCAGCTTCCTCAGTTTTTGGCTCTACATGTCACACATTAACCAATACATATTAGTTAACTTTAGAAATAATTCAAACAAATTAATTTAAATACAAAAATAAATTAAAAACACTTTCCTTCTTCGTAATTTTGGATGCTCCCATCATGTTGACTAAAGTTGTTTTTCATTGAACTCATAACATGCATTTTCTATTAATAAACAACTTGGACCATTAAATACAAAAGCTATCAATATATTGTACAAATAAATTACAGACCTTCAAAAGAGAAAACAAGTCGGATATCGGTGTGCTTTATCACATAAAACACCTTGGTGTGTGTATGTACACAAATGAACATAGGCATTATATCAACATAGGTGCACCATGAACAACTGAAAATTATTTAACGTTTTATGAAATAAAAAATGATGTGTTCCTTCCATTAGCAATACGATATTCGTATAAACGCACCGGGAACAAAGAACTATGAAACGAAAACTGATTTTTGTGTTTTTATAAAATAAAACATCATGTGTTGCATATCATGTCCATTGCACTTTCATTATACTTGCACCGGTGCATTCCTATCATACCACGTACGAATATTGACGAATGCGTTTTTTTTTTGAAAAAAAAAACTTGCCAAAGCCAACATGGTTATGGATTCGACCAAAAAAATGGCCCCATCTCACCCTTATATGCTTTCTATATATAATCACAGGATGAGCAAATCTAAAATCCCTAAAAGGTGAAATTGTAATTGTGTATAACAATAGACGGATTTAAACCCTAATGTAAAATTTTGCAGTCATATCAATGAAAAAATAAGGGTTGCAACATTGAAGGTAAGCATGAAGTTTTTTTTCTAAATCTAGTTAAACTCTAAATAAGATAATAAGATCAACAGTAATATTTACATACTTTAAATTTTTACTATACAGGGTTTTGTTTGATTTACCATACCTAACAAATTTCGATCGTTAGAATAATCCAGTCGCTCCAAACTCCTTCCACATAAATCTCTCTTCCAAAACTCTCCCATGGAATTTTCAGAAAAAGAATGAATTAATGTTCAGGTTTTTTTCTTTTAAACACTATTTAGAATTAGTTTTCAAACTTAAAATTGCCACCTTTTTCTTTGTTTAGGGAAAAAATAGCTTGTGCGATTTAAAATAAAATAAAATTTCAGCATTTCAATGTGCTTGGGATCATGTCGCGTTGGTGCGGCCATACATGAAATGCATTGGACCTTTGAATTTCAATGCAACACTAGCAACATTAAACTCAACAACTTAAAAAAAATTGCATGCCACGACGCGTGTATAATTAGGACGCCTCGGTGCACTGATGTTTATGAAATGTACGGTCTTGAAACATGTTGTAAAATGCATGTATAAATATCATCTACCAAATGTAGTGGATATTTTCTACTGCAGAGGATTTTTTGGATGTTCTTTCAAGGTGCATTTATAGTTTTTAAGCACGAGTTTATCTAGTATATGTGAGCACACCGATGTGTGTATATGTGAATAAACGCACGTGTTTAATTTGTAACTCCTGTGGTTTTGTATATCCACTTAAAATTATATATTGATCTCAAATGTTCTTTTAGTATTCAACCACACCAATTACAATATTTCATAGTATATATATGTTTCTTAAATTGTAACATCCCCAAAAAAATCACAAAAATTTAAAAATTTTCTACGTGACATTTATTGCTTATTTAATGAATGCGGAAATAGAACGATGCACGAAATGTTATCTTGCTGTACAAAATGCCATGCTGGTTTATTATGTAAGAATTTCGAATAAAAGATTTTCAGAAGATGTCTTGATATTATTCAGCTGTAATGTTACAAACTTCTATTGTTGTCGTTTATGGAAGATGAATTAACTGCTTTGACTAATGTACTTTTGTTTGATTGATGAAGGGGTCCTTCAGACACCCCGAGGATTACTTAGCATTCGTGCTAAAGCATATGATTTCGTACTTGTGACAGTTTACAGTAAGAGTTTAAGGTTGCGACAAGTATTCAAAT
This sequence comes from Larix kaempferi, assembly GCA_027924585.1. Taxonomy (NCBI): domain Eukaryota; kingdom Viridiplantae; phylum Streptophyta; class Pinopsida; order Pinales; family Pinaceae; genus Larix; species Larix kaempferi. The sequence goes on from BSBM01000704.1 coordinate 1,865,916, forward strand.
AGTTTTCAGAGAAGGTCTGTAAAGATCATGCCATAGTGTTTGTACTCAGAATTATTTGGTTTCCGTTCATGTTGACTGTAATGTAAAAGCCTACCTTCTACCTCCATCGCAATTCGTGGAAATTCTATGTACAACTGTTTGTTAACTTGTTTAGGGTCTATTGATAATATCTATGGAATTGTTATCAAACCTTTGCAAATAGATTTCGTTGCAATATTAACAACTATCACATTTATGTAATGTGAGTTATGTGCATTGTGATACCCTATGTGGCACTTATGCGACTGTGTGATACTATATGCGCAATATGATTTCTATGCAAACTCTGCGATTTATATGCCAATATTATGGACTATATGCAAACAATGTGGATTATATGCAAACCCTAGCGCATATCTTTATAAAACTATGCTTGACAGGGTTATACATTTCAACCTTACTATATGAAAAGTCTTATGTTTTTAAAGGTTATGATGTGAATGTTATGTCACAGGTTGGAAACCATTAACGCTGCCATATGCATTTAATATTGACAACCACTGTAGATATTGGAGTTCCATCGTGGATGGTAGAGAGGACTCATTCCCGTGCTAGTGCTGTGTTATAGCCACTCTTGCGTTGATGTGTAACCATACAGGTTCACTAATTGATGAACTGGCTCCATCGTGGTGATTGCAATGATATTACATTTAATGTGGTAGATGGTATTTGATACTTCGTAAGTCTCCCGGTGATCTCCACCGTTGATATTGGCAGTGTAATGAATGGTATGAGTTAAACCCTACCTTGGTTTTGATTCTCGTGTTTATTGTAATCTTGGCATTTGTAGTTGAGGCTCTGCGTGGCCGATAAGCTAAGGGTTTGTAGGTTATGCTATTGTGCATCTGGGAGGCGTAGTTCCTGAGTCTTGAACTCGTAACCTCTGTAATTTTATAGAGCCAATCTCTCTCTCCAACTTGTACAGTGTTGAATGTTTCGGTTGTCAGTCTTAGAGTTTGTATTTGGGTGGATTCGATACCCTGACTCGTTGAGGGTTTGCTTCTTTTAAGATTGCTTTTGAAAAGAATGGCCCATGGCCTCGCCAAAGTTGCTACAATTCTCGGCACTGTGTTAATGTGTTAAAATAGTTGATAGTTTTGTGTTGGCTTCGGCTATACCATCGATTGACGAAGTAGGGTTTTCGTTGCAGTTGAAATGTCTCGGCGTTCATTACTACTACGGCTATCATTTAAAGGTTAACGCGTTTGATTTCCTTCACTGTAATGTACACACAATAGTACTAACAATTATTCAAATTTCGATACTGTAATCTTTCCTTCTTAGATACTGTTTTAACCACGTTTGTAATGTTCTTGCAGGTGTATTGTGCAATGGCTCCTCAATTCTGGGCGTTGAAGGTTGGAAATAGCTATACCAACCGGTAAGCCTCGGCAGTTGCCCTGGAACTTTGTGTAAATGAAGATGGTGGTTGACTGTGTGATGTTCTTTGAGTTTGTATTCTAACTCAGAGAATATGTAACTTTGTAGAGATAGGGTTTGTAAACTTTTAAATGTATGGGGAGGATAATACCTCGACCCATAAGGAAACTGCCGTGTTGATTGTGAATACAACAGTTTTAAAACAGGGATTCTCATTCGCAGACTTAATATTGTGATACATCTCGTTCTCAAAATGGTTCTGTGTTTTTACGGTTGATGGATAATAGTTATGGTTGTATAATGAAATGGAAGCTTCTTTGTAACGTCTCTTCTGCATAGAATAACTATGAGAACCGTATAGTTGTGTCGTGTGTCTCTCCAAACTTGAATATCGTGATAATCCTTTGATTTCTGTAACTCATATGAGATATGTTTTTTTATTTTAGAGAAGAGTTTTTGGCTGAGTAAGGTTCGTCAGTTGAGAGAAGTTCTCGGCAATGTCGTTCTATGAGTTAGGGTTTGAATTGTATGAAACATATGGCTCAATTTGATTCATAGTTATGATGTCGAGTCTTCAACTCTGCCGAGTTATGAAATAAATAAAATGACATTTTATGTTGGATCTCTACGGAAAATGTCACCTGGTTTGTTAAGCGTTGTTATGTAAAGTCTGTTGCTGCTCTTCAAGATGGTCTCGGCACTAAACTGATATTGCTATTTGATAAAACATGACGCTACCCCCTTTTTGTTCTAAATGATCGTTGGTAATGGATTGTTTACTTTGATTCTGCTCTTGGTATGTTCTCGGCATTAGAACTTGCCTTTCTTGGTACTCCTATTGGATTTGATTTGTCTACTGTTAATATGAAAAGTGAACACCAGTATTTTGTCCAAATCGATAATACAAACTAGGTCTTCTGCTATGAAATGTTGAGATTAAATCTCGATTCTGTTTACATTGTAATAATTCCATATCTTAGTTGGAATCGCGTAGTTAAAGGGAAATAAAGTTTAACTTGTTTAAAATGGAAATGTTGACTATAGGCTGGTAGTTGATAACTCTGTTTCGGATTATGACATAAATGATAAATGTTTTGATTTATACTGTGTATTTTATGGTATAAAACAATGTATAAATACGTGCATGAAATAATTGGAAATCCTTGATGTCTGTAGAATAATTATCATTCTGTTGTATATTGAAAGTAAATCTATATTTAACCTAATATAAACATATACATTTTAACTACTAAATGCAGAAAAAAATTCTTACTGTTAGAACATAAATGGGTGTGTGCAAGAAGATGAGGGTCACTTTAGATGCAATGCTACTTTTTTCAAATCTCGTTCCTGATACCTAAAACATAACGCGTTTCTGATATTTACCACCTGCCATGGTAAGACCCGAGCCTAACATGTCATTGGACATGTAGGCTAGGTAACAATAACGCATACGCGTTATGTAGTTAAAAAACGCTTACGCGTTATGTATTTACAAATCGCGTACGCGATATGTAAAACTAAAAATGAATTTAAAAACACAGTCGGCCGATTGCCGACCACCCGCGACACTCACGCATCAGAAACGCGAATAGAGGCGAAATTGACCCTGGACGAGGACGCTTTGTGGCCCACTCAACTATCCGTGTTGCTCGATTTAGCTGGAGGGGAGACAAATTCACCGGTGCATTCTCATCTAGTCAGGTAATTTATTCACCCAAATCATTTTTTTGTGATTTTTTAATCCAAATTACTATTTTTTTATTGTTTAACCTAGTTTTGTAATATTGATTAAATTGGGAATAACCCAATTTGTAATTAAATTCACACCTCAAAATGAAACCCTTTTCAAAAAACTCAAAACTTCATAATCAAACCAAAAATTGAAAAAATTAAAACTCCCCCCTTTCTACAATGTATTCATCTAAGTCACCCGACACGAGGACACGGGACACGAGTGTCCCCACCAGGCTTCAAATTTGAAGCCTTCAGGCCACTTCAAATTTTACCCACACGTCATAGAAGGCCACTTCAAATTTTACCATGCAAAAAAAAATTAATTTCATGGTAAGCCCTTCAATAATTAAATTAACCACTACTGTTTAAAATTGCAACAGAAGGGTAGCTTCAAATTTCACCCATCAACAATTTTTAGTGGGAAATTGGGAATGCGGCTACTAGCTAGGTGACTTGGGAGTGGGACTCGCTTACTCTCCAATATCCACGTGTTCGATCATCCATGGATCATGGACCATTGGGCCTCTAATAATATCATTGAGCAACTTATGTGGACGGGCTTACACTAAGTAGCCCATGGCTTGAACGCTTCGAAGTTCTCGTGTTTGTAGCGAGCGCTTACGTGTTTAACACATTTAATGGCATCAACAAAATTATTAATTCTGGAAGGTGGCTCATACGTGTTGTTGCTAGCGGGCTTACCAAGTTACAAGTTATCACATACCAATTCGTGAATGCTGACTCCGTGAGTTAATTGAGTATTCAATGTATAATATATTATGTTAATATGCCCCCGCGAATTTGGCATTTCAGACAAAATCCACAATCCATAAACTTCTTGTAATGTTGCAGGTTGTTTCTCCTGCCCGTGGCCCCTACCTATAGACCTGTGTTTTCTTTGTTGTATCAAGTTAATCCTAGAATCCAATCCATACAACATGAACACATCCATATATACACATAGAATAAATATTAATAAATTTCTCATAGCCCTTCAATAGTGTTCAATATCTCATAGCCCTTCATAGTGAAATGGGACCCCCACCCTTCAAATTTGATCCCTGGTCCCCACTAGACACGGCCCCGGAATTATGACACGTAGGACACGGTGACCCCCGGAATTAATATATTTTTAAAATATATTAAAATTTAAAAATATAGACATATAGATCATCCAATAAAATTTAACATTTACAATTACAAATATTCAATAGAAATTACATTTACAATTACAAATATGAAATATTCAATAGAAATTAGATCATTCACAAATCACAACACATTTGTCATTCACAATCACAAAACACAATGAGACATTGAGACACATAGATGCAAACTCATCACTGCCTTGATCCTCCTCCTCCATGCCTGAATCAACAAACTCATCACTGCCTTGATCCTCCTCCCCCTCCTCTCTGCCAATCTGACTAACTTACTTTTTAATTGTCAAATGTTTAATTTTAAGTTTTAAATGTATGTAAGTAAATGCCATTAAATTGCTTATGTGAGTTTGATTTAATACATGTTCAATTTTGAAGAGACGTCATTATATACCATGTATATGTTTCTAATGATTTTCGTATTAATGTCTTTATTGCAGTTGCGGCTATGGATGCCAATGCCGAAATATTGATTGAGCTTGCCCAATTGAGGGGCATAAGTGAAGCTTTTAGTGGTGGCGACAGGATTCGCCGTTCACTTGCATCAACCTTGGATGCAATTGTGGACACAATTTCACAATCTACGAATGTCCTGTATGATATTGCATCTTACAGAGAAAGAAAAAGACAACAATATGCTGATGGACTAGATTACAATGCAGTAAAAAAGCTGAAAATATCCAAAGAGGTTATATTTGCATTGTTTAGGGACCCTCGGACGGGGGAAATCCCTAATGCAAGCAAGCCGCATATCTCCATTGAGTGGTGCACGTTTCAACCATTTGTTGATAACTGGATGGACAGATGGTACATGGTTTTTGATATGCCACCACACAACAACAGGGAAATTCCCTTATATTTCCTTCGAAAGATGTATGCAGAGTTCGTGTTGCATAAACACGTTAACTATTTTGACATCTTACAGTTCCAGGGGATCGGTGGGGGGATGCCCCAAAACCGACCCAATGCCAGGCTTCGAGACCAGGATCGCCCTATCCCTGCACCTCGCAGGCAGTTGCCTGGGCCAGATGTCCCACCAGCACATCGCATTATTCCGCAGACACGGGATGCATTTTTGAGTTTGGCACGGACGGTTGTTCGCCATGGCAGGATGGTTCAACATATGGGTGAGGAAGGGACATCTGTCCCTGGTGTGGTACATACACCAGCTCGTCACCATGCAGGACCATCAGCTAGTGCAGGACCATCAGGACCATCCACTACTGCAGGACCATCAGGACCATCCACTAGTGGAGGACCATCAGCTATTCCCCATCCTAGTACTGATCCTCACGAGTGCACGTCATGTGGTCATCCCTGCTATGGTATTGCATCAGATGTTGCCTTCAGTGGCTTTTTGAGAGAGGTATCTTGATGGTTAATTGTAATAAATTCTTCATTTATTTTCGTCTTTGTACACATATATATAGTTTGAGCTAATATATTAATTTTGTGAACTTGCAGTTGATGATGATTACCGGCAGTGACGCCCCAGAGCCGGATGTTCCAGACTCGACAGGGGGGCATGATGCTACCCATTCGGCAGGCCCATCTTATATACCACCTATTGCCGTATCTCACACCGAGGTAAACATTTTAAAATTTTAGTTTTTTAATACTTGTTAATTTGTTAATTTCCACATACTTTACATTTTAGTTCATTAATGCTATATACGGTCTAATATTTACAATTATTAAACTTGCAGATGGCAGATCCTTCACAGGGGCAAGGTAATGTGGAGGTAGTGCCCATGGTCATACCGTCCCCTGAAACGTCTGGGCTCTAGGTAAACAATTAAAAATGACATTTTTTAAATACATGTTTGTTTGTTGAATCATGCATGTCTAACTACATGAACACTTGCTGACTGTAGGCACCATCCGACACATCTGGCCCATTGCCTGGATTTGCATCTCCCTCCAGGCCATTCGTGAACAAGGGTCGTGTGTATGTGAGGCGTTCTACTCCGAGAAAGACTCCAGCTGCCCACGACCATGGGCTTACTCACACCACGGTAATGTATATCCTTCGATGATATTTGTTGTTTAACTTGAAATCCAGTGCATAAATCGTTTTTGTTAATGTTTGAATTGCATGTTTACTGCAACAGGAACCCGAGTTGTCTGCTGAGAACCTTGCATCGATGGTTGATGCAGCAGTTAGTGCCGCATCTGCAGTGGCGACTGATCACACACAGGTATGTAACTATTTCAACATTATCTTTACATAGTTTATTATTGTTGGACCTATTGTTTATTCATGCATTTCTAACTATTTCAACATTTTTTCATTGTAGCCACCACCAGCAGGAGCAGTGCCTGGCCCCCCTGGTTCAACCATCCTGGATGTTCAACCGACGGCTCCATCTGCTACACAAGCAACACAATCTCCTTTGTCAGTTGAGGTGAGATGTCCTTCAGTGACCAAGTGTTTCATGCACTTTCCATGCACCAGTTGATAATTGTTGAGATAATGTATTAGTGTACATAGTTAGTTGAATTTAACAATTGATATTTAATTTGCAGGATCCGGGGATGCACATTGATCCTAGGGATGTGCCTAGAGGATCAACGTCGGGAAAGAACAAGAGAAAGCTTGAGTTTTGATAGTTTTGGATAGTTTTGGACACATGTGCTTTTGGATACTTTTGTATATATATGTACTTTTCGATACATTCAGTTTTGGAGACATGTACATTGACTTTATTGTGCATGTACTTTTGGAGACATGTACATTGACTTCATTGGATACATGTACTTTTCGATACTTTTGGATATACATGTACTTTTGGAGACATGCACTTTTGGAGACTTTTGGATATACATGTACTTTTGGAGACATGCACTTTTGGATATATATGTACTTTTGGATACATGTACTTGTGTCATTCTAATGTGTTGATTTGTGTGGATTATCTATTACTCATGAATGCACTATGTCAAAAGAACAAACTATTATATTCAAAGGTTTCAACGAATTCACTACATGCATGCACTAATTGGTATCTAATTAAAATTTGTGATTTTGGATGATCATTACAAGTTATGTCAAAGTTCTTGCTCGTGTAATTTAATCAACCTAAATGCAATACAATGTTTTCAAGGTTTCAACGAACTCACTCATGCACACCCATTGCCATCAACTACCAATGAAAGTCTAACATTATGAGGTTCTTCTTAAAAAATGGGTAATATTTCCTTGATGATCGTAAATTGAGAACCATTTGTAGCCACTCATATAATACCATCTTCACTTATCTTTGTACATGATAATCCATATAATGTGCTATGTTTTTTAACCTAAACAATCATCAAAAACCTAGAATTATAGGGATATGACAAAGAACCTTATGGGGCACCTTATATATTAACCTTGTGTATACATTAGGATCTTTGTCATACCATTGTTTGAAATGTCATTCAATACCTTCAATTTTATCAACATCAAATTAGTAGACAAAGTGACCCATCTTTGATCTCTTGTATAGGCCTTTGTGTGCCTTATCAATAAGATGTACATCATGAATATTATCATAGGTCTCATACATAGGTGCATCCTCATCCATGCAAACAAAGGTGTCATGGATCAACCTATTATCCCTTTATTCTCAATAATATTAGTATCATTATCTTCCATAGGATCAAATTCAACTCCATCACCCCCATTATTACTACTCTAAATTACAGCCTTAGGAGTTTTGATCATGTGTTTTTGTCTCTTTAGGAGTTTTGAAATATTATACTCTTTCAAAAATAATATGGAAGTTCAAATATTTAAAAGTGGCTTAAATTATAAAATGGGCGGAAATTCACCAAGTGTCCCTGAACGGCATTTTCATGCGACTTGCAACTCGACATAACTCGGAAACCGGACGTCGGACCGACGAACCGTCGACTCCGTTGGTCTCCTGGCATGCGATTACCTCTAGGGGGCCCTCTCCCTCGTCTCCCCATGGCCCAGTGGCTTCATTGTGCATTCATTTCGTAAACTAGCTCAGTGTCATTGCATGCAATCTCGCATTGGTAGGTCAACTCTGCAAAAACCTCCCCCGAGCCAGTGTTGGCAGTGTTCCCACGTCGGCATTTCCCACACACACTTGCGGGAGCCAACGGCACGCAATCTTCCTGCTCCGTTTGCTTTTTGGCTCCCGGACGGAAATTCACCAAGTGTCCCTGAACGGCATTTTCATGCGACTTGCAACTCGACATAACTCGGAAACCGGACATCGGACCGACGAACCGTCGACTCCGTTGGTCTCCTGGCGTGCGATTACCTCTAGGGGGCCCTCTCCCTCGTCTCCCCATGGCCCAGTGGCTTCATTGTGCATTCATTTCGTAAACTAGGGTTTTGCTCAGTGTAATTGCATGCAATCTCGCATTGGTAGGTCAACTCTGCAAAAACCTCCCCCGAGCCAGTGTTGGCAGTGTTCCCACGTCGGCATTGCCCACACACACTTGCAGGAGCCAACGGCACGCAATCTTCCTGCTCCGTTTGCTTTTTGGGCCCCGGACGGAAATTCACCAAGTGTCCCTGAACGGCATTTTCATGCGACTTGCAACTCGACATAACTCGGAAACCGGACGTCGGACCGACGAACCGTCGACTCCGTTGGTCTCCTGGCGTGCGATTACCTCTAGGGGGCCCTCTCCCTCGTCTCCCCATGGCCCAGTGGCTTCATTGTGCATTCATTTCGTAAACTAGGGTTTTGCTCAGTGTAATTGCATGCAATCTCGCATTGGTAGGTCAACTCTGCAAAAACCTCCCCCGAGCCAGTGTTGGCAGTGTTCCCACGTCGGCATTTCCCACACACACTTGCGGGAGCCAACGGCACGCAATCTTCCTGCTCCGTTTGCTTTTTGGCTCCCGGACGGAAATTCACCAAGTGTCCCTGAACGGCATTTTCATGCGACTTGCAACTCGACATAACTCAGAAACCGGACGTCGGACCGACGAACCGTCGACTCCGTTGGTCTCCTGGCGTGCGATTACCTCTAGGGGGCCCTCTCCCTCGTCTCCCCATGGCCCAGTGGCTTCATTGTGCATTCATTTCGTAAACTAGGGTTTTGCTCAGTGTAATTGCATGCAATCTCGCATTGGTAGGTCAACTCTGCAAAAACCTCCCCCGAGCCAGTGTTGGCAGTGTTCCCACGTCGGCATTTCCCACACACACTTGCGGGAGCCAACGGCACGCAATCTTCCTGCTCCGTTTGCTTTTTGGCTCCCGGACGGAAATTCACCAAGTGTCCCTGAACGACATTTTCATGCGACTTGCAACTCGACATAACTCGGAAACCGGACGTCGGACCGACAAACCGTCGACTCCGTTGGTCTCCTGGCGTGCGATTACCTCTAGGGGGCCCTCTCCCTCGTCTCCCCATGGCCCAGTGGCTTCATTGTGCATTCATTTCGTAAACTAGGGTTTTGCTCAGTGTAATTGCATGCAATCTCGCATTGGTAGGTCAACTCTGCAAAAACCTCCCCCGAGCCAGTGTTGGCAGTGTTCCCACGTCGGCATTGCCCACACACACTTGCGGGAGCCAACGGCACGCAATCTTCCTGCTCCGTTTGCTTTTTGGCTCCCGGACGGAAATTCACCAAGTGTCCCTGAACGGCATTTTCATGCGACTTGCAACTCGACATAACTCGGAAACCGGACGTCGGACCGACGAACCGTCGACTCCGTTGGTCTCCTGGCATGCGATTACCTCTAGGGGGCCCTCTCCCTCGTCTCCCCATGGCCCAGTGGCTTCATTGTGCATTCATTTCGTAAACTAGGGTTTTGCTCAGTGTAATTGCATGCAATCTCGCATTGGTGGGTTAAACTTGCTCACCTTGCAAACATCATCCATCAAACAGAAATTTGATGGAGTTGAAATCAATGGATTGCTTGTCACAATAGGCATTCATAAGTTTGCGTAATTGAATACTCCTCTTAATCCCTAAAAAATACTTCATTCCCATCCTGCAGATCCCAAACAATGTCAAAGGTAAGAAGGATTTCCATATAAGCCAAATATATGTTTTTTTTCAAATATATTTTACATGGAAACATAGCAAAATGGAATCTAATATTTCGTTTGCATTCGGAAGAAAAGATTGGCAAGGCCAACATTGGCTTCCTTTTGGATTAATATCTCCATTTATAATTCCATAGATTTATACAGTTGTCTTAATCCTAACTGTATACATTGCATGAGAATAAACACCATCAATCTCATTTTTGAGACTTGGTTGTCATGTTAATGCAAATGTAAATGTAAAGGTTGCCTTTACAGCACTTTTGAAACTGAGTGTGGGAAAGGGGATCATGATCGAGATGTTGTGTAGGTAAACATTATATTCTGCAGGTACTGTTTCCCTGAAAGATAATTAATGGGGCACTCACTATTTGTTGGCATGTTCCTTAAAGGCGAACCAAACCCTCATGTCTCACTAATAGATGACAATGGTGATCAACTTGTAATCAGTTTGATGGTTATTAAAGGATAATATCTAACACTGGATGACCAAACATGGAAGAAGGTTGGTTATGTATTTCAAGATTAGACTAGGTGAATCTATATACCACTTTACAAACTTAGTTTTTGATACAAACCTCAAACTACAAACAATGCCAAGGAAGCACCCATCAAAGGTATGATACTTCAAGCCTCATTGTGAACATGAAAAGTTAATGGAGATCATTAGTAATAGACATGATCCAAATGGTCTACTTAGATGACCATAGGTAAGTAGATAAGTAAGATTGCCTAACATGGTCACTCTTGTGTTATATTCCAAGGTATATGGGTTGTTTGTTATTTTTGTTAATTTTTCAATTCATTTATGTAGATTACTCATATTAAATTGTTTATAATGAATTAGTCTAATAATGGTGTCCTTGTATGTGTCCAGATTATCCAAAGAATCATAAGCACATGAAATCCCATCAATAAGAACAATGGTCTTTTTCAACACCACCAAAGAAAAAATCAGAAAAATGAAATGACCTACTTCAAAAATTATTTTATTACTTATTGTGCATGGTCCATCAAACAAAAGGTAAACAAACACAATTATATGGCCTACAATGTAGGTCTTTTGATGCTCTATTTCACAAGGTTTTAACAAACACACTTGTTGTGATCATCATTAAAGTCTACAATTTCTTTCAATGAATGTGCCAAATTGACCTAACAACATAGGAAATTGAAAACCACATCCATTGAAAGGAATAATTCAGTTTTTTTTGTCATGAATTAATTTACTATCATGGATTTATGGTTCCCGGCAGTGTTCCCACGTCGGCATTGCCCACACACACTTGCAGGAGCCAACGGCACGCAATTTTCCTGCTCCGTTTGCTTTTTGGCTCCCGGACGGAAATTCACCAAGTGTCCCTGAACGGCATTTTCATGCGACTTGCAACTCGACATAACTTGGAAACCGGACGTCGGACCGACGAACCATCGACTCCATTGGTCTCCTGGCGTGCGATTACCTCTAGGGGGCCCTCTCCCTCGTCTCCCCATGGCCCAGTGGATTCATTGTGCATTCATTTCGTAAACTAGGGTTTTGCTCAGTGTGGGAGTGTGCAATTTTTGCACACAGGGGTCAACTTTGGAAAATCATCCACCGGGAAAGTATGGCTAGTGTTCCTAGCCCGAACCTATCTAGACACACCTGCAGGACTCCCCGGAACCCGGTTTTGTTGCATGGTTGGAGTTCTATGCCCCCGGTAGGATTCCAGCAGGTGTCCCTGAAGGCCTTCTGGTAGTGAGACGGGACGAGCCATAGAATGAAGACCGTGGCTCAGATCGACGAACCGTCGACTCTGTTGGATTCAGCACACCGGGATAGTGCCAGGGATGCCCCTCCCCTCCTACCCGGTGGCCCATGTGTCACCTTGCAGGTCCATCTTGGAAACTAGGGTTTTGCTCAGTGTGGGAGTGTGCAATTTTTGCACACGGGGGTCAACTTTGGAAAATCATCCACCGGGCAAGTATGGCTAGTGTTCCTAGCCCGAACCTGTCTAGACACACCTGCAGGTCTCCCCAGAACCCGGTTTTGTTGCATGGTTGGAGTTCTATGCCCCCGGTAGGTATCCAGCAGGTGTCCTTGAAGGCCTTCTGGTAGTGAGACGGGACGAGCCATAGAATGAAGACCGTGGCTCGGATCGACGAACCGTCGACTCCGTTGGATTCAGCACACCGGGATAGTGCCAGGGGTGCCCCTCCCCTCCTACCCGGTGGCCCATGTGTCACCTTGCAGGTCCATCTTTGAAACTAGGGTTTTGCTCAGTGTGGGAGTGTGCAATTTTTGCACACGGGGGTCAACTTTGGAAAATCATCCACCGGGCGGGTATGGCTAGTGTTCCTAGCCCGAACCTGCCTAGACACTTTGGAAACTAGGGTTTTGCAGGTCCATGATGATGATGAAGATGTTGATGATGATGGCTTGGTCTAAGGTGGTGCTCTCAACTAGCTAATTCATTATGAAATATTTAACAAGACATGAATTTAATTTAATATAAGTGTATTGTTTAATATAGTGAGCATGAATTGAATTAATTTTGTTGGGTGAAGCCAATAACCAACATGATGAACATAATATAATTTTAGGGTTTACTGATCATATGTAAAAAATGGATTAAAAAACACAATTATTATAATTTTAGTTTAATGTTTATCCACTTTAATCCATATATTTTTTAGTTTTGACTATGAATACACAATAATTATGATATATATATGTGTGTGTTTTTGTGTGGATAACTTAGAGATGTATAATAAAAATGGGTAAAAGGTGGTTGTCACTAGAGACTTTCATAGTTGTATAGTGAAAATGTAATAGCTATTAAAATTTGGATTAGAAAATTATTAAAGAAAATAAATTCTATAGAAATGGGTAAAAGGTGGTTGTCGCTAGATTAAGAGAGACTTTCATAGTTGTATAGTGTACAATTGTCTAGTGGTTATGGCAGTGATGTGTAAAATCTTATGATCACATGAAAGAGATCACAAATAAGTTCATAAAACTAAGAACAACAATACTTTGAGCAATTTTTCAAAGGAAACTAGAATAGAGCCAGTAAAGAGAAAACAATACTAAAAACTTGATTTCATACTAAAATGAATGAAAAATGGTTTTACATAAAGAAATTTGAATTACTCAAGGAACCAATTCGATTGTCTAGTGATTCATAAGGATTTAGTTGGGCTTAACATAGAGCTTAAATGCCCTTAAAGTTAGCTAAGCAACCTCTCAAACATGATTAATATATGGTTTACTGATCATATGAACATAATATAATTTTAATCCATCTCTTGTAAATTTGGCATATCAAGAACGCAAAATTGACATATTCATATGAAACATACATGTGAAAATTGAGCATATATCAATATTCAATTACAAATAGTGAAAATAGTATAGTATTAAAAGTATGTAACGTACCTCATCATGCTAGATCCCACCTATTATCATACAACCAAGCCCTCCGGATCATCTCTTATACTGATGGTCTCCATTAGTCTCTCGTGCTCTGTATCCGGTAAGAAGTAGCGTACCTTCGATGTATTTCGACTAGGCATTGTTCGTACCTGAAGGTTTGTGCCAATGATTAAGTTGGTAAAGTGATATACACTTGCACCTGGTTTGTAATCCCTGTAAACATATCCACCCTTCTTTCTTCCATTGTTGTCCCGTGTCAAGTATTCACCTTTAACAACCATAGAACCAGTTGGAAAGTGGTTGTTTTCATTGTCAGTCATGGACACAATGAGGGTTTGCTTTCCATCTATACAGCGTGCCAACCAGTATTCATCACCCCATTCAGTATCTTTTGAGGCAACCACTGCGTATATGTGCCCTGCATTATATGATTGTAGGTATATGATCAAAATATTTTTCGTGCAATACAAGGCCATTAATGTGCATTTGAAGACTACGTAAACAAACAAAAAATGTTAAGGAAATGCATCATACCGGGTTGTACAAGGTCTGAGACATGATCAAAATCTGCAGAAATAGATGATTGGTCTTCTTCCAACGGAGTTAACTCAACAATTGCACGCTGATCAAGTGGAAGTGATATGCGATCCCATCCATCAACCCAATCCAATGATTCACACCCATCCCAGTCACCATCACAACAAGGCGGGCAAAAACAAGCAAGTTTTCTGGTCCAAATTTCAAATACTGGGTTATCAGAGCTTCGAACCGAATGAAAGCCACGAGTCCCAGGCACAGTCTTGCATTCCCATGCATGTGAACGATCTATGTCTACCACCTCCCAAAAAAATCTCTCCACATGTCTCTTTCTTGTGGATTCTACTCGCATAGTTGATTCCTCTCCCATTACTGACGTGCACCACCTGACTATAGATTGAGCATTTAGAATAGTAGATTCTGTAGATACTTTCAATTCCTCTCTTTGTAGGGCTGTTTTGACACATGCTCCGGCTCCATCATGCTCTCCTTTACCATGCCCAGTCTCAAAATAGTTCCACATATGTGGCACTTTGTAGTTTTTATGCAATGAACACAACCACTGAAATATGCGTGCATTTTTGAACTGACCAGCACACCCATCAGACCAAATCCAGTGTCGGTCCATCTGTATGTTCCTTCCCTTCAAGTGATCATAGAACATGATGAAGCAATGACGTACATAGTGGAAGTCGTGGCACCTATCATCACTTATGTAGAAGTGATATTCCTTCAGAATTTCTCTTTGCTCTTCAATGCTATTTGGGCCATGCCTGTATGTGATATGGACCATCAAGGAAACCTGCTCAGAGTGATAATACTGACTTTGGATCTCATTTTGAGGTTGCAGAGTGTAGTTCTCGGCAAAATCAACAACTGAAAGTATAGTACCAAGGGGAAATGTATCTCTGCATATTCTAAACTTCTCATCCTGCCATCGTGCCACGTGGACATGCTGAACATATTGATGTGTCTTTTCAATAAATTCCTTGATGAAGTCACTAACTTGTACCTGGTGACACAAAATGATCTCAATGTCAGTTTTTTGTTGTAAGTAAGGATTGAAATGTAACCGTTACAACATAATTTTATAGATATAAATGCATACCTGAGATGTCACCAATTGTATTTTTTTGCTTTCTTTCCCTGGGACTATTTCATAGTTGATATATTTGAAACTTTTCATGTCTGTAACCATTTTCCCAAATTCACTGTCTCCATTCTCGTGCATACATTGGCTCAATAATGCCATTCCAGCACAGTTGGAGCATGTTCCATCCAAACAAGATTTTGCATAGTATGTTTGCCCCTCGGTCCTATTGCACATGATGCTATGAATGAATTCTCTTGATGAAGTCGGTGGTATTGTCATGGAGCAATCCTGCACAATGTTAGTATGCAACACACGACGAATGTACAAAAATGTTTCATAGTAATATTCATATTCTACATGGTATCTACAACAACAAGTGTTACGAAGAGTATTTATTCTAACATACCATGGCTTACATTTCTCAAAAGATCTTTGCCCCAAGTTCAATTGTCTATGCTCAATCTTAAATTTTTCGTAAAGCTTTGTCCGTGTTATATCAAGAAGATGCTTAGTATGTGGCTCACGATCCTTCGAACCCCTTCTTAGTTTTAGTACATCCTTTCGGTTTGAAGAAGGCCTTGTGTGATCATGCCAAAAACTATGCACTAGTCCCTTTACTGCATCAACTAGCTTCATGTCACGACGTGGCAACCGACCAACAAAGGCCCAAAAATCTGTCTGATCGGTTGTGTCAAGATGTTCTCTTCTAATAGAATACCTACGGAGGGTTTTTACATTCAAATTAACTAGTTTCGATGTAGGCCTGAGAATACGAAGGGCCCTGGTGTTCTTATCTGCAATTGATTGTGACAACACACGACGAGCAGCATTGCGGTCCTTTGAACGTGTGTTCTTACCAATTTTACCAAATGCATCTACTAGGCTTTTAACTATATGAGAACTTGGTTCAGAATTCTTTATCATCTTTATCCCTAACTTTTTCCTAACAACATTCATGCTCCTAGATTTTAACAATGATAAAAATAATCTACATTTATCTCCATCACATTTAGAAACAAAATATTTATCAAGTATCTGTTGAGTTTGATAAGCAATACTACGTTTAGATAGCGTACCTTCAATGGAATTCATAAGTCTTTCATCAACTTGTATACGCTTCGGAGTTCTTCGACGTGTGCTTGCTAATGGAGGTAAGGGGGTTGGAATTGTACCATGTAGCGCATCACCAAGACGCTCTGGCGTTTCAGTAGTAGCTTGGTGTCCTTCATTCTCTTCCTGGTAGTTGGATGGTGGAAGTCCAACATCCTCATCCATGGTCTGTGGAAGTCCAACATCCCCTTGTGGAAGTCCAACATCCTCATCGAGGGTGTGGATAACATTCTCTTCTTCAACAGTAGGCAAAATGTCCAACGCATCTCTGACTTCATCGCTTGTATAACCACATCCGGATACCAAATTGAGTGTTTCTTCGTGAGCTTCATCTTGAGATGGTAACTTATCACTTTGACTTGAAGTGGGAATTGAAACATCCCCTAATGAGCACCTACGTTTTGCTTCTTGATTACTTCCATGGGGTGCTTGTTCAACAACTATTGTGGAAATTGAAGGTCCCTCTTGTCGTGGATTAATAGGATGAACCATGGTATCCTCTACAATTGGATTTGGATTAGTTTCCAAAGAAAGCCTCCGATTCATCATGTATATTCTTTTCTTTTCTTTCTCTTCTTCAATGACTTCTTGAGGTCTCTTCTTCCTTGTTGATTTGTTTACTCGGTTACGTGCATTCCCCATCACCACAATGATCAATTCAATATAGTTTGTTTTTGTTGCTCCTCAATTACAAGCTCTTCAATAATAAGCAAATGGAAGTTCTTCCTTGTTGGTCTTGAAGCTTGATATCTTACCTTGTGTGCTCCTCAAATATAGGCAAAATGAATCTTTCAAAGGCCTTATCTTTGGTGTTCTTCAATTGGAGATTCTTCAAGCTTGCTAATTATTTTCTTCAAATATGGCCATATAACCCAACACCACAGTGAGCAACCATGAAAGATGTCCTCAATGCTGCACCTGCATAAAAAAAAATGATGGAGTTGGTGTAGAATGTGAAAATTTTCAGACGCGGGCTCGTGCTGTTCGAAAAATCGCGGGATTGTTGCTTTCGTTCGGACAGAGTGAAGTTGCTCTCGGACAGCAACAGTCCATTATTTCTGGAGTTCCAAAACGCGTACGCGTTATATAAATATAAAACGCGTGCGCGATATGTAGTGAAAAAACGCGAACGCGATATAGTCAAGCACAATAAATAGGTTAGGTGCACGGCTAGGGCAACGAACAAAATAAAAAAAAACTAATAATTTATATGATTGCATACAAAACAAATGTTTTGTATGGTTTAATACCCCCTAGCTCTCTCCCAATAATCCCTAGATACCCCCTATCTCTTTCTAAATATCTGTCCCTCATTCTCCCTACATGTTTCTTTCATGTTTCTTTCTCTCCCTTCAGCCATGTCTCTACCACCCCACTCTCCATCTCTCCACCTTCTCTTTATCTTCGTCATTATCCCTCCCTATAGCACTCTCTCCCTTCTTCTCCCTTAATCACTAACCCTCTACGCCTTTATCCTGTTAAATTTTCAGAATTTACTTCAATCTGATCTAGGATCTTAACTGAGAGAACAACATGTACAGCATATCTACAGCATATCAATCATGGAGACAATAATTCAAGCACACAAGAGACACAAAGATTTACTTGGGGAAAACCATAAAGGTGAAAAACCCCAATAACTTCCTCAGAGATAGATAGAGCAATGATACAACCAACCATAAGAGATAGACACAACCTAGCAGCAATCCTCCTCCTCCATAAGTGCGCCTCTCCTCCTTGAGAGCATATGTGAGAAGTGAGTCAGTAAATAGATTGCCTCCCGCACTCTATTTATACTTGACTTGACTTTCCTTTTTACCTAACTCATGTCGGCTCGAACTTAACCACATAACATAATGCTGAGTGGGCCGACCCCCAATAGGGTGGTCTAATAACCCTTTGACCCACATGGCCGACCCACAATAGGGTGGTCTAATAACCCTTTGACCCACATGACTTATACAGGGACGACCCCAAACAAGGTGGTCTAATAACCCATCAAGTATAAGTTACGACACTTACAATATAAATGACGACACTTCCTTATAGAGGAATAATACCATCTCTATAGGAATACAATATACATATATGTGAAATACATTCCGAAGTTACATATACATCAACACTCCCTCTTAACTAGGAAGGTATTTCTCAGCACAGTTCTTCTAGCACAAGTCATCTTCTCTGGATCATCGTCACTGGATAATCGTCATCGAGTCATCATCATCGTCACTGCTGCTGCTATCTCAATCAATCTATGAATCTACTCGTCATAGGAAGTTCTACAGAGCCAGTCCTTTTTCATACTGGATGTAGGCCCACCACCTGCAGGTCTTCGTCATCACTGGCCATACTGTGGAATCCTCAGGACTTATTACGTGCGTCACAAAACCTCGAAAGAGCATCCCAGGATATTACGGGTACACAACTCCAACCTGTAGGATCTCCCAGGGCGCTATTACATGTGACCCCACCACAAAACCTCGAAAGAGCATCTTAGGATGTTACGGGTACACAACTCCGACCTAAGATCTCCCAGGGCACAAATTACATGTGGTCCACCACAAAACCTAGCAAGAGCATCTCAGGATGTTACGGGTACACAACTCCGACCTGAGATCTCCTAGGGCACAAATTACATGTGGTCATGGCAAAACCTTGCAAGAGCATCTCAGGTTGTTACGGGTACACAACTCCGACCTGAAATCTCCCAGGGCCCAAATTACATGCCATAGGACAAAACCTCGCAAGAGCATCTCAGGATGTTACGGGTACACAACTCCGACCTGAGATCTCCCAGGGCACAAATTACATGTCCTCCCAGAGCAATGTCTCGAAAGAGCATCCCAGGCTGTTACGGGTACACAACTCCGACCTATAGGATCTCCCAGACATGCTCATCTGCACAACCTGATCCACGGCCACAGAGTATCAACCTGATACTCACCATACATCATCCTGATGTACTTATGATCGTCCTGATCATAATCACTGCAACGTCCTGCTGCAAGTCATCTGGAGCAACATCCTGAAGCTCGTCATCCATGATCGTCCTGATCATCAATGCAACATCCTGCTGCAAGTCATCTGGAGCAACATCCTGAAGCTCGTCATCCATGATCGTCCTGATCATCAATGCAACATCCTGCTGCAAGTCATCTGGAGCAACATCCTGAAGCTCGTCATCCATGATCGTCCTGATCATCAATGCAACATCCTGCTGCAAGTCATCTGGAGCAACATCCTGAAGCTCGTCATCTATGATCATCCTGATCATCACTGCAACATCCTGCTGCATGATCTACCTGATCATCAATGCATCTTCCTGATGCATACCAAGTATCATACATGATCCTCCTGATCATCAATGTATCCACCTGATACAAATATATGATACATATCATCATACATGATCCTCCTGATCATCAATGCATCTACCTGATGCATACCAAGTATCTACCTGATACATATCATCATACATGATCCTCCTGATCATCAATGTATCCACCTGATACAAATACAAATACATGATACATATCACCATACATGATCCACCTGATCATACAATGTATCCACCTGATACATATACAGATACATGGTTCAAGCATCCAACATGATGCATAAACAATACATACACATGATCCAACTGATCATATCCAGCATCCAACATGATGCGTACATACATACATAAAATGATTCAACTGATCATATCCTGCATCCAACATGATGCGTACATACATACATAAAATGATTCAACTGATCATATCAAGCAGAAACTAGAACATCATCCTGATGCTCATCATCCAGCGCTTACATCCACAGCCATGTGAAGGATCCTCCTTCCAACATGCTTGGAATGGCTTCAGCAAATGTGTCCGTCACTTCTTCCTCGAAGTGTCCTCGATCTGAATAACGCCAAGCCTCTCTCTGAAGTACTCGAACTTCACTCTGGCTAGTGGCTTCGTCAGCACATCTGCAATCTGCTCGTCCGTCGCAACGTACAGGAGCTTCACAGCTCCTCTCTGCACCATATAGTGATATTTGATCTCTATGTGTTTCGACCTGTCATGAAACACTGGGTTCTCGGACAGCTTCACACAACTCTGGTTATCACAGAAGATACCAGTAGCTTCCAGCGGGAGATCAAATAACTCAGACAGTAGCTTCCGTAGCCATACTGCCTCACAACTAGCTGAACAGGCTGCAACATACTCTGCCTCAGCTGTACTCAGTGCTATACAGGACTGCTTCCTGCTAAACCAAGAGATCACACCTGATCCCATACTGATCCCAGATGTGCTCTTCCTGTCTACAGCACTGCCAGCCCAATCTGAATCAACATAACCCTGCAGGTTAAACTTTTTATTCGCCTCATATCTGAGCCCATAATCCACTGTACCCTTCAGGTACCTCAGAACATGTTTTACAGCAACCAGGTGAACACTCCTCGGATCCGTCAGGAACTGGCTCAATGTGTTCACAGAAAAGCAAATGTCTGGTCTCGTGTTCGTCAGGTACATCAAGGACCCAATCATCTGACGATACATAGAGACATCAATCGGCTCAGATGAAGCATCACATAGAAGCTTCAAATTCGATGCCATCGGTGTGGCCATGGCCTTGCAATCCATCATCCCGAATCTCTTCAGGATATCTACTGTGTACTTCCCTTGACCAAGGAAGATCCCACCTGCATTCTGCCACACCTCCATACCTAGGAAATAGTGCATCATCCCCAAGTTCTTCATCTCGAACTCGGTAGTAAGCTTCTGCTGCGTGTTGGCAATCAATCTATCTTCACCATACCAACTTCTGCACATATATGATTTCCTATCATGTGTCTCAGAACCAAGTGGCTGCTCCACATACACTTCTTCTTCAACTACACCATTCAAGAAGGCTGTCTTGAATCCATCTGGTGTATCTTCTGTTTCGTCACTTTTATATTTCTCTATGCTGCCATCTGCAACATGCTTGATCTAATAGTTCCATATGGAAGTCATAACAAACTTCCCTTCAGGTCTTGGGATTACATCCCAAACATCATTCTTCATGATCGACGGATCATGGCATTCCATTTCTTCATCCCAGATCCTGGGAACTTCAATATCTTCAATAGATATCTTTGTTGCTGGAACAAATGTTGTAGTCCTTTTGTAGGTGAAGATATATGGTCTTTCCTACAAAACAGGTTAAATTGCATGATTAGAAACATCTCATAATTTTCAGAACAAATTCTTACATATAAAGAAATATGCCATACAGTCATGCAATTATCTTAGCCAATGCTTCAATACAACATTTATCCATATCCCGTAACTTTCTAGATGCCTTCCAATCTTTACCAGAACATTGTTAAGAGTGTGCACAAATCCCAACATGTCAGCAAAGAGGTTTCATTCTAGATAAGTAGCAATGGAATGTTGTACAGTGCCATAGGCTACTTACCCATGCATATTAGTAGTATACTGTTCATCAATGCAATTATTCTAATATGCATAATACACAACCTAATTCTAGGAACATCAGTATATACATTATTGAACAGTATTATTTAAGAAATGACAATTCAAATACTTATCTTTGTTTGTTCGTTGGGTGGACTCCCTCTGAGTCTTTGCTTCCTTGCAGGAGCTGCTGGAGTCCTAATCTGAGGTAGCTTCTTCTACACCTTTCTGTTGTGAAATGTAGAGAGATGATCAACTCCCTCTGAATATCTGCATCCTTGCAGAAACTACTGAAGTGTGCTCCTTTGCTTTCTTGCAGGAACAACTAGAGTGTGCTCCTTTGCTTTCTGGCAGGAGCAACTGGAGTGTGATCCCTCTTGATCTTTGCTTCCTGAATTACCTGTTATTGAACTCATATTCATCCTTGGTCCCTATGCATGCTTATTAGTATCATGAATGTGTTATCCTTGTGATCTCATATAAAATCATACATTCATTAGTATACTATTAAAACACAATAATCTCAAGCATGTATAGTCATGATCATTTCAAACAGAAATAATAAGCATGAGCAT
This sequence comes from Larix kaempferi, assembly GCA_027924585.1. Classification (NCBI taxonomy): domain Eukaryota; kingdom Viridiplantae; phylum Streptophyta; class Pinopsida; order Pinales; family Pinaceae; genus Larix; species Larix kaempferi. Next base: position 1,888,427 of record BSBM01000704.1, read on the forward strand.
TCAAGGATTCTTATGGTTAGTCAAATCATAAGAAACATAACATGTCTAAACCTGTAATTACTCAAGCCTATGACTCCATGAATAATTATTATCAACAACAGTATAAGATCCTAACACAAGGTAGGATTTTAGCTTGATATAGGAAAAACATACCTGGATTAGCATGCTAGCTATTTATGTCTAACATACCCGTATAATGTCTTCTGGTTCTCTTTAGTGACTTGTGCTAGTAACCTGCATGTCTCATAAGTTAACCATTATAAAACTAAGTTATACATACCTCGAGAATGGATCTTCTATGAGATCCATGGCAATGGATAAATCTTTGTCCTCATGATCATATGTTCTTGAACTAGAACATGATTTGTCTTCTTCGTGTACCTTTCATGTTAGTAGACAACATAAAACTCATACAACATCACAATGTGTTAGTACAAACATAAGTTTCATACTCCTAATAAATGAATGACTTCTATCATGCATTCATAATTTTATTAAGGTAATATGACAAGTCTAAAATCAAGATTGTACTAACCGTGATAATATGAAGACAAGCATACCATAAACTTAATTATGAACAAATCTCAAAACATACCTCGATGAGTCATACCTGTCGAGATCACTTGTAATCTTCTTATGTAAGGCCTTAGCCTCATCTCCCTCTGAAACAGGAACTTCTTCACTTATGCAAGTGACCAATCCATCTTCTTCTAGGATTAACCCAATCCACTTGATTTGCAAGAACTGGACCTTGAGCTTGATGAGCTGATCAAGTTGGTATATTCAGAATTTGAAAACTGCAAAGTTTCACTCCTCAATTTTGCCTTTGAAACTTCTAGATTCACTGGACGTGCCCCTAAACTGGGGTTTGATGAAGCCCACTCTTTTGCCCCATCAAAATGTTTGATCCAAAGCTCTAAGCTTCTATTTTTCTGAGGAGCTTCCAGCCGTGGTCACAAATTTCAAAAATTCCCATTTTTACAGAAGCCCTAATTTTCCACTTTTCTGATCAAAGTCCTGAACTAGGGTCTAATCAAGCCCGGCCTTCTGCCCAACCAAAAATTCTGATCTTGGTCTCTAAATTTCTATTTTGATGAGTAGCATCCAGCCGTGGTCTCCGATTACAAAAATTCCAACTTTCTCCAAAGCCCTAAATTCCGGAAGCCATGAATGAAGGTACCAAAAAATAATTCTGTTTTGATAGAAATATGTACCTGATTGTTTCTGGTGTAACTCCGAAATTTTTGATCCACAGGGTCTGAAAAAGTTTCCTGAGATAGCCTGACCTGTTATCTTTCCATCCTGACAGGTCTGACCTCAATTGGATTCTCTGAGAGAGAGTTATGCCAAATGTCGCAACGTGACCTGTTTTGGGATAAAACAGGAGAGAGAACTTGTACGGAGTGCCACGTGTCACTGTTTTAAATTCGGCCTCTGAAAAAGTTTTCTGAGATAGCTCGGCCTGTTACCTTTCCATCCTGACAGGTCTGACCTCAATTGGACTCTCTGAGAGAGAGTTATGCCAAATGTCGTAACGTGACCTGTTTATGGGATAATACAGGAGAGCGAACTTGTACGGATTTCCACGTGTCACTGGTTCAACTTCGGCCTCTGAAAAACTTTTCTGAGATAGTACAGACTGTGTACTACTTGTCACTTTTTACGAAATTTCATTTGGAGCTTCCTAGCCCAAGATATGACCTTTTTCCCAAGGTCACCTGATTTTGACTCAGATCTGGAAGAGGCAGAAACCCTATATTGTACAGATCATAAATCACAAAGTACAACGAATTAGAGGTTGTCCTTTGGACACAAGATACCTGGAGATCTTATCTTCGGCCTGTAACAATTTCAGATCCGAACACTTCGCCAAAACGGATTTATAGTGAAAGTGCTACGATGACTGGTTTTTGCTATATCAAGCCCTAGCATCGTAAGTGCAACAAGTGTCATACATGCCATATCATGCCTTCTTTCAGGCTAGCTCTGATACCATGTTAAATTTTCAGAATTTACTTCAATCTGATCTAGGATCTTAACTGAGAGAACAACATGTACAGCATATCTACAGCATATCAATCATGGAGACAATAATGCAAGCACACAAGAGACACAAAGATTTACTTGGGGAAAACCATAAAGGTGAAAAACCCCAATAACTTCCTCAGAGATAGATAGAGCAATGATACAACCAACCATAAGAGATAGACACAACCTAGCAGCAATCCTCCTCCTCCATAAGTGCGCCTCTCCTCCTTGAGAGCATATGTGAGAAGTGAGTCAGTAAATAGATTGCCTCCCGCACTCTATTTATACTTGACTTGACTTGCCTTTTTACCTAACTCATGTCGGCTCGAACTTAACTACATAACATAATGCTGAGTGGGCCGACCCCCAATAGGGTGGTCTAATAACCCTTTGACCCACATGGCCGACCCACAATAGGGTGGTCTAATAACCCTTTGACCCACATGACTTATACAGGGCCGACCCCAAACAAGGTGGTCTAATAACCCATCAAGTATAAGTTACGACACTTACAATATAAATGACGACACTTCCTTATAGAGGAATAATACCATCTCTATAGGAATACAATATACATATATGTGAAATACATTCCGAAGTTACATATACATCAACATATCCCTCCCCCCTGCCCTCTCTGTCTTACCTTGTTCCTAGAGCCCCTCCCCCATAAAGGCCTTTAGACCCTCTTCTAAATATTAATCCCTAAGTGCATAAGTGCACAAGATGATGAGGAGGAGGAGGGTGATGACAATGAGGATGATCATGATGTAGATGAAGATGATAAAGATGATGAGGAGGAGGAGGGTGATGACAATGAAGATGATCATGATGCAGATGAAGATGATAAAGATGATAATGTTGATGAAGATGATGGTGATGATGATGAAGATGTTGATGATGATGGTGATGAAGATGTTGATGATGATGGTGATGATGATGGTGATGAAGATGATGGTGACATGATGGAGATGTTGATCTGATGAGGAAGATGATGATGATGATGGTGATGATGGTGATGATGATGAAGATGATGATGAGGACGATGATGGAGATGAAGATGATGATGATGAAGAAGATGATGATGATGGAGATGTTGTGTTGATGGGGAACCTAGAGATGACAATGATGATGAAGATGGTGATGGTGATGGTGATGGTGATGGTGATGACGATGAAGATTTTGATGATGATGCTGATGGCGATGATGATGAAGATGTTGACGATGATGGTGATGGTGATGTTGAGATGATGATCATGATGATGTTCAGAAGATCATGATGGTGATGATGGTGATGATGATGGAGAAAATGACAATGATGGATATGTTGATGAGGAACCTGCAGATGCCAATGATGATGATGATGGAGATGTTGATGAGGAACCTACAGATGCCAATGATGATGGTGATGACGATGAAGATGTTGATGATGATGGTGCTGGTAATGATGATGATGATGATGATGACGAAGATGATGGTGACATGATGGAGATGTTGATCTGATGAGGAAGATGATGATGATGATGATGGTGATGATGATGAAGATGTTGATGACGATGATGATGGTGATGAAGATGATGATGATGAAGAAGATGATGATGATGGAGATGTGTTGATGGCGAACCTAGAGATGACAATGATGATGAAGATGGTGACGGTGATGACGATGAAGATTTTGATGATGATGCTGATGGCGATGATGATGAAGATGTTGACGATGATGGTGATGGTGATGTTTAGATGATGATCATGATGATGTTCAGAAGATCATGATGGTGATGATGGTGATGATGATGGAGAAAATGACGATGATGGATATGTTGATGAGGAACCTGCAGATGCCAATGATGACGATGATGGAGATGTTGATGAGGAACCTACAGATGCCAATGATGATGGTGATGACGATGAAGATGTTGATGATGATGGTGTTGGTAATGATGATGATGATGATGATGATGATGATGATGAAGATGAAGATGATGGTGACATGATGGAGATGTTGATCTGATGAGGAAGATGATGATGATGATGATGGTGATGATGATGAAGATGTTGATGACGATGATGATGGTGATGAAGATGATGATGATGAAGAAGATGACGATGATGATGGTGATGAAGATGATGATGATGAAGAAGATGACGATGATGGAGATGTGTTGATGGGGAACCTAGAGATGACAATGATGATGAAGATGGTGATGGTGATGACGATGAAGATTTTGATGATGATGCTGATGCTGATGATGATGCTGCTGCTGATGATGATGATGATGAAGATGTTGACGATGATGGTGATGGTGATGTTCAGATGGTGATGATGATGATGATGATGATGATGATGGAGATGTTGATGAGGAAGGGGGAGATGACAATGATGATGAAGATGTTTATGGTCATGAAGATGATGATGATGGTGATGGTGATGATGATGGAGATGATGGAGATGATGGAGATGGCGATGAAGATGATGATGACGATGATGATGGTGAAGATGATGAAGAAGATGATGATGATGGAGATGTTGACCTGATGACGATGAAGATGATGATTATGGTGATGATGATGAAGATGTTGATGCTGATGATGATGGTGATGAAGATGATGATGATGGAGAAGATGATAATGATGGAGATGTTGATGAGGAACCTACAAATGCCAATGATGATGATGATGATGATGGTGATGACAATGAAGATGTTGATGATGATGGTGATGGTAATGATGATGAAGATGATGATGATGATGGTGATGGTGATGGTGATGTTTAGATGATGATGTTCAGAAGATGATGGTGACATGATGGATATGTTGATCTGATTCAAGGAAGATAATGATGATGATGATGATGGTGATGATGATGAAGATGGTGATGATGATGATGATGGTGATGAAGATGATGATGATGAAGAAGATGATGATGATGGAGATGTTGATGTTGATGGGGAACCTAGAGATGACAATGATGATGAATATGGTGATGGTGATGGTGATGGTGATGGTGATGACGATGAAGATTTTGATGATGATGGTGATGGTGATGATGATGAAGATGTTGATGATGATGGTGATGGTGATGTTTAGATGATGATCATGATGATGATAATGATGATGGAGATTTTGATTTGATAAGGAATATGATGATGATGATGATGATGGTGATGATGATGAAGATGTTGATGATGACGATGATGGTCATGAAGATGATGATGATGAAGAATATGATGCTGATGGAGAATATGATGCTCACAACTCCCTCTAGTCTCTCTCTCCCCAACCATCAATCTCTCTCTCTCTCTCTCTCTCTCTCTCTGTCTCTCTCTCTCTCTCAAACACACACACATACACACACATTATGCCACTTTCCATTCTCAAACCCATACCCCCTCCATCCATATCTATCTCCAACTTTCTCCCTCCATCCCTCACCCTACCTTCTCTCCCTCCCTCTCTCATCGCCTGTCTCTCACCTTATATCCCTCCCTCATCTTTCCCTCAACCTATCCCAATCTCTCCATCACTCTCTCTCTCTCCATCGCCACCACTCTCTGCATGTCTCCCACCAACACTTTCTGTCCCTCCCTTCCTATCTCTTATTTCGTTCTATCCCCATCTATCTCTCACTCCCTCCAAATCCATTCCTCCCCATTGTCCCTCTCCCTCCCTCGCTCTATGTCTCTCCCCCCCTTGTATTCTTTATTTCTCTCTCACATCCCCCTTGCCTCCATCCATTCCCCCTTGTCACTCAAGTCTCACTTTCAACTTCTAACCCTATACCTCTTCAGAACCTATTCTACTCCTAATAGTGCTCTCAAGCTCCACTTCCCTTCACCCCCTGTAGCCCATCATGTTCTCATTCCCTTCATCTCTCCCCACTCAAGCTTCCAACATCCTTCTAAGCCCTTGACCCTTTCCCACCCCTATTAAATATTAACCATAGATTCCCTTGACCCTTCCCCACCCCTTCTCAAATATTAAACAAAATTTCCCTTGACTTCTACACCCCCTCTTTCTCAAGTATTAAACATGTATTTTATGATTTAAATAACGCGAGCGCATTTTGTAACTATATAACGCGTACGTGTTATGTAGTTATATAACGCGTACGCGTTAATTATTGATATAACGCGCACTCGTTATTTAGTTATATAACGCGTACGCGTTATTTAAATCTAAAAGCGCGGCAATATTTTTGAATTTAAACAGGCCGAGTCACATGCTCACATGTCAACAATAATCCTATGTGTACGCTTTGGAGTTTGCTTCGGTAATTCCAAACCTGTGCTATGTTAATGAAAAACCAAAGCTAATTGGGTATTTCTTCCAGTTTCTCGAGAAGCCTGTGCTTAGCCACTCGTTACAATATGCTACACAGAGTCATTTTTTACGAAATCTTAGACACAAATAGCATTTTTTCTGCAGATTCCAAATATGTAACTTTTATTTTGAAATATTAATTTTTCCTATTTTCTTTCAATTTCTTTTCTGTCCTACCTCCTTAACTCGTGAAACACATTGTTAGTGTTTCTTCCATAACTTTTTCAATTCTCAATCATTTCAAAAAAAAATTGTATGGTGCACAAGAGGACACTAACCTCCACGTTCTATGAAAAACCCATTTCAAGAATTTTGCATTAAGACCTTCAAAGGCTCTACCCACAAAAGATGTACTATTTTTGAGGTTTGATCACTTAGACAATTATAAAATTACTAATTTAATTTTCGAAAAATAATGGCGCACAAGTGCTATGTGTTCTCTACATGCATGCCGATTTTTGTAGCTTGATTCCATCATTTAGGCCCTCAAAGGCTCTACCCACAAAAACATATACCTTATCATTTGCCTGAAAAATAAAAAGTGTCTGTTAGGAAAACTGAAACTTGACATAGCTATGCAAATTTTCAATACATAAAAGTTATATATTCAGAAACGTGATTCAATTTCCTACATTTCATCTTTTTTACTCAATGCAAGATATTTTCCGTAAGTAAATCAAAAAATCCAAGTAAGTTGAGGGATGCCTGCTTTTTCAGTTTTCTATTGCATCTAACGTGCCAAAAGTGACCCTCATTAGCTTGCACTGACCCAAATCTATTTATTTGAAGCAGAGATATTTATAGACGAGGAAACATTGCATGTAAATTAGGAAAACAGTTAGCTACAAATAATAATAATGAGGGCACTGTAGATGTATATACAGGAATTAAACAGTAAGTAGAAACTTGAGAAATTTATAATAATTTAATCTTCTCATTCACTTGGCTATTTGCCTATCTTGATCTATTCTTCTTAATTTGTCTCTGTACTAGAGTACGATGCTGTTCCTTTTTGCATGGGAAAAAATGCAGAGACTAATTTATTCAATCATTTCGATTTGTACATAATTATTAAAATATTCAAGAAAACTGAAATAACTTTATGAAATAAACAGTAAAAACTAGTAGATAACAGAACTTGAAAATAAAAATAGATAAGACAATAGAACCTGTAAAAGACGATAGGCCGACAAACACCCAAGAAGGCCTGTTCCTCCTAACCTGCTTCAGAAGAAGCAGCTCAACTGCTAATTTCTAATGAACCCCCGAGCCTAATTACTGATCCAGTAAGTGGGTGGAATCTGTGTAGAAGCAAGGAACTCAAAAATACCTTCTCCACTCGATATCAACCTCCTGAATTAAAATGCCTTCTCCACTCAGCATCAACCTCCTGAACTCAATAAGAGTTTTGGCAGACTCACAACATGATCAACAACATAGCATATCCCCTCATCAAATCTCTTGGGTGCAAACATAGCAAAACCCCAAGGTAAATTTTCTCATCAGGAAAAGTGATGAACCTCAATTCAATATTTGATGGCTATTATATAGACTGCCTAGGTCTTTAGTGGTCAGTTTGGAATAAATGAGCCTCAAGCTCCAGTCCCATCTTTCAGGGCACTATGACCACATTTCAAGGTAGTTGTCCCATACCAACAGCTAGTTAGTTGCATCATGATGCTGCCACTTGTCCATTGCCTTCTACCCCAGATTCCATTCCACCTAGTGGATCAATAACCACTCTTTCAACAGTCCTCATAGGTGTTTGTCTCCTATTTTATTTATTAAATAATAATATATTGTGAAAATTACAGTCATCCTTGGACACATGTCCAACATAAAACTTTACAATAAAAGTTATCATAATGTTTCTTAACACAAAATGTTTTCCAGCAAATAGGGTATGTTACAAACACCCCCTCTTAAGCTCAACATCGTCCTCGATGTTGCTTATTCATCATGAAGTTCCTCATGGAACAGAACTGGATATGCTGCCCGCATATTACTTTCCAACTCCCAAGTAGCTTCATCAGGGCTAAGGTGTTTCCATTGCACCTTTACCTACCCTATGGTGCGATTTAGAAGCATAATTTCCCTCTGGTCTAGAATACAGTCCGGTTCCACCTGAAAATCTCCTTCGGTTTCCACCTGTATGTCATTCCAATTCAGCACATGAGTAGCATCGTGCACATACTTCTTTAAAATAGAAACGTGAAAAACATTGTGGGATTTTAAATTGTATGGCAATGCCAATTGATATGCAACAGCTCCTATCCCTAATAGGATTTCGAATGGTCCACAATACCTTGGTGCTAATTTAGCACAACTCCCAAGCTTCAAAGAACTTTTCTTGGGCTTTACCTTTATAAAAACATGGTCTCCTATATGAAATTCTCTTTCTGTGTGTTTCAAATCAGCATAGCTTTTCTACCGATCTTGGGAAACTTTTAAGTTACCTTGAACCTGTTTCATGGTTAGCTCCATTTCTTTCAATAAATATGGTCCTAACATCAATCTGTCTACAGGATTATCCCAAGAAATTGGAGTACAACATTTTTTTCCATACAAAATTTCAAATGGACATAACTTAGCATATGCTTGATAATTATTATTGTAGGCAAATTCTGTTAAGTGAAAGTAATCTTCCCACTTAGATGACTGATCTTTAACATACAATCTTAACATATTTTTCAAAATCTGATTTACTCTTTCTGTTTAACCATCAGTTTGTGGGTGGAAAGAAGTGCTGAAATTTAATTTAGTATTTAATCCTTTAAACAGTGCTGTCCAAAAGTTACCAGTGAACTTAGAGTCTCGGTTTGAAATAATTACCTTTGGAATTCCATGTAAGCGAAAAATTTGCTTCATGAAAATATCTGCAATGTTAGGAGCCTTGAAATTAGTTTTAATAGGAATAAAATGAGCAACTTTACTAAGTTTATCAACAACAACCATAATTGAGTCGTTCTGCTTCTGATTTTTAGGCAAACTTGTAATAAAGTCAATGCTTATAATTTCCCATTTCCATTTTGGAATTGGTAAGGGCTGCAATAGCCCAGCTGGATGTTGATGTTCAGCTTTAATAGTCTGACAGTCAAAGCATCTAGCTATATATTCAGCAACTTCACTCTTCATGTTGGGCCAAAAATACTATTTCTTAACATAGTTATCATTTTCTGATAACTAGGATGCCTTGAATAAGGACTCTTGTGAACTTCATCTAAAATCAGCAACTTAACCTTTGAAAAATTAGGAACATAAATTTTGTTTTTATAAGTTAAGAAGCCTTTTTCATTAATTTTGTAATCTATTATAACATTTTCAGATGAATTTTCAGCCACTTTATCATGTAATTTTTGGTAATTTTTGTCTTGCTTAATTCCTTCTTCGATCTGATTTTCCAGATCAGTTTTAAAAGTACTGATTGCTGCCACAAAACTCAATCTAGCATTTCTGCTCAATGCATCATCAACCTTATTCTCCTTTCCATTAATGTGATGGATCTCAAAATCATACTTGCTAAGGAAAGCTAACCACCTAGCTTGCCTTGCGTTAAGATTTGTTTAATCCAAAAGATACTTTAAGCCCTTATTATTAGTCATTAAAATGAATTTTCTTCCGATCAAGTGATGGCGCCACATTTTTAAAGCATGTATCATGACTGCCAACTCAAGATCATACGTTGCTCAATTCTTTTCATGTATTTTCAAATTCCTTGACTCAAAAGCAATTTCATGACCTACCTGAGACCCCTCCAAGTCCTTCGTTGCATGCATCCGTGCATACGACGAAATCCTTATTAGGATCTACAATTTTTAAGATGGGTGCAGTAGTTAACAATTCTTTAAACTTATTAAAATTGTCTTGACACTTTTGATCCCAAATGAATTTCTTCCCTTTCTTCTGCAAAGAAGTGATGGGGTTAGCAATTCTAAAGAACCTTTCAATAAACTTTCTATAATAACCCGTTATTCCCATGAATGACCGTACATCAGTTACATCTTTTGGGACAGACCATTCATTAATTGCTTTAATTTTATCAGGATCAATAGAAATATCATCTTTAGAAATTATATGACCCAAATATTGAATTTTATCTTTATAGAAATCACACTTACTGAACTTAGCGTAAAGATGATGATCTCTAAGTACTTGTAAAATGATTTATAAATGTTCGTCATGCTCTTCTTTAGTTTTTGAGTAAACCAGGATATCATCAATGAATACCACCATGAACTTATCCAAATATTTATGCAGAATGTTGTTCATTAAACACATGAACACTGCCGGTGCGTTGGTTAGCCCAAAAGGAATAACTATGAACTCATAGTGTCCATAACGCGTTCTGAATGCAGTTTTGAATATGTCCTCATATTTTATCTGAACTTGATGATAACTCGACCTTAGATCAATTTTAGTGAATATCTCTCCTCCAGGTACTTGATCAAATAGATCATCTATGTGGGGTAAGGGATACCGGTTCTTAATTGTCATTTTATTAAGCTGACGGTAGTCAATGCACAAACGCATGGTACCGTCCTTCTTTTTAACAAATATTACTGGTGCTCCCCAAGGGGACACACTAGGCCTTATGTAGTTTTTATCTATTAATTCTTTCATCTGAGATTTTAACTCATTTAACTCCAGAATATTCATCCTATAGGGGGCCTCTGAGTTTGGTACCGCACTGGGTACTAACTCAATGGTGAAATCAAGTTCTCTTTTCAAAGGTAATCCTAGAATTTCTTCCTGGAATACATCAGAAAAGTCCCTAAGGATGGGAATATCCTCTAGTTTTAACTTGTCTTCTTTATATGTATGCTCATCATTAACAACATTAACAGCAAACATTTTACAACCTTTTATGGCAGCTCTCTTTACTTGTAAGGTAGAAATCCGCCTTACTGAAATCTACCTATGAATTCCTTTTAATGTTTCTGAATTACCTTCATTATTTACACATGTGAAAGATTTATCATAACAATTCAGTATAACTCTATGATGTTCAAGCCAATCCATGCCTATCAACAAATCATATGACCCTAAGGGTAAAACATTCAGATTAATTTGCATTTTCAGTTGACTTAAAAATACTTCACAATTCTGGACATAATCTGTAACCTTTCTTTTAGTTTTTGTTGCAAGCTGAACTAACCATGCATTATCAAATTTCTTTGTTTTTAACTTGCAATGGTTTACTAAAGTAGGTGAAATATAACTTAGATTTGCACCTGGATCTATTAAAATAGAAATAGACTTGTTTTGTATCATACCTTCAATTTTGACCATAGATGTTTGATGGTCCGCTTGACGGTTCTCCAATGCTGCATTTATCCTGGGCATTTCTCTTGCGATATCTCCAACTGTAGGTTCTGCTTGCATAGTATGAATATTGTTGGCTGTCCTCTTGTTGTGTGGGCAATCTGCTCTCTTATGTGGTCCGCCATATTCATAGCACTTTATGGGTCCTTTCTGCTCAGCATACCTGTTGTTATTGTTATTATTATTTTTGCTGTGATTATTAGGTACATTTCTTGCATCAGTAGAGTTCTGAGTTGGATTATTCCGGTAATTATTAGGAAAATTTTTGTTATTAAATTTTTTCTTAAAACCTCCAGCATTCTGATTAAAATTCTTCTTTTTATAGTCATACTGATTAGTCTTACTGTTCTTCCAACTAGTTGTTCCTTCTCTTTTTCTATTTTGATCAAAGAAAAAATTTGCCTTCCTCATGGCCTCTTCCAAAGTGGAAGGATTATCATACTCAATACGATCTTTTATATTAAAAGGTAAACAACTGAGAAACCTTTGTACTTTAGGCTTTTCCTCAACCATGTAGGGCACGTACCTCAGCAAGCTAAGGAACTTGCTGCACATTTCTTTTATGTTCATTGTATCCAACTTTAAATCGTAAAAATCTTTTGGCTTATCTTAAAAGTACTGTTCCGACAAAAACTTCTTTTTAAACATAGTCCAAGTTACTTCTTTTTCTTTTAAACTCTTGATTCTTTGAAGATCCTGCCACCAAATATCTGCCTTTCCGGTTAGATTGTAAATGGCCATCTTGGCTTTCAGTTGAGAAGAGTAGTCGTAAATATTAAATTACTTTTTCATTCCAGACAACCAAGCTTCTGCTATCTCACCCTTCTCACTTTCGCCATTAAAAGTAGGTGGCTTAATCTTTTTAAATTCCTCAGTAATCTGTGCATGATGCTTATGTTTTCTCCTTTTAGAACAACATTCACTGTTACTGCTGTATAATTTATGTCTTCATTACTTGAATCAGATTTAGAGGATGAATAACTGTTCCTTTTATCATTTCTTATTTTCTTATGCTTATGTTGGTGGAACATTATTTCAGAATCAGCCCTTAATTTTGATTTTCTACCTCTTTCATCACTATGACAGCTTCCTTTTAAATTCTGTTGTAACTCTTCCTCTACTTTTAGGATCCGTTCATTTTTTTCTTTAAAAGCTTTTAACTCAGATTTTAAATCCTATACAGTGCATAAAATTTCGGAAGACTCGTTGTTTAACTCAACATAAATTCCTTCAGTGTTATTATGATTAATATGTTCATTACGAGGAGATCTGTCCTCTAGTATTTCCATACCTACAATTAAAGGTCAATCTGTTCTGTGCAAAAATAAAATTAATTTACAAAAGTAAGTAACATAAACTTTCTGATTTATTTTCTGTTTGCATGCATGAGCCTCAATCAGGCCTAGAGTTTGAACTTGCACTCTGATACCAGATGTAACATCCCAAAAAAAATCACAAAAATTTAAAATTTTTCTACGTGACATTTATTGCTTATTTAATGAATGCGAAAATAGAATGATGCATGAAATGTTATCTTGTTGTACTAAATGCTATGTTGGTTTATTATGTAAGAATTTCGACTAAAAGATTTTCAGAAGATGTCTTGATATTATTCAGCAGTAATGTTACAAACTTCTATTGTTGTCATTTATGGAAGATGAATTAACTGCTTTGACTAATGTACTTTTGTTTGATTGATGAAGGGGTCCTTCGGATGCCCCGAGGCTTACTTAGCATTCATGCTAAAGCATATGATTTCATACTTGTGACAGTTTACAGGTAAGAGTTTAAGGTTGCGACAAGTATTCAAACAGTTTCCAGAGAAGGTCTGTAAAGATCATGCCACAGTGTTTGTACTCAGAATTATTTGGTTTCCGTTCATGTTGACTGTAATGTAAAAGCCTACCTTCTACCTCCATGGCAATTCGTGGAAATTCTATGTACAACTGTTTGTTAACTTGTTTAGGGTCTATTGATAATATCTATGGAATTGTTATCAAACCTTTGCAAATAGATTTCGTTGCAATATTAACAACTATCACATTTATGTAATGTGAGTTGTGTGCATTGTGATACCCTATGTGGCACTTATGCGACTGTGTGATACTATATGCACAATATGATTTCTATGCAAACTATGCGAGTTATATGCCAATATTATGGACTATATGCAAACAATGTGGATTATATGCAAACAATGTGGATTATATGCAAACCCTAGCACATATCTTTATAAAACTATGCTTGACGACCTTACTATATGAAAAGTCTTATGTTTTTAAAGGTTACAATGTGAATGTTATGTCACAGGTTGGCAACCATTAACGCTGCCATATGCATTTAATGTTGACAACCACTGTAGATAGTGGAGTTCCATCGTGGATGGTAGAGAGGACTCATTCCCGTGCTAGTGATGTGTTATAGCCACTCTTGCGTTGATGTGTAACCATACAGGTTCACTAATTGATGAAATGGCTCCATCATGGCTCCATCGTGGCGATTGCAATGATATTACATTTAATGTGGTAGATGGTATTTAATACTTCGTAAGTATCCCGGTGATCTCCACCGTTGATATTGGCAGTGTAATGAATGGTATGAGTTAAACCCTACCTTGGTTTTGATTCTCGTGTTTATTGTAATCTTGGCGTTTGTAGTTGAGGCTCTGCGTGGCTGACAAGCTGAGGGTTTATAGGTTATTCTATTGTGCATCTGGGAGGCGTAGTTCCTGAGTCTTGAACTTGTAACCTCTGTAATTTCATAGAGCTGAGCTCTCTCTCCAACTTGTACAGTGTTGAATGTTTTGGTTGTCAGTCTTAGAGTTTGTCTTTGGGTGGATTCGATACCCCGACTTGTTGAGGGTTTGTTTCTTTTAATATTGGTTTTGAAAAGAATGGCACAGGGCCTTGCAAAATTTGCTACAATTCTCGGCACTATGTTATTGTGTTAAAATAGTTGATGGTTTTGTGTTGGCTTTGGCCATACCAACAATTGACGAATTAGAGTTTTCGTTGTAGTTGAAATGTCTCGGCGTTCATTGCTGCTACGAATATCATTTAAAGGGTAATGTGTTTGATTTCCTTCACTGTAATGTACACACAATAGTACTAACAGTTATTCAAATTTCGATACTGTAATATTTCCTTCTTAGATACTGTTTTAACCACATTTGTAATGTTCTTGCAGGTGTATTGTGCAATGGCTCCTCAATTCTAGGCATTGAAGGTTAGAAATAGCTATACCAACTGGTAAGCCTCGGTGGTTGCCCTGGAACTTTGTGTAAATGAAGATGGTGGTCGACTGTGTGATGTTCGTTGTGCTTGTATTCTAACTCATAGAATATGTAACTTTGTAGAGATAGGGTTTGTAAACTTTTAAATGTATGGGAAGGATAATACCTCAACCCATAAGGCAATTGCCATGTTGATTGTGAATACAACAGTTTTAAAACATGGATTTTCATTCCCAGAATTAATATTGTGATACATCTCGTTCTCAAAATGGTTCTGTGTTTTATGGTTGATGGATAATAGTTATGGTTGTAGAATGAAATGGAAGCTTCTTTGTAACGTCTCTTTTGCATAGAATAACTATGAAAACTGTATAGTTGTGTCGTGTGTCTCTCTAGACTTGAATATCATGATAATCCTTTGATTTCTATAACTCATATGAGATACTTTTTTTATTTTAGAGAAGATTTTTTGGTTGAGTAAGGTTCGTCGGTTGAGGGAAGTGCTCGGCAATGTCGTTCTATGAGTTAGGGTTTGAATTGTATGAAACATATGGCTCGATTTGATTCATAGTTATGATGTCGAGTCTTCAACTCTGCCGAGTTATGAAATAAATAAAATGACATTCTATGTTGGATCTCTAAGGAAAATGTCACACGGTTTGTTAAGCGTTGTTATGTAAAGTATGTTGTTGCTCTTCAAGATGGTCTCGACACTAAACTGATATTGCAATTTGATAAAACATGATGCTGCCCCTTTTTGTTCTAAATGATCATTGGAAATGGATTGCTTGCTTTGATTCTGCTCTTGGTATGTTTTCGGCATTAGAACTTGCCTTTCTTGGTACTCCTGTTGGATTTGATTTGTCTACTGTTAATATGAAAAGTGAACTCCAGTATGTTGTCCAAATCGATAATACAAACTAGATCTTCTGCTGTGAAATGTTGAGATTAAATCTCGATTCTGTTTACATTGTAATAATTCCATATCTTAGTTGGAATCATGTAGTTAAAGGGAAATAAATTTTAACTTGTTTAAAATGGAAATGTTGACTATAGGCTGGTAGTTGATAACTTTGTTTAGGATTATGACATAAATGATAAATGTTTTGATTTCTACTATGTAGTTTATGGTATAAAACAATGTATAAATACGTACATGAAATAATTGGAAATCCTTGATGTCTGTAGAAGAATTATCATTCTGTTGTATATTGAAAGTAAATCTATATTTAACCTAATATAAACATATACATTTTAACTACTAAATGTAGAAAACAATTCTTACTGTTAGAACATAAATCTATTTATTTGAAACTGAGATATTTATAGACAAGGAAACATTGCATGTAAATTAGGAAAACAGTTAGCTAAAAATAATAATAATGAGGGCACTATAGATGTATATACAGGAATTAAACAGTAAGTAGAAACTTGAGAAATTTATAATAATTTAATCTTCTCATTCACTTGGCTATTTGCCTATCTTGATCTATTCTACTTAATCTGTCACTGTACTAGAGTACGATGCTGTTCCTTTTTGCATGGGGAAAAATGCAGAGACTAATTTATTCAATCATTTCGATTTATACAAAATTATTAAAATATTCAGGAAAACTAAAATGAACTTTATGAAATAAACAGTAAAAACTAGTAGATAACAGAACTTTAAAATATACAGAAATAGATAACAGAACTTTAAAATAAAAATAGATAAGACAATAGAACCTGTAAAAGACGATAGGTCGACAAACACCCAAGGATGCCTGTTCCTCCCAACCTGCTAGAGAAGAAGCAGCTCAACTACTGACTTCTAATGAACCCCCGAGCCTGATTACTAATCTAATAAGTGGGTGGAATCTGTGTAGAAGCAAGGCACTCAAAAATACTTTCTCCACTCGGTATCAACCTCCTGAATTAAAATGCCTTCTCCACTCAGCATCAACCTCTTGAACTCAATAAGAGTTTTGGCAGACTCACAACATGATCAACAAAATAGCATATCCCCTCATCAAATCTCTTGGGTTCAAACACAGCAAAACCCCAAGGTAAATTTCCTCGTCAGGAAAAGTGATGAACCTCAGTTCAATATTTGTTGGCTATTATATAGACTGCCTAGGTCTTTAGTGGTCAGTTTGGAATAAATGAGCCTCAAGCTCCAGTCCCATCTTTCAGGGCACTATGACCACATTTCAAGGGAGTTGTCCCATACCAACAACTAGTTAGTTGCATCATGATGCTGCCACTTGTCCATTGCCTTATACCCCATATTCCCTTCCACCTAGTGGATCAGTAACCACTCTTTCAACAGTCCTCTTAGGTGTTTGTCTCCTATTTTATTTATTAAATAATAATATATTGTGCAAATTGCAGTCATCCTTGGACACCTATCCAACATAAAACTTTACAATAAAAGTTATCATAATGTTTCTTAACGCAAAATATTTTCCATCAAATAGGGTATGTTACATAAACTCACCTTATTATTGCGAAATGGTTTCCAAACTATATTGGAAGTTAGATTGTAATATAGTTCTTGAAATTTTTTAGGACCGTAGAGACATATATTGATTGTTGATTTGGCTCAAATGCAGGGAGAAAATTTTGTATTATGAAATGGCCAATTCTTCAAATTCTAGCTCATTCCATCTTGTTCAAAGTTCGACGAATTCTCCCTTTCCATCCCCAATAAGTTCAAGTTTTATTTATATTTTGACTATTTATTTGAATTTATGTTATCCATGTGAATCTGAATATCAATTTATTCTTTATTGTACCTAAAGCCATTCTCAATTTGACTCGCTTGGACACATTACGTCTTTCTTCAAACATGCTTAATGGTAGCATCCATGGAGTGACTCTGACTTTGAATGAATTAGTGGTATCATCCCTAAAACTATTAGCAATATGAGTAAATTAGTTAGCCTATATCTTCATGATAATAGGTTTAGTGGTATCAATCGTAAAACCATTAGCAATTTAAAGAAACTTGAAGTGCTTTATCTTTTTAACAATAGTTTGATAGGCACAATTCCAAGAACTATAGGAAAGCTTCATTCATTGTATACCTTAGATTTGAGCTCAAACAAATTAAATGGTAGTATTCCTAAAGCCATCACCAATTTAAAGAAGCTTAAATACATTTATCTTTCCAAGAATAGTTTTATAAGCACAATTCCAAAAGCCATAGGAAAACTTCATTTATTGCAACAATTAGAGTTGGATTCAAACAAATTAACTAGGCATATCTCATATAGTATAGGTAAGCTAAAGAATCTCTATTATCTAGACATAAACAATAACAGTCTTTCTGGTAGTCTTCCTAATAGTATTAGTGGTTTGGTTTCACTTGAATTCTTATATCTTTCAAAAAATAACTTGGAGGGACAGATTCCTAATGGCATTGGCAATTTGAATTATATGACAGTTTTCTCCGCTCATTCTAATAACTTTTATGGGACACTTTCTACATCTTTGGTCAACTGCACCCATCTATGGCTACTGGATTTAAGTAAAAATCAGTCGTCAGGAGAGCTTCCTCAATACTTCACATTTTTTCATGAATTGGAAGTGTTAAGCCTTGGTTATAATTATCTGCATGGCCATATTCCTCAGCATATCACAAATCTCACTAGGTTGCATGTTTTGGATTTATTCAACAACAAATTCAGTGGAAAAATACCAGTGCATCTTGAGAGACTCTCAGGATTTACAAATGTGTCAAATATCAATGAAATCTCCAATGAGTTAGAAATTGTCATAAAAGGGCATGAGTATACGCTATCATATATGTTGCCTACAAACATTATATTTGATTTGTCTTGCAATAAGTTTACAGGAGAAATCCCCTCAAGTATAGGTAGTATGAGCCAATTGCGATTATTGAATTTATCTTGGAATCAATTGGAAGGCCAACTACCTACGTCTCTTAGTGGGATATCTACTTTGGAGCAGTTGAACTTGGAAAAAAATAATCTGAGTGGACCAATTCCTGAAGAGCTCGCTAAATTACATGAGTTGGCTGTTTTCGATGTTTCATCAAACATTCTTTGGGGAAGAATCCCCACTGGAACATAATTTTCTACTTTCAATGTATCTTCATATCAAAAGAATAAGTGTCTATGGGGTTGTCCTTTAGATTCATGTAATGAAAATGAAAGACAAGCAAGAAAAGATGACAATGATAGTAAGGGTACTACTGTTGAAGTGGGATGGTTGAGATGTGCGGATGAAAACATGTCATTAATGGCATTGGGGATGGGAATGAGAATTGGATTTGGGGGAGCGGTTGCTCTCTTTATGTCATGGGAGAGAGCTAAACATTGGGTGATGCCTCCAAACATCTCACAACCCTTTTTGGGGGTATACCGATTTCCTACATAGGCATGGTCTCCTAAACTTCAAGGTTTAGAGAAAAGAAGACTACTTATATTATGTATAGCCAAGTAGTTTTGGAAATAAAATTATGTTTGTATTATTAATGTTAAAAATCAAATAAACAATAGAAAAGAGGAGGATAAATCATTGTTTCCAATATTAGTATGGGGAACATCAAATACTCAACAAACTCATGCAGATAAAATCAAACTAAAAATTCACCTTTAGTTCTAATTTTATATTATGCGGGTGAAAAAGTTTATAAACTTCAAACTTCCTCACATATCGTGGATGGTGCAAGTCATCCAAACCATAAGATGTCTCAAAGGAATATGTTAATAGTACATAATTCAATTACAAAAAATAATAACATTTTTTAATAAGTATTACAAAATTTAAAAAAAAAAAAACAATTAAAGCGATATCATATCATATTTAAAATAAATAAATAAATAAATTTAAACCATTAAAACAATATCATATCATATTTAAACGGTAAAAATTAAATAATAAAAAAATTGTTAAATATAATTTTTCTTTTTCTATAAGTTTTTCTATTATACAATTTTATAAAAACCATAATTTTAAAATAAATTATTCTATTACTTTGAAAAAACAATGTTCTTCTTTTACCACACAGATCGAGATTAGTAACTGATACCAAATGATTAATAAACCTTGTAACATATTTTTTCAATAAGACGACAATGTTAAGTGCGGGTTATCCATCTACATAAACCTTACTGAACTCACCATAGTCAACTAAGTTTCCTAAGGTAATGAGAAATGAAACTTGAGATCGAAAATGTTGATTGAATTACATTTTTTTCCAGCAAGAAAAAAACATACCAATGTTATTCATTCGAATCAAAAGGTACATGAAATTAAGCTTAAGTTCGAAAGATTTCTTTAGACATCTCTGTCCAAAAAAAACTCCAAGCCATCATCTTTTAACAAAAAGATTTACTGATCATCACGCAGGATGTCAGTCAAACCTCTGAAACCTCCAAGAAAAAACTTAAACTTTTTCAAATCCTATCATTTCTTTGATACACAACAAAATTTACTCAAAAAAGTTCAAAACTCCATGATTCAGAATTTGAGAGCTTTGAATTTCTTCCCAAACCAGAATCCCAATATCTCCCATCAGGGCCTGTTTTGACAATTTATCTGCCAGGGAGTTATGTTGCTTGTAATTGTGTTGAAAAGTTATATTCCTGAAGCCTTGGATATCTGATTTGATTCTTTGGCACCAGTGGACAAGAGATAATACTTTAAGGTCAAATTCACCTTGAGCCCATTTTATTGTGACTCTAGAGTCACCAAAGAATTTCAGATCATCAATACCAAATATCTTTGCCACCTTTAAGACACACCACAGAGTAATGAGTTCAGCTTTCATATTTGTTCCCAGTCCACAGTTCATTTTGAGTGAGAAATGATGATATTCATTTAGAAAAATTGCTCCACCTATTGCACAAAGTCCATCTTGTGCCGCACTATCAAAGAAAGTACAGGGCAATTAAAAACAGGCTCAAATGCTCCAATCCTTCTTACCACAGTTGGTTTCTTCCCTTTAAAAATGGATTTATAAAGAGAGAGAATTTGCTCTACCCCATTTGATACCAAAGGAACCATGTCTTCAAAAACTGTTTTGTTCCTAATAAACCAAACAACCCATGATATAAAAAGTGGTAACACAGGGTGTGTTCTACATTCCTTGAACCATTTTAAGCATGAAAACTCAAAAGACTCCCTTCCCCTAACCAGATTTATATCTAAACCAACACAAACCTGTTCCCAAATCTCTCTAGTAAAACTGCAATTTACCAGAATATGCTGAGTTGATTCTGCATCAGATATGCATAAGGAGCATCTATTTGGTCCAGTCCACCCCATTCTAATCAATGCATCCCAAGTTTTCAATTTCTCTTTAAATGCAAACCATCCAAAGCACTTGAGCTTAATAGGTATCTTCCATCTCCACAGCTTCTTGAACCACCAGTGTTGTGGGCATAAATTCCTGTTAGATATAATATAATTGTAGGCTGTTTTGGCTGTAACTTCTCCTGAGATAGGGTTCCCATCCCACTTCAATACATCGCACTGGGTCGAAAGTCTACATCCACTTGAATCCAAATGGAAAAGAAATAATCCCATTCTCTTTCATAACAGCCCAGAAGACCCAAATCTGCTCCTTTCAACCAATATGAAGTTCCATGCAATGAGACATAATTTCTCATATGATCTAATGTAGTGAAATTTCTATCCCTGAGAAATTCTAGAATTTCCACTGACAGCTTGAATTCCTCGTCAAGTCCCAAAATTTAATCAACACCAACTTGGATTTTCTATCCATTTCCTACCTGCCAAGCTAAATCATTACCAATCCAGTGAAAAACCTGCATAAAACCTTTCCATATCACAGAGGTATTCCTTGTTTTCTTGACTGGATTTTTGATCCAATCCAATGTATCTGATTTAATGTACCTCACTTTTAATACTTTAGACCATAAAGTATTACCCAACATACCTCTCCAAAGGCTCTTTAGCCACAAAGCCTTCCCAAAGATATCCAAATTTTTAAACCCCCAGCCTCCATATTTTTCAGGAGAAGTAATATATTCCCATTTTTCCATTATTAGACCTTTGCACTCCAAACCACCTGTCCAAAGAAAGTTTGAGCAAAGTCTATTTAATTGCTTGAGGATCGATTTGGGCAGTTTAAACAAAGATAACCAGTAAACTGGGATGCTTGTAAGAACAACTTTGACTAGTATAAGGCGGCCTCCAACTGATAAAAGTTGATTTGTCCAGCATTGAATTCTATACTCCATCTTCTTAACAAGCCAAGACCAGTCCTTGATTCTATAATTATTCGGCTTTAAAAAATATCCTAGATATGTAAATCCATCCCCTGTACTTTATATGGAAGAGCATTCTGTAACTCCACAATTTGCATATCATTCAAATTATGCTGAAATAAGATGGATTTCCTATCACTAACCTTCATACCAGATGCACAACAGAAGAGTGATATACAATTCCTGAAGCATCTCCTTTCACCAATTAAGTTTGCGCTAGCTAGAAGTACATCATCAACAAAGAGCAGATGAGATATAGATATCTCTCTAGAAAGTTTAATCCCTTTTATAAGACCATCATTTTTTGCCTTAAGAAGAATTCTGCTTAAACCATCAATGACCAGCACAAATATAATAGGTGACAGTGGACAGCCCTGTCTTATCCCCTGCGAACACTTAAAGAAATTTGATGGGATCCCATTGACAAGAACAACAATGTTTGTTGAAGTCACACAAGACATAATCCACTTCAGCATCATAGGTGCAAGCCAATTTGTGTAAGAAGAATTCTGAGATAGCACCAATCCACCAGATCATAGGCTTTTTCAAGATCCATTTTAAGAAGGAAAGCCTTTTTGTTCCGAATCTTTATAGTATGGATTATTTCCTGGGTGATGCCAACTGCATCCAGAATCTGTCTGTCATGGAGAAAGCCAAATTGATTTGCTGACACAAACTTTGACAGCCCAGGTTTAATCCTCATAGCTATGATCTTGGATATAAGCTTGTAGATCAAATTGCATAATGCAATAGGCCTATATTCTCCAAAAGATGAGGGTTTGTTGCATTTCAGGATTAAGGTCAGAAATGTTGAATTCAAGGCTGTCGAAATATAACCATTGATTCTAGAGTATTCCACCATTGCTAGAATTTCTTCTACCATTAAATAAAAAAAGTGAAGGAATAACTCCACAGTCCAGCCGTCTGGCCCATGACTTTTATCTTTTGCAAATAGTTTTAATGTATCTTCAACTTCTTTTAGAGTAACCTCCTATTCCAGTTCCAATGCTTCTTGTGGATTGAAAAAAACTGGGAAAAGGCGAGCAATCTGTATTTGTTTTAGCAAATCACTGCCTCTTGGATCTTTAAAAATATTGCCAAAGAAACTTGCTGTAGCAGATTGAAGTTGATTATGTCCATTAATAGAAAACCCATCATCATCTTTTAATTCCCATATTACTTTTTTATTCCTTCTATACGAAGCATAGGCATGAAAATACTTTGTATTTCTGTCCCCCAGTTCTAGCCACAGGGCTCGACTTTTTAATCTCCACTCTGCTTGATCCTCTTGAAACAATAAAGCCTCCATTTTTGCATTCAGTAACTTAAGTAAATCTCGATCCACTTCATTTTCCATGGAGTCAATTTTCTTTTGATAAACATTCTTGATCTGTTCCTGCAAATCATCATATTCCTGAAGATCCAATTTCTTTTTATTTTTGATCCACAACTTTACCACAGCCTTCAAATTCCTGAGTTTTAAAACAAATTTGTCCATAGGGTTTAAGCCCTAATCCTAACAGGGATTGAGGCACGACTGTCTAATAGTATCACAAAAATTTTCATCATGAAGCCATGTGTTATTAAACTTAAATGGGTAATTCTTTGGACCCTGTGTGTCATCACACTGAAGAAAAATGGGCCAGTGGTCCGAGAATATATTCTCCCCCACCCATGAACGATATCTTTGAAATTGTTGCAGCAGAGGCCACACAACCAAGAAGCGGTCAAGTCTTTTAAGGATACCTTCTTTCCCAACTCTGCCATTTGTCCACATTGGCATAATAGATGCAGGAGCCACATCCACCAAGTCAAAATTTACCAATAGTTCAGCACAATATTTAGCTAATTCATCAAAACGAGCCTTGGAGACCCATATTTCAGACCAATTTAAAGAGAAATTTAGGTCTCCTGCAAGAATAAGATTATGTGAGTTTAGTAGCCTAGAAAACATGAGCTGATCCCAGAACTCAACCCTACTAGTGTAAGGTCCATAGCAGTTTAGTAGTAAAATGAAAATTTTGAAATAACCCCCGCCCCTGCATCAAAATCCCCCACTTGGTTTTATAGGTTTTGAAACAGAAGCAATCAAACCTCCATACTTCCCACGAAACACTAATAGCAGAAAAATCCCACCCAGGGCATACATTAACCAATTTTAGGATAGCCTCTATATCAGTACACATAGTTTCCTGAATGAGAAGAACATCCGGGCTAGTAGCATTTAACAGTTTCGACAAGCCCCTACACCGGGTAACCTTGCCTAACCCTCGGATATTTATGGATACAATGAACATTACTTACCCTGGCTAGGGGGCATCACTGCTCTAAGTGCCCTAGGGTTTGAAGGATCACCACTAACATCGGAGGCATCATCAATTCTCACTAAAAGAGGAACAAAAACATCACCAATTGGATCATCATTGTTCACCACTTGGGATTTCTTAGCCTTTCTAATAGTAACATTTTTTAACGAGAGACTCTTAGCTAGTAAGACATCTAAATTTGGGGATGGATTTTTAGAAAAGACCTCCAAAGGGGATAACAGGGAAGACCCATTACTAGGTTTATAGCCACTCTCATCCAGTATCACCTTTTCATCAAATGATAAAACCCTAGCGACATTGTAGGTAGGAGCAGACACAGGTTCCATAGCAACAGGCTTCAAATCTTGTTCAGTAATACCCCATCTAGTTTGTAAAGTACCCTGGTTTCCCTCTATCAAAAATGGCCCTCCCTCAGCAGATAGATTTAAAGCAATCTCCCCTCTAGAAATCCTTTGATTTAATGAGTTTTCAATATCCTCATAAAAATTTAATTCATTCTGTGTAATACCTTTATATGGGGTTTCTTCAAGAGACTTACCCGTAAATGTCTTCACCTCTGAAGAACCATTTGATGAAGAAGAAAGCATTGTATCCGAAGTAGCCATCGGCTCACAGATAGCCTCCTTCAATTTGAAAGGGCACTTTGTAGCAACATGTCCAGTCTCTCGGCACACGTAGCAGGGAAATGGAATTTTAAAATAATCCAATCTCTGGCTTATGACCCTGGAGCCCCAATTTAAGTCGATTTCAGCCGGTAAACCCTGCCTCATATCTATTTCAACCATCACCCTTGCATCTCTGTGGTCATACCCAAATAGGGTTTTCTTGTCAAGTCTGATAAACTTGCCTACAGTGTTTTCCAACCCAACTAAGTTGTTCTCAGACCACAATTCAATAGGGAATCCTGGCAAGATCATCCACAGATGGAAAATACGTTGAGAATCCTTAAGTGGGTCAAAACCAATGTACCATTTTTTGAGACATAAGGACCCCTCTTTAAAAATCCAAACCTGGTTCAGGATACCATCAACATTAACGCCGGCAGGGAACGTGAAGAGTATCCATATGTTTACTAGCAAATTTACTCGTGGAGCCAAACCATAGATTGGAATCCAGTTCTCATTCACCCACGGCACAGTCTCTTCTCAGCAACCACTAGCATATTCCAAACGGCCCACAACACCACGAGAGGCCAGAACCCTCATCCTTTCCAGATTGTGATCACAGTCTACAAAAAACTGCAAACGGCCCTCTCTGGCCTTGATAACCTTTGCCTGCCTGCGGACCCGAGCCCGAGAGCCCAGGAGGTTACGATTCACATTTATAAAGTGTTCGTGCACCATCACAGATGAAACTGGGGGGCAATATGGTGGAGACAATGCTTGTTTTGCCATACAAAAGGCTCAAACCCTAGCCGTCACAATCTCCAAAAAGTTAAACCTGAAAAAATCACCTAAAGCCTCCACCTGTCTGGACAGGACTGAAATGGCAGGAAATATCAGTCTGCTAATTTAGGACCTTTTCTTTCAATCTATGCCATAAAAGCCTCCAAAGATAGAAACCCTAAAACTGAAAAATCCTACTGCTAAATGAAATCAAAGAACAAAGTGCTAAGAAAGATAGTAAGGAGCCTATAAATTTGGCTAAAATGGCATCCACCACCGGTGACAAACCAATAGGGAAAGGACAAAGATGCAAATAAGTTAGAAATTGGAACTTGTAGACATAAATCGCATTCCCACTTGTTTTTTACCTTGGTTGGTACTGTGGATAGCCTGCAGGTTACCTATGACTCCAAGTTTCTACAAGCTCAACAATTCTGACCTATTGCAGGCATAGATAGTCTATCTCGCCGAAAACCCTAAGCTCCCCCGGTAACCAAACCCTCATAATAGGAGATATATTTGTATGATTAAGCATGCCACCTTCTATTGAGGGGCATGGTTAATGTAGGATCCATGATTGAATTACATTTGAATAGTATAAAGAAGCATCATTACACACTATAAATTATATGAAACAATATTGATTATATAATTATATATAAATATTTTATGTATTTATTTAAATGATAGGAATTAATATTATTGCTTGTAAATATTAATTGTATTGAGAGTCATTACGTGCTTTTTTAGTATATAAAACATGATATGATCAAAAATAAAATACAATTTTTATGTTGACTAATAAGTTATAAAAAAAATAAAAAGTAATTTAAAAATAAATTATTTTGATTTTTTATTAAAAATTGAAAATAAAATTATTATAGATCCATCTCTAGATTTATTAAGGATAGAGAGGGACCCAATTTGTTGTGGTGTAAAAACATTAAATTAAAAATTTACACCTTAAAAAATTGAATCCTTCTTGATACTAGATCTACATTTCAAAATGGATCTATGTTATTAAAGATTTAGAATCTATAGACCCAATATTTTTACTCTATATTAATTATAATAAAATTTAGAAATTAATATTAATTTGCTATTCTTATCGCATTAACTTTTCATTTTAATGATATTTATTTTATTTATTATGTTTTTTTTTTTAATTTTGTAAGATTTTTTTTGGCGGCCCATTACAATGGTGTCAACTTTATTTGAAACTATTACTTATGGCATTCTTATCAACCATACATTGTGGACGATTGATTATATATCATTATATAAAAATTACATACCTACTAAAAATAAAAATAAAAAAGATATTCTCATTTTGTTAAATCTTCATTTGTGATATTTGGTTTAGTTTATTAAGTTTTTTTTAGAAGAAAAAAACCAATTTTTATTAAGCAAAAGCTGTATCCGACGGTTACAAAAAGGCGAGGTACCTAAATTCCACAAATCTAACTCCAAAATACCAGATCAGTACCTATAGTATGCTAAACAGACCGATCCACAAAATGTCTAGAAAAATATCCAAACAGAACTATACAAGTCAATATTCACAGTGAGACCAAGTTTACATGAACTTAACTAGTCAGTCCAGAAATGGTACCGAGTAAGATCCACATAAATGGTTATACTGGAATTCCTTGATACGGATGAGGCCATCGAAGGCCCCCAAAGCCCTCTTGGAAGAATCATCAGCCACCATATTATGTTCACGGTAAATGTGGCGAAAATTTAAGTCCTCAAAGCCAGTAATAAGTAACTGGACTCGACTAAGCCAACCATTAAGGAACAACGAAGAAAGTCTCTGCTCCCCTTTGGACCAGGAAATAACAATAATAGAGTCACCACAAATTTTTAGAGAGGACAATCCGATATGTTTTGCAAAGAATAATAATCCCCACAACGCCAAGAACTTGGCCCTGGTGTTGGTTCCATGACCGACACCCATCTGCAGCTGATAAACATGGTTAATGGAAGCTTTTAAAATCATACCAACCCCGCAGACACCATCCTGAGTAGCATCGCCAAAGTAGCTGATCGGAAAGCTCATACTATCCTCATTATGGGAAGAAATAATCCTGGAATGCTTAACAGTAGTAGACTAGTTCGACTGAAAGTAACTCAAAATACAGGTGCATAAAATCGGAATAGAAACAAGTTCATTGTGGAATAAGACCCAATTCCTGGTCTTCCAAAACTCCCACAGAGTTATATGTAACAAAACAGGTTCAGTAGGCCATGACGCAGACCACCTATGGAAGTTTTGTACAAACGGAACATCCCTCCAACCAAAATGAAAGTGCATGGAGTATTCCAGCGAAGACCATACCAGCTTGAAAACCTCACAGTGACCGAATAGGTGGTACACATCCTCTCCCTCCCTTCGACACATGGAACAAATTCTCGACCCGACAAAGTCACGTTTGCAAATATTTCTCCAAGTTAGCACCTTGTTGTGCAACACCGGCCACATGAAACAGAGAATATTTAGAGGGCAATAGATAGACCAGTTCAAGGGAACTGGGGCTGGTAAAGGCTCAACAATAGCTTCATCCGATAACTGTGAATAAGCCAACTTTGCAGTGACCTCCTCATCAACAATATTGTGGCTCCAGCATAATACATCCTCCTCCTGACTGAGAACAATACCCGCATGAACAAGATTCCTAACAAAGCGGTTCCAGACATCATAATGTGAAGGTGGCAAATCCAAGTCGGCAGCCAAGAGCCAAGAATGTAAATCCAGACCCTGGGTGTGAACAACCTACTTAAGTACAAAAATATTTCCATCATGAAGGGGTCAAATGAGCTTGACAGGTAAACGAAAGTCCTCTCCAAGGTTAGCAATCAGATCTAGACCCACGAAGATCTACATACCTCTGCCCACAACCCAAAAGGTGCCCGAATTGACAATAGGGAATACCTTCATAAAGCTATTCCAGATATAGGAACCCTGCGTAGACGACTTTCCACGCCTAATCCAGATAGAGAGAGGGAGTCTTCCCAAGTACTTGGCTTTAATCACACGTCCCCACAACCCAGTGTCATGCAGAGACCTCCAGCAAGATTTGGCACGAAGAGACATATTGAACAACCTAATATTCTTAATGCCCCAACCATCAGAGTATTTAGGCCGGGCTAAAAGGTCCCAAGACGCAAGGTGCCACTTATGGGAATCGCCATAGCAGTTCCATAAAAAACGAACGAACAGTTTACACAGTTCATTAATAATCTTCGGAGGAGCAATAAAAAGTGAAAACTAGAAAACCAGAATGCTCCAAAGCACCGATCAAGGAAGTGTAACTCTCCCGCCCAGAGAAAGATATTTAAATGCCCAACCATTGATTCTTCTCTGGAATTTCCTGAAAAGCCTCCCCCAATCCAGCAAAGAGTATCCACCCGGCTTCAAGAAATAGTCCAGGTACTTGAAACCTATACCAACCTCATTCATCTGGAATGGAAATAAAGAACTAATATGCTCCTTAATGGCTGGATCCATACACTGATACATAAAGGAAGATTTTGAAGGACTGATATCCAGTCCTGCAGCTTTACAAAAACAATTAGTTATAGACTTGAAATGAGACCATTTGCTAATAGATCCAGAGCCAAATAAAAGAACATCATCAACAAACAACAAATGTGAAATGAAAAGAGTCGAAGACACTTTCATACCAGAGAGGAGTCCTTTACTTCAAGCATCATGAATTAAAAGACTCAGTCCTTCCATGGCCAGAATAAAAAGGTAGGGTAACATGGGACAACCCTGCCTTAGACCATGTTCACTAGTAAAGGAATTAGATGGAGAACCATTGACTAAGATCGAATAATTTGCTATAGATACACATGACATAATCCATTCCACAATCTCAAACGAAATTCTGACTTGGAGTAAGATGAAACGAAGGTAAGACCAGTCAAGCTTGTCATAGGCCTTTACTAGATCGAGTTTGAGGACGAAGGCTTCAAGTTTCTTCTGTTTGATAGAGTGGACGCCCTCTTGGGATAAACCAACCGCATCCAGCAATTGACAGTTATGAAGAAACCCAAACTATTCCTCCGAGATGCCCCTCTCCAAATAAGGCTTGATCCTTTCAGCAATAATATTCGTGACAACTTTGTATAGGAGGTTGCATAAAGAGATGGGGTGATAGTCACCGAAGCCAAGTGGTTTATCCACCTTAGGAATGAGATTAATGTGAGTCAAGTTGAGATAAGAAGGGATACTCGTCTTGTTCCTCGAATCTTCGACAGCACGAGTGATATCAGTCCCTAACAGATGGAAAAAGTGAAGGAAAAATTCATCTGTCCATCCATCAGGGCCCGATGATTTATCCTTCGAAAAACGTTTCAGAGTATTAAGAACTTTGGCCTCAGAAACCGACCGCCCAATAACAAAATAGGCATCTTCATCAAATAACCTAGGAAATAACTTGTTAATCTGCAGCTGCTCATCGAGGTGATTGGAATTATCATTCTGATAAATCTTTTTAAAGTGACCGACAATAGCCTGACAGAAAGGAGCTTGTTCATGAATTAACACTCCATGATCACCTACAATTTCCCAAATGGAGTTATTGAGTCTACGTTGAATTGCAAATCTATGAAAGAACTTTGTATTAGCATCCCCAGGCTTAATCCACATGGCACGACTCTTTTGACGCCAGGTTTCTTCCAGCACCCCCAAAAGCTGTCTCTTCTCCACCTCCAACGACTTTATTCTATCCAACCTTTGGTCATTAAAAAAAACCCATCCTCCAGAAAAGACAAAGATTGGAGTTCTCAATCAATTTCCTCTAAACGCTTGGAATTTTCAAGTTTTTTGGCCTTCACCCAGTCACGAACATCCTTTTTAAGCCTTTCAAGCCTCCCAGATAAAGATTGGAAAGAAATACCACGATATGAAGAAGCACCGGCCACCGAAGACTTCCAAACCAGATCAACAAAGGATGGATCATCAAGCCAAACAAGGTTGAATTTAAATGGATAACCCCCAAAATGTGAATCAAAGTCTAGCTGCAAGGAAACAACCTTGTGGTTCGAATAACTAGTGGCATATGTCTAGGACCGAAACCTATGAAAAGAATCACATAGGTCTTCAACCATGAGGAAACGATCGAGTCTCTTCGCTATGCCAAAACTGCCCACCCTGCCATTGGACCAAGTTGGGACCAACTTGGGAGGAACAATGTCTCTTAAGTTGTCATTATAAAAAATACTTAAGAAAAACTCCGCAAGAGGGTCTAAAGTCATGCCCGAACCCCAAACCTCAGCCTCTGAGAGAGTGAAATTGAGGTCTCCAGCCAAGATAAGCGACAAATCATTTAGCAATCCATCCGAAACAATATGCTCCCAAAACAACTTACGATTTTGATAAGAGGCATATACATTCAAAACACGAATTACTCTGTCATAACCTTTAAGTTATCCTTCAGTCAAGATACCTACAAAAGATTGGAAAGTCGTAAGGTTAGCCTCCTCCGGATTCCAGGCAGTTAACATGCCCCTGGACAAACCCGCAACATCCACAGTACTATCCTGCCAGTCAGGTTTGATACGCAAGAAAAATTGGAGGGCATCCGAGGCAGACAACATAGTTTCTTGTAAGAGTAAAATAACAGGTTTAAAACAATCTAGGAGGAGTTTCAACGCATCACGCTTAGGACCGCTGCAAAGTCCACTCACATTGAAGGTGGTAATTAACATTGGGGAACCAAATCGATGGCCTCGCTTTCTCTAAGGGCCGACAAGTTATAGACAAAGGAAGGAGAAGAAGGTGAGGTTCCATCCAATCCTTTATCAAAAAGAGAGGTAACCACTGGATTAACCAAGACAATATCAAAATCACCCTTCGTGACAAAGCCTTTTTTGGGATGACAGGGATTTCACAACGTTACATTACCTCTCATAATAGAGGAAATAGGAATTACAGCTGGGTCACTAGAATCTCTGGCCGAATACACAGACATAGCAAACTTAGATCCCAGTGCCAAGAGGGGTAAGAAAGGTTCAATAGTAAGGTCCTCATCAGACTCAGGAGCAGAGGTAGGTTTTACTCCCATGGAGATGGAAATAGGGATGACAGTTTTCGGGAGAGAATCGTTAGGGAGAGTAGTATCAGAAGCACCAATACTCGAGGGGGGAGAAAGGGAAAGAGGGGGACCAGGGTACAGAGAGGCAGGGGAATGGAGAACACCCAAAGAAACCGAAGCTAGGTCAAGAAGGGGAACAGGAATGGTCCCGAGTGAAGCAGTAGGAGAGAGAAAAGGAACCTCTTCAAAGACCAAAGGACTCAGTATCTCCTTCGCAGGTATAAACTTGGATAATGTAGGAAGAAGATAGTTAAACTTACCAATGACCTCTCGAGCCAAAGAGACGTCTAGTGGTAGTTGGCTATGAAGCAACTTTCAAAGTCCTAAATGTAATATTATAAGGGTAATTCCATAGTTTATCTTATTAAACTATTAGGAAGCAAATATATTAAGCTAACTAGGTTATTAAATATGGTTGTTAATATAACACTCATTACCTATCCATAACCATTCTTCTGAAGATCATGGGGATATAACATAATAAGAGTAGTTATTATCTACAATATCCTTTGAAGTTCCCCCAAGACTATGTATAGAGACACTAAATTAGTTAAGGCCTACCATATTCTTTGAAAATATATGATACATTATATTAAATGTTTATACTTATGTCTCATAATGTATTAAAATACATATGAAGCATGTAAAATCTACATTAATCCTCTATTTTGGTAAATCTATTTGAAGAGAAGAATCTAATTGTGCAAAAATAGTATATATGCACATGATCATGTTCTCATACTTATCATAATAAAGATTGTATATATGTATATAATCATCAATTTTTGTATAACCACATGGTTAATGGATTAACTTCACTTCAATATAATTCTTATTATGATTTTGTTGTGAATACGTGCATGGTGGAAGAAACTGATATCATATTATAATCAATGGATAACCATATTAAAATGGACATCAATTCTCCCTTGTCCATCACATGGGATCCATTTGGAAAATTATTCAAATGGATGTTCAAAAATTTTCAGAACAAATGCTTGTGGTATGGTGTTTATTGTAAACAACACAACAAAGAGTGGTTACCACAAACCTTTCTATATCCATATTGGAAGGTACCCTTTTGTTATCTCTTACTAACCTCTCATTATTGAGAAATTTGAATCTTTTTGATAGTTTTATTTGATGAGAATAATTCAACATGAGTTTGTCTAGCTTCAAGCCCTAGTATTTTTTGACATAACCTCGAATCTAATCTCAGGTTTTATTCCAATTGAATTGGGCCTACTACATAAACTAGAATCCATGACTCTAGTGTCCAACTTATTCTCATTCTTATATATTACACCACGTGAGGTGGGTAATTTGACAC
The DNA here is from genome assembly GCA_027924585.1 of Larix kaempferi. NCBI lineage: Eukaryota > Viridiplantae > Streptophyta > Pinopsida > Pinales > Pinaceae > Larix > Larix kaempferi. The sequence goes on from BSBM01000704.1 coordinate 1,921,710, forward strand.
ATATTACACAACCATTGTTTTTTATCTCTATAGTTTGATTTATATTCCTTTTGAAATATTCCAACTTTCCCTCTCCTACATATCTCTTGGTGTTAACTTTTCGATCATACCTAAATCCATTGCTAATTTGACCAAATTGACAAACATACATCTTTCTTAAATAGTCTCATCAATAGAATCCATGTATAACTTGCCAATTTAGTTCAGTTGACCACACTATTTCTTGATTCAAACATGATCATAGGTAGCATTCACCAATCCCTTGCCAATTTGAGGCAATTGGATTACTTATATCTCAATCATAATAGGCTAATTTCTAGGATACCTAAAGCTATTACCAATTTAGGGAGGATGGAGTTCTTTTCCTCTCAAACAACAATTTGACATGCATAGTTTAGAGAGGCATAAAAAACTTCATTCATTAGAGAACTTATATTTGAATTGAAACAAATTACTTGAGTATATGACATAGAATAGGTCAATGAAAGGTTATTAGTGTACAAATAATATATGCAAATATTTTCTATGAGAGTATTATTGATCTTATTAATGGTTTGGTTTCACTTGAGATATTAAATATACTAGAAAACAACATTGATGAACAAATTCCTAGTATGAGCATGTACAATTGCACTTTTTAATCTATTTTCTTTTCTCATTCTAACAACTTTTTTGGGACTTTGTTTTCACCCTTGTCCAATTGTACCAAAATTTCAGTACCAATTGAAGTTTCTTATATAGGAACTTAACTATCTAGTAAGTCATAGAATCAATTGTTTTCACAATTTCCTAAAGTGGAATGCCATATTTTGGATATTCTACATGCCATAAGCAATGGATATCACATAACACCTAGGAGTGAGGAGATTCTATCAAGACATATAGATTCCACTTAAGGGTAGGTGCTCCTTTGTTTTATCCACATAATCATTTTTATTCATGATTATTGTGGCTTCTCCTTTGGAAATCAATCCCGACTCTTTTGAGGGCTTCAAACTCTCACTTGCTTATGTTTCATTTAGGAGGCTTAGCTTGTTTCAATACCATTACACAATCAAGTCTAACTCCATTCTTTCAAATGGTTGTCTATCCATTTGGGGCCAAGAAACCAGAGGACATATGCTCATGGTATGGTATTCACAAGAGACAACACACTAGAATATTGGTCACCATAGATATTTCTAGAGAACATTTTCCAGTTAGGATTGAGAAGTACCCTTTCATGGTCTCTTGGATACATCTCACAATTACACACTTTTAATATTTCTAATATTTTTTTGATAGGGAGAATTCCACCTAAATTTGGAAATCTTAAGTATTTTGAGTACTTGACCTAAGATACTACAATTTTATGTATGATTATATTCTAATCAAATTGTTCCTATTACAGAAATTGTGCACCTTTGATCTTTCTTGCAATTATTTGCTTGAGTAAATTCCACCCAATTTTCTCCAGCTTAAAGTGCTATGAGTATTCAACCTATAGGAAATTTTATGAATGATTCTATTCCAATCAAATTGAGACTAATGCATAAACTACACACCCTGGAACATTTGAAATTGGTTTAATAGGAAGAATTCTAGTAGATTTTTTTCAACTTAAAGTTCTAGGAATGCTAGACCTCAACGACAATGTTCTTGATGGTTATATTTTAATGGATTTAGACCTATTGCAAAAAATAGTGTACCTAATTACAAAGGGAAGGAAAACCTATGTTCCAATTTATTTTCTCCAACGTTTTTGGCCTTTAATGAAAGGCCCATCCTCATGGAGAAACCAACAAACAAGATCATTTGAGGAGTTCATTTTTCTCTTCCAAGGAGAGAGATAATAACTTATTCATATTTCACATGAAGAATAATTAAAAAGGGAATGAAAATATGTGTTAGAATTGTTTGTATCCAATGTTTCTTGCCTTTAATGCAAGTTCATCCTTAGGGATCAACCAACAAACACGATCATTTGAGGAGGTATACCAAGTTAGTTGGGTAATTTGATACAACTTATACATCTATAGATTTCTAGCCTTAATATGTTTGGTTCTATTCATTCTTAAATATTCAAGATTCCACTATCTTATCTATCTCTTGGCCTTAACCTCACATAAAGCATACCTAAATCCATTTCCATTTTTTATAGGTTGACCCACTTAGCTCTTCATGGGAGTGGAGTTACTAACATACATGATGAAATCGAACCAATTTGACCAAGTTGACAAACATAATATCTCTCTTGAATGGAAGAGACACTGGCATCCTTAAAGATATTTCCAATTTGAAAAAAAATTCCTTCCTAAATATCTCTCAAAATTGACTCACTACCAATGTACTTAAATCCATTCTTAATTTTACTTAGTCGAGCACACTATTTCTTTATCCAAATATGTTTACTAGAAGAATCCTTGTAGCACTTGCCAATTTGAGTTAATTAGTTAAACTATATGTTGGTCATAATAGGCTTAGCGGTAGCATCCCTTAAACCTGAAACGATTACCAATTTAATTATTATTGAATACCTTTATCTCTCAAACAATTGAGAGCTATAGGAAAAATTCATTCACTATAAGGGTTAGATTTGAACTCAAAGATATCAAGTGTGAATATCCTATATAACAAAAAATGGCTAAAGGCTCTATATTATATAAACATATATAATAACAATGTTTTGGGGGGTATTCTTAACAATATTATTGGTTTGGTTACACATGATATCTATAAAAAAACAAGTTGGAGGGAACTACTCCTAATGGCATTAGCAATTTTGTGCTTCTATGAAAATTTTATTTGCTCATTCTAATAACATTTCTATGACACTTTCCACATATTTGGTCATGCGAGATCATCCTTGGGGTACTAGCAATCCTACATCACCCAAATATAATTCTAGTTTTCTTTTATGTTTTGTTTTAGTATTTCATATTTTCAACATGCAAACAATGGTATGGTGTTTTAATAAGTGATCTCTGAATATAGATTGGAATTAGGATACTTTTGGATATGTTATAGAGGATACATTATTATACCTATAAAACAAATTGCAAAATCAAAAGTGAGTTAAGACCCCACACCCAAACCTAGAACCAATATGTAAATAAATTCATGCTAAGAAAATGGATTATTATTTTGATTTGCTCCTACTCATATTTTGGAATCAAGGTCTAACATTTAAACAAAATGTCAACGAAAATTATTTCTACATGATCACCAATTTTCAACAAAAATTAATGCTACACTTGTATCAAGAACCAACACATAGTAATTTCTAGATTTTATTGATGCATTGACATAGGGCTAGCATTTTGATTATGTACTCTCATACTTTGGAGTTAAGGTATGGAATTTTGAAATTATGTAGAGAACACATACTTCTATATGATCACCCAATTTAATAAAAAATTATTAAGTTTAAGTTTTCTCCCAATACATACCCAGTTTAAAGATTGCACACAAAAGTTTCTATATACAAGGGTTTAATATTTTTGACTTGCATGCAACCAATGCTTGGAATCAGAGTTTGAATTTTTTTAAAATGTCGATGAAATCTTATTTTATTTTCCTTCGGAATTTAATAAAAAAATATTGATCTTAAAGGGTACGAATAATTAACCCATAACCATCTAAACAACATACCCCTAACCCCCTATACATAATTGCATACCCCATAATCCCTTCCCTACCCTTAACTCCATGCCCCATAAACACTACCCCTAACTACATATCCTAACCCCTACCTTGAACCTAAGAACCCATAACCTTATTACAGGGAATGGATAGAAAACAAAAGGATGTTATTTTTTCCAAATGTGAATTTCAACGATGTAAGTCAAGGGAAAAAAGTTATTACAAGATATGTTAATGGGATATAGCCTCAAACCATGGCAATATCCCTAAGAACCATTCGTTATGTACCAAATATTGAAATGACCAGCATAAGGACTCATTGGGGAAAATATTGTCTATTTATAGGTGTGTTTATTTACAAGGTGTGTTGTTTCATGGACCCACTTATGGCCTGTGAGTTTCAAGCACAAATTCTATGTACCATAACTCTTAACACTAACCCTAACCTCAACCCTTAAAAATAACATAATAGTGTTATAAACCCCTAAGCCAACCTAAACATTAACCCCCATTTTAAACTCCATCCATATCTTAAAATTAATGACACAACCTTGTGAAAAAGGTGGATCCTATGTGCAATGAGTATGTAAATAAAATATATCGATGCACTTATGTTGTTATACTATGGGGTTGTTTCTATGACTATAAAATATCCTTCCCTCATATTCCTCCACATTGTCCCATATTTCTTGTTGTGATTGGTCTAAAAAAAAAACATAATCCTTCTCAACAATTCTTTATCATTCTCAAAAAATGATTAAAAATCTTAAAGGATTGAACTCATCCTCAAAGAATACATTTAAAAAACAAAAGAAGAATATAATGTTTGAAGGATAATTCAAAAGATGTTGAATTGATTCATTGATTAAGGATGACATAATAGGATTATTATATATTTAAGAAAATATATAATCATCCTATGTTGTTATGGAATGATCAAAACACCAAACATGTCCAACAAAAACCACTCAAGAATCATTGTTTTTTTTGGAACATGTTCAAATCCAACAAAGGGGGAATCATTGATCAAGGGATTCAACATACTTTTGCAAATTTATTTTTGCTAACTTGTGTTTGAGCATCCATTAATTTCGTATTCTAGTAATTTCACTTTTTAACATTAGTTTTCCATGCATATATTGCTATATTTTCAACCACCCATGATTTCTAAGTGAAGACTCAATTAGTTTAGTAATAATGGTAGTTAATACAAGAAGATGGTTCATCATCAATCTAATCTCGAATAAGATTTTACACAAATATAAAAATGATATTAATGGAACCATTATAAACTTACTAGGATTAATCTAAGAGTACAAATTAACTCTCATACACTTTACATTCTCATGATACTTAAGTGTGCATAGAAATTCCCTCTCTTATTAAAATCAAGAAGATGTAAACTTCACATAACATTCTATGAGAAGTAATTCACCATTAAGATTTAAATCAAGAAATTAAAGAAGGGAAAAAAATCACTCTATTAAATAATATTTAATAATATTTAATAATATTTATTCCATATCCATATCAGATTGATCTTGAACTTCATCCAATTCAAAACCTAACTTATCGAAATCAAAATTTGTATCTGGAACCATTTAGAATCATTGAAAGCGATTACCTATATCAATGTATTGGATGTATAGCACTGAGTCATCATCAATATAATAATCATCATCATCATGAAGAATAGGATCATGTGAGCCAAAACCTAGATGGAAAAGTTCCTTCTCCTCTTTGTCCAACAATACTTCTTCCTACACTCCCACATCTTCTCTAGGTTAAATATGCTTTATAGGCCATCCTCTTTAGGTTAAATATGCTTTATAGACCATCCTCTTGGATCAATCTAACAACAAAGAACCATCTTTCTCTAATTGAAACCTATGAACAAAATACCTACTCACATTGACTTGAAATTACATATGGCTTTGTATTCAACTCTTAACTAGCACTGTTAATGAAAGTAAATCCATTATCAGGATTATTAGCCATCCTTTCATCACTTTATAGAAACAATATGTAACACTTGAACTTAAAGAGAACCACTTTGAAGGATTTAAAGTATATATCTAGTATATCTTCTAGATAGCCATAATACCTCATATTATATGTGATTGAATGTCTATCAGGCCTGTGGGAAGTTTTTTTTGTTGTTGCAAAGTTCGAAAATTATATTAAATCAGAAACCACACAAATTTTCAAAGCATATCCACTGTTGTCCCAAGATTGAAAATATGTTCTTATCTTGAGCTAGCTTAGAAAAAATGTTGCTAATAGCCTATATTTGCAAAAAGGAACACCCCAGCTAACAACCTATGACCAATTTTTTTCATCTAAAAGAATATGAATACTAATCCCCCACAGGCCTGGGGTTATAAACTCAAAAACTACAAAAAAAGTGTTCCCTAAACAACACCATTTATGTTTGGAATTATCTAAATTAAAACACCATTTAATCATCATAAAAAAACAAAACATGAGAGGGACCAACACCTGAAGTTTCATGTTTTTCTACCTATTAGACGACTTCATTATTTCTACAAAACATGAGCTGAGTGTCGACCAACTTGCTGGGATGAGGTCGATTGAAGGTTTTCCTAGTAAGATCATAGGAAAGGGCCTCCAACTTTGCATTGATGCGAGTGACCTCCAAGTTATGATCTCGAGCCAATGCATGAAGCCCCTCTTCCAGCCCCACAACACGAGCAGATAGGGATGGATCACTTGAACCATCACTGAAATTCCGCTAAGGGTATTCGTCCATAGCCATGCCAATGAGAGATTTAACAGTCCATAAAACACTCAAGGTCTTGGTGTGATGGGTTTCCCTAGTGTGAGTGGATCCCGAGTCCTCCACCAACCCACCAAAATTATGAACTAACTAACCAACTTCTGGATGGCCTTTGTTTCTCTACATCTGCCTATCCAGATGCTCCACCCACACCCTAGCTACGGGCCGGAGTTCCTTTCAGAAGAAACCTAGCACTTTCCCTAGATCTTTGAGAGCCCACGACATATGGGTTCTCTCACGCATATGGGAAGTATTAATAACCTGAAATTGTAGTTATCCCATTGTCACAACTTTTCTTTTTATCATCCAAATGTTTGGCGAGATATTTTATGCCATCACACCACATAGCTTTGTAATTTTTAGCTTGCATTCTCGACACGTTATAAATTCATTGTAATGAATTCATAACTATAAGTATAATATAAATTGAGAGAAAAAAAAAACCCAAAAATATAAATTAAAATCTAAAAATCAATGGTAAATGATTACATTTCTATCTTTTGCACCATATGCTATATCAATTTACTTCTACATCATATCTATATCACTATCCAAATAAATCTCTTCTAATCAACTTAGTCACCCGATTTAATGATAAGATATGGTAAACTTCTTTTCAAGGCTCTATCCATATCTTCATCAAATCAATAGTATTTGTAATGTATGAATGCATTGCATCCAACTCTCCACTACTTGTATGAATAATAGAAAACATGTTTAGTGCACCAATAAATATTAAATAATTATGTTAGAAAATGGTAATTAATTACAATAAAAGATAAAAATACCTTTCACTTTTCTCCATCTACCTTTGTCCAACAACACACCCCCTTCAAATTTGTTGGTGTAATTAGCATCCCAAAGGAGATGCACGTTAATATCAGCCACTTCTTAGCATAAATACTCACTAAAATACACAATGGACTAGTATATCATATACCCTTTTGTTAGATTTAAAGAGCATATAATGAGAAACACAATAATAATCACAATCATAGCAACATTAGAATAATAAACACAACACAATTTACCATGGAAAACTCCATGCAAGGAAAAACCAACCAATGAATATCTTCATTACATGGCCAAAACTGGCCAACCAGGCCAAGTGAGCTCACTTGCTCACCTCCAGGCCACCTTACAATGGAGTACACCAATCCCTTTATAGGATTCATTACATGCAATACCTTGGGACAATACCATGGGATCAAAACCACATGCTAAGACCTAAACCATTTGAATCATTTCCGAATCAAGGTTAACCCTAACAATCCCCCCTTAAACTTGACTTGAAGTAAATAACCAACCCCCCTCAAAGTTTTAACTGAGGAATTTCCATGCTCACCATCGCTCCATATGCAACGTTGAGTTTGCTTCTCATCGTGATAATCCACGTCACACAATTTGATCTTACGTAGGGTTTACCACAATTTTCTGATCCATTTCCATGGTTGTTGCATTTTCACACCGTGCACTAGCTTGGACATCCAATTCCTCATCCTTTCATGCAGATGCAATTCATCACTTCACATACAATCGGTGCACGAAACCATTGGTTCTCCTCGTGGAAAGTGTCTCCTTATCAAACATCGACTCTATCTCTCATGAAGGATTCTCATTTCAAGATAACGATCACTCTCAGATCAATGAGATTGTTGTGCAAAGTATTGCGGCATCACCTGTCCAAGAGACTTTGTACACTGCTATCACTTTGATAGCAACTTCTTCTGTGCCTTTGCGGTAAACGATTTAAATGATATTAACGAATTCTAACCGAGTAAAATATTTGATGATTATGGGTAGCCAAATTTACCTGGAGAAAATCCTATTCTACTCCCATCTCTTAACAAAAAAATGGCTTGTTTTATTTTTATATGTTTTCTTTTCAATTCCACGGAAAAACACTTTTTCAGTTTCGAAAGTATAGAATAATCCTCATTTGTTTCAAAAAAAACACGCAACATCGCTTATGTGACAACAAAAGTAACATCCAAGCTACAACAGGTTTCAATGTATTAAAAATTTGTAATGTGTTAGATGTGAGATTTCTTAAGAGACATTGGGGACATTACTTAGATGACGGTACTATCCTAGTGTTTCTTAAGCGACATTTGTCCAGGCCAAATTCTGAAAAATGCAATGGAATGCTCTTTTTTCCACTGGTTTTCGATCTTAAATTGGGCTTTTTATTAGAAGCTAATTAAAATTTCAAAATGAATAGAAATTATTTAATCATTTGATACAATCAAATAAACATTTGAAGAATATTTAATGTCATCCTCTTCATTTCTTCCATCGACATTATTAACCTCGAGAAAGGATAAACATTATGATTATTTTTCTTTTGACAATAATGGTTATAATTTTGCATTAAAAAGGTTGTTGTTAAATTGTACAACTATGTAATACACAAGTAGAGAGTATAATAGGAGTGGGCACTGTATCTTCAAAAATGCATTAGGATTTAAAAGTAAATATTACATCTTTAAAGTAAACCAAACAACTAAAAGTAGTAGTTATCCAATAGAATTTATTTATATTTTCCTAGGTAGTTTCTAGAGAAATAAATTTTTAGTAGGTAGAACCTTGTAGATACATTTTATTTTAGAGAAAAAAGCTTCTAGTAGGAAAAATATTCAAGTAATCTTTTTATAATTTATTTCTTTTCATGCTACATCGAATTCATGGGCATTATTTAATAAATATGACTAAATACATAGCGTCCTATCTATCTACTTAAGGGGTTAGGGTAAAGCCCTAACATGTTCCACCCTTCAATAGAATATTTTTCCTCATGTAATATCTTCAGGCTACATATCCTTCGACTAGATTAATAATTCTTAGATAGTGCAATAATGTCATAGACACTCTCTTGTGGCCAAAAATACTTATGGATGGAACCAAATGGATCATTCTTAATTAAGTTCAGGTAATGTGGTTTGAACTTCGCAATTTTTCCCACGACCTTTGTTGGCACAAAAATTGGAGACTAGGGTTCTTATGAAGATGGCCAAGAATGTCCCATTGTAGTCTACAGCATCGACATTTTCAATATTTTCTATAGAGAAGTAGGTCTCACCCAATCCGCATCCTGGCCAGTGTGAAGTGAGTGAGGATAGTGAATGGATGGTTTAGAGAATACATTACACACACAGACACACACACACACATAGATAGACAAATATATATATAGATAAATTATTTGAATTGGATGGAGTATTGTTTCAAGCCTCATGAAAGTTGCCCACCTTGATGAACTTTGAGAAACATAAATGAAATAGATTTTTTATTAGAGTAAATATATATAAAATAAAAATAAAAATAATACAAGTAACAAATATGGAGGTAACTAAAACTTGCTTACCATTATTCTTTTCAAATGTTTTTTTTAATAGTTGAGGCATCGTTATTCATGGCTTTTTCAATGCTATTCTTGCCCATTAAAGAGATTTTTTATGCTAGTTTGATACCGATGGTTCTTATGAGGGGAGACTACAACAAAATAGCCCTTTATGGGCAGTTTTGGCTTGCGGGGGTCTTGGTAAACCCCCTCAAAAAGTTTTTTTCAGACCTTTGGAGGAGGTCTTTTAAAACTGCCCCTAAAAGTCATGGAAATCGGACTTTTGGGGGCAGTTTTTTAAAATCTGCCCCCAAAAGTCCTGAAATTTGACTTTTGGGGGCGGTTTTTGGAACCCCCCCCCTAAAAGCCCAATTCTCATAACTTTGGGGGCGGTTTGTCAAACCCCCCCTAAAAGTCATGAGAATTGAACTTTTGGAGGCAGTTTTTTTGGAATCCCCCTTAAAAGTCATGAGAATTGAAATTTTGGAAGCAGTTGTTTGAACCCCCCCCCCCCCCCCCGCCCTAAAATCCCAATTCTCATAACTTTTGGGGGAGGTTTGTCAAACCCCCCCCCTAAAATTCATGATAAATAAACTTTGGGAGGCAGTTTGCTTGAAACCCCCCTTAAAAGTCATGAGAATTGAACTTTTGGAGGCGGTTGTTTGAAAAGTCCCCTAAAAGACCAATTCTCATAACTTTTGGGGGCAGTTAAACCTCCCCCAAAAGTTATGATAAATGAACTTTGAGAGGCAGTTTGTTTGGAACCCCCCTTAAAAGTCACGAGAATTGAACTTTTGGAGGCGGTTGTTTGAAAACCCCCCTAAAAGACCAATTCTCGTAACTTTTGGGGGCAGTTTGTTAAAACCCACCCTAAAAGTCATGAGAATTGAACTTTGGGAGGTAGTTTCCTTGGAACCCTCTTTAAAAGTCATGAGAATTGAACTTTGAGAGGCAGTTTCTTTGGAACCCCCCTTAAAAGTCATGAGAATTGAACTTTTTGAGGCGGTTGTTTGAAAATCCCCCCCTAAAATCCCAATTCTCATAACTTGTGGAGGCGGTTTGTCAAAAACCCCACTAAAAGTCATGAGAATTGAACATTTGGAGGCGGTTTTTTTTGGAACCCCCCTTAAAACTCATGAGAATCGATTCAACAATGCATCTCATCAAAACATTGGAGCTAAGCGCACACAAGCTTTTGTAGTGTTAGGAAGGGTGTGCATCATCATTCAAAACCATATCCCATTAGAGCTCTACAATTGAGGTAGTCATGCTAGGTTTTTCACATCAAAGATGGTTCTCACATTCCAACTTTCCATGATCCATGGTCGAAATACAAATTCGTGTGCCATAACATTATCCTTTATGGCTAATGGGCCATGTGTAGGGCCCTAATCACCACATGATTCCTACACAAGGAATATTTAGCTTGCAAGTGGGTATGATGGCCATTTCAATATTTACAACATCATGGATGGTTCTTGAAGCCTAATCCATGGTGTCCATGGTGTTAGATCAAAATCTAGTTTATAATGACTGGTAATTACCTCAAGGTCTTGTGACCTATGGGCATTTCTCTGTACCACCACATAGGCCATAGGTAAGGAATATTTAGCTTTTAAGTAACACATTGTCATTTTTTTTAGTATTTTCATGTCGTGGATGATTCTAGGAGCCTATGTTATGGTCTAGGGCCAAAATGTAGGTTCTTGGGAAATAAAACTTTACTTTGAGACTCATGGGCCATGCATAGGGACTTGAGTAATCATACATAACCTAGATAGGGAATATTTTGTTTATAGTCTAAGTTCTTGCGTTTATTTTTGCACTAATTTTAATTTAATAAAATCCCATACAGTGATCATTCAAACCTTGATGTCAAAGTCTTTGATCTAAAACCTTGGTTATAAATAACCCAAGGTCAAAGTTTATTGTGTTAGTGTGTTGATTTGGTGCAATAGGCATGCTAGTGATTGGGTTAGGGGGTAGTGGGTTAGGGTTAGAGGGACACGGGCTTCAAGGGATATTTTCCACAATTTCATAATGTGGTAGGATTTGGGGAGTTTTTGGATTAGAAGCGAGGAACCTAAGGGATCAGTGGATTAGTGGGAAATGGGTTCTGGTTTTGTTGGACAGACTAGTGGTTAAGTGGTTTATAAGTTATCATGTTATTCGGTTTGGGGCTAGATGTTAAGGTTATGTACGAGGTGAGGGGGTTAGAGGTTGAAGCTTCCTAGGTGCATGAATTCATTGCATGGATCATGTGTGCCAAGTGCATGGGTCATTTACATGGGTTGGTGTTGTTAGGTCTATGTCTATTTAGTGGCATTATTTATGGTGGCCATTTCAATATTTGTAACACAAAGGATGGTTCTCGTGGCCTGGACTATGGCATGCGAACTAAATTTAGGGTCTAATGCCATATTAATTTTCCATGGGGTTGATGGTCCATGCATGTTAACCTAGATTACCACATAAGAATCTATAGCCTACATTTGAGATCATCATGATCATCATTGTCACCATCATCGATGTCATTGTTGTTGTTGGTTTTTCCATGGTTATGTAAACCAATAAACCAAACATGGTTTAATATTTATAGGTTATGTAAACAATAGTGGTTCTCATAACCTAAATAATGGTCCATGGTTAATAAATTTACTATATGATTCACGGTCCATGTGTAGGTCCCTACACATAATTACTTTACCTTACAAGTGAGATATTGTGGACATTTCAATATTTGTAACATTGACGATGGTTCTCGTGGCCTATACCATGGCCTATAAATTAATTTTAGGGCCTAGTACCATATTAATTTGCTATGGGGTTGATGGTCCATGCATGTTAACCTAGACTACTACATATGACCTACATATGGAATATCTAACCTATATGTAACAATTCCCTCTGTTGCTCTTGAGTGATGATTAATGCCTTGCGACTTCACATAATCTCTAAAGAGTGAATTTAATTTCAACTACAAGTGGGATATGTTGGTAATTTTTAGATCTGTAACACCAAAAATGAAAATTTTCCTGCCAATTTCAACATGCTAGTAATTTTCATTCCATCACCCTTTCTTCTCATTGTTTTCCCCTTTTTGTGAAGGGCGACTCAAGTCTCCGCCTCCCATTCCACGTCTAACAAATACTCCATTCTTCCACATATACACAGCTAAATGGAGAAAGTATTCATGCACTTCTAAAACATCAAAAAACACCAGAAAGTTTGAATTATGAATATATCGTGAGATCTTGAGATACTTGTAGACTCACCCACCATTGACTACTATGTAGTGGCGATGGGTGAAGTTTTTGGCCAACTATGATTACAAGCTATTTCACATAAAATGGGAAGAGAATCAAGTGGCATATACTTTGAGTTGAATATGCCATATATATGCAATCTCCCAAGCTTAATAAAATTTAAGGACAATGATAGGAGGTGATCCAATGATGAAAAATGTTACCAAGAGGTGTGTGAAGCTCTATTAAGAAATGAGAGGTGGGTAGAGAAGGAAGTAAAAAATATGAAGATTAACATTTAGTTGAAGTGAAGTACTACTGTGAAGAGATCAAATGTATGTGCTAAATTTAAGAGGGTTAGTGTTCCATGAGGCCCATGATGCTTGTATTCACTACTACAAAACAAGACATTGGTGAGGGGCATGCTTGTGACGGGCCTTAAAGGATCGTCACCAATGTCACAAATGATGACGAACCTTATAAGTATGTTGAACTGAATGGGAGGGAGTGCCACACAACACTTAGCCTCAAATCACTACATGCATATTGGTGTCGAATGCTTGCAAGGTCATGTATATGATTGGTGCACAAGTCTCTTAGCAAACATGAAGCTTCAACTCTTGGGGTGTAAGACCGGGAGAATGAAGAACTTTGGATATGGCAACATCCTTTGTACATTCTTCTTCAAGAGGGTACCTGCCCTTAGTTTGGGCATGCCTTTGCCCCCAATCATTCCTCGTGAGCCGAGATTGGGCCGTTGGGGTGACATTTTTCTCTGCCAGGGTGGTGGTGAAATCCACTTTTGTTATCACACCGATGATTTCTGGTGATGGTGGGAGAGACAGGTGCCAACATTTGAGCAGTTTCCGTATGCTGGTTTAGACTTCCGTCATGATCTAGAGCTGGTATTTCCTCCAGGTGGTGCCTGGGGAGAGATAGGTACGTTTATGTTTTGAAAATTATTAAATTTTTCCAATTTGAAGTATATTATTTTTATGATGAGTTTGAAAATACTAAAACAAAGTGTCATGTGTAGATGTTGGACTAGTTCGTCCAGATGGACATCCTACTATTTTCGTGAGGCCCATTGATGTGGGTGTAGCTGATGCTATGCTAGGGGCTATAGAGAGGAAGATGAGTCGGTTGACTCATGATATTCCTACATATCGTATTGAGCGGATGCCCATTGACATGTAGGAGGATGTAGTAGGTGTGCCCCCACCTTGGATTAGACTGTTGCGGAAGGTAGCCAGGCTGGTCATATGTTACCGAGAGGCAGTGGATGCTGATGAGGCCCCACCTTCTCCATAGGAGAAGGATATTTTATGTATTTTGAGGCCATCAAGCCCAATTTTGTATCTTATGACATGACTCTATGATAGACCTATGTTCCACACTCAAACTATTTTTTGATACAATATCAGATATATATACAGTATCGGCTTATATTTACATGTGTGTGTTTAACTTTATGTGCAAATGTTTATTTATGGACGTGTATGATACAAATGCCAATCTAAAACATAATTTGCAAATGAATTAGCTAATGCATTCAAATTTCTTGGAATGTGTTGATATATGATGGAATCAAACTGTCTTTCCAATAATTTAACTCCCAAAAACTGTCGTAGCAAAACAGGATCTCTGATCTGATAAACACCTATTAACTGAAAAACAACTAGTTACGAATCAAGTCTTACCTCCAAATGTGAAATTCCCTAGATGAGAGCATCCCAGAGAAGTTCTATGAACGCACTGTATTCAGCTACGTTATTCATTGTGGGACCCAAACAAACCCCCCCGAAGAAACTAGTTGGCCAGTCGGTGAGTAAATGACCCAAGCTGCTGAAGTCAACTGTCAGGTGTGGCGACTGGCACCATCAGCAAATCCTAAAAAGTGTTTAGTCGACATCTGAAACACGAAGTGAGAAAACACACATAAGGTCAACTAACAATCACAAACAAAAACTAGTTCTACAAAATGTACAACTATAATACATAAAAAAGCACAAATGCCTAAGCATAGTACTTCTTCAGGTAGAGCCCATTTCTAGGCTCGAGCAGCTTACTACCCTCGTAGTCCGTTAGCTCATAAGCTCCTTTCTTCATTACCTTCGAGATTATGTAAGGACCGAGCCACATGGACTTGAACTTACCAGCCCCTAAAGGTTCCTTGTCCTGATCCCAAAGCAGAACAAGGTCTCCTTCGAGAAAAACCCTAGGTCTGATAGACTTATCGTACTATCCTTTGACTCGTTTCTTATGGACTTCGTTTGCTGTGAGTGCATCACGACACTGCTCATCTAGATGTTCTAAATGTAGCAAACGTTCTTCTAGTACTGAATTTTCTGGTAACAGTTGGACAACCAACTTTAATGAGGGAATCTCGCATTCAATCAGAATGACTGCTTCTATCCCATGCACAAGTTGGAAGGGAGAGAACCCGATAATAGTCTTTACGTTTGCTCGGTAAGCCCAAAGAGAAGGATACAACATGATGTGCCAGTTATTTCTACTGACATTAACGGTTCTTTGTAGAATAGTCTTCAAAGTTTTGTTAACCGCTTCGACCTGACCGTTCGCCTGTGGATAGAATGAAGACGAATGCTCCTAATGAAAACCTAGCATAGTATAAAGCTCGATCATCATGCTGTTCTGAAAATGGCGACCATGATCTATCACGATCACTTTGGGTATGCCGAACCTTGAGATAATATGATTGAATATGAAATAAGCAGCGGTTTCTCCATCCTCCTTAACAGTAGGCATTGCCTCGGCCCACTTGGTGAAGTAGTCGACGGCAACGATAATATAACGATGGCCTCTAGCTGAAACTGGATTACAAGTCATATAATCAACCCCCCATTTGGTGAAGGGACCTGCTGCGATCACAGGATGAAGAGAAGCTGGATGTGCTCTCATTTTTTTGGTGAAACACTGACACGGACGACAGTGTTTCACAGCTTCCACACAATCTTTAAAGATTGTAGGCCAAAAATACCCGACACACAGTATTTTCTGAGCTATTGCCAACCCAGAAAGATGACCCCCACAAGCTCCACTATGAGCATCATTCAATATTGACTCTGCTTCTTCTAAATTCAAACAACGTCGTAAGATGGAATCTATCCCACGTCTGTACAAAGTATCAGAAATAATGAGATAGTTTTTCGCATGAATTTTCAGTTTGCGTCGTTCTTCTCTAGAAAAAGTGGTAGGACACCTCAAAGTCTAGAGATACCCTAAAATATCCCTGTACCATGGGTCAGAGGAGGAAATACGGAAGATATGTTCATCCGAGAATGATGACTCTTCTTCAATATGTACTAAGTCACTCAGGAATTCTGAAATTAATTCAGAGAACACTAGTGATTTCTTCGACTTGGCAGACTGAAAAACCAAATCAAACTCTTGCAGGATTACAATCCATTTATTATATTTCCCACCGATGATACGTCGAGTGAGAAAGTATTGGAAAGGAATGACCTATGCAATCACAGTAGTGGTTCGTAAAAGGATATAGTGACGAAGCCTCTACACCACATAGACCGCAGCTAGTGCTAACTTCTCAACGTGTGAATACTTAATTTCAGGAGCTATCAATGTGCGCGAGAGATAATAAATGACATGCTCTTGGAGTGTGTTGTCCTCCTGAACTAGTACTATGCCAATTGTGTAAAGTGATGCCACCAGATATAGAGGAAATCCTTTGTATAATCAGGCGGGCCTAACAAGGGGGCTGATAGTAATGCCTTTTTCAAGGCCTCAAATGATGCTTGAGCAGCCTCATCCCACAAAAAGTAGGTATCTTGTTTAAGCAGTCTCATGAAACCGTTTGTGATTTTGGCATAGTTTATGATGAAACGTAGCAGGAAGTTAGACATGCCTTGCAGACTTTGAAGTTGTCGCAAAGTGCGAGGTGGAGGCATATTTACAATCGCCTCAACTTTTAACGGTCGACCATTATGCCACGATTGGATATAATAAAACCCAGTAAACATCTTGATTCGACGCAGAATATGCACTTATTAGGATTCAATCGAATCTTGTATTGTCTGAACCATTCAAACACAAGTCTCAAATGAGCTGGATGGTCCCATCTCTTGCGAGATCGCGCCGGGAGGTCATCCAAGTAGGGTTCAACTATGTGCTTGATATCGTGAAAAGCGAAATTCATTGCTCGCTGGAACGTACCTCTAGCATTCTTTAAGCCAAACGGCATCTTCCAATATGAAAAAGTTCCCCACGGGCAGATAAAAGTTGTTTTGTGTTGATCTTTGGGTTTGATTTGAATTTGATTATATCTTGAAAATCCATCCATGAAAGAAAACATCTCGTGTCCCGCACACGCATCGATGATCTGGTTGATAAATGGTGTGGGGTAGTTATCTTTCGAACAAGCTTTGTTCAGATCCCGAAAGTTGGTACAAACTCGAATGGTACCTTGCTTTTTATCAATCGGAACAGGATTCGAAACCCATTCCGTGATGTCGATCGAATAGATAAATCCGACTTTAAGCAATTTTTCAACCTCTGCCTTAATGGCGATCGCTTTTCGAGGATTCACAGGATGGAGCTTTTGTCTCACAGGTTTTGAGTTAGGGTACGTTGTGATAACATGATCAACGATGGATGGATCGATTCCTGGCATCTCCTCATAAGGCCAGGAAAAAATATCGCAGAAATCTTTACAAAGTTTTGTATACAGAGCAATCTCTTCTGGAGAACAATCTGCTCCAATAAAAATGTTTTCCACGACCCTGGGTTTGGTGGAAATGTCAATCGGGATGGTTCTCGATATATTAGCCATATTCCCTTCAGTGTAAACAGTACTTGAAGTGGAAGAGAACAAATCAACATTCCCACCAGGTCTCATTGAAAACTCTCCTCTCTCTATTCTGTCTAGATTTGGAAGCAAATAGGACCTGTGGTGCATGTGTTCCCAAGGCTAGTCGAGGCCCATCGTGGCTTCCAAAATGGCTTCTCCAGAAGGTAAAACCGTGTCAAAATAGTCAAAAGAGTGGATCGAGTCTACTGACCATGCCAGAGCATAGTCCATATCCGACTTAGCAGAGACTGGCGGAGTCATGATATGTTCTGTTGCAGCATGCTATGCTTCCATATATGCTACTTCTACAATGGATAAAGGCACTGATGGTTCTAATACAGTAGGAAGGATCCACGGATCAGTCCTTAAAATGGCCGTGAAAATTTTAGTAGGTGTACCTTCATTAGAACGCATGAAAAGAACGGGAGTAGGTAGGTCAAAAGTGCTTATTAATGACCCATAAAGCCCTGCTCCTAAACTCTCGCTTACTGGGGTAGATTGATCAACTAAAGGAATTGTGGATTTCGATGAAGTCTCGTTGTTTTGCCGAGAGAATGAAAGTTGATCTACCGTGAGGATCTTGCCTTCGTGGGGGAACATAACAACTCGAAAAACTGCCGATGCATTAGCCCGCATGGCATATGTCCAGCTCCTGCCTAACAACATATTGTAATCAAGCGAAGCATCCAGAACTTCAATCTCTACAGCAACTGTCTTATCGGCGAGTGTGACATCAAATGATGGCAAGACTCCGTGTGGACGGAAAGTTCTGCCATCAAATGATGGCAAGACTCCGTGTGGACGGAAAGTTCTGCCATCAAATGTAGTAAGCAGTGTGTTAGAGGGGGCTAACTCGGGAGAACCCAAATCTTTCCAACAAGAAATTGACATTACGCACGTAGACGTGCCCTCATCTATGACAGCTTGTCTCATGGTCATAGGACCATGAGATACCTCTACCTGAAGGGCAATGTGGTACGGAAACCGGTATTTGATATCAGACATATCAAAACGTGTAGTCATGTTGGATGATTCCATACTTCCAATCGCTGCCAGAAGTGCATTTCGTTGTAATGGGCAACTTTGCAAAACTTCTAAGGTGGGCATAGCATAAGGGGTCTGGGCTAGATCTTCAACCACACTGTAGTTGGTGGCAGCCCGTGCATTGGGATTGTGCAAAGCCTGTTTCAAGACACCTTTCAAGATCTTGGGCAGTGGGTCCACAGGAATGTGGAGAGGAGTGGAAGATTCAGGAACATCTTTATCCTTGTTCTGCGAATCTGGGGTATAATTTCTTGCCCGCATTTGTAAAAGAGAATCCGAGTTAACCATATTAATAAAATTTTGATCAACTGAAGCGTGGGTGGTGCCCCTAGTATTGGAGTTGCCAAAAGCTGATCCCTACCCTTTTAGAAATGGATCTTTCAAGATGACAGGTTTCTTTTCTTGAAGCAGCTTCTAGGCTTCTTCAAATAGAGGGCATTGGTGAGTGAGGTGGTCCTGCTTGCAAAGCTTGCAAGGGAACTTGACCTTCCTCTTTTCTCTGTTACCCTCCTCGGCATTTTCTTTTTTTTTGGGCTTTTGTTGGTTCCCCTCTCCTTTCTTTCCCTTCTTTTGTTGTTGGGCTGCTGAGGGCCCTTTTGATTAGTCAGAACCTGCTATACAGATTCAGTAGTAGAAGGAGAGGTTGTGACGGGAGTCAATTCTGTAGTCGATTGTTTGACCGATAAGGCATGAACCTGTTTAGTCAATGCTTCGAAGGCTACAGAATCAACTGAACCCGCTATGCCGTCAGCATGTGGTCTAGGTTTTGGTCTACCTAGATCAATGTTTGATCACGGTGCATCAGGTATAATTTCGTAAAGGAGACCAGACTGAGCATAAACCAAGTCTAGTTGCTAGGTCCTTAAAATGGCTTCTTCTTCCGATGACACCCCAGAAGTAGCTACTTCCTTAGAAACATAAGGAAGGAGTGATTTTAGGTACCACTCTAATAAGAATTCTAGGGGGATATTGGCCTTAATGAGCCTCTTTCGTCTTCACCACTCTTGAATATGATCAGATAAATGGGTGGTTTTGTTTTGTCTAAAGGTAGACAACAGATCTGTCTCGGCATCATACCGAACAGGAAGCTAGAAGTGGTTCAAAAATACTACAGCGAGATCCCGAAAGTTAAAAAGGGTGGCTGCAGGTAACTCAATGTACCATTTGGCTGCAGCACCGGTTAAGTTTCTTTGAAAAAGCCTCAACCTAACGGAATCTTCGTTCAACGAGTTCGAAGAACACCAACGATGAAAAGTGGTAACATGATCACCAGGATCCTCACTAGTTTTACCTTCGAATTTTGGAATGTCCGAAGGTAGCTTAGTGGGAACTGGAGACCACATAACGTTATGGCACACTGGATCGTTTGTTAACTTGGAAATATCTGGCAAATTTAGAGTTGCCAGAAATGGTAAACGAGGTCTATAAGATGGCATTTGATAAGCTGGAGTCATGAAGGGGGAACCTCCCATCGTTTGACCCATAAACTGCTGGTTAGGGTTGCCCCCAGCCATCTGCTGGTAGGGATTGCTCCCAGCCATCTACTGGTAGGGGTTTCCCCCAGCCATCTGCTGGTAGGGGTTGCCCCCAGCCATTTGCTGGTAGGGGTTTCCCCCAGCCATTTGCTGTTGTGTGAAAGTGTTGTTGAAATTACCCCACCCGAATGAAAGCGGGTTGGTACCCTATGTATTCGTCCCTTGTGGCTAGGTGTTAGCCCCACCATATTGTTGGTTGAAAATATTACCCCCTCCTCCAGAAAACAGAGAAAAAGGGATATTTCATGCAGGTATATTACTTTGATTCATATTGTAACCTGCAAAGGTATTAAAACTAGGGGTAGTCGAGGTGGACGTGATAGTCATGGCACTCGTAGTCATGGCACTCATGACAGGCATAGTTGCAGAGGCATTCAGCCCTACATTGGGTGTGGAAATCCAAGTACTAGGTATATGGTATGACTATTGAGTTACAGGAGGTGGGGTGACATTCACTATATTATTGGGTCCAAAAGTAGGGGTAGAGGCAGATGTCAAAGCTGTTGAGCTTGGAATGCCTAACATACCAACGTTAAAACTGAAGGACGGAGTTGAAGCAGAAGTTGTCTGTGACGAACTCGGTGTAGCAGTGGAAGAAGGATTCACAATCCTTGTATTCATCCCCATTGTGAGAGTTTGTGGAACTCCCTGTTCATCTCTTGGGTTAGTCATAATATGCGCATGTGTGAAAAAATATGCACTATACTCGGGTTGCTAGAAACCAACAGGTACCAAAAGCATATCATTAAGTCCAGTCAGAGGAGGTTTAAAAGGAGTGTTGAACTCAACAGAAGTGATATCCTCAATCTCAACAGTATTAAAAACTTATTGATCTGGGGTTCTAGGTTGTGGTTCACTAGGAACCTCTATTTCACCAGTAGGTTCAAAAATACCACTGGATTCAGTCATCCGTGGTGGTGGTGGTGGTAATGGATTCACACTAAGTGGGGGAAGGTTTTGCTCCCTCTAAGACCTACAAAGTTGTTGGTCTTCAACAATTATATAAAAATAACACTAAGTAAAAAACCTAGTGGTCACTAAGACTAAGGGGCAAACAGCATACCACTATAAAAATACTAAGTAATCAAACCTATCAAACGGATAGAAAATACTCTCGGAAGTAAGTCTAGGATGATTAGGGCCCATAACAGACTAACAGAGTACTGATGGTCAGTTTCGTGGCGTCCACCGAAGGTCCAATGGGTGCAAGCGCTTGAATCACCAAACTGCTTTCCCAGGAGTACTGCCAGAGGGTTACCTTCCACGCCTGTTCGAGGTGAAGTGGGAATAACTGCCCACTCTACCTGTGTAGGATCCTAAAGGTCTGATACTAAGGCTACCATACATACGAAATATCCTGGGGGAACAGTTGTCAGCCTAGTCAAAAAGCATGGGCAGGGTAGCAAAGCCCGAAGTTCGAAAGGACCCTCGTACGCGAATCGACTCTGGTTTATGGTCAAAAGGAAGGTGAGGGGATATCCTCAACAATTCCAATATTCCACAGCCTTGTGCTTAACTCTAGTTTGAGTACAACATCCCAGGGTTATTTGATATATATGGGTTTACCTAAATGAAAGTTGTACTATGATTGTTGCGTAATGAAACTAGTTCCGAGCAGTTTAAGGTGTTTTAAGCTCAAAACTCTAGCCTAAGCTAGTTGGTGTCGTGTATTCCTAAAAAGAAAATGTTTCTAATTTATTTTATTAAAATTCTTTTTAAGGCAACTTTTTACTCAACGGGGTAGTGCATTGTGTGGAAATGGTTTGAGAAAGTAAAGTGCAAAAGAAATAGCTTTCAAAACAACAAAAGACTCTTTTTCTTTTTTCCGTTTATGCTCTTTCTAAAATGAAAAATTAAGCAAACCAAAAACAAATCTCTTTTTTCTTTTCTTTTCAAATTCAAAACAAAGTAAACTATGCTACTTCTAAATGATCATAAGCCTTACTACTTTAAACTACCAAACTCATTTTTTGCTTTTTTCGATATATGCAAAAGAAGAAGAACTCGAAAATGGAAGCAAGTAAGACCTAAAAGAGCAAATGTCAATAAGGAAAAACAACTCTAAGGTTCACAACAATCAACTTGATTACTTGACAAAGACTTGTCCTACAAAGTTTTTAAAGGGAAAAAACCTTGGGCTTGGAAAACAAAGTGGTAAGAAAAGAAGGATAAGAGACGCTTCAAAAGGAAAGGTAGACCTCAGAGGTCACTCCAAAGCATCAAGAACCCTAAAAACACTAAGCCAAGCTAATGGTAGGCAAGCGAACCAAAGATGGCCTTACAATCACAAAGGTTCACATGGAAGCAAACTAAAAGACTTCAACTTACTTGAAACTGAAACCGACAAAGCAATCAGGAAATGTCTAGACTCAAAAACTTTTGAAAACACGCTAAAGACGCCAACTTGGGGTCAAACCCTAAATCAAAGGTCAAGACACCGTCAAAGTATTCTTAGAGTTGCCACAAACAACAAATGTTGTAAACAAAGGTTTTTATACCTGCAACAAGCAACTAGGGTACGAACATGTAGCTATGTTCAACTAGGGACAAGGCATGGTTTCCAAAAAGAGCCATGAACAAACAAGACACCTCAAAAGTAATCAAGCAAGTATGACCTAAGGGACTAAGGAGAGGCAAAAAAAGCTCAACCAAGGCATAAAGACCTCAAGGATCAATTGGGAAAGAAAAAATAGAGGATGGAAATCAAGCTAAACAGGCAAAAATCAAATCCCAAAAACAAACAGAGACTTACAGGAAAATACTCTACTGTGCAGTAGAGAAACCTATGTTTTTCAGGAGGTGTACCCTACTGTGTAAAGGCAAACCATCATTTTTCAGGAGGTGTACCCTACTGTGTAAAGGCAAACCAGCGTTTTTCAGGGGATGAACGCTACTGTATGCATAGAAAACCAACATTTTTGCCAAAGAAGGTTTAAAACAGGCTTCAAAACTTCAAATTGAGGTAAGTCAAGCAATGGAAACAGGATACAGTAACCTACAGAACCTCTCAGAGGATCAAAAATATCAAAAATTACTGGAAGGAAAGTCAAATGAGTCTCCTAGAACAGAAAACAACCGGTCCCCAGCGGAGTCGCCAATCTCTTGTTCAGGAAATCTACCCTATACCAAGAAGAGGGACACTACCAACTTCTGGGGGTGACAGGTAAATACATAGATCATATCACATAGGCTTCTACAAAAGGAAAGAGATAAAGGTTCTTGAAGGCATACCTTATTAACAAATTTCGATCCTAGCTTTCGCTTGCTCCTTCGATCAATCCTCCACTTGATCTTCTGTTCGACGAACCTGCAATACAAAGATACCTTCCTCTGTTGATGTATATGTAACTTCGGAATGTATTTCATATATGTATATTGTACTCCTATAGAGATGGTATTATTCCTCTATACGGAAGTGTTTGTATTCATATAGAGATGTTATTATTCCTCTATACGGAAGTGTTGTCATTTATATTGTAAGTGTCGTAACTTATACTTGATGGGTTATTAGACCACCTTCTTGGGGTGGGCCCTGCATAAGTCATGTGGGTCAAAGGGTTATTAGACCATGCTATTGGGGGTCCACCATGTGGTTCAAAGGGTTATTAGACCACCCTATTAGGTTTCAACCCAGTCAGCATTATGTTATGTGGTTAAGTTAAGGCCGACCTAGTAAAGGTTATTAGGCAAGTCAAGTCAAGTATAAATAGAGTGTGGGAGGCACTCTATTTCATCATTCTATTCTCTGTCACACTCTCGGGAGAGTGGCGCACTTGTGGAGGAGGAGAAGCTACTGCTAGGAGATGTCTATCTCTAATGCTTGGGTTGTATCATTGCTCTATCTATCTCTGAGGAAGTTATTGGGGTTTTTCACCTTTATGGTTTTCCCCAAGTAAACTCTGTGTCTCTTGTGTGCTTGCATTATGGTGTCCATGATTGATATGCTGTAGATATGATTTACATGTTGTTATCTCAGTTAAGATCCTAGATCAGATTGAAGTAAATTCTGAAAAATTAACATGGTATTAGAGCTAGCCTGAAAGAAGGCATGGTATGGCATGTATGACACTTGTTGCACTTGCGATGCTAGGGTTTGATATAGAAAAATCCAGTCATCGTAGCACTTTCACTATAAATAAATTTTGGCAAGGTTTCAGGGTCTGAAAATCATACAAGGAGAAGCTAAGATCCCCATGTACCTTGTATCCAAAGGAAAACCTCTAATTCATTGTACTTTGTGATATATGATCTGTACAATATAGGGTTTCTGCCTCTTCCAGATCTCAGTTATAAACAGGTGACCTTGAAAAAAAGGTCATAACTTGGGCTAAGAAGCTCCAAATGAAATTTCATAAAAAGTGAAAGGTATTCCATGGAATTTACTTTCTCAAGTAACTTTTTGAGAGGCCGAAACGGAACTAGTGACACGTGGCAGGCCGTACAAGTTCGCTCTCCTGTTTTATCCCATAAACATGTCACACTGCGACACTTGGCATAACTCTCTCTCAGAGAATCCATTTGAGGTCAGACCTATGGGGTTGGAAATATGATAGTTCGGGCTTTCACAAAAAAAATTTTCAAACCCTATGGATCGAAAAGTTCAGAGTTATACCATAAACAATCAGGTACATATTTCTGTCAAAATAGAATTATTTTTTAGCACCTTCATTCATGGCTTCCGAAAATTAGGGTTTCGGAGAAAGTTGGAATTTTTGTAATTAGAGACTATGGCTAAATGCTACTCATCAAAATCAAAATTTAGAGACCAAGATCAGAATTTTTGGTTGGGCAGAATGCCGGGATTGATCAAACCCTAGTTCGGGACTTTGATTGGAAAAGTGGAAAATTAGGGCTTCTGTAAAAATGGAAATTTTTGAAATATGTGACCACGGCTGGAAGCTCCTCAGAAAAATAAGAGCTTATATCTTTGGATCGAACCTTTTGATTGGGCAGAAGGGTGTGATTTATCAAACCCTAGTTCAGGGTCATGTCTAGTGAATCCAGAAGTTTCAAAGGCAAATTTGAGGGGTGAAACTTTGCAGTTTTCAAATTATGAGTATACTAGCTTGATCAACTCATCAAGGTGCATATTTCTATCCTTTCGGAAGTTTGAAATTCAAATTTTGAATTTTTAGGGTTTCTCTGACAAACCCTAATCTAGCTCCAGATCCAGTTCCTGCAAATCAAGTGGATTGGTCACCTGCATAAGTGAAGAAGTTCATGTTTCAGAGGGAGATGAGGCTAAAGCCTTACATAAGAAGATTACAAGCAATCTCGAAAGGCCCATGACTCATCCAGGTATGTTTCGAGATTTGTTCATGATTAAGTTTATGGTATGTTTGTCTTCATGTTATTATGGTTAGTACAATCTTAATTAAATTTAGACTTGTCGTATTACCTTAATAAAATTATGAATGCATGATAGAAGATATTCATTGATTAGGGTGTTGACACTTATGATTTTACTAATGCATTATGATGTTGTATGAGGTTTATGTTGTCCGCTAACATGAAAGGTACACCAAGAAAGACAAATCATGTTCTAGTTCAAAAACATATGATCATGATGACATGAGGACAAAGATTCATCCATTGTCATGAATCACTTAGTAGATCTATTTGCGAGGTATGTATAACTTGGTTCTATAATGGTTAACCTGTGAGATATGTAGGTTACTAGCACAAGTCATTGAAGAGAACAAGAAGACATCATGTGGGTATGTTAGACATAACTAGCTAACATACCAATCCAGGTATGTTTTTCCTATCAAGTTAGAATCCTACCTTGTGTTAGGATCCCTTATATAAGTATACTCGGTATGATTGGTTATGTTTATTCATTAAGTTAGAAATGTAAGTAATCAAGGGTTTATGCATTTTATGTCTCTTATCTTGATTGATGATTTAACTAACTAGAAGAGTCCTATGATCAAATAAGAATATGCATGAGTAAAAGAAGACTTCCCTAAAACCTTGAATACTAATATTTATTATCTGTGTTTGAAATGATCATGACTATACATGTTTAATATTATTGTGTTTTGATAGTATTAAGATTATACTAATGAATGTGTGATTATGTATGAGACCTCGAGGATAACACAATGATGATACTAATAAGCATGCATAGTGATGGATATAAGTTCAAGGACAGGTAATCTAGGAAGCAAAGATCAAGAGGGAGCACATTCCAGTTGTTCCTGCAAGGAAGCAAAGATCAAGAGAGAGCACACTCCAGTTGTTCCTGCAAGGAAGCAAAGATCAAGAAGGAGCACACTCCAGTTGTTCCTGCAAGGAAGTAAAGATCAAGAAGGAGCACACTTCAGTAGTTTCTGCAAGGATGAAGATATTCAGAGGGAGTTGACCACTTCTCACAATCCACATCAGAATGGAGTTGCAGAAAAGAAGCAAAGACTGAGAGGGAGTCAACCCAACAAACAAACAAAAATAAGTATTTGAATTATCATTCCTTGCATATTTTATTATTTAAATAATACTGTTCAATAATGTATATACTCATGTTCCTAGAATTAGGTTGTGTATTATGAACATTAGAATAGTTGCATTGATGAACAGTATACTACTAATATACATGGGTAAGTGGCCTATGGCACTATACAACATTCCATTGCTACTTATCTAGAATGAAACCTCTTTGCTGACATGTTGGGAGTTGTGCACACTCTTAACAATGTTCTGGTAGATATTGGAAGGCATCTAGAAAGTTATGGGATATGGATAAATGTTGTATTGAAGCATTGGCTATGATAATTGCATGATTGTATGACATATTTCTTTATGTGTAAGAATTTGTTCTGAAAACTATGAGATGTTTTCTAATCATGAAATTTAACTTGTTGTGTAGGAAAGATCGTATACCATCACCTACAAAAGAAGGACTACAAAATTTGTTCAGCAACAAAGTTATCTATTGAAAATATTGAAGATATTGAAGTTCCCAGGATCTGGGAAGAATGCCATGATTGAGGAGTACCAGTCGATAATGAAGATGTTTGGGATGCAGTCCCAAGACTTGAAGGGGAGTCTATAGTGACTTCCAAGAGGATCTACAAGATCAAGCATCCTGCAGGTGGTAGCATAGAGACTTTTGCTCCTGTAGCCAGATACACTTCCATTAGATCTGTACTTGCTCTGGCTGCAGTGATGAAAGGGAAGGTACACCAGATGGATTTCAAGACAGCTTTCTTGAATGGTATAGTTGAAGAAGATGTGTATGTGGAGCAGCCACTTGGTTCTGAGACACATGACAGGGAGTCATATATGTGCAGAACTGGGTATGGTAGGTTAGACAGCTTTCTATCCAGTTTGGGCTTTACCAAGAGTAAAGCGGATTCCAACCTTTACTACAAGGTTGAGGAAGGCAATCCAGTGATACTACTTTTGTATATGGATGACCTGTTTATTACAGGTGAAGATAGATTGATTTTCGACACGTAGTGGAGGCTTGCTGCCGAGTTCGAGATGAAGAACTTGTGGATGATGCACTATTTTCTAGGTATGGAGGTGTGGCACAGTGTAGATGGAATCTTCCTTGGACAAGGGAAGTATGCAGTAGAGAGCCTGAAGAGGTTTGGGATGATGGACTGCAAGGCCATGGCCACACCTATGGCATCAAACCTGAAGCTTCTGTGTGATGCTTCATCTGAGCTAGTTGATATCACTATGTATCGTCAGATGATTGGGTCCTTGATGTACCTGATGAACACGAGACCATATATTTGCTTTGCGGTGAACACATTGAGCCAGTTCCTAACAGATCCAAGGAGTGTTCACCTGGTTGCTGTAAAGCATATTCTGAGGTACCTGAAGGGTACAGTTGATTATGGGCTCAAGTATGATGTGAATCAAAAGTTTAACCTACAGAGTTATGTTTAATTGGAAGGAAGTGCTGCAGATAGGAAGAGCACATCTGGATGTTACTTCAGTATGGGATCAGGTGTGATCTCTTGGTTTATCAGGAAGCAATCCTGTGTAGCACTGAGTACAGCCGAAGCAGAGTATGTTGCAACATGTTTGGCTAGTTGTGAGGTAGTATGGCTCTGGAAGCTACTGTCTGAGTTATTTGATCTCCCGTTGGAGGCTACTGGTATCTTTTGTGACAACCAGAGTTGTGTGAAGCTATTTGAGAACCTGGTGTTCCACAACAGGTCGAAACACATAGAGATAAAATATCACTATATCAGGGATATGGTGCAGATAGGAGTAGTGAAGCTCCTGTATGTTGCGACAGATGAGCATATTGCAGATGTGTTGACGAAGCCACTAGCCAGAGTGAAGTTCGAGTACTTCAGAGAGAGGCTTGGTGTCTTTCAGGTTGATGACACTTTGAGGAAGAAGTGATGGACACATATGATGGAGCCATTCTAAGCATGGTGAGAGGAGGATCCTTCCCATGGCTGTGGATGTAAGCGCTGGATGATGAGCATCAGGATGATGCTCCAGTTACTGCTTTGTATATGCATCAGTTGGATGCTCTGATCAGTTTGATCATATATTTGTCTATACGCATCATGTTGGATGTTGGATATGATTAGTTGGATCATTTATATGTATGTACGCATCATGTTGGATTCTTTGATCAGTGTGATCATGTATTTGTATATGTATCATGTTGGATGCTTGATATGATCAGTTGGATCATGGACTTGTATCAGGTGGATATTTGTATGATCAGGTAGATCATGTATTTGTGTATGTATCAGGTGGATACTTGTATGATCAGTGTGATCATGTACTTATGTATGTATCAGGTGGATACTTGTATGATCAGTGTGATCATGTACTTATGTATGTATATCAGGTGGATGCATTATATGATCAGGTAGATCATGTATGCTGATATGTATCAGGTAGATACTTTGTATGCATCTGATGGATATATTGTTTGATCAGAATGATCACAGATGACGAGCTTCAGGATGTTTCTCCATATGATATGCATCAAGTTGATGCTATGATGATGATCAGGTTGATCATATGATTATGTACATCAGGATGATGTATGGTGAGTATCGGTTTGATACTCTGTGGCCGTGGACAGGTTGTGCAGGTAGCATAAAAAAGTTCCTTTAAAATCTGGACAGGTAGAGAGGTGTGCTCGTAACATCTTGGGATGCTCTATTGAGATCCATACAGGTAGAGCGGTGTCCTCGTAACATCCTAGGTTGCTCTATCGAGATCTAGATAGGTAGAGCAGTGTGCTTGTAACATCCTGGGATGCTCTGAGTAGGTTTTGCTATAGTTTCTCATAGAAAATATCCTTTAAAAACCGGACAGGTAGAGCGGTGTGCTCGTAACATCCTGGGATGCTCTGAGTAGGTTTTGCGAAAGTTCACATAGAAAAGATCCTTTAAAATCTGGACAGGTAGAGCGGTGTGCTCGTAGCAGCCTAGGATGCTCTATCGAGATCCAGACAGGTAGAGCAGTTTGATCGTAACATCCTGGGATGCTCTGAGTAGGTTTTGTGAAAGTCAACATGTAAAAGAACCTATAGTCTGCGCTAGGTTTTGTTGATGCACGTAATCAGTCGTGAGTATTCCATAGTATGGCCAGTGATGATGAAGACCTACAGGTGGTGGGCCTACATCTAGTATGAAAAAGGACTGGCTCTGTAGAACTTCCTATGACGAGTAGATTCAGAGATTGATTGAGATAGCAGCGGCAGTGACGATGACGATTATCCAGTGACGTTGATCCAGAGAAGAAGACTTGTGATAGAAGAGCTGTGTCGAGAAATACCTTCCTAGTTAAGAGGGAGTGTTGATGTATATGTAACTTCAGAATGTATTTCATATATGTATATTGTACTCCTATAGAGATGGTATTATTCCTCTATACGGAAGTGTTTGTATTCCTATAGAGATGTTATTATTCCTCTATATGGAAGTGTTGTCATTTATATTGTAAGTGTCGTAATTTATACTTGATGGGTTATTAGACCACCTTGTTGGGTTCGGCCCTGTATAAGTCATGTGGGTTGAAGGGTTATTAGACCACCCTATTGGGGGTCGTCCATGTGGGTCAAAGGGTTATTAGAACACCCTATTGGGTGTCAGCCCAGTCAGCATTATGTTATGTGGTTAAGTTAAGGCCGACCTAGTAAAGGTTATTAGGCAATTCAAGTCAAGTATAAATAGAGTGCGGGAGGCACTCTATTCCATCATTCTATTCTCTCTCACACTCTCGGGAGAGTGGCGCACTTGTGGAGGAGGAGAAGCTGCTACTAGGAGATTTCTATCTCTTATGCTTGGGTTGTATCATTGCTATATCTATCTCTAAGGAAGTTATTGGGGTTTTTCACCTTTATGGTTTTTCCCAAGTAAACTCTGTGTCTCTTGTGTGCTTTGCATTATTGTGTCCATGATTGATATGCTGTAGATATGTTGTACATGTTGTTCTCTCAGTTAAGATCCTAGATCAGATTGAAGTAAATTCTGAAAAATTAACATCCTCAGCGTATCTTGACTGATATAACAATGATGAAATTGAAATACAATTTAGACATCAAATACAATCAAGCATTTGATCCAAACAAATATGCAATCCATTAGACATTTGATTGGGATGGGAAGGGCATTTCAACCTTTATTGTCAAAAGAAAATAATCAGTACAAGTATACCTGATCATTCAGAGTGCTTGTGCAACTGGATCCTGGGCTCCTGCTCTTCACACTAACTTTGGAATTCCTCCAGAATAACAACCCTTAATGCATAGTTTCTCCTCCCCTCTCTCATCTATCCCATTTATATTTATGGGACAAGGTAGGTAGTTTGGATCGAGAGGTAGTTTGATTAGGAAGTTAGGGAAGTTGCAAAACCAACTTCAACTAATCCCAATTCGTCAAATTAATATCTTTTTGATTACTTTTTAAGGTGTAAGCTACTTTTCTTAAGTGGAGTAGTGTTCAACATGCAGCTTCCCTTCTTTACAACCAGCATTTGCAATATTTTTGAGGGTGTATGCTACTCTATTGAAGCAAAGTAGAGTATTTCTGAGGGAAAACGCTACTTTAATGAAGTGGATTAGAGTATTTTTGGAGGCAAACGCTACTATGATGCTTGTAGGGTAGCGTTTTTCCTTAAAAGTAGGTAACAAGAGGGTTTTGTCATCTATGAAGGGGTAAGTCTAGGAAATTCATCATCTAGGGTCATCATGCTCTTCAATCCAAGTTGTCCTTTTGTGTGATCAACAGCTAAATGTGATCACGGACGGAGAAGTGCAGATTTGACCTATAACACTTAGAATTGTGGGGATTGGCGGTTTGGGACACATGGCTGTCCAATTTGGCAAAGCTTTTGGACAACAAGTTACGATGATCAATACATCGCCTCAAAAGGAAAAGGAAGTTAGAGAATTTTTGGGGGCAGATCACTTCCTTGTAAGCAAAGATCAGAAACAGATGCAGGACGCAACAAAATTGTTGGATTACATAATTGACACAGTCTCTGCTAACCATCCCTTGTTGCCACTTCTCAATTTACTGAAGGTGGTTGGGAAATTGATTTTGTTTGGCATACCTGAAAATCCTCTTAATCTCCCTGTGACGGCCCTCACATATGGAAATTCTCGGCTTCTTTCTGCATGGCTCGTGATGTGATTTATTTAAGCTTATTCTATGGATATGGATTCCTTTTTTGGGGATGTGATTAATTTTTAGGTGAGGAGGATAATTAAGCAACTAATGGTGTTAATGGTGTTATTTTTGTTTGGTTTTTGCAGATCAGCGATTTGTAGGGGTAAGTGTTATTGGAGGAGTGAAGGAAACTCGGGAAATGTTAGACTTTTGTGGAAAGCATAACATATCTTGCATGATAGAGAACATTCCACTTGACTATGTGAACACAGCAATCGAATGATTAGGGAAGGGAGATGTCAAATACCGTTTTGTAATCAACATTGCTCGAATATTTTCATGTCCAACGACTAACTGATTGAGATTGAGATTGAGATGATATCATTTTCTTTCACATATCCTCAAACAGAAGTAGAATCCATTTTCATGTTTGAGTCACCTGTGATGAAATACAAAATGCTTTTATATTTGTTTATGCCTATAATATTTTAAAGTTTATACTTTGTAATAGCTTAATTCTCTTGTTTCTAATATTTTCATGGTTCAAGATTGTTGTACGCTTATATTTCTAATCTTTCAAATTTCCAACGGTATTCTCTTTACATTTTCATTAGCTTGATCTTATCAATGAATGTGGTTAAATAATCTTCAAATTGCGCACCCAAAACCAACATTACAAATCTAGGCTTAAAAAAGATTTTTATACTTTTCCATGCATACTAATAGATAGAATTATTTTATTTATTTTTAATTTCATTTTGAATAATCCTTTTATATGATGAGATTTTTTCCATGTAAGTAATTACTTTATCTTACTAAAAATTAAAAATTAATTAATATATATATATATAACAATTCACTTAATGCTTAATAAATCAAAGTTTAACATATTTTTTTATCCCCAGGAGAGCAAAAGAGATGTAGATTCTGGATTGACTTCCCAAACTAGGGCCATGGTTCCCTGTGAAATAATCTACTTGAAAGAGGCATTCAATTCTAGTGCTGCTCCAGATACTTTAATGGTGGTGTAGACTGATAGTGAATATTTGAAAAATCCAAGAGACCACAACAATGATAAGTTATTGAAGGTTCCTGTTAGGGAGGATGTTGATGCATTTGTAACTTCGGAAGATATTCACTTGTATATTGTATGTATTACATTTGTACTTTATTGTATCCCCAATGGAGATGTATTATTCCTCTGATTGGAAGGTTCGACAATTGTACTTGCAAGTGTCACAAGTTATATTGTAAGTGTCGTAACTTATATTTGATGGGTTATTAGACCACCTTGATGGGGTTGGCCCTGTATGAGTCATGTGGGTTAAAGGGTTATTACACCACCCTAGTGGGGTTGTCCCAGTCAGCATTATGTTAAGTGGTTAAGTTGGGGCCGGTCGACCTAGTCGAGTAAAGGTCAAGTGAAAGTAAAAGTATAAATAGACAGTGTGACTCTCTCATTTGACACATTCTCTCATTCACTCACTTCACATTAGTGAGAGAGAGGAGGAGTGCGCACAAGTGGAGGAGGAGTAGCTACTGCAGTCAAATATATCTTGGGGTTTGATCTTTGTGATCATTGTATTGGTGCTCATTCTATCTCTGAGGAAGTTGCGGGGTTTTTCACCTTCTTGGTTTTCCCCGGTGAAATGCTTTATGTCTCTTGTCTCTTGTCTCTTGTGTTTGATATGATGTACATGTTGTTCTCTCAGTTAAGATCCTAGATAATATTGAATTAAATGCTGAAAAACTAAGATGGTATCAGAGCTAGCCTGAAGGAAGGCATGGTATGGCATTTACGACACTTGTTGCACTTGTGACAAATTGGAAGCTAGGGCTTGATATTGCAAAAACCAGTCATCGTGGAACTTTCGCTATAAATCCATTTTGGAGAAGGTTCAGGTTCTGAAACTTGTACAAGTCGAAGATAACATCCCCATGTACCTTGTGTCCAAAGAAAAGCATTTGATTCGTTGTACTTTGTGAATTATGATCCATACAAGTTAGGGTTTCTGCCTCTTCCAGATCTGAGTCATAAACAGGTGACCTAGAAAAAATGGTCACAACTTCAGCTAGGAAGATCCAAATGAAATTCTGTAAAAAGTGGCAGTAAGGAAATGGAATTTAGTTTCACAGGTCCACTTTTTAGAGGCCGAAGTTGAACCAGTGAAACATGGCTCTCTGTACAAGTTCGCTATCCTATTTTATCCCATAAACAGGTCACGTTGCGACATTTGGCATCTCTCTCTCTCTCTCTCTATCAGAGAATCCATTTTAGGTCAGACCTGTGGGGTTGGAAATATGATAGCTCAGGATAACACATGCCAAAGTTTCAGACCCCGTGGATCTGAAATTCCAGAGATGCACGAGAAACAATAAGGCACATATTTCTGTGAAATAGAATTCAATTCTGAGCATTCTCATTTTTGGCTTGTCACTGCTGCGGGAAATTAGGACTTTTGACAGAAGTGGAATTTATCTCCTCAAGAAAATCAAAATTTAGAGACCAAGATCGAACTTTTTGGTTGGGCAGAACCCCGGGCTCCATCAAACCCTAGTTCGGGATTTTGATCGGAAAGGTGGAAAATTAGGGTTTCTGCAAAAGTTGGATATTTAGAAATCTGTGACCATGGCTGGATGCTCCTCAGAAAAAAATCAAATTTTAGAGCACAAGATCAAACCTTTTGGCTGGTCAGAACCCCGGGCATTATCAAACCCTAGTTCAAGATTTTGACCAGAAGATCCGAAAGTTTCAAAGGCAATTTTGAGGGGTCAAATTTTGCATTTTTCAAAATTGAAGTATACCAGCTTGATCAGCTCAGCATGGCGCATCTTTTCATCCAATCAGAAGTTTGAAATTCAAAGTTTGAACTTTTAGGGTTTCTCTGACAAACCCTAATCCAACTCTAGATCTAGTTTCAACACATCAAAGTGGATTGGGTTAATCCTAGAAGAAAATGAATTGGACACCTGCATAAGTGAAGAAGTTCCAGTTCCAGAGGGAGATGAGGCTAAGGCCTTACATAAAAATGCTACAAGCAATCTCGACAGGTATGACTTGAGGAGATACAGGTATGTTTTCAAATTTGTTCATCATTAAGTTTATGATATGTTTGTCTTCATATTATTGAGGTTAGTACAATATTGAGTTGTCTTATCACCTTAGTAAAAGTATGAATGCATATGAATATTAGAAGACATTCATTGATTAGGATTATGACACTTATGATTATACTAATGCACTGTGGTGTTGTATGAGGATGATATTGTCCGCTAACATGAAAGGTATATCAAGAAAGACAAATCAAGTTCTAGATCAAGAACATATGACCATGGTCACATGAAAACAAAGACTCATCCATAGTCATGGATCACATAGAAGCTCTACTTACAAGGTATGTTTAACTTGGTTCTACAATTATTAACTTATGAGATATGTATGTTGCTAGCACAAGGTCTCTAAGAGAACAAAGAAGACATTGTTTGGGTATGTTAGACAAGCATGATAATCCAGGTATGTTTTCCTATATCGAGTTAGAATCCTACTTTGTGTTAGGATCTTAGATAAGTATACTTTTGTATGATTGATAATGATTATTCATGAAGTTATAAGTTTGAGTAATCATGGGTTTATGTATATTATTCTTCTTACTTTGATTGATCATATCACAAACTAGAAGAGTCCTATGATCAAATAAGAATATGCATGAGTAAAAGAAGTACTCTGTGAAACCTTGAATACTAACACTTGTGAAAAATTACCTGTGTATGAAATAACCATGACCATAGATGTTTAAGATTATTTAGAATCATAATATCTTGATAGTATTGAGATTATACTAATGAATGTATGATTATGTATGAGATCTTGAGGATGACACAATGATGACAATAGTGCACACTTAAGCATGCATAATGGTCCAGGATGGATATAAGTTCAAGGACAGATAATCAAGGAAGCAGAGATCAAGAGGGAGAACACTCCAGTAGTTCCTACAAGGAAGCAAAGATTGAGAGGGAGTCCACCCTACAACTAAACAAAGATAAGTATCTGAATTGTCATTTATTATATATATGATTACTTAAATGATGCTTTCCAGTCATACTTATGTTCCTAGATTTAGGATGTATATTATGCATATTAGAAAAGTTGCATTAATGAACAAGATACTACTAATATGCAAGTAATGGGTAAGTGGCCTATGGTACTGTACAACATTCCATTGCTACTTATCTAGAATGAAACCTCTTTGCTAACATGTTGGGAGTTGTGCACACTCTTAACAAATGTTCTGGTAAAGATGGAAGGCATCTAGAAAGTTACCGTGTGAATACGGGATATGGATAAATGTTGTATTGAAGCATTGGCTAAGATAATTGCATGACTATATGACATATGTCTTTATGCATAAGAATTTGTTTTGAAAAACTATGAGAAGTTTCTAATCATGCAATTGAATTTGACTTGTAGGAAAGATTGTGTGCAATCACCTACAAAAGAAGGACAACAACATTTTTTCCAGCAACAAAGTTCAAGAAATCTATCTATTAAAGATATTGAAGAATCTAAAATTCCCAGGATCCAGGATGCAGTAATGAAAGAATGCCTTGATCGAGGAATACCAGTCGATCATGAAGAATGTTGTTTGGGATGTGGTCCCAAGACCAGAAGGGAAGTCTGTTGTGACTTCTAAGTGGATCTATAGGATCAAGCATGTTGCATATGGTAACATAGAGAAATACAAGGAAAGGTTTGTGGCTCCTAGCTTCTCCCAAAAAGAAGGGATAGATTATGAAGAAACTTTTGCTCCTGTAGCCAGATACACTTCCATCAGAACAGTACTTTCCCTGGCTGCAGTGATGAAGTGGAAGATACACCAGATGGATGTCAAGACAACTTTCTTGAATGGTGTAGTCGAAGAGGAAGTGTATGTGGAGAAACCAATTGGTCTTGAGACACATGACAGGGAGTCATATGTGTGCAGATTGAAGAAAGCCTTGTGTGGCTTGAAGCAAGCTCCTAGCACATGGTACGGCAGGATAGACAACTTCCTATCTAGTTTGGGCTTTACCAAGAGTAAAGCGGATTCCAACCTTTACTACAAGTTTGAGGAAGGAAATCCATTGATACTCCTATTGTATGTGGATGACCTATTTGTGACAGGTGAGGATAGATTGATTGCCGACACGAAGAGGAAGGTTGCTGCCGAGTTCATGATGAAGGACTTGGGCCGAGTTTGAGTGGAGATCCCGAAGCGGTTCGGGATGATGGACTGCAAGGCCATGGCCACACCTATGGAATCGAACCTGAAGCTATTGAGTGATGCTTCATTAGAGTGGGTTGATGTCACGGTGTATCGTCAGATGATTGGGTCCTTGATGTACCTGACGAACACGAGACCAAATATTTGCTTTGTAGTGAACACCTTGAGCTAGTTTCTGACAGATCCTAGACATGTTCACCTAATTGCTGTAAAGCATATTCTGAGGTACCTGAAGGGTACAATTGATTATGGGCTCAAGTATGATGTGAATCAAAACTTTAACCTGGAGGGTTATGTTGATTCAGATTAGGCAGGCAGTGTTGCGGATAGGAAGAGCAATTTGGGGTGCTACTTCAGTATGGGATCATGTGTGATCTCTTGGTTTAGCAAGAAGAAATCCTGCGTAGCACTGAGCACAGCCGAAGCAGAGTATGTCACATCTTGTTCAGCCAGTTGTGAGGTAGTATAGCTTAGGAAGCTACTGTCTGAGTTATTTGATCTCCCGTTGGATGCTACCTGTATCTTCTATGACAACCAGAGTTGTGTGAAGTTGTCTGAGAACCCGGTGTTCCATGACAGGCCAAAGCACATCGAGATAAAATATCACTATATCAGGGATATGGTGTAGAGAGGAGCAGTGAAGCTCTTGTATGTTGCGACGGATGAACAGATTGCATATGTGTTGACCAAACCACTAGCCAGAGTGAAGTTTGAGTACTTCAAAGAGAGGCTTGGTGTTCTTTATATAGAAGATACTTTGAGGAAGAAGTGATGGGACACATTTGCAGGAGCCATTCCAAGCATGGTGGTAGGAGGATCCTTCCCATGGCTGTGGATGTAAGCATTGTTTGATGAGCATCAAGACAATGCTCCAGTTTATGCTATGATGATGATTAGGATGATCATGTGATGATGTTATGCATCGGGATGATGCTGTGTATATGATCAGGGTGATCATGTGATGATGATATGCATTAGGATGATGTTGTGCATATGATCAGGGTGATCATGTGATGATGATGTGCATTAGGATGATACTCCACGAATAGATTGTACAGGTAGCATGTAAAAGATACTGAGAGATCCGATAGTCTGTGCTCAGATGCTCTTTCGAGGTTTTGCTACATGTAGCATAGAAAAGATCCTGGGAGATCTAATAGTCTATGCTTGGATGCTCTTTCAAGGTTTTGATATAGGTTGGTCGTGGATAGGTTGTGCAGGTAGCATAGAAAAGATCATGGGAGATCCGATAGTCTGTGCTCAGATGCTCTTTCAAGGTTTTGCTACAAGTAGCATAGAAAATATCCTGGGAGATCCGATAGTCTGTGCTCAGATGCTCTTTCGAGGTTTTGCTACTAGAGGCATGTAATCAGTCCCAGAGATCTGATAGGTTGAGCTATGTGCTCATAAAATTCCTAGGATGCTCTTTAGAGTTCTTGCAGGCTGCAAGACACTCTTTTAAGGTTTTTCCTAACCACACAGAAAAGATCCCGGGAGATCCTATTGACGGGTTGTGTATATGACCCTTTTTGTCTCCTTATTTTACCTTGTTCTATGACTCTTTTGACACAATCCTGTATTATCATTGCCTCTCTTGCCTACATTTTGCACATTTTGGCCTTGGTAAGGATTGATCTTGTCCTCTTTGCTATTTGTTAATTGCTTATGATTGGATAGAGTTATGCTTCCATTATTTCCTACTAAAGAAGTGATGTTTTCAGGTTCAGTAACGGTCTCCCTACAGGTTACAGAATGAAGGATTACGAGAGCTGGAGGATAGGAATTTCAGTATCGAGCTACCACATTAAGGCATCAAGATTGATGTATTTCATACATTGTTTTGGTCACCTATCTAGCGTTCATATGTTGATGCAATTAATCCAGGAATTGGAGGTTTTGTACTTAATTCAGTATTTTGAGTCTATGATGACTCAGATTTGACCACTCCGATATCCTTGGGATCATCTCCACTTTCCACGATGCATATCCCTGAATTATCTCCTTGAAAATATGAAGATAGGATCTCTTTGGAAGCCTATTGTAACTATGCGATTTCTCCTAGTTTCTCATAAGCGTTGATGTATAAAAGACATGGGGACTCTTCAAAGGGGTTAGCCTCAATTACATAAGAACTATTGAACACTGTATCAAGTCTATATATAAGAGATTCCTGGTTTATCTGATTTAATGTGTTGATCAATTTCGTGTGATTGAGAGGCTGTTCAGCTCCTGTTGCCGAAGGCAGGGCCCCCTTCTGTAACAGGTGCTGTTATAAATAAGATTTCTTTCCTTTATGCATGTGTGTTCGGATTGATAGCTTAATTATTGATGCAGTGTTGATTGGTTCAATTATTTGATATTCAGAATTTGTGTGTTGATCATAAGTGAGTGTGAATCCTTTAATTAGTGGTGCGATTGGATTACAGAGTTATTTTTATTATCATTTACAGAGGAGCATATGAATGATGAATGCCAAGTTAGTATTATCTCTGCAGTGAATGGGTGCATTAGGTCATTTTAGAATTCTATTGTGAGTGCGTAAGGGTAGAAGCAGATCGTGGAATTTGATTAGTTATTCAACCTTTTCATTACAGTTGTGATTCAATGAATTCTTTTCATTAGGAATTTCTCAGTTCATTAATTAGAATTGGAAATTAATTGCTTTCAGTAATTTGACAGATTGTTGATTGGTAGGGATTTCTTTCCGTAGTCTAGCTGAATGATTTTGATAGTTAAATGCTTTCATTAAATTACAAGATCTTTTCTGTATTCTAACCAAATGTTATTGATAGTTAGATGCTTTCATTAGATTTCAAGATTCTTTCGGTAGTCAGCAATTTCTTAGGAGTCCATTCACCAAAAGATTACATCCTAATTTTGATTCGGTAATTCATTAATATTCTCTGTGTTAAGATCTTCCAAGTTGCAGTGTCTGGCATATATTTTGCTTGGTAGCTCATAAGCTTTTCTAGCTCTGGGTTGATGATTTACGAACAAGCTTTTCATTTCAATTTAATTAAAAGGAATAAAAGAGCTCGTCATTTTGGCGCCGTTGCCGGGGAGCCGCCGAGGACATTGTAGTTTGATTTATTATTTCGGTTCTAGTTGCGATTTATTTTATTCTTTTTCTTTGAGTGGATTGCGTGTGTGACAATGTTTTGAAATAGTCTGGTATGATTTCAGAGGAGGGTCAAGTAAGACGCACCGACATATTCATTCAGAATATTTCTTGCTGCAAGTCCCTGTGATCCTGGAACATGCAAAGTATTCATGCATAGAGTAAGAGATAGTATAGGTAGACTGGTATATGCATATGATACCCCTCCCCCAGGTACTAATCGTGCAGGAAGTTCAATAAAAGGAGGACATGTTCAGGGAAAGTCACCATCTCTCGGCAATCCCAAGGCAGAATTCGTTTAAGAAAAAGGGTTGGTTCAAGAAGAAGGGTTTCCTGAACAATTTAGTGTTGATAATCAAGGAGGAGAGGAACAATTGGTTGCTGAATTCCCGCGGTCCACCGGTTCAACTACTTTACAAGATCTAATGGCAGGTATGGATGACAGGGGAGAACACATTCCCCGCAGGGAAGAGACAAACCGAGGAAATACAAATGGAGAATCTAGTACGGGAACGACTACTTTCGAATTCCCAATACAAAACTCTGGATCTACACTTACAAACCAGATGAAGAACATTCCACATTCGGCATTGCCCAACTTTCATGGTATGGCAAGTGAAGACCCGGATACATTCCTTTTTTAATTTGATGTCCTGTGCAGGAGCTATGACTATGTTACAGATCACCAGAAACTCAAACTTTTTCCAGCCACTTTGAAAAGCCAGGCTCTGAGATGGTTCATGGGCCTAGGAGGGGATAGTATAACGACTTGGGCTCAAATGAAGAAAGATTTTCTGGATAAATATCAAGAATACTGCAAGGACAAGGACCAGAAGGAAGCCATTTTTAAGATGACCCAGCAGGAGGATGAGAATTTAGAAGACTATGTGGAGAGATTTCAATACAATTTGCAAAGATCAAGATAGAATGGGATAAATGATGATACATTGAAGATTCTTCTCTTACGAGGGATTAGAGATGATTGCATTGATCCGCTAAATTTGATGGGTGCAGGGGATGTATCCCTACTAAAATATGTACAAATATGTGACCTCTACAGAAGATATTCGAGGAATGCCTCCAGAT
Source organism: Larix kaempferi (assembly GCA_027924585.1). NCBI lineage: Eukaryota > Viridiplantae > Streptophyta > Pinopsida > Pinales > Pinaceae > Larix > Larix kaempferi. Next base: position 1,963,182 of record BSBM01000704.1, read on the forward strand.
CAGGAAGAGGAATTCGGGATACAGTAAATAGAAGCACGAAGACCTTAAGAGAAGGAGTTTCAAGGGTGGATATTGGGAACCTCTTGGAAGATTTCAAGATTGACATACTTAGCTCCTTGAGTTCTCAGTTAGACGCACTTCAAGCAAAGAAAAGGCAAGAGGAGGAGGATCGAGCTTTGGCTATCTTCTGTCCTAAATGCATAAAGAGACATCCCCTCAAAAGTTGTCCATTGGACAAAGTTGAGATCTGCCTTCTATGCGATTTGGAGCACCCTACAGAAGAATGTCCTTCACTGCCAGGGCTCAAAGCTATATATGAAGAAGCAGGGACAGATGCAGAACCAGTCTGTTTTATATCTCAAAAATGTCCATGGCAACCTCGACCTTCAGATACAGTATTAGAGCCCATGCAATCATTTAATCCTTACTGGAACAATGCTCAATTACATCAGTCTCAAGTTCCACAAGCTCCACAAGTTCAACAAAACTCTCATCCTTGGTACCCACCTTTGCCTCAACAAAATTGGGCACCTTCCTATCCCCAAATTAACCCTTGGCAATCAAATTGGAGGAATTCAAATTTTGGGAATAATTAACAGATTCAGCATTTAGCCCCACAATTACAGAATCCTCAATTCCCATTTGCACCAGTACAACCATTAATGCAGCCCCTTCTACAACCTCAGTTAACCTTGCCAGTGAACAATCCACCTCCAAAACCACTCCTTCCTGCACAACCCACTCCTAACCCTAATAAGAAGGTTGGACCACCTGTAATGGCTGCTGAAACACCCAATTATCCATCCTATTCCATCTCCACGATGGATTGCCATGACATTCAATTACGCTATGGCAGGAAAATTAATAAAACCACCTCTCCTATAATTTCAAAGGAGGAAGAGGAAGAAACACCAGAAAACTTACCAGTCCAATCCAAAGAAATACCAGTACAATCCAAAGACAATTTCCCACCCATCCCACCTAGGGAATCACCTTCAATGGAGCAAAAACAACTACCACCATATCCCGAACGCTTGGCTATAGATAAGTTGATGCCACAGTCAAACTTTGACCTCCTAGGAGAATTACGAAATGTCTGCGTAAAAATCCCACTATTTTAGGCCATCAAAGACATTCCCATTTACTCCAAAGTCGTCAGAGAATTATATTTAAAAAAACTAGGCAGGAAACGAAAAGACCCCCCAACAGTCCATGTGATAGGCGATTTGGCTGAACTGATGATGGGAAACACTCTTACTACTAAGTACTTTGACCCTAGTAGCCATGTTGTTAAAGTGAAAATCACTGGCATTTCACTCTCTAATACATTGATAGATTTGGGAGGAACCATTAACGTCATGACTAAAAGAACAATGGACAGATTGGGCATTACAAACCTCAGGCAAACTTCTACTATTTTACAGTTGGCTGACCAATCTCCTGTGAAACCAGAAGGCATTATAGAAGATCTTGTTATTTCAGTCGAGTCATGGGAGTACCCAGTGGACTTCATGGTTCTACAAACGAAATCAAATTTGGGAGGCTATCCCCTAATTTTGGGACGACCATGGTTGGCCACAGCAGATGCTTATATTGGTTTCCGGTCAGGAAACATGCGCATATCTCATGGCCATGTTGTTAAGGAACTCACTTTATATCCCCCTGCGAAGCTAATAATACAACCTACACCCCCTGTTTGGCCAGATGAAGAGGAAATTGAGCAAGCATATGAAACCCTACAACTGTACATGATCGAACAAACGCTGGCAGCAAAACAATTAACGGCGGGTGATTTGCTCAGTCAATTCATTTCTTCTAATCCCTCGAAAGACTTTGTGGAGTTGTTTAGTACAGTTTGTGCTACTCAACAAATCGACAGTGCCTTGAGTTCATCTAATAATGCTGTTATGCCTAATAAGGAGTCTGAAATTATGGAAGTGGAAATTGAACCGAGCAAGTTTCTAAAGATTAGCTCTACATTGTCGAAGCAGGAAACAGAATAGCTGATTGTAGCATTGAAGAAACATAAGTCTACATATTCCTAGGATTATAGTGACATGAAAGGTCTACACCCTGACCTGTGCACACACCATATATATACTAAGGAGGATTCTAGACCTATCAGGCAACCCCAACGCAGGATGAATCCGAAACTTAGAGAGGTGGTCAAAGAGGAACTACAGAAGTTGTTGGCTGCAAATTTTATTTATCCCATTTCTGATAGCAAGTGGGTGTCTCCACTGGTTATGGTGCCCAAGAAGAACGGGAAGTGGCGTATTTGCATTGATTACAGGGAACTAAACAAAGCCACGCATAAGGACCATTTTTCGTTACCTTTCATCGATCAGGTGTTGGACACACTAGCAGGAAGAAAGTATTTTTCTTTTCTAGACGGTTTCAATGGGTATAACCAGATCAGGATAGCACCGGAGGACCAAGAAAAAATGACATTCACATGTCCATGGGGTACCTTTGCATATCGAGTGTTACCTTTCGGATTATGCAATGCCCCTGCCACTTTTCAGTGGGCTGTTCTCAGTATCTTTTCTGACCTTATTCATGACACTATGGAAGTTTTTATGGACGATTTTACCTCCCACGGTGAAGATTTTGCAGCAGCTTTGAATAATTTAGACAGGGTACTTACATGATGCAAAGAGGTGAACCTATGTCTCAGTAGTGAGAAATGCAAAATGATGCTTACTCAAGGCGTTGTTTTGTGTCATCTTATATCTCCCGATGGCATTAGAGTAGACCCAGCAAAAATCCAGGTAATCAGTAACTTATCAGTTCCATCCACACAAAAAGAGGTACGCAGTTTTATTGGATATGCAGGTTACTATATAAGATTTGTTCAAAAATTTTCAAAGATTGCTAGTCCCTTATTCATGCTTATGTCTAAAAATAAACAATTCGAATGGACAAAAGATTGTCAATTAGCCTGGGAAACTTTAAAACATAAAGTCTCTACCGCACCTATCCTACGAGGACCAAATTGGTCTTTACCCTTCCTAATTTCTACAGATGCCTCTGCTACTACCATAGGAGGAGTCCTAAGCCAACAAGAAGATCAGAATCCCTATGCCATATATTTTATTAGTAAAAATATTACTGCCGCGGAACTTAATTATACTGTGACTGAGAAAGAGTTCCTGGCTGTCATTTATGCCATAAATAAATTTCTCCATTACATTACAGGATACCCAGTAACTGTCCACACCGACCACTCTGCCATTAAATATCTCATGAATAAATCCATCACGAATGGCAGAGTCACTAGGTGGCTTTTGTTGCTACAAGAATTTGACATTTCAATAATGGATAGACTTGGTAAAACTAATGAGGTTGCCAATTTTATTTTAAGAATAACTGCTGGTGAAGAATCTCAACTGGTGGATGATGCTTTTCCAGACGAATATTTGTTTGCTATATCTACTAATGTTCCTTGGTTTGTATATGTAGCAAATTATTTGGTTGCAGGAAGACTTCCAGGGCATATGACATCAAAAGAAAAGAAAAGGATTGTGCAATGTAGCAGTAGATTTTCATCGATTGATGGCTATTTGTTTTATACAGGACCAGACTTGGTGATCCGTCGATGTGTTCGTGAAGATGAAATCTATCCAATCCTGAGAACCTATCATGATGGTCCATGTGGAGGACACTTTGCTGATAAACGAACAACCCATAAGATTTTACAACTGGGATATTACTGGCCCACAATATTCAAAGATACCCGGGAATATGTCTAGAGTTGTGATAGTTGCCAAAGGATGGGACAGCCACTTCAGTCCGATGAAATGCCACTTCAAACTCAGCTTGTGGTGGAACCATTTGAGAAGTGGGAATTAGATTTTGTTAGCCCTATTAAACCTCCATCCAGGAAGAACTCATACATTTTAGTATGCACAGATTATGTAACTAAATGGGTAGAGGCAAAGGCACTTCCAAGGGCAACAGAGTAGGCAGTCTCAAACTTTCTATATGCAGAGATTTTCACAAGGTTTTGAGTACCGAGGGAGATTGTTACTGATGGAGGCCCTCAATTCACATCTAAAATTATCAAAGCTCTCACAACAAAATACCATATCAAGCATATGGTAACCTCACCGTATCACCCTCAAGCCAACGAGCAAGTAGAAGGCACAAACAGAATGCTGGAAGCTGTGCTTACAAAGACTGTCCAACTTCATGAAAGGGACTGGGCTGATAGGCTGCTTGAAGCCTTATGGGCCTACAGAATAGAATGGAGAAGCACAACATATTTGATTCCTTATCAATTAGTTTATGTCAAACAAGTCACCCTACCAATAGAAGTTGAGATTAAGACATTAAGAACTGCATTTCAATTAGGCATGGATTTATCACAGGCTCAACATACTCACCTACAGCAGCTTAATGAAATTGATGAATTGCGAATGGCTTCCATAGAATGTACAACCATTGTGCAACAACAACAAAATAAGTGGCATGATGAATTGATCAAAACTAAGTACTTTCAAGAGGGTGACTGGGCTCTTCTCTATGACTCTAGATTCAAAAAGTTCAGAGGAAAACTTCACACTCGCTGGCTGGGACCATATGAGATTGAAACAGTTTTTGATAATGGTACAATATGACTCAGAACCATTGATGGTGAAGGTATGTTTCTTATGGCCAATGGTCATAGACTAAGACCATATAAGAAACCATTGGCCAAAGAGGCATTCATCCGCAACATTACTGCCTGCTGGTGCACTAATGATTTCCAGATCACTAGCTCAATCTCTGAAGAATAAAAAAAAAAAAAGAGAAAAAGAAAATGGACTGTGAAAATCCTTTTAGGATGCATCCCTTTAAAAAAAAAAAAGAGAAAAATAAAATGGACTGTGAAAATCCTTCTGGGATGCATCCCTTTAAAAAAAGAAGAAAAAAAGAAAATGGATTGTGAAAATCCTACTTGGATGTAGCCTAAAAAAAATGAAATAAAATAAAAAAATTTGGATTCTAATAAATCTATCTGTTTATTTGTTGCAGGGACATTCTATCCTAGTTCCCCTTTTTTATTCTATCTCTCTCCTGCTTTCTTTTGGATGACCCTGCTTTCTAGGATAAAACCATCCATCACAGAACCTTTTCCACTTACTACGGAACCTGTTCCGCTGCATTACAGAACCTTTCCGCTCCATCACAGAACCTTTTCTGCTTTACTACGGAACCTGTTCCGCTGCATTACAGAACCTTTCCGCTCCATCACAGAACCTTTTCCGCTTTACTATAGAACCTATTCTGCTACATTAAAGAACATCTTTCCACTCCATTACGAAACATGTTCTGCTCCACTACCAAAATTCCTTTCTGCTCCATTACTGAACCCTTATCCACTCCGCAACATCACGGAATCATTTCGTAACAAGGTACCAGCTCCTTTTTTGATGTCCCCAGCACTTCAACGGTCACATTCTTGGCCACCTTCCACATCAAACCCACATGGCGGCATCTCGCTTACCTGTATGGCCCATCATTATTTGACATCTCCAGCAAATGAAAAAGGATCACTCAGCACTTGATTTGCAACATTACAGATCCCGCTCAGCAGCTGACCCAGTCATATCAAATTCCATTTGACAGGACTTGTTACCAAAAATATCATAGCATCTCGTCCGGCTTAAGGAGGGAAGATTGCAGCTCCATACAATCATCAACATAGGAAGTGGCGAACCTTCCATCCTTCTTGTTACTTAATGTAATTATCGCAACCAGTCAGAAATTGAACTCCATGCATCCCTTCTCAGGTAAGGCAGGTACGTAACCCTCCTTCATTTGCTTTTGATAAATACAAAAGGACGAATCATGAATTATCATGCTAGTTATTCCACACGGGGTCATGTGTTGAGCTAGTCGGGGGGGGGGAGGGGGAATTGGATTTCCTTTAAGAACCCTGTCAAACTAACTATTGTCTGATAATCCCAATACCTACAAGCTCTCAGCGAGACCAGCATTGATAACCCACCTTCATATGATTTAAGTCCATTTTTTCTTCTCTTCGGGAAAACAGACAGGAACTTGAAACATTGCAAGCAATTGGGGGAGAAACAAGAATCGAAATATAATGAAGGGAGCAGTTCGGAGTGAACCTAAAAGCACAGAGATGGTCTATGGAAACAAAGAGGTCAAAACAGTTTTTTAGCAGGCGGGTTGGCTGGAGTATCTCGACAGAATGAAGAAAGGAGATGCTGGGATCACAATGGAATTTGTGCTCAGTTATAACGGGAAAATTGCAGAAGTGCGAGGATTGAAAATCCCAGCAGATGAGATTGCAATCGCAAGGGTATTCGGATTACCTCATATAGGTGAAAAATGGTTTGAAAGGTGTGTGTCAATAAAGCCTCTTATCGACACATTCTTGGAGCCTGGGAATTGCTGCAAGGAACAAAAAAAGGGACGAAGCGGACTTCATTACCAGTCCCATGGGGCGAGGTAGCACTCTGCGTAATCAAATTCATTACATGTGAAGGTCGGTTCAGTTTGATTTTTGCTTATCATTTTAAAATTTTGAACCACTTAAGACACCAGAAATTTATCAATATGCCATATTTTCTATGGAAGTCCCTGGAATTAATGAGCAAAATGGTTAGGGGCAGTAATAATCCACAGACAAGTCTGGCATATCATGGGTTGATTATATTATTGGTGGAGGATTCCCTATAGAAACAAAACCGGACATGGGAATCAATTGTAGGCATACCTTCGATCACTGGGAAGACAGGAAAGAAGAAGAGGAAAGCATTGGAAATTACCCCAGGAATCCAACAGGAGAAACCAGTTCATGCAGTTCCAATGAGAAGCCTTCAAGCTGAAACCCCAACTTGTTCGATAGAAGGACCCCATACTCAGACAAGATCAAAGGCTAGGGGAGAGCGACAAGATCGAAAGAAATTGACTGGCCAGAACAAGGAATTGGAGGAAGAATGGGAGGTATTTATCATATCCGGAAGTACCAGCACACACCCAGAGGATCAAGGGAGGTTGCAGAATACATAAGAACCGCAGATGAAAGGAAAACGATGGACATCTTTGTTCAGGAGGACGCGAGGTACAGGGATAAAAAGATGCCAGTATTTCATGTTATGTAAATATCGTAGGGCATATGCTAAATTGAAGAAAGATTATGGGGATTTGAAGGGTTCCTATCAAAAGAAATTAGAAGAAGTGTCAGTCTTGCAGGAACAAGTCTAGAGAATGGAGAGATACAATATGGATTCCCTCTTGGAGGCCATAGCATGGGAAGAGGAACAGAAGGAAGAGTACAAAGAGACATTTGGCGAAGAAGGAACAAAGGACAGCAGGCGAGCAGAAAGTGTGGAGTTTAAGGAGGGGTCAGAAACAGAAGTACCAGAAGGGTTTGAAGAAAAAGGACCAAAGGACCAAGAGTTTCATGAAGAAAACCCTTCAGATGAAGTCCGAATCAAATACGTGGGAGAAAGGATAGCTCATCTACAGGTGACAGCAGGAGACCTGGAGTGACAATTAAAATTGGCCAGCAATGAGAAAAAAGGGAAAGAACAGGAGACGATTACAGAACATCTGTAGAGACAAGATTACGCCATGGCCATGAGGAGGTTGGGTCAAGAAGTGGAAAAACTAAAATTTGAAAAAGAATACATGAGATACTTGGCCCATTCCATTCGAAATTTGAGGCCTCCTTCAAATTTGTATTCTGTATTTTTAAAAGAACAACTGATATCTTTCAGGCTGTCTATGGTAGCTATGGGGTATAATGATCACATTGAGATAGAAGATCAGTTTGTTGCTACCTTTTCCAGGGGTAATGACGAAGAGCAGGATTTCCTGTGTGAATTATACATGCACAACTTGGTTATGACAGATTATGAAGATTGGGACCCAAACCCTCATGTAGGGGAAGTACAATTGAGAGAATTTATGTCCTTCATGAGAAATCACTTGAGATGGAACAATGCTGCTACTGCTGTAGAAAATATTGAATGGGGAGATACCCTTTGGGTAAGAGGTTCTCCCTTAGTTGAGAAGTTATTTTTGGCCAGGAACTAGGTGATGCAAAATCAATCATTCGTTACCCACCTAGAGACGGCCCAATCTAAAGTTGTTCATGAATGCAGGAGTTGGATTCCCTTTCATAGGTTGGAAGTTATGCTTTGTTTATGAAGGAGGGTTAATGCCCTGAGCTTGGATTTGAGAAGAAAAGACCCCTTTACTGTTAGAATGTTTGAGCAAGCTCTAGATAGGATACATGTATATTTGACTTCCTAAGTACACAGAGGGCCAACTGGATTGGGCTCCAATTTCACTTCCCTATACTTTGGTGCCCTGTGGTGGATGGGGAAGACAGTGAATTTTTTCAAGATTGTTGGTGAACATAAAGGTTTTTTCAGCATGACAGAAAGTGGCCACTCTTCCTATAAGTGGAGTGATGAATGCCTAAGCAGCTCTCCAAGCACCCTAGTGAGTGGATCACAGTCGTAGTTTGCATAGGGACATGCAAACCCTTTGGTTGGGGGGAGATGATGGGCTGTGTATATGACCCTTTTTCTCTCCTTATTTTACCTTGTTCTATGACTCTTTTGACACAATCCTGTATTATCATTGCCTCTCTTGCCTACATTTTGCACATTTTGGCCTTGGTAAGGATTGATCTTGTCCTCTTTGCTATTTGTTAATTGCTTATGATTGGATAGAGTTATGCTGCCATTATTTCCTACTAAAGAAGTGATGTTTTCATGTTCAGTAACAGTCTCCCTATAGGTTACAGAATGAAGGATTACGAGAGCTGGAGGATAGGAATTTCAGTATCAAGCTACCACATTAAGGCATCAAGATTGATGTATTTCATACATTGTTTTGGTCACCTATCTAGCGTTCATATGTTGATGCAATTAATCCAGGAATTGGAGGTTTTGTACTTAATTCAGTATTTTGAGTCTATGATGACTCAGATTTGACCACTCCGATATCCTTGGGATCATCTCCACTTTCCACGATGCATATCCCTGAATTATCTCCTTGAAAATATGAAGATAGGATCTCTTTGGAAGCCTATTGTAACTATGCGATTTCTCCTAGTTTCTCATAAGCGTTGATGTATAAAAGACATGGGGACTCTTCAAAGGGGTTAGCCTCAATTACATAAGAACTATTGAACACTGTATCAAGTCTATATATAAGAGATTCCTGGTTTATCTGATTTAATGTGTTGATCAATTTCGTGTGATTGAGAGGCTGTTCAGCTCATGTTGCCGAAGGCAGGGCCCCCTTCTGTAACAGGTGCTGTTATAAATAAGATTTCTTTCCTTTATGCATGTGTGTTCGGATTGATAGCTTAATTATTGATGCAGTGTTGATTGGTTCAATTATTTGATATTCAGAATTTGTGTGTTGATCATAAGTGAGTGTGAATCCTTTAATTAGTGGTGCGATTGGATTACAGAGTTATTTTTATTATCATTTACAGAGGAGCATATGAATGATGAATGCCAAGTTAGTATTATCTCTGCAGTGAATGGGTGCATTAGGTCATTTTAGAATTCTATTGTGAGTGCGTAAGGGTAGAAGCAGATAGTGGAATTTGATTAGTTATTCAACCTTTTCATTACAGTTGTGATTCAATGAATTCTTTTCATTAGGAATTTCTCAGTTCATTAATTAGAATTGGAAATTAATTGCTTTCAGTAATTTGACAGATTGTTGATTGGTAGGGATTTCTTTCCGTAGTCTAGCTGAATGATTTTGATAGTTAAATGCTTTCATTAAATTACAAGATCTTTTCTGTATTCTAGCCAAATGTTATTGATAGTTAGATGCTTTCATTAGATTGCAAGATTCTTTCGGTAGTCAGCAATTTCTTAGGAGTCCATTCACCAAAAGATTACATCCTAATTTTGATTCGGTAATTCATTAATATTCTCTGTGTTAAGATCTTCCAAGTTGCAGTGTCTGGCATATATTTTGCTTGGTAGCTCATAAGCTTTTCTAGCTCTGGGTTGATGATTTACGAACAAGATTTTCATTTCAATTTAATTAAAAGGAATAAAAGAGCTCGTCATTTTGGCGCCGTTGCCGGGGAGCCGCCGAGGACATTGTAGTTTGATTTATTATTTCGGTTCTAGTTGCGATTTATTTTATTCTTTTTCTTTGAGTGGATTGCGTGTGTGACAATGTTTTGAAATAGTCTGGTATGATTTCAGAGGAGGGTCAAGTAAGACGCACCGACATATTCATTCAGAATATTTCTTGCTGCAAGTCCCTGTGATCCTGGAACATGCAAAGTATTCATGCATAGAGTAAGAGATAGTATAGGTAGACTGGTATATGCATATGATACCCCTCCCCCAGGTACTAATCGTGCAGGAAGTTCAATAAAAGGAGGACATGTTCAGGGAAAGTCACCATCTCTCGGCAATCCCAAGGCAGAATTCGTTTAAGAAAAAGGGTTGGTTCAAGAAGAAGGGTTTCCTGAACAATTTAGTGTTGATAATCAAGGAGGAGAGGAACAATTGGTTGCTGAATTCCCGCGGTCCACCGGTTCAACTACTTTACAAGATCTAATGGCAGGTATGGATGACAGGGGAGAACACATTCCCCGCAGGGAAGAGACAAACCGAGGAAATACAAATGGAGAATCTAGTACGGGAACGACTACTTTCGAATTCCCAATACAAAACTCTTTATCTACACTTACAAACCAGATGAAGAACATTCCACATTCGGCATTGCCCAACTTTCATGGTATGGCAAGTGAAGACCCGGATACATTCCTTTTTTAATTTGATGTCCTGTGCAGGAGCTATGACTATGTTACAGATCACCAGAAACTCAAACTTTTTCCAGCCACTTTGAAAAGCCAGGCTCTGAGATGGTTCATGGGCCTAGGAGGGGATAGTATAACGACTTGGGCTCAAATGAAGAAAGCTTTTCTGGATAAATATCAAGAATACTGCAAGGACAAGGACCAGAAGGAAGCCATTTTTAAGATGACCCAGCAGGAGGATGAGAATTTAGAAGACTATGTGGAGAGATTTCAATACAATTTGCAAAGATCAAGATAGAATGGGCTAAATGATGATACATTGAAGATTCTTCTCTTACGAGGGATTAGAGATGATTGCATTGATCCGCTAAATTTGATGGGTGCAGGGGATGTATCCCTACTAAAATATGTAGAAATATGTGACCTCTACAGAAGATATTCGAGGAATGCCTCCAGATCAGGAAGAGGAATTCGGGATACAGTAAATAGAAGCACGAAGACCTTAAGAGAAGGAGTTTCAAGGGTGGAGATTGGGAACCTCTTGGAAGATTTCAAGATTGACATACTTAGCTCCTTGAGTTCTCAGTTAGACGCACTTCAAGCAAAGAAAAGGCAAGAGGAGGAGGATCGAGCTTTGGCTATCTTCTGTCCTAAATGCATAAAGAGACATCCCCTCAAAAGTTGTCCATTGGACAAAGTTGAGATCTGCCTTCTATGCGATTTGGAGCACCCTACAGAAGAATGTCCTTCACTGCCAGGGCTCAAAGCTATATATGAAGAAGCAGGGACAGATGCAGAACCAGTCTGTTTTATATCTCAAAAATGTCCATGGCAACCTCGACCTTCAGATACAGTATTAGAGCCCATGCAATCATTTAATCCTTACTGGAACAATGCTCAATTACATCAGTCTCAAGTTCCACAAGCTCCACAAGTTCAACAAAACTCTCATACTTGGTACCCACCTTTGCCTCAACAAAATTGGGCACCTTCCTATCCCCAAATTAACCCTTGGCAATCAAATTGGAGGAATTCAAATTTTGGGAATAATCAACAGATTCAGCATTTAGCCCCACAATTACAGAATCCTCAATTCCCATTTGCACCAGTACAACCATTAATGCAACCCCTTCTACAACCTCAGTTAACCTTGCCAGTGAACAATCCACCTCCAAAACCACTCCTTCCTGCACAACCCACTCCTAACCCTAATAAGAAGGTTGGACCACCTGTAATGGCTGCTGAAACACCCAATTATCCAGCCTATTCCATCTCCACGATGGATTGCCATGACATTCAATTACGCTATGGCAGGAAAATTAATAAAACCACCTCTCCTATAATTTCAGAGGAGGAAGAGGAAGAAACACCAGAAAACTTACCAGTCCAATCCAAAGAAATACCAGTACAATCCAAAGACAATTTCCCACCCATCCCACCTAGGGAATCACCTTCAATGGAGCAAAAACAACTACCACCATATCCCGAACGCTTGGCTATAGATAAGTTGATGCCACAGTCAAAATTTGATCTCCTAGGAGAATTACGAAATGTCTGCGTAAAAATCCCACTATTTCAGGCCATCAAAGACATTCCCATTTACTCCAAAGTCGTCAGAGAATTATATTTAAAAAAACTAGGCAGGAAACGAAAAGACCCCCCAACAGTCCAAGTGATAGGCGATTTGGCTGAACTGATGATGGGAAACACTCTTACTACTAAGTACTTTGACCCTAGTAGCCATGTTGTTAAAGTAAAAATCAATGGCATTTCACTCTCTAATACATTGATAGATTTGGGAGCAACCATTAACGTCATGACTAAAAGAACAATGGACAGATTGGGCATTACAAACCTCAGGCAAACTTCTACTATTTTACAGTTGGCTGACCAATCTCCTGTGAAACCAGAAGGCATTATAGAAGATCTTGTTATTTCAGTCGACTCATGGGAGTACCCAGTGGACTTCATGGTTCTACAAACGAAATCAAATTTGGGAGGCTATCCCCTAATTTTGGGACGACCATGGTTGGCCACAGCAGATGCTTATATTGGTTTCCGGTCAGGAAACATGCGCATATCTCATGGCCATGTTGTTAAGGAACTCACTTTATATCCCCCTGCGAAGCTAATAATACAACCTACACCCCATGTTTGGCCAAATGAAGAGGAAATTGAGCAAGCATATGAAACCCTACAACTGTACATGATCGAACAAACGCTGGCAGCAAAACAATTAACGGCGGGTGATTTGCCCAGTCAATTCATTTCTTCTAATCCCTCGAAAGACTTTGTGGAGTTGTTTAGTACAGTTTGTGCTACTCAACAAATCGACAGTGCCTTGAGTTCATCTAATAATGCTGTTATGCCTAATAAGGAGTCTGAAATTATGGAAGTGGAAATTGAACCGAGCAAGTTTCTAAAGATTAGCTCTACATTGTCGAAGCAGGAAACAGAATAGCTGATTGTAGCATTGAAGAAACATAAGTCTACATATTCCTAGGATTATAGTGACATGAAAGGTCTACACCCTGACCTGTGCACACACCATATATATACTAAGGAGGATTCTAGACCTATCAGGCAACCCCAGCGCAGGATGAATCCGAAACTTAGAGAGGTGGTCAAAGAGGAACTACAGAAGTTGTTGGCTGCAAATTTTATTTATCCCATTTCTGATAGCAAGTGGGTGTCTCCACTGGTTATGGTGCCCAAGAAGAACGGGAAGTGGCGTATTTGCATTGATTACAGGGAACTAAACAAAGCCACGCATAAGGACCATTTTTCGTTACCTTTCATCGATCAGGTGTTGGACACACTAGCAGGAAGAAAGTATTTTTCTTTTCTAGACGTTTTCAATGGGTATAACCAGATCAGGATAGCACCGGAGGACCAAGAAAAAATGACATTCACATGTCCATGGGGTACCTTTGCATACCGAGTGTTACCTTTCGGATTATGCAATGCCCCTGCCACTTTTCAGTGGGCTATTCTCAGTATCTTTTCTGACCTTATTCATGACACTATGGAAGTTTTTATGGACGATTTTACCTCCCACGGTGAAGATTTTGCAGCAGCTTTGAATAATTTAGACAGGGTACTTACACGATGCAAAGAGGTGAACCTATGTCTCAGTAGTGAGAAATGCAAAATGATGCTTACTCAAGGAGTTGTTTTGTGTCATCTTATATCTCCCGATGGCATTAGAGTAGACCCAGCAAAAATCCAGGTAATCAGTAACTTATCAGTTCCATCCACACAAAAAGAGGTACGCAGTTTTATTGGATATGCAGGTTACTATATAAGATTTGTTCAAAAATTTTCAAAGATTGCTAGTCCCTTATTCATGCTTATGTCTAAAAATAAACAATTCGAATGGACAAAAGATTGTCAATTAGCCTGGGAAACTTTAAAACATAAAGTCTCTACCGCACCTATCCTACGAGGACCAAATTGGTCTTTACCCTTCCTAATTTCTACAGATGCCTCTACTACTACCATAGGAGGAGTCCTAAGCCAACAAGAAGATCAGAATCCCTATGCCATATATTTTATTAGTAAAAATATTACTGCCGCGGAACTTAATTATACTGTGACTGAGAAAGAGTTCCTGGCTGTCATTTATGCCATAAATAAATTTCTCCATTACATTACAGGATACCCAGTAACTGTCCACACCGACCACTCTGCCATTAAATATCTCATGAATAAATCCATCACGAATGGCAGAGTCACTAGGTGGATTTTGTTGCTACAAGAATTTGACATTTCAATAATGGATAGACTTGGTAAAACTAATGAGGTTGCCAATTTTATTTTAAGAATAACTGCTGGTGAAGAATCTCAACTGGTGGATGATGCTTTTCCAGACGAATATTTGTTTGCTATATCTACTAATGTTCCTTGGTTTGTAGATGTAGCAAATTATTTGGTTGCAGGAAGACTTCCAGGGCATATGACATCAAAAGAAAAGAAAAGGATTGTGCAATGTAGCAGTAGATTTTCATGGATTGATGGCTATTTGTTTTATACAGGACCAGACTTGGTGATCCGTCGATGTGTTCGTGAAGATGAAATCTATCCAATCCTGAGAACCTATCATGATGGTCCATGTGGAGGACACTTTGCTGATAAACGAACAACCCATAAGATTTTACAACTGGGATATTACTGGCCCACAATATTCAAAGATACCCGGGAATATGTCTAGAGTTGTGATAGTTGCCAAAGGATGGGACAGCCACTTCAGTCCGATGAAATGCCACTTCAAACTCAGCTTGTGGTGGAACCATTTGAGAAGTGGGAATTAGATTTTGTTAGCCCTATTAAACCTCCATCCAGGAAGAACTCATACATTTTAGTATGCACAGATTATGTAACTAAATGGGTAGAGGCAAAGGCACTTCCAAGGGCAACAGAGTAGGCAGTCTCAAACTTTCTATATGCAGAGATTTTCACAAGGTTTTGAGTACCGAGGGAGATTGTTACTGATGGAGGCCCTCAATTCACATCTAAAATTATCAAAGCTCTCACAACAAAATACCATATCAAGCATATGGTAACCTCACCGTATCACCCTCAAGCCAACGAGCAAGTAGAAGGCACAAATAGAATTCTGGAAGCTGTGCTTACAAAGACTGTCCAACTTCATGAAAGGGACTGGGCTGATAGGCTGCTTGAAGCCTTATGGGCCTACAGAATAGAATGGAGAAGCACAACATATTTGAGTCCTTATCAATTAGTTTATGTCAAACAAGTCACCCTACCAATAGAAGTTGAGATTAAGACATTAAGAACTGCATTTCAATTAGGCATGGATTTATCACAGGCTCAACATACTCACCTACAGCAGCTTAATGAAATTGATGAATTGCGACTGGCTTCCATAGAATGTACAACCATTGTGCAACAACAACAAAATAAGTGGCATGATGAATTGATCAAAACTAAGTACTTTCAAGAGGGTGACTGGGCTCTTCTCTATGACTCTAGATTCAAAAAGTTCAGAGGAAAACTTCACACTCGCTGGCTGGGACCATATGAGATTGAAACAGTTTTTGATAATGGTACAATTTGACTCAGAACCATTGATGGTGAAGGTATGTTTCTTATGGCCAATGGTCATAGACTAAGACCATATAAGAAACCATTGGCCAAAGAGGCATTCATCCGCAACATTGCTGCCTGCTGGTGCAATAACGATTTCCAGATCACTAGCTCAATCTCTGAAGAATAAAAAAAAAAAGAGAGAAAAAGAAAATGGACTGTGAAAATCCTTTTAGGATGCATCCCTTTAAAAAAAAAAAAGAGAAAAATAAAATGGACTGTGAAAATCCTTCTGGGATGCATCCCTTTAAAAAAAGAAGAAAAAAAGAAAATGGATTGTGAAAATCCTACTTGGATGTAGCCTAAAAAAAATGAAATAAAATAAAAAAATTTGGATTCTAATAAATCTATCTGTTTATTTGTTGCAGGGACATTCTATCCTAGTTCCCCTTTTTTATTCTATCTCTCTCCTGCTTTCTTTTGGATGACCCTGCTTTCTAGGATAAAACCATCCATCACAGAACCTTTTCCACTTACTACGGAACCTGTTCCGCTGCATTACAGAACCTTTCCGCTCCATCACAGAACCTTTTCTGCTTTACTATGGAACCTGTTCCGCTGCATTACAGAACCTTTCCGCTCCATCACAGAACCTTTTCTGCTTTACTATAGAACCTATTCTGCTACATTACAGAACATCTTTCCACTCCATTACGAAACATGTTCTGCTCCACTACCAAAATTCCTTTCTGCTCCATTACTGAACCCTTATCCACTCCGCAACATCACGGAATCATTTCGTAACAAGGTACCAGCTCCTTTTTTGATGTCCCCAGCACTTCAACGGTCACATTCTTGGCCACCTTCCACATCAAACCCACATGGCGGCATCTCGCTTACCTGTATGGCCCATCATTATTTGACATCTCCAGCAAATGAAAAAGGATCACTCAGCACTTGATTTGCAACATTACAGATCCCGCTCAGCAGCTGACCCAGTCATATCAAATTCCATTTGACAGGACTTGTTACCAAAAATATCATAGCAGCTCGTCCGGCTTAAGGAGGGAAGATTGCAGCTCCATACAATCATCAACATAGGAAGTGGCGAACCTTCCATCCTTCTTGTTACTTAATGTAATTATCGCAACCAGTCAGAAATTGAACTCCATGCATCCCTTCTCAGGTAAGGCAGGTACGTAACCCTCCTTCATTTGCTTTTGATAAATACAAAAGGATGAATCATGAATTATCATGCTAGTTATTCCACACGGGGTCATGTGTTGAGCTAGTCGGGTGGGGGAGGGGGAATTGGATTTCCTTTAAGAACCCTGTCAAACTAACTATTGTCTAATAATCCCAATACCTACAAGCTCTCAGCGAGACCAGCATTGATAACCCACCTTCATATGATTTAAGTCCATTTTTTCTTCTCTTCGGGAAAACAGACAGGAACTTGAAACATTGCAAGCAATTGGGGGAGAAACAAGAATCGAAATATAATGAAGGGAGCAGTTCGGAGTGAACCTAAAAGCACAGAGATGGTCTATGGAAACAAAGAGGTCAAAACAGTTTTTTAGCAGGCGGGTTGGCTGGAGTATCTCGACAGAATGAAGAAAGGAGATGCTGGGATCACAATGGAATTTGTGCTCAGTTATAATGGGAAAATTGCAGAAGTGCAAGGATTGAAAATCCCAGCAGATGAGATTGCAATCGCAAGGGTATTCGGATTACCTCATATAGGTGAAAAATGGTTTGAAAGGTGTGTGTCAATAAAGCCTCTTATCGACACATTCTTGGAGCCTGGGAATTGCTGCAAGGAACAAAAAAAGGGACGAAGCGGACTTCATTACCAGTCCCATGGGGCGAGGTAGCACTCTGCGTAATCAAATTCATTACATGTGAAGGTCGGTTCAGTTTGATTTTTGCTTATCATTTTAAAATTTTGAACCACTTAAGACACCAGAAATTTATCAATATGCCATATTTTCTATGGAAGTCCCTGGAATTAATGAGCAAAATGGTTAGGGGCAGTAATAATCCACAGACAAGTCTGGCATATCATGGGTTGATTAGATTATTGGTGGAGGATTCCCTATAGAAACAAAACCGGACATGGGAATCAATTGTAGGCATACCTTCGATCACTGGGAAGACAGGAAAGAAGAAGAGGAAAGCATTGGAAATTACCCCAGGAATCCAACAGGAGAAACCAGTTCATGCAGTTCCAATGAGAAGCCTTCAAGCTGAAACCCCAACTTGTTCGATAGAAGGACCCCATACTCAGACAAGATCAAAGGCTAGGGGAGAGCGACAAGATCGAAAGAAATTGACTGGCCAGAACAAGGAATTGGAGGAAGAATGGGAGGTATTTATCATATCCGGAAGTACCAGCACACACCCAGAGGATCAAGGGAGGTTGCAGAATACATAAGAACCGCAGATGAAAGGAAAACGATGGACAGCTTTGTTCAGGAGGACATGAGGTACAGGGATAAAAAGATGCCAGTATTTCATGTTATGTAAATATCGTAGGGCATATGCTAAATTGAAGAAAGATTATGGGGATTTGAAGGGTTCCTATCAGAAGAAATTAGAAGAAGTGTCAGTCTTGCAGGAACAAGTCTAGAGAATGGAGAGATACAATATGGATTCCCTCTTGGAGGCCGTAGCATGGGAAGAGGAACAGAAGGAAGAGTACAAAGAGACATTTGGCGAAGAAGGAACAAAGGACAGCAGGCGAGCAGAAAGTGTGGAGTTTAAGGAGGGGTCAGAAACAGAAGTACCAGAAGGGTTTGAAGAAAAAGGACCAAAGGACCAAGAGTTTCATGAAGAAAACCCTTCAGATGAAGTCCGAATCAAATACGTGGGAGAAAGGATAGCTCATCTACAGGTGACAGCAGGAGACCTGGAGTGACAATTAAAATTGGCCAGCAATGAGAAAAAAGGGAAAGAACAGGAGACGATTACAGAACATCTGTAGAGACAAGATTACGCCATGGCCATGAGGAGGTTGGGTCAAGAAGTGGAAAAACTAAAATTTGAAAAAGAATACATGAGATACTTGGCCCATTCCATTCGAAATTTGAGGCCTCCTTCAAATTTGTATTCTGTATTTTTAAAAGAACAACTGATATCTTTCAGGCTGTCTATGGTAGCTATGGGGTATAATGATCACATTGAGATAGAAGATCAGTTTGTTGCTACCTTTTCCAGGGGTAATGACGAAGAGCAGGATTTCCTGTGTGAATTATACATGCACAACTTGGTTATGACAGATTATGAAGATTGGGACCCAAACCCTCATGTAGGGGAAGTACAATTGAGAGAATTTATGTCCTTCATGAGAAATCACTTGAGATGGAACAATGCTGCTACTGCTGTAGAAAATATTGAATGGGGAGATACCCTTTGGGTAAGAGGTTCTCCCTTAGTTGAGAAGTTATTTTTGGCCAGGAACTAGGTGATGCAAAATCAATCATTCGTTACCCACCTAGAGACGGCCCAATCTAAAGTTGTTCATGAATGCAGGAGTTGGATTCCCTTTCATAGGTTGGAAGTTATGCTTTGTTTATGAAGGAGGGTTAATGCCCTGAGCCTGGATTTGAGAAGAAAAGACCCCTTTACTGTTAGAATGTTTGAGCAAGCTCTAGATAGGATACATGTATATTTGACTTCCTAAGTACACAGAGGGCCAACTGGAATGGGCTCCAATTTCACTTCCCTATACTTTGGTGCCCTGTGGTGGATGGGGAAGACAGTGAATTTTTCAAGATTGTTGGTGAACATAAAGGTTTTTTCAGCATGACAGAAAGTGGCCACTCTTCCTATAAGTGGAGTGATGAATGCCTAAGCAGCTCTCCAAGCACCCTAGTGAGTGGATCACAGTCGTAGTTTGCATAGGGACATGCAAAACCTTTGGTTGGGGGGAGATGATGGGCTGTGTATATGACCCTTTTTTTCTCCTTATTTTACCTTGTTCTATGACTCTTTTGACACAATCCTGTATTATCATTGCCTCTCTTGCCTACATTTTGCACATTTTGGCCTTGGTAAGGATTGATCTTGTCCTCTTTGCTATTTGTTAATTGCTTATGATTGGATAGAGTTATGCTGCCATTATTTCCTACTAAAGAAGTGATGTTTTCATGTTCAGTAACAGTCTCCCTACAGGTTACAGAATGAAGGATTACGAGAGCTGGAGGATAGGAATTTCAGTATCAAGCTACAACATTAAGGCATCAAGATTGATGTATTTCATACATTGTTTTGGTCACCTATCTAGCGTTCATATGTTGATGCAATTAATCCAGGAATTGGAGGATTTGTACTTAATTCAGTATTTTGAGTCTATGGTGACTCAGATTTGACCACTCCGATATCCTTGGGATCATCTCCACTTTCCACGATGCATATCCCTGAATTATCTCCTTGAAAATATGAAGATAGGATCTCTTTGGAAGCCTATTGTAACTATGCGATTTCTCCTAGTTTCTCATAAGCGTTGATGTATAAAAGACATGGGGACTCTTCAAAGGGGTTAGCCTCAATTACATAAGAACTATTGAACACTGTATCAAGTCTATATATAAGAGATTCCTGGTTTATCTGATTTAATGTGTTGATCAATTTCGTGTGATTGAGAGGCTGTTCAGCTCCTGTTGCCGAAGGCAGGGCCCCCTTCTGTAACAGGTGCTGTTATAAATAAGATTTCTTTCCTTTATGCATGTGTGTTCGGATTGATAGCTTAATTATTGATGCAGTGTTGATTGGTTCAATTATTTGATATTCAGAATTTGTGTGTTGATCATAAGTGAGTGTGAATCCTTTAATTAGTGGTGCGATTGGATTACAGAGTTATTTTTATTATCATTTACAGAGGAGCATATGAATGATGAATGCCAAGTTAGTATTATCTCTGCAGTGAATGGGTGCATTAGGTCATTTTAGAATTCTATTGTGAGTGCGTAAGGGTAGAAGCAGATAGTGGAATTTGATTAGTTATTCAACCTTTTCATTACAGTTGTGATTCAATGAATTCTTTTCATTAGGAATTTCTCAGTTCATTAATTAGAATTGGAAATTAATTGCTTTCAGTAATTTGACAGATTGTTGATTGGTAGGGATTTCTTTCCGTAGTCTAGCTGAATGATTTTGATAGTTAAATGCTTTCATTAAATTACAAGATCTTTTCTGTATTCTAGCCAAATGTTATTGATAGTTAGATGCTTTCATTAGATTGCAAGATTCTTTCGGTAGTCAGCAATTTATTAGGAGTCCATTCACCAAAAGATTACATCCTAATTTTGATTCGGTAATTCATTAATATTCTCTGTGTTAAGATCTTCCAAGTTGCAGTGTCTGGCATATATTTTGCTTGGTAGCTCATAAGCTTTTCTAGCTCTGGGTTGATGATTTACGAACAAGCTTTTCATTTCAATTTAATTAAAAGGAATAAAAGAGCTCGTCACCTATAGTCTGTGCTAGGATGCTCTTTCGATGTTTTGTAGTGGTGGTCACATAGAAAAGATCCTGGGAGATCCTATAGTCTGTGCTAGGATGCTCTTTCGAGGTTTTGTGACGGTCACATGTAAAATATCCTTGGATATATGGTAGTCTGTGCTCGGATGCTCTTTCAAGGTTTTGTTGACGCATGTAATCAGTCCTGAGGATTCCACAGTATGGCCAAAGATGATGAAGACCTATAGGAGGCTAGGCCTACAACCAGCATGAAAAAGGGCTGGCTCTGTAGAACTTCCTATGATGAGAAGAATTGAGATATAGCACCAGTGATCGAGATGAAGAGTATAGAAGCAGTGATGATGATGCTCCAGTGATCCAGTGATGATGATCCAGCTCCAGTATTGAAGACTTGTGTCTATATGTATTGATGACTTGTGTCAAAAGAATACCTTCCTATTTAAGAGGGAGTGTTGATGTATTTGTAACTTCGGAAGATATTCACTTGTATATTGTATGTATTACATTTGTACTTTATTGTATCCCCAACGGAGATGTATTATTCCTCCGATTGGAAGTGTCTTTGTTGGTCACCCTATATGTCAATTAATTACAACTAACATATAGGATGCTCAATATAAATTGTCAACCCAAGGAAGTCTTTTATCTCAATGGAAATAAGCACAATCTATGCATAAACATTTCAAGTAGTTGATTAACTAAATAGAGATAATAATCCTACCTATCTGCTCAGCCAAACTCATTCCATAAAGAAAACAAATCTAAATCATACATCTAGGAATTCAAAGTACAACTACCATCATACAGAAATCAACCTAGCAGTAGTTACTGAACTGAGAATAGAATTAAACTAGATTACTTTTGCAAGAAGTTAAAACCTATAATTATCAAACTATAATATTCAATATTTACCAAAATGATTCATCCAGCAGCTACTGTTACTCAATCACAATTTGCCTAATCTAATGAATTCAATGAAGATACAATAGAAACCAGAAACTAAGCATAAGCTTGAACTCTAAATTGATAAATATTAGAAATCCTAGAAAGCATAAATGACTGAAAGAGATTGAAGCCGAGTTTGGCTATAACAGCTAATTCTAACACACCATGCATCAATTGAACTATCCTACATAGTCGACTGTCACACCACGTAGTTGTAGCTATTCACGATGCAATGATAAACTACCTGACAATAATGCAATTATAAACTCTATTGCAGCTAATCAATAATCACACCTAATGCGATTCCACACCACACAACATGAAATAAATCAAAATACCTACTTAAATTGGCAATCTTTGTAAGAAGGCGGGCCCTGGCCTTCTAACAGAGACGTCGTGAACTACCACGAATTAAGACACACAAATATGAATAACTCTACTCTTCATTAAAATATGGTAATCCACAGTCTCAGCTCTCTGTTACATCCTGTACAAAATGATAATTAACCAACCCCAGACTCTGAAAGCCTTCCCATATTTATACATGAAAAATACAGTTCATGATCCACTAATGTCGTGCACAATGAAGATCTCCGATCTTCATGCTACGGAGTTACAACTAAACTGTTACATCCATATTGAATAAGGCCGTTGAACAAGAAAGATGTTGTTACTCAGGCAATCAATGGATCAATGGATTAACCCATTGGGAGGCATCTTGTCTGTTGTAGCACTGCTCTGTTTCAGCGAGGACCTGTTACGGCTCCACGTGGAAAGATGCATTGTCCCTTTGAAAATGAAGAATCAAATCGGAAGAGTAACAACTGGCACCACGTATGATTCTTTCCCAAGGCATTGCGGCTAATACACCTGTGCTTTTATCTTAACTTAATGAAATCAACACAAGTTAGCATAAATTGAAGGATAGAATTCATAACCATAACAATCTTAGGCATTAAATAAATGAAGCAATAATGAATTATACCTTGCTTGGATTGTTGAATGATCTGGAAGAAAGGCATGTATATGGTTTATAAAAGTAGGGTGTAACAGGGAAAAATGATGAAATAGGTGTGGTCAAAAAGGGGCATTTCCAGGGCCCAACATCTCCCCCCAACTATCCAGTTGCATGTACTTATGCAACAACTTCCACTAGTCCAAATCTGAATCCAAACTGTACCAATGAAGGTTGGTAAGGTTGTAGGCAAGTTCCGTTGGTTCCCCATGATGCACAAATCCATGATAGGCAGCCCACTTCTCCCAACACTGATTCTCCTCCTCTTTAGTCAAAACATAACTATTTCTATAAGGACTCATAGGTAGCCATATGAGGGGAAGCCTGAATCTTAACCCAAGCCACCCAGATCCACACTTTTTCATGCATTGCACATACCCGGGCACCCTAGTTAAATCCTGCTTAAAATTCTCAAAGTAATATGGCCCCCCTTCTTTCAAAGCTGGAGAATAATATAACCATCTATACTGACTACCCTCCAGGGCATGCTGCTAATTACTAGAAATTATCTCAACACAAGTAGTGATGATTCTCTATTGCATATTTTCCAAGTGTTGAACAATCTCAAGAAACTCGAGAGTCTTTGCATAACTGGCTTTGAGTCCTATTGGAAACTGAGGTTTATTTCTAATCCAAAGAGTGGCATTGTCCTCATTCTTTGTGATGGTTTGGAAGGAATCTCACCATTTTACATGATTGATGATAAAAGAAGCAAATGCTCTAAGTTGAACATCCCCCAAATGGGGCACAGGATTAGAACGAGAGTCGGTATAACGGGCTTTATCATGTAAATATAATTCACATAACAGATTTTGATCCTCATCATTGCTTTCCAGGAAAGTTTATGAAAACTAGGATATTGTTGCTAGCTCAAATGTCCTTCCTTCTTTTAATGCCCTCATCTTGAATAAAGTTGTCTACTCATAAAGAAAGACAGGGTAAGAAGGGGATGGAGCCCTGCAACTTAGTCATTCCTGGGAAAGAGTATATAATTGATCCTTCTCTTGTTTCATGGACTTGAATTTCCTCAACTCTGCCAATTCCTTTTGAATGTTTTCCCACTCGACTTTCCGAAAGAACAATTCCTTAGCACATTTCTCTCTCAATTCCCTGATAGTATTTCTATATTCATGGAGGGTGACCATCCCTTCCCTGCATTGAGCAATATATTTCTTCCATTTATCTAGCTCAAGATTTAGTGAGAGAAGCTTTTTCTCCAGTCGCTGAATCCTTCTATCCCCCACATATTTTTCAACATTAGAATCCAAATTAATGATGCCTTGAGAAATTAGCATTCTTACCTCACCACCAGATGTTCCAACATCCTTATTTTGGATTGACAGTGTAGCAGCCTCATCTTCCATTAGTGTTGAAGTGACCTCTGCTTGTGTTGCAATCTCAGCAGCTACCTTTGGGGATGCTAGTTCTTGTGTAGCAGCATCTTGTCCCTTCAATTCTACCTCAGGTATATCAGTTTGAGTTGTAGTCTCAACAAATATTTTTAAGGACACTGGTTCTTGTGTAACAATGTCTTCCCCTTGTTCCCCAACATCAGCAATTGATGTCTGAGTTTCAACTTCACTAAACAATTTCAAGGGTACTAGTTCTTGTGTAATAGCACCCTGTTCACTTATTTCTTCAAATCGCTGAGGTTGTTCTTGAATTAACTCGATATCTTCTGAAAGATGAGACTGGTCCTAGAGTGGCTCAATATTTCTTGATGGTTGGGACTGCATTGCTTCATCTTCTCCTAAATCCAAATCAGGGATTAGGTCAACTCCTTCCTCATTCTCCTTCATCAGCTCTACTACAGGTACACTTTCCCTTTCTTGCTTTGCTTGTACAGGCTCTTGTGCTCCCACACCGAGCACTATGACTCTATGTCCTACTGAAAAGAATATATCCCCACATTATAGGAAAACCATTTCTTCTTGTTCCTCATTTGACAAAGTAGGAGATGAATTTTCGAGCAAGTTTGCAGCTTCTACTAACATATTCAAATTCTTCTCTGCCTATTTCCCAGTTACTTCCTTCCATTTTTCCAATTCATCCAGTAGCATTTGAACTTCCTCCTTTAACAACTCATTTTTATAAAGGAGATTTTCAATTTGGGGTTCATTCACAGTAGGTTCTTGTGTGGCAGTAGGTGTTTTGGGATTCAAAATAGGGATTTCTATGCCTGTCCCAGTAACACATGTTGCTTATGCTGAGGGTACTTCAATATTTGTCCCAATTGCACCTTCTGTCTCTATTGCTGGTAATTCAATATTGGCCCCAATTGCACCTGTTGTCTCTGCTGCTTCCATAGATTGAGTCCTTCTTCTCTTCACCGCTTCTTATGGCTGATCTTCACTGTATGCTGCTACTGCTACTGTAGTAGCTCTAGTTTTTCTCTTCTTTGCTGAAGTAGTTTTCTGGGCCTTATTCCCTGACCTTTTTATTTTCTTCTGTGGCACAGGGGTTTCAAAATTCTCAGAGGAAAAAACAAATTCCTCCTCTTCCACAATAGTTCCCTTGATTTCCTGGGAGGATGCGATATCTAACACCTCCATATTTCCTTCCTCTACTGCCTATGCCTGGTGTTCCCCTTCTTGCATTGCCCCTTCTGCAGTTATAGCTTCTATTGTCGCAGCTTCAACAACTGCTCCAGCTTCATCCTCTTCTACTGAAGTAACTAATGACGCCATTTCTACTACTTCAGTCGCCACCCTAACTGCTATTTCAATTGGGTATATTTCTTTCCCTATAGGGCTTGCTGCTATTGCGACTTTTGATGTTACTGCCTCATTCGCCATGGCTTCCATCATCATTTCCCCTGTAACAGGGTTTGCTACTGTCGCAGATTCCCCCATATCTACTTCTTCTTCTCCTTCAGTCTGATTTCCTGGTACCCCATCTGTAATAGGGTCCGCTGCTGTCGCAACTTCCCCCATGTCTATTTCTTCTTCCCCTTCATTTAGGTTTCCATCCTCCCCCCAAACTGAATTTGAGGAACTTCGATCCTCTTCTCCTTCTTCAACACCCCCTAATTCTAATGCAGGTTCTCTAATTACCCTGGCCCCAGCAAGAAATTGAGCCCAGGTCAAATTCTGATGTGCAATGGCCCTCAAGATTTGCAATTTGATTAGTCCATGATTGGTGAGGGAGGAAACTGGGTGTTGGGTTGTTCTTGCATACCCAGCCATGTTTTGTAGGGTCTTAAAGAGAGACGACATATTAACTAGGTTGCCATGGCGTAGATGAGATAATAAGGGGAATTCAGAAAAATACACAGTTTGGTACCTACCTTCACAGGAGATATACTTCTTCAGAAAAATTTCCACTTGATCCCAAGGACGAGGTAACAATTCCAATGCAATCCCACGGCCTTTTGGATGAACATTTTCCCCAACTACAAGAAATTCCCTTATGGCAGATGCATTTGGCACTTTCCGTCCAAACAATTTCTTCCCACCCTGGGGTAAGCCAGTAACCTCAGATATAATGGCCTCTGTAGCCTCAATGCATACCCCCTTGACTTCAAAATGAGTATCAGTCAAGTTAAAAACAAACTGTAATGTCGTTTCGATATGGAAACCACTTAAGCGTTGAAAATACTCGGTCCACCCAGCCGCTGCAAAAATGGAAAAAAAATTCTGCGTTGGAATGCAGAGCATCCGTATTCTCAGGTTCATGCCTCACCAGGTTACCCATATCAACCTTCCTTCACAATTCAGATAACGAATACAACGATTATTAGTTCAGACATGGAAGTCACAGCTTATGGACATTCATGGAATAGTCAAAATTTGAAATTGGGTATTTTAGGAAAGATGGCGCAGTTTCCAATCCACGGTGAGATGATACAGTTTAAGGAAAATTGGCATAATTGGGGCATTTTGGTATGAATCAGGTAAGGTGATGGTCATGTTTTTAATCCTGACACATTCCTTGACAGTTAAGCATGTACAACGTGATGACAGGGACAAAAGACAAGGCATGCTCATCATTGCCACATTTAATTTGATGCTCAATCATGTAAAATGTCGAAATGCCTACCTTCGTGTGATGAGCTCAGCCTTAAATTGCCACCATAACCTGGCTTTGTCATTAATTCCATTAAGGGATCATAAATGCGCATGTGCTGAGATGAGTTGGCCACTGCCAACCAGACTGATAAGTACATCCATGCTGACGGATATGCAAGACGACCCAATAATTTTCTTCATTCTTGGTAGAATGTGATTGAAACTGTGGGATCATCATGTAAAATACAGCCTGGTCAAATCATTAGTGGTGATACATTTTGAGAGGCAGACAATCTAGTGGAGTTGCAGTTGATGAATAAGAGGAATCTAATGAAAATTAAAATTTTAGCAGAGTTCGAAAGAATATGGCGGAGTCACAGTTGTGAAAGTTGGAAAAGTGGGAAAAAATAGCAGAGTCGCAGCTGTGCGAAAAAGGAAAAAATGGAAAAATTTGGAGGAGTCACAGCTGCAAAAATTGGAAAAATAGGCAAGAGTAGCGGAGTCACAGCTGCTCGAAAAAGGCGAAATGGATGAGAATAACAGAGTCGCAGCTATGAAAATAGGCAGAATAGGAAAAAAGTAGCGGAGTCACAGCTGCTGGGAAAGCAAAGTGAATGGAAATAGCGGAGTTACATTTGCGAAACTTAGAAGAATAGGCAAAAGTAACGGAGTCGCAGCTACGAAAATAGAGAAAATCAGCAAAGTAAGGAGTCACAGCTATGCATAATGGAACAATGGGCAAATTTTCAGCTGGCTGCTGAAGGCCGACGAATCATCCATCTTCTTCAAAGAGCTTTATTAGATCAGGAAAACAATGTAAGGTGTCTGCAATCATCTGGCCCAGTCACGACTGTTGCTCCTCCAGTTAATTCCTGCACACATTTCTTCAAAACAAACTCAATCAAGTGCAAAGGAAAGAATAAATAAAATACAGAAAGAAAAACAAATTATTTATGTACAAATTATGTGTGGACATTGCAGTTCTTAAAAATTCATAGGGGTTGAGAAAAATCCTTGCCCTGGCATTAACTGATAATCTGGATCAGTTGCAACATGTGAAATGAAAGCATTCTTTGAGATCGGTTTGTGATACAGTCGCAGCCGATGACCAGTTGCAAATAATGGTGTCTTGTTTTCATCAATGGTGATCAACCAGACTGTTCCATTGTCAAATAGTCGATCTATCTGATAAGGTCCCAACCAATGAGTGTGCAACTTGCCTTTGAAGTCCCTCTTAAACCGTGAATCATATAACAAAGCCCAGTCTCCTTCTCAGAAGACTTCTTCTTTATAAATCTATCATGCCATTTAGAGCACTACTGTTGGATTAAAGCTGTATGATGCATTGCGGTTGTGTGCTTCTCATTCAATTCATTAAGCTAATTCAGTCGGTTCCTCTGTGCTTCTGATAAATCAAGGTTTGCTTCTACAGCTGTCTTCAAAGTTCTGATTTCAAATTCAATTGGGAAAACAACATTCTTACCATACACCAATTCATATGGGGAAAAACCAGTGGTGTTATGCCATGTAGTGCGATAGGCCCATAGTGCCTTTGGAAGTCTTTCAGCCCAATATTTATGATGGCTTTTCATTGTTTTAGTCAAAATAGCCTCAATGACCTTATTTGTGCTTTCCACTTGGCCATTGTCCTATGGATGATATGGGGAGTTTATTTTGTGTTGAATGTGAAACTTCTGTAACATTGCTTCCAATTTCTGAGACACAAACTGTGGTCTACCATTTGTAAGGATTTCCTTAGGTACTGCAAACCGAGTAAAAATTTATTCATATAGGAAATCAATCACAACCTAATCATTAGCTTTGACAAAGGCTACAGCTTCCACCCATTTGGTCTTGTAATCTGTGAAACCTAAGATGTGAACTTTTTGTTTGGAGGGAGGGTTGATAGGCCCTACAAAGTCCAGGGCCCATCTGTCAAATGGTTCAACCACGAGCTATGGCTGAAGAGGCATTTCATCTAATCTGTTGGGATGGCCCATCCTCTAGCAGCCATCACATGCTTGAACATACTTCTTCGCATCCCTGAAAAATGTAGGCCAGAAATAACTCATCCTCAAAACCTTATGACATGTCCTTTTGTCAGCAAAGTGTCCCCCACAGGTCTCATCATGGAAAGCTTTAAGGATACTGAAAATTTCATCTTCTCTGACATATCTTCTAATTTCTAAATCAAGCCCTGTTTAGAAAAGATTCCCATCAATCCGGCAATATCTATCTCTCTGTTGTATGATATTTCTTTTTTCTCTCTTCGACAGATGTGCTAGGAGCTTGCCTGTAGCCAAAAATTTAGCAATATCTTGATACCATGGGGAATGAGCCGATACTGCAAACAAATGTTCATCAGGGAAGGAATCTTCGACTGGTAAATTGTCATCACTATTAGTAAGTCAAGATAAAAATTCTGCAACAACATTTTCCTTCCCTGGTCTGTCAATAATTGTGATGTCAAATTTCTGTAACAGTAACAGCCATCTAGTAACTCTAGCATTCGTGATTGGTTTATTCATTAAATATTTGATGGCAAAATGATCAGTGTGCACAAAAGTGGAGTATCCAATAATGTAGTGTCTAAATTTGTTAATGGCATAAACTATAGCAAGGAATCCTTTCTCTATGACAGTGTAGTTTAGTTCAGTAGGGGATAAGTTCTTACTAATGTAATAAATTGCATATGGGGCATTACCTTCCTGTTGTCCTAAAACTGCTCCAATGGAAGTGTCTGAAGCATCTAAAGAGATATGAAAAGGCAGAGCCCAATTGGGCCCTCGTAAGATGGGTGTTGTAGATAACTTTTTCTTTAGTTCAGTAAACGTTGTTTGGCTTGCATCATTCCAAACAAACTTTGCATCCTTCATCAACAAGGTGAACAAAGGAGAAGCTAGTTTGGAAAAATTTTCTATGAATCTTCTGTAAGAACCAGCATGCCCTAAGAAGCTACGTACATCTTTTTGTGTTCCAGGAGTTGGTATATTTTCAATTACCTTAATTTTGGATGGGTCTACCTGGATACCATCAGAATAGATGAAGTGCCCCAGAACTATGCCCTTGCTCATCATCATGTGGCACTTTTCAGTGCTTAACGATAGCTGGCTTTGTTCACAACGTTTCAAAACCTTTTCTAAATTTTTCAATGCTTCTTCATAACTACTACCGTATGGAGTGAAGTCATCCATAAAAATTTCCATTCAGTCATTTACCATATCCGAAAATATTCCAATCACTGCTCTTTGAAAGGTGGCAGGTGCATTGCACAAACCAAAAGGAAGTACCCTGTATGCAAAAGTGCCCCAGTGACAGGTGAAAGTGGTTTTGTCTTGGTCTTCTGGAGCAATCTGGATTTGGTTATAGCCACTAAAGCCATCCAGAAAGGAAAAATACTTCTTCCCAGACAAGGTATCAAGGACCTGATCGATAAAAGGTAAGGGAAAGTGGTCCTTCTGCGTTGCTTTGTTCAATTCTATGTAATCCACGCAGACCCTCCATTTCCCATTCTTCTTTGGCACAATCACAAGTGGAGAAACCCACTCACTGTCTGAAATTGGGTATATAAACCCTGCTTCCAAATTTTTTTGGATCTCCTCTTTCACTACATCCCTTAGGTTCGGTTTCATCCTTTATTGTGGTTGACACACTGGCCTAGAGTCGCTCTTACTATAAATATGATGGGTACACAGATTAGAAGGAATACCATTCATACTCCCAAGCAAAATCTCCTTTATGTTGTTTCAGCAGAGTGATTATCTGTTCCAGCTCACTGAGCGCAAGGTTTGGGTTGATGTTCAATGTTCTCCTTGGCTCAATTTCTACTGGCACACTTTTTGAATTTTTGAGAACTGGAAATATACTGGCATCATTGACTAGAGTTTCTTCTGTAAGATTTTCTTGTTCTTTTTCATCTAGTGTACTGTCAAGAATCTAGTAACATGCTTATTAACGGACATGGGCTCACTGATGAAACTGTTAATGGTATCGTCCTCTATTTCATATTTAAAAGTTAAGGCTCTCCCTATCATTAATAATGGATGAACGCCTTCCTCCTCCTCCAAATCCACCCAAAGTGGAGTTTCAACTTCTATGCTTGGTTGGGCTGGAGGGTATAAGGTCAGGCTTTTGATCTCAGTCCCGTCTGAGATATTCATGGATCCTGACCGACAGCTGATACAGGCATCTGCTGTGGCTAACCAAGGTCTTCCCAGGATCAGTGGATGACCCCTCAACTGAGACTTCGGCTGTAACACCAAGAAGTCCATAGGGTATTCCCACGATTCCACTGAGATTACTAGGTCATCCAGGATCCCCTCAAGCTTGATTGTTGATTTGTCAACAAGTTCTAAAATGGTAGGGGTTGGCCGAAGGTTAGTGAGTCCAAGTTTCTTCACAGTTTCTATGGTCATAACATTAATAGCCGCGCCTAAGTCTACCAATACATTCAGGATTTGTGTGTTTCCTATGTGAACTGTAATAGTAGGATTCCTAGGGTTAACGTATTTCACCACAGGAGTCTTCCCCATTATCAATTTAGAAATTTTTCCCAATACATGGACAGTGGCAGGATCCCTAGGCATTCTTCCTGGTTTCTTGACATATAAATATCTAACAATATTGGCGTAAATGGGCACGTCATGGAGGGCTTGTAACAGTGGAATTTTGACATATAAATTCTTCAATTCGCCGAGGAGATTGAATCGAGGCTGTTCCACTATTTTCTGCAGGGCCAATCATTCAGGATATGGCGGTTCTCTCATCAATTGTGTAAGTTGTGCTTCATTGTGTGTTACTTCCTGAGTTTTAGCTACTGTTTCGGTAGGAATATCAGCATCCTCAATGATGGGGATTGCTAAATTAACCATGTTCTCAAAGTGTTGATTCACTCCAGTTTCAATCACTGGGGGTGGAACATCCTCAATGAAAATGGGTTACACTACCCTCCCTGATCGTAATTATATATCATTGTAGGGAATTTGGGATATGGAATACGCAGGCATGTTGGCAGTCTCAAATTGATGAACTACTTTATTATTTGGGTTTGGGTTAGGTTGTGCAGTTAGTTGTGGTCAAAGTGGTGCATTCATAGGTGCGTCGTTGTTTTGGAATTGCAGTTGTGGCTGCTGATACTATTGGTGAGGATACTATTGAGGAGGGTACTGTTGATATTGAGTCTGGTGATGGGGAAAGTGATTTCCTTGCTAAGAATTTCTCCAATTGGAATTCCAAGGAGCTTGCTGGTTCGACTATTGTGACCATGGTGTCCAAGAGTTAGGATTTTGCATTGGGTTTTGAGATGGATGGCACTAGTTGTTAGAATAATGTGAAGGGAATTGTGTATTCATATTATTCATTCCATTCATATTATTCAAGAAAAATGATGGATCTTGATTCATACCTTGATTTCGAGGATGCCAAGGTTTCTTCTGTGAAATAAAGTAATCTTGTTCCACATCTGAAGTGGATGCCTACAGGATTGCTTTGACCTTGGGTAATGAAGGGAATTCCTTGGTATCATGCTCCAATTCACATATCCCACATATCTATGCCTTGTCCAACGGACACTCCTTCAGTGGGTGCTTTTTCCTACATTTAGGACAGAATACACCGAGTGTAAGATCTTCTACTGCTTGCCTCTATTTTTCTCTCAAGACATCTAGCTGTGAGGAAATGGAGCTCATCATATCAGTTTTGAAGTTCTCTAGTAGGTTTCCTATTTTCGCTTGGGTGGCTTCTCCATTAGCTGACTTCTGTGTCCTAGTGAAGACATCTTGATCTCGATCTTTGTCCCGCTTCTTGGTTCTATAGGATCCTCCCGAATACCTTCGACATAGCTCAATGATCTTATCAAAGGGTTCTTTTGAAATTTCCCCTTTCCCCAGCAAATTCAGCATATCTAAGCAATCTTCTCTAATTCCTCTTAGCAAGATGATCTTAAGCACATCTTTTCCTATCGTTGTATGACCAAACCTCTATAAATTGTACAACAATCTTTCAACAAAATCTTCCAGGCTCTCCTCTTCCTTCTGAACCATTTTAAACAACTATTCCTTTCTATCTCTAGTTTTTCAATATTCTTGATATTTAGAAAGGAAGGTGTGTCTCATCTGGTCCCAAGTAGTGATGGTCTCAAGCCATAGACTCATGAACCAACGTAGAGCATTTAATTTCAAGGTGGATGGGAATAGTTTCATCTTCTGAGGACTGGAGGTGTAGTCGTAACTACGACAGAGGATGTCGAACTCAAAAAGAAATTCATCAGGATCTTCAGAGGACTTACCATGGAAATTCGGGAGAACTGATGGTGAAATATTTTTCATGGGAGCTGCCCCAGGTGTCTGGAGGATGGGGAATTCAAGTGTCACCACAGTGTCACTAGGCTAATTATCCTCCACTTCCTCCTCACGATTTTCCTGGCATTCATTTTCCCCTTCATGTTCTCGGTTAGCCATTTTGGTCCAAAATCCAATGGATTTCTTTATTCTCTCCTCCTCTGCTTTTTCCTCTTCTGCTTTCCTCCTTTCTTCTTCTCTCCTTCTCTCTTCCTCTGCTTCTCGGCGAGTTTCCAACCACACTTCTTTAGTAACTCTCGTCCCGTTAATATGGTAAATCTCCTCCCTATCCGATGCTCCCACAACACTTCCCTTGTCTTCAGGAGGTTTATTCTCTGCAACAGGAGTTGAAGGTCCTATTGTATTCTCCACTATTGATGTCGAATTCTCAAGATGGGGAGGAACACAATTTTCTCTACATGTAGATTTCCACGGTGGTCTGGTGGAAGAATCAGCTCTAGCAATTATTTCATCAATGTATGTATGTCTTCCTTGACCTGTGTTACGACCTCGACCTCTTCCACCTGCAATGTTAGTATTCAAAGGGGGTTCCTGATTTGTTTTTCTTGTATTCATGCATTCTGTAAATGATTAAACCAAAATGAAATCAATAAACCAACTACTTAACTATGTCTATCAATTACCATCTCCGACAATGACGCCAAAATGTTGGTCACCCTATATGTCAATTAATTACAACTAACACACAGGATGCTCAATATAAATTGTCAACCCAGGGAAGTCTTTTATCTCAATGGCAATAAGCACAATCTATGCATAAACATTTCAAGTAGTTGATTAACTAAATGGAGATAATAATCCTACCTATCTGCTCAACCAAACTCATTCCATAAAGAAAACTAATATAACTCATACATCTAGGAATTCAAAGTTCGTACAACTACCTTCCTACATAAATCAACCTAGCAACAGTTACTGATCTAAGAATAGAATTGAACTAGATTAATTTTGCAAGAAGTTAAAACCTATAATTATCAAACTACAGTATTCAATCTTTACCAAAATGATTCATCTAGCAGCTACTATTACTCAATCACAATCTTCCTAATCTAATGAATTCAATGAAGATACAACAACAACCAGAAACTAAGCATAAGCTTGAAATCTAAATTGATAAATATTAGAAATCCTAGAAAGCATAAATGAATGAAAGAGATTGAAGATGAGCTTGGCTGTAACAGCTAATTCTAACACACCATGCATCAACTGAATTATCCTACACAGTCGACTGTCACACCACACAGTTGTAGCTATTCAGGATGCAATGATAAAATACTAGAAAATAATGCAATTATAAACTCTATTTCAGCTAATCAATAATCACGCCTAATGCAATTCCACACCACACAACATGAAATAAATCAAACTACCTACTTAAATCGACAATCTCTGTGAGAAGGCGGGCCCTGGCCTTCTAACAGATATGTCGTGAACTACCACAAATTAAGACACAGAAATATGAATAACTCTGCTCTTCATTAAAAGATGGTAATCCACAGTCTCAACTCTCTGTTACAGCCCGTACAAAATGATAATTAACCAACCCCAGACTCTGAAAGCCTTCCCATATTTATACATGAAAAATACAGTTCATGATCCACTAATGTCACACAACAATGAAGATCTCTAATCTTCATACTGCGGAGTTACAACTAAACTTTTACAGCCGTATTGAATAAGGCCATTAAACAAGAAAGTTGTTGTTACTCGGGAAATCAATGGATCAACGGACTAACCCATTGGGAGGCATCCTGTTTGTTGCAGCAATGCTCTATTTCAGTGAAGACCTATTACAGCTCCACGTGGAAAGATGCGTTGTCCCTTTGAAAATGAAGAATCAAATCGGAAGAGTAACAAATGGCACCACATATGATTCTTTCCCAAGGCATTGTGGCTGATACACTTGTGCTTTGATCTTAACTTAATGAAATCAACACAAGTTAGCATAAATCAAAGCATAGAATTCATAACCATAACAATCTTAGGCATTAAATAAATGAAGCAGTAATGAATTATACCTTGTCTGGATTGCTGAATGATCTGGAAGAAAGGCATGTATATGGTTTATAAAAGTAAGGTGTAATAGGGCAAAGTTATGAAATAGGTGTGGTAAAAAAGGGGCATTTCCAAGGCCCAACAGTCGTCAGTTGTACTTGCAAGTGTCCCAAGTTATATTGTAAGTGTTGTAACTTATATTTGATGGGTTATTAGACCACCTTGATGGGGTCAGCCCTGTATGATTCATGTGGGTTAAAGGGTTCTTAGACCACCCTAGTGGGGTCGGCCTAGTTAGCATTATGTTAAGTGATTAAGTTGGGGCCGACCTAGTTGAGTAAAGGTCAAGTGAAAGTAAAAGTATAAATAGAGAGTGTGACTCTCTCATTTGACACATTCTCTCATTCACTCACTTCACATTAGTGAGAGAGAGGAGGAGTGCGCACAAGTGGAGGAGGAGTAGCTGCTGGAGTCATATATCTCTTGGGGTTTGATCTTTGTGATCATTGTATTGGTGCTCATTCTATCTCTGAGGAAGTTGTGGGGTTTTTCACCTTCTTTGGTTTCCCCTGTGAAATTCTTTGTCTCTTGTATCTTGTCTCTTGTGTTTGATATGTTGTACATGTTGTTCTCTCAGTTAAGATCCTAGATCATATTGAATTAAATGCTGAAAAACTAACAAGGCATAGCATCAGAGATATAGTTCCTAGACACAGGGTAAAAGCCTGCAACTTTCGTTCGCTCGGCGAGATTCACCAGATTGAGACTCAGTGTTAGTAGCAGTAGTTTTAGTTCTAGGACTAGAGCCAAATTCTAATGATCGTGATCGATAGGAAGTTTCATAGTTTCCAGGTCTAGATCTAGATTCGGAAGATAGAGATCCATATTCTTACCTTTGTTATCGGGAAGAAGAACCTGAATTTCCTGATCAAGATCTGTAGCCAGCATAAGTATACTTTGAACCTATACCACCGGCACCACCTGGTTATGGTATTTAATCCCTTTAAACATGCTTTGCTGCTGCACAAGGGTTTGCTAGACCAAGTATTTCATTTCTTTAACCGGGCTTAGTAGCACTAGGCTATGATATTTCATTCCTTCCACCTGGATTAGGATCATTTATTTCACCAAGGTTTGGATTTCAGGAATTTAAATAGTGAGATCCAGATCCAAAGTTTGATGTTCAAGATCGAGAAGCACCAACACCACTAATCGAAGAATCATATGTCCAAGAAGCAAGTAGTTGATTCAGTTGTTTCAACAACATGAATAGAAGGAGCATGAGTAGAAGCACCAACAGGCTTTTCACCTTGTATTTACCCACCGGGCTATGCACCCGGGTTTGTTATATTACAAATTGTGTAGTCAACAATTTATCTCAGGTTCCATGCAATGGAGCATATTTTTGGGGTCAAGCAGACTGCGCAGGCAGATATTTCTCCAAATTTCCAAGCAGAGGGGCTAATTCAATGAACTTAAAAGAATGCACCAGTAGCTTCTGCAATGGGGAAGTTGTGAAGGATCAATCACATTATACATGCTCATTTTCTATAGAATCATACTTTTTGATATCTGGATCTACCTAATAAAAGCCACCATGTTTAATACCAGGGTGGAGGATGGTGTAATGACAAAGATTGCTGCACTCAGAGAAATACAATAGACTTGGGTTCATCTTCCTACATGACTAAGACGGTTGTATTTGTAGGAATTTTGAGTGGCAATCCTTCGCAAAATCTAGGTAACATTGACAAATCTCATGTTTTCCCTTTTCCAGTGACAGCCATTTTATTTTCTGTCTGATGTGAGAAAAAAATTAGATAAATGCTGAAGTAAACCCCATCTGAAATTTATGCTATGTTTAATAGAAGTTGATATGTTATTAAATCTGGAAGCCATTTCCGACAATGCATCCAAACCCACAAGTAATACATGGATTGCTTAAACACATCAGTATAGCCCACCAAATGCTTTGGACATTGGCAAGAGTGCCCAAATAGATATGTATGGATCTAGGGAAAGAACAAGCTTTAGGTGATCTTTTAATATACCTTTCTTATGGTGCCCAATTTCAGAAGTTACTTTCTTGTACCAAATATGGGGATTAGAAATCTCCTAATACCTAATGAGATATCTTCTCTGAGATTTTCTACAGATTCTGAATGTGTAGAATATGTATAGCACTGCCGAACGATGTTTTTCTTATGCACGAAATCTGCAATACATGGGTAGCAGAAATGTATTATATATGATGACTTGTACCTTCCTAACCCCTAAGTATTTTTGGTGATACATATAACAAATAAGGCTCATTGGTTTCTATGTTCTGTTGGCATGCGTTAAGGACCCCACACATCTCATTCATAGCTTCAATCTAGTTTGGGGAATCAGGCTCTGTATATCCTAGGTTGTAAACCTAGTCTTCATGAGTAAATAAAATATTGGTTGTTCTGAGGTGAATACGTTTGGATATATTATTTAGGGCTTTGTCTTTCATTCAAGTTGCCGCAGGATACCAGTAATTTAAAACTAGTGTTTGAGGACAAAACATATGGCCTTGTCAATGGGAAGACGAAGAACAATGTCATGTTAAACATCATCACTTACCCATGAAAAATTACCTTTGGATAAGTGTCCACACATAATAAATTCCCTGAGAAAAAGCTGGAGATAAACACATGACTTTTATAATGTTTCCTGAATGGTCGAGGGTGAATGACAAGGTTGTCAAGAATCAAATCATGGTAAGCAGATTTTATATTGTAAAACTAATCTACAGTGTATAAATCATTAATGTTAAAAATACCTATCAAAGTTTCCACTAGGGAGTACTCTAACCTACAAACACATGCTGCTATAAAATAAAACAACAAACTATTTTTTCATGTCACTCAAAACATCATCTGTAATTTCTACTAAATATAGAAAATAGAAGATGTAAATGCAACTCAAAACTCAAACCCTCAAACCATCAAATGGTGTGCCCTGCATGTCCTTTATAGACTAGGAAAGAAGGATACAATGAATCTAGATGCATGCACAACAACACCTTGACTGACAGAAGAAAACTATAACCCCGGTGTGCTGATCTCTAGGGATAACTGAGCCAAATAATAAGAGCACCTTCCTAGGTATTTGTAGTGGACATCTATGGATCTTGGTGACTTCTTCATGTAGCTAGCACATGGAGGGAGGTTTCTTGCTTAGAGAAAAATCACATGGTTCGGGTATGAATTTGATTTCGTGAACAATAAAATTCGATTCGAATTCGAATTTTTTTTCAATAAGATTCGTCATTAAATTCACCTATATATATAATTATTATAATGTTAAAATATACTAACAATTTTAATGTCAAATTTAATTAAATGTAGTATTAATACATTACATTTTTAATATATTTAATGCATATTAATCAAACAATTATATATATAGCAACTTTGTGAATAAAAAAGTTGTGCATCACATAGCAATTAGTATCACCTTCCCACAGAGCCCATAGTGTAACCTACCATGCCAAGTGTTGACCCTCTAGACACACACGGAGGCCCTTTGTAGAATCTCTCTCACAACACATATTTTAAATTGTGACCTGAGATGGATCGGGTTAGCTTGGCTAACTAAGGAGGAATGACGCCATGGAGGAAGACCCTCCTCATAATAGAGGAAATATTTTCTTGGAACTCACCACAATGATTTTCATTCCTCTTATAGCTTGCTTCATTTCTGCATGCTCACAATTAGAGCATCTACTAGGATGACTATGTGATGTAACCATTGTCACCACCTTCCTTTCTTTTTCCACAATGAACTGAAACTCCAACATAGAGATCTTATCCTAGGGTGATGGAAAGACACAAGGTTGGCGAAATAAGGGTAAGAGAAACAATATTGGAAAAGGTGCTATGAGAACCACAAACAACCAAACATTCCTTTGAATGGCCTTTGTCTCAACAAACTGAGAAAGATGCTACCTAGTCCTTGGGGATTCTACTAGAAAATGAAAAGGATCAAGAAGAGATTGAACAAACATATATTGAATGCCTACCCAAAACCCTAAGAATTCCAATTGCAAATGAAAAATATTGGGAAGAGGTTGAACCAACAAATAATGTGGACTAACAGAGAATGTTACATCCTAAAGCTAAGCCAAGAGTAAACCTCCACAACAATTTGAGAATAGACCATTTACAAGAACCACAAGATTTTTTCTAAAATTGAAGTCGGGATGGGGGTTGGTTGAATTATTTCCACACATGCCTGACCATCCCATTACCAAGGCCTTCATAATGTTGGGGGTGCGATGTGACAAATGAATATCATGGATGCTTGGGTAAATATTAACTGTGTTGGGTATGGAATGGATAATGAGCCACTTATCCTTGTAATTAGTTCGGGCCATTAAATTAATTGATTTACATGTAATGGTGGAAAGGAGGTCAAACATTTTAGAGTTGTAATATGTAGTTTTCATAATAGTTGTGGCATTTCCTTTATTGGCTTTTAGGATCACTATTTGGATTGGCACTACGCCATTTTTAAGGCTTCAAATTCATTTATAGAGAGGTGGTGAGGCCTCGGGGGTGCAGGGTAATTGCAAGGTGCTGGAATGGGTCTAAGGCTCCCAACAGAGGGTGAAAACCCAGACTGAAAGGCTTCGAAAGACCCTACGCAAGGGCAGTTCTATCCCCAGCCTGTTTGGTATGGAAATATCCCAAGGATATTCGGCCTCCACTAGCAGTCTATGAGTTGATGTTTCGATCGCTAAGATCGGTTCTCCACTTAAGGAAAAAAAAAGTAGGAAAACTTAGTACGTTCTAACTTAACCGATTTAAGACAAAAGGATCTACTCTAGGTTAGATCTAATGTAGGGAAAATATTGTTGTTGTGCAGGTCAATCTTGATGTGAGAGGGATAAGTATGCTTTCCAACTTCAACATAAATGTAAAAGATGCATTCGCTTATTCACTTAAATCATAATCAATTAATGAAAATTAAGTGACAATAACATAAGCATGTAACCTGTTCAAGATTAACCTGTAATCACTCTGTTAATTGAAAAATTAACAATGATTAAATCGAATGTTGATCATTTGTAGAAATCGACAAAGAAAACATCTCAATTGACAGAAATTCAATAAAACATTTTCACACATAGATCAGCCATAAAGAGAAATCAGTATAACAGATCCTTATGTAAATTAATGTTTGCAAAAGATCACACACTGTAGATGACAGTTTGAAGTAAGAAATTAGGCACTGTCAAAGAAACTTGAACAATAAACAAGAGATGATTCAAAGGGATTACTTTACTGTATTAATGAAGTCTGTAAACAAAATTAGGAAGCTCTGCTAAGACATAGCATCTCCAATCGTCTCCTGCTGATTTCTAACCCAAAAATGATCAACCCATCAACATCGAGAGGCATTCCTCTTTAAATAAGAATTACAACATAGTTCAAAAGGAAATTCCCAAAAGGTAGGGATTACAAAGTTCAGATCAGGCTATCGATCCAGAAACCACTTATCCCATATTTCTAACAACTCATCTATGTTTGGAT
Source organism: Larix kaempferi (assembly GCA_027924585.1). NCBI lineage: Eukaryota > Viridiplantae > Streptophyta > Pinopsida > Pinales > Pinaceae > Larix > Larix kaempferi. The sequence goes on from BSBM01000704.1 coordinate 2,004,356, forward strand.
AATTAATAGATTCTAAGTTAAGCTGAGCATTACATGTGTTGTTTTCCATTTCATGTTTGGCTAACTTGTGCCAGGTATGAAGGTAGATATGAATCTTTCCCTCCATAATGACCGGTTTCCTAATCAACACGTCCACGTCATCAATGCCGACTTCTTCAAGGGCTCGGATCTTCTGTTCAACTTCTTCACATCTGCGTTCAATTTCCTCAAGTTGGCATTTAGGCAGGCATGCCTCCATAATAGGATCCATATGTAGGAGCTACAAAACATCCATGATGTTGTCTACTGCATACCAACACCTAGTCCAGATATCCTTCAATTTCCTGATGATCTCCTCAGCCATCTCATTTAAATCAAGCCAAGTATTCAGTGAGGCCTTTATCTTCTTAAACTGGAAGATGCTAAGCACTGGTCTATCCTCTGGTCTATTATTTATGTTTCCCTGCCATTCAGAAACATTCTCCTCTGCCTTGGATGCTTGGAGTCTCTTGTCTTTTTGTTGTTTAAGGGTAGAAGACATCATGGAGAAACTGATATAGGTTTCCCTGATTTCATCCAGGGCAGTATACAACTTCTCAAGCAACTGGTGATGTTCCCGATTAACTTGGAGAGCCATGTTCTTGAACTCAAGAGATGTAAACTTAGAAAAAGTGGAGGAGGCTACACTTGCAGTTGCATCCTCAGCTTTCCTTTCTAGAATGGCTATTCTTTCAACATTGGAAGCATTTTGAGCTTGTGCTATACACAACTCAGTCTGGAGAATAGAATTCTTCTGCTCCAAATCCTATAACCTATCTGCCCATATCTTCCTAAGGTCAGCAACTTCAACTGCATGTTGCTCTTTGTTTTGAGCTAGTTCCATTGTAAGCTTCTTGATTTCTTCCTCCCTCAGATCAACTTCCCTATCCAGAACATGGAATGAATCCAAATTTGCACTTGTAAAGTCCCCTAGAGCTGCGGCTGTTTCAACTACTTCAATCCGAGGATTATTTGTTCCGGGAGCCCATATTACCTAGTCTGTAATAAGCAGCTCTAACCCAGCTTGATCTTTACCTCTCTTTCTAGTCCTCTTGATTACTGCTTTGTCATCTTTGCTGTAGAAGTAATTCCCAAGGGGGACTATATCATCATCTGCATACTCAGCCACCAACACTGTGTAGGTCGAGGCAGTGCTTATTGTTGAGATCAATGAGGGTGTTTGAGTGACCATAGAACTCGGTATAGGTACAATGACTTAAGGAGTGGTCAAAGGTGTAGAGGTGGATAGGGTGATTGACAAAGCCTGAGTTAGAGAAGGAACTGAGACAAAGGCTTCAAAAAGTGAAACTTGATCATCAATGTTGACAAGTGATGAGGAAAGGGAAACTAAAGATGTTTCACCAATGGTGGACGATAATGAAGTGGATGTGGATGATTGTAAAGGGGCAGTCAAATACTGAACCTCTGCAATGATAGATGATGGAATAGTGAAAGAAACTAAGTTGTCTGGGAATGGAATAGTGGTTGTAGTGATAGTATGAAACAACTATGATAAAGAAAGTGGAATTGCCATTCCAGAAGTCAAGGCAGAAAGTTCTTGAATAGCTGGCAGCAAAAGTGATTTGGTTGTGATATCAAGAGCTGTTGTAACCTCTAACTCTTGATGATCGGCAAAAGAGTGGTCCATCTCAATGGTGTTCAGAAAATCAACAACTGTCTGTGAATCTTGAGTCACCTCTTCTGTCACCAATACTGGATGATGAGGTTTCTCCTCAAGGTAACAATCAATGATATCCTCAAGGGGAATTTTTGTTGCAGGGGCAAGGAGCTTCTGTCTCTTAGCTAGGCTATCCTTGAGTATCATTAGATCATCTTCTTCCTGTGCATCTGTAGTAGACACTTGGATGTCAACAACGAGATTAAGAGGTTCTACTGTCTGAGTATCCAATACTGAGGTGATTTGTGCTAACCCCTGCTTGAACTGATGAGCTGTCTGCAGCAAAACCTTGACATGTTCAGCTGTCTTTATTTGAGGAGGATCTTCCATGGGAGATTTACCCTTTTCCCCATCTGAATAAGTAAGCATGAGATGATTTTTAGCTTTCTGAGCCTCCTTCTCTTCTCTTTCTTTTCTTACCTGTTCTATTAGCTTGAGCTGCATATTTCTGTAGCTTAGGGTCCTGACTTTGAGGTATTTCTGGTAATGCAGAATGTTATGTTGTTCTTCCAAATTTTGGGCCCTGGAAAGTACTTTAGAAAAGGTGTTGACTCCCTCGTAGATGAAGTCATATGGAATTACCTCGTGAGCATAGTCCATCTTAACATGAATTTGCTTTAAGTGTGCATCAAGAAGTTTCTTGGGATCATGCTTCCTTTTGGGAGAAACACCTAATTTTAAGGCATCTATCTGATCATAGAGCACTGTGGCCCAGTTTGAGGTCGGGATAACAAGTGGCCCAAGATTAAAAGCAAATTTAGGCCAACCCCTCTTCCTAGGACCTGTAAGTTTCTTCTACATACCATCTGTTACAGTCTGAAAAGAAACTTCCTATATCACCAACTTGTCAAGAACTATCCTGGGTAAAAGGTGCACTATGTCACTTCCCTAAACTCTGATGTATGAGAAATATTCACCAACATACCAGTCACCAATGGTATTGATGAAAGCCTAAGCATTAGCTGAAAATGCAGGTGCTTCTTTCTTGTAAATATTGAAATAAACAATTCCCATGAAATGATCACAGATATCATAAAGTAAAGGGATAAAATTCCCTTCCCATAGTGCTGAGTGATAAATATGAACAGGTGGGTCTGAGGGGGTCCAAGTCCACCCTATGTTTGGGTACTGGAACACTGAGCAAAAAACATCAATTACATATGCCGAAAGATAGAAATGTGGTTTCTTCAGGGAAGGTGCACTCTGATATTCTTGAATGGCATTCTTCAACTCTGATGACAAAATAGAAGCCCATGGGAAAGACTAGGCGGTAGTTAATACATGGTGTGCTATGGGAGCCCATTTATCTTTGAAGACAGAACAATTAGGAAGGCCAAAAATCCTACAAAACATGGCTGCTAGCAAGGAATAGGATTCCCTGAACAATACAATAGGGTAAAGGTTGTCGGCTTTTGGTACAAAGGCATTGGGCTTGACCATCCATGATTCTAACATCTCGTTAAAATTATACTGAGTTTTTGAAGATTGTATAAAATCAAGGGTAAGGGTCTACGCACGGGGTTTGAGAGAAAAGGCTCAAATAAAAACCTCAGGGCGGAAATTAGTCAATTGAGCCCCCATGCTATCATTGAACGACCAGTCCTTGGGGTTTGTGTTCTCCATTATCCATTTAGCGGCATCAATGTAAGGAAAGATGGCAGGGCGAGCAGCAATGGCATGTACCTGAGAAGCCCTAATCTTCTCATATGTAGGTCGGTCATTTTCAATATGGGAAAGGTCGTCATTGTCAAATATGGCATATATTTTGGACCAATCCACCTGATAGGTCTCGATGACTCTTTCACTAGTGTCTGAGAAAATACCAAAATTGGGGTCTTTGGTCAGGGAATCTTTGTGAGTTGTCTTAGACTAAGTGTTTTTCGACATGGTGGCGGAGCTTGGGAATTCTGACAGATAAATGAAGAAAAATCAAAACTAAAACCAAAAGAACAAAAATTATCAAATGCAAATGCAAAATTGATAGCAAACCAACCTGGGAATAACTGAAAACTGGTAAAAGATGACCTCTGGTATGAGATTGCAGTAAAAATCGACACGGCTGAGTAATTTCCAGCAGTGAAAATGGTAAAAAGAAAATAGGAAAAATATTCATTTATTGATTTGTCAGATTAAATCTTGACCGTGTGATTTAAAAGGAATGAGCGACTGAGATTAGCTTATGCGGGTTTGGTCATAGGTACTTGTTTACAACCTTATTAATGATTCTCGAAAACCGCAATCCAAAACTAGTGGGTTTCAGTTTTCGAGATTGAAAACTAAACCATAATCGCATAAACGGGTTTTCGAGATTTAAAAATCGTAAAAAACATGAAAAGCTTTCCCCTCAACCCCCAGCCCGAAATTTTGGGTTGCGGGTTTCAGGAACATAAAACGTGACTACAAGGTAAAACACGTTTCCAAAATCGGAAAGCCGCAGTTGCGGGTTTCAGGTTTCGGGTTTTGGGATGTAAAGTTCCCAAAATTTATTAGCAAGGATTTCCGTAGCCCGCACCTTTCGGGTTGCGGGTTTTGGGTTTATCAAAACCAAAAGGACTAAAAACTAATTCCTGTAACCCGCACTTTCGGGTTCGGGGTTTCGAGGTGTCGGAATGTCGGGTTTCGGGTTGATAGGAATAGATGACAAAATAGTCAAAATTTAAGACTTCCTACAACCAGAAACACTTAGAAACTTCGGAGGAAAAGAATGACAATCAAGCCAACCCAAAGGTACAGGTATAGGATCATAGAAACCAAGTTCGAAGCCTAAACGTTCCCAGGAACAATTCCTGTAACCCGCACTTTCGGGTTCGGGGTTTCGAGGTGTCGGAATGTTGGGTTTCGGGTTGATAGGAATAGATGACAAAATAGTCAAAATTTAAGACTTCCTACAACCAGAAACACTTAGAAACTTCGGAGGAAAAGAATGACAATCAAGCCAACCCAAAGGTACAGGTATAGGATCATAGAAACCAAGTTCGAAGCCTAAACGTTCACAGGAACACTTACCAAAATACCTTTGTGTTTATTTTAAATTGGGGCTCCCGTGCTTAGCTAAAGCATGGGATCTATTGTGGCCACAACAAGAGGTTGGATGTTGGGGGCTCATTTTAAGATGCAGGAGTGATCTTACTTGTTGAAATATTGTAACTTCTAAGAATATTATATTGTGTACTTTATTATTCTGGAGATGTTTCATTCCTTCAACGGGACTTTGTTGTATATCCAGAGATGTTTATTCCTCTGTGGCGATTGTGGTAACTTGGGTTATTAGACTTCCCTAGTAGGGTCGGCCCTGTATGTGTTATGTGGGTAAAAGGGTTATTAGACCACCCTCGAGGGGTCGGCCCAGTCAACAGTATGTAAAGTGATTAAGTTTGGGGCTGACCTAGTTAATGTAAAAGATAAGTCGGAGTTGTGTATAAATAGAGGAGGTGTGTTCCTCATTTAACACACATTCACTCACTTGTGATTGGCGCATAGGTGAGAGAGAGATATGCTATGGAGGAGAAGGAGCTCATGTTTGTGTATTACATCTTTGTATTTGTTGGTCATCTATATTGAGGAAAATTTGTTGGGTTTTCTACCCCATGAGGGTTTCCCAGGATAAATCTGTGTCTCTTGTGTTTATGTTGTGCTTGTTGTTCTTTTAGTGATCTTGTATATGCTATTGTTGTGAAATGGAATGTAATGATGATGTTTTCTGTCTTAGAATATTAAAACTTAACATGGTATCAGAGCTATCTTGAAGGAAGGAAATGTATGGCACTTACAACACTTGTCTCACTTGCAACATTTTGAAAGTTAGGGTTTTATATAGCAAAAACCAGTCATTGTGGATTTCACTATAAATCCATTTTGGCGAAGGTTCAAGATCTGAAACCTTTACAAGTCGTAGATGACATCCCCATGTACCTTGTTCCCAAAGGACAACCTCAGATTCATTGTACTTTGTGATTTATGATCCGTACAAGTTAGGGTTTCTGCCTCTTCCAGATCTCAGTCATAAACAGCTTACCTGGGAAAAAAGGTCATATCTCGGGATAGAAAGATCCAAATGAAATTTTGTAAAAATAAAAAGGTACGACATGGACTTTAATTTCACAAGTCCTCTTTTCAGAGTCTGAAGTTGAACCAGTGACATGTGGCACGCCATACAAGTTCGCTCTCCTGTTTTATCCCATAAACAGGTCATGTTGCGACACTTGGCATAACTCTCTCTCAGAGAATCCAATTGAGGTCAGACCTATGGGGTTGGAAATATGACAGGTCAGGCTACCACATGCTGAACTTTCAGACCCTGAAGATCCGAAGTTTCAGAGATGCACTAGAAACAATATGGCACATCTGAAATGGCTAAACAGAGGAAATCTAAGATGAGGAGGAAGAAACTCTCACTTAGGGTTTTCAATTCTTAGGTCTGGAAGGATCTGATACAATGTTGGAGACACCTGATACAACATTGGAAGCTTTGATAATGGAGTTGGAATCCATTCATATTGATCCTCCATCAAAATGTTGTTGGAGGAAGGAGATTGAAGATTAGGGTCTCCAAGTAAGAAGAAACCTTAGCAAAATTGGGAGACTCATACGGCAACGATGAAGAAGGTTTAAATCGTGATGATATCCTATCATCCTAGCACCATGAACATACATAAGATGTTTACAAGTGATATACCTTGGATGGTTAGGGTTTTACCCTTATAGAGAAGACGACTCGACAGGTATGACTTGAGAAGACACAGGTATGTTTTGAAATCTGATTCTTGATTAAGTTCATAATATGTTTGTATTCATGTTATTGAGGTTAGTATAATTATGAGTGTTTGATAATGAATGCATGTGAGTGACAGAAGACATTCATTGATTAATTTTATGACACTTATGATTGTACTAATGCACCTGTGGTGTTGTATGAGGATGATGTTGTCTGCTAACAAGATACAGGTACATCAAGAAAGACAAATCAAGCTCTATGACCATGATGACATGAAGACAAAGACTCATCCATATTCCTTGATCACATAGAAGCTCTACTTATGAGTTATGCATGACTTTGTTCTACTATGCTTAACTTATGAGATATGCAGGTTCTGACACAAGGTCTCTAAATCATTGAAGAGAATAAAGAAGATATTGTTTGGGTATGTTAGACATAACCAAGCATGATAATCCAGGTATGTTTTCCTATATCAAGTTAGAATCCTACTTTTTGTTAGGATCTTAGGTAAGTATACCTGTGTATGAAATGATCATGACCATACATACTTAATATTATTTAGAATCACAATGTTTTGATAGTATTAAGACTATACTAATGAATGTATGATTATGTATAAGATCATGATGATGACACTAGTGCACACTTAAGCATGCATAGTGGTCCAGGATGGATAGAAGTTCAAAGACATATAATAATGAAGGGAAAATAGAGATCAAGCAGGAGGCAACTACACAAACATAAAAGATGAGTATGTAAGTTGTCATTTGAATTACTTTTTGAATCTCTGAATAGTCAATGATATTGCTCATAATAGTTGTATGCATATTTGTATTCCTAGAGTATATCATGCTGAGTGTAAGCATTCATATAGCATTGAACAGTATACTACTAATATGTAGATGATTGGTAAGTTGGAAAAACATTCCATTGTTGCTTGTCTAGAATGAAACCTATTTGTTGACATGCTGAGAGCTGTGCACGCTCTTGATAGTATGTCCTGGTAGAGATGGAAGGCATCTAGATAGCCACTGTATGCATACAGGATATGGGAAAGTGTTGTGCGAAAGTATTGGTAAAGATAGTTGCATAACTATGTGAATCATATTTGTATGCATAATAGGTAATCATGTCAACATGATTTGATGATTATGAAGTATTACTAATCATATAATTAACTTTGATTTGTAGGAAAGATCATGAAGAATGATGAACACTGAACAAGTGATGGATGTTCAACAAGAAGACTTACAAATCAAACATACTATAGAAAGCTTGTGGATAGAAGATTCTCTTAGAAAGAGGAAGAGGATCATGAATAGATGTTAGATAAAACCATTCTCTTAATGTTGTAATTGAACAAGAAGTTCGAATCGAAAAAAACTCCCACAATTCAAGAAAGCTCTGTACGGGTTCAACAGGAACCCAGGATCGATAGTCATTTTATGAGCTTGATGATCACCATGGGTGATGTGGATTTCAACCTTTGCTACAAGGTTGAGGATGGTTTATATATATAGATAACATGGATGTAAGAAGGAACTCACCATAGAGTTCGAATGATCGTGAGGGTCATATCAGTAGATTCATCTGACGGGAGATGGCATGGATAGATATGCAGAAGATCACTCAATGCAGAGTGTGAATGATGTTTAGTCACGGAGGGAGATTTGATAGCTTATTTACAAGCTTGTGCTTTACCAAAAGTAAATCTCATCCTAACCTTTACCTTAAGGTTATGGATGATACTATTATTGTATGTGGATGATCTCTTTCTGACAGGGAATGAGAAATAGATCATGGAAAGAAAGAAGAAGCTAGCCACAGAATTTGAGATGACAGATCTCGGATTGATGCATTACTTCCTAGGTCTGGAAGTATGGAAAGGCTCAGAAGGAATCTTTCTCAACCATGGAAAGTATGCTATGGAAATTTTGAAAAGATTTGATATGTTGTAATGTAAAGCCATGGCCACTCCCATGGATTCCAACTTGAAGCTATTAGCGGATGACTCATCAGAGTTAGTAGATGTAACTCTATACAAGCAGATTATTGGGTCATTGATGTATCTAACAAATACCATGCCAGATGTATGCTTTGTTGTGAACACCTTGAGTCAATTCACTTGATAGCTGCAAAGCATGTGATGAGGTACTTGAAGGGTATGATAGACTTTGGTCTATATTATTTTGGAGATCATGACTTCAGATTGTATGGCTACACAGATGTTGTTTGGGCAGGAAGTGTATCAGACAGTAAGAGCACATCGGGTGGATGTTATTGTCTGGGATCTGTCATGATCTCGTGGTTTAGAAGGAAGCAGTATAGTGTGGCTCTCAGCATAGCTAAAGCAGAATAGATAGCTGCTTGCTCTGCTAGTTGTGAAGCGTTATGGCTTCGAAAGCTGTTATCTAGATTGTTTGACTTAGAGATGGACCCCACTCTGATCCTGTGTGACAACCAGAGTTCTATCAAGATGACATAGAATCCAGTATTCCATGATAAGTCAAAGCACATAGAGATCCGATATTTCTATATGTGGTATATAGTGTAGAAAGGAGCTATCAAGCTCGAGTATGTGAGCACTGACGACCAACTTGCTTGACCAAACCTCTGTCTCGAGTAAAGTTTGAGTATCTCTGTGACAAGATTGGTGTATTTCAGAAGGACCCTCCTCAAAAGGGGGAGTGATATGTTCGTTGATGATGAGATTGTCTATATGGATGGAAAGGTCGATGATGTGGATACTTGTATCGATGATGAGGTTTCCTATATCAACGGTAAGGTTGATGACAAGGATACTTGTATTGATAGTGTGGACACTTGTATCAATGATGAGGATACTTGTACCAGTATTGACGATGAGATTGATGATTTCGATGAGGAGGTCGATGGGAGACACTTAGTGGACGAAAGAGGATTATATCATCCCCAGACTTCGGTCACTGAGTTGATCCTTAGATAGATGTCTCCGAGAAGTGGTCCCTAGTGGATGAGAGGGGATCGTATCATCCCTGGACTTCGGTCCCTGAATTGATCCATAGACATATGTCTCCGAGAATTGGTCCTTATTGGATGAGAGGGGATTGTATCATCCCTGGACTTCGGTCCCTAAATTGATCCGTAGACAGATGTCTCCGAGAAAGTGGTCCCTAGAGGGGATTGTATCATCCCCAGACTTCAGTCCCTGAATTGATCTGTAGATAGATCTCTCCAAGAAAGTGGTCCCTAGTGGACGAGAGGGGATTGCATCGTCCCTGGACTTAGGTCCCTGAATTTATTTGTAGACAGATGTCTCCGAGAAGTGGTCCCTAGTGGATGAGAGGGATTGCATCATCCCTGGACTTAGGTCCCTGAATTGATTCGTAGACCAAGTATTGATGATAGGACTGCATCATCCATGAACATTTAGTTCAAAATGTATGTGACTAGATTGCATCGTCCATAGACATGAGACTTGTCTTAAATTGATAAGGATTGATCATCCTGGGAACTTGATCTAGATTGCATCATCCATAGACATGAGACTTGTCTTAAATTGATAAGGATTGATCATCTTGGGAACTTGATCTGGATTGCATCGTCCATAGACATGAGACTTGTCTTAAATTGATATGGATTGATCATCTTGGGAACTTGATTTGGATTGCATCATCCATAGACATGAGACTTGTCTTAAATTGATAAGGATTGATCATCTTGGGAACTTGATCTGGATTGCATCGTCCATAGACATGAGACTTGTCTTAAATTGATAAGGATTGATCATCCTGGGAACTTGATCTAGATTGCATCGTCCATAGACATGAGACTTGTCTTAAATTGATAAGGATTGATCATCCTAGGACTTAGATCTGGATTGCATCGTCCATAGACATGAGACTTGTCTTAAATTGATAAGGATTGATCATCCTGGGAATTGGATCTGGATTTCATCATCCATAGACATGAGACTTGTCTTAAAAAGAGGGGGATTGATAATCCTGTAATTGGATCATGTGTATTGTAGGGTATGCTGCTATGATGTTGTTGATCGAGAGGATCCAATTGATGATGTGATGTTGTTGATCGAGAGGATCCAGTTGATGATGTGATGTTGTTGATCGGGAGGATCCAGTTGATGATGTGATCCTATTGATCGAGAGGATCCAGTTGATGATGTGATGCTGTTGATCGAGAGGATCTAGTTGATGATGTGATGTTGTTGATTGAGAGGATCTAGTTGATTATGTGATGTTGTTGATCGAGAGGATCCAGCTGATGATGTGATGTTGTTGATCGAGAGGATCCAGTTGATGATGTGATGCTGTTGATCAAGAGGATCAAATTGATGATGTGATGTTGTTGATCGAGAGGATCCAGTTGATGCTCTTATGATGCTGATCAGTAGATACAAATGATGAGGCTGTTGATCGGGTGATCCAGATGATGACGATGTTGTAGATGATTGAGTGTTGTAGAAGGTGGAGACTCAATATTGACGATGCTGCTACTCCAGTATTGAAGACCTGACGATATTCTAGTAACTGGTTGAGTTACTGATGATGTTGAGAAAGATTCCAATGATCTATAAATGTATCATGTATGATGTAGTTGATGACTTTTTTCTTCTGCATATGTTGTTATAATATCCTTCTCGTTAAGGGGGAGTGTTGAAATATTGTAACTTCTAAGAATATTATATTGTGTACTTTATTATTCCGGCGATGTTTCATTCCTCCGATGGGACTTTGTTGTATATCCGGAGATGTTTATTCCTCCGTGGAGATTTTGGTAACTTGGGTTATTAGACTTCCCTAGTGGGGTCGGCCTTGTATGTGTTATGTGGGTAAAAGGGTTATTAGACCACTCTAGAGGGGTCGGCCCAGTCAACATTATGTAAAGTGATTAATTTGGGGCCGACCTAGTTAATGTAAAAGACAAGTCGGAGTTGTGTATAAATAGAGGAGGTGTGTTCCTCATTTAACACACATTCACTCACTTGTGATTGGCGCATAGGTGAGAGAGAGATCTGCTATGGAGGAGAAGGAGCTCATGTTTGTGGATTACATCTTTGTATTTGCTGGTCATCTATATTGAGGAAGCTTTGCTGGGTTTTCTACCCCATGAGGGTTTCCCAGGATAAATCTGTGTCTCTTGTGTTTATGCTATGCTTGTTGTTCTTTCAGTGATCCTGTATATGCTATTGTTGTGAAATGGAATGTAATGATGATATTTTCTATCTTAGCATATTAAATCTTAACATTACAAGACTTCTTTAGCATCATAGGTAGGAAGGGTCCAGATGGAAACTTCTATATTGCAAATAATATCTTGTATATGGAGATGTTAGGAGGAAAAATTGTAATCAAAGCCTTTTGATAAGAGTTTATGGCACACTTCACACCTTAGGAAGTAGTTATGATCTTGTTTTAGTGCTCCTTACCTCATGTTTGGGAAGTTTTGATCCTTGTAATAAAAAAAATGTTGTAGCAGAGATCATTATGGGCACACTCCAAGCAATATAGGGTAATGTTTGAAGACTTTTGAGGCATTTTTTATCTCCCAAAAGCTCTACTATTTAGTTTTGGGCACATTCAAACCTGCAAGTCAATGGCAAACAATCATGATAGTCACCTTGAATAAACAATAAATATAGGAATATTCCAATATGGGGAACTAAGGAAGCATATATTAACTTCATGTTACTGAAAGAGAAGCCATAAATCCATAGATCCAAGTGAGTCTGTGTATAAAGCAACATTGAAAGGTTTTATATCAAAATGTGGGTATTCTTTGGAGCAATTTTCTATAGTGGTATCCCATAAGGTGATTTTGTGAGAGCTAATTCATAAATTGGAGTGCAACATTTAGTCATTTCATGTCATCTGACAAAGATTCCATTCAATCATATGTTCACCCAAATCATCTTTTGAAAAAGATAATTATCATTGAAATGGTCCATCACTACCAAAATATAATTATTGCATCTACTTGTTCTATTGATAAACCTTTGTGAAAGTCCATTAAGCTTCATACAAAATTTTCTAGATTGTTTCCCCTCACACTGGTATTTCTACCACAAAGTACATAGAAAGTATATTTACACAACAATTTTCTAGTTGGAACTTAGCCCTGAGCTCTGTACTAGGATTCCAAACAAAACATATTTAAAAGATTTAAATTACAGGCTCATTTATTTAAGTTGACATAAATTGATATCTGTCATACTAACCACACATTTACCGTTTATACATATTCTGATCCGATACCTTCCAAAGGTAAAAAATGAGACATTTCAGATAGTTTCATCTTTGCAAACAAATTAAAATTACCTAGGTGCTTAATACTAAGTTTTTAGGAAAAATAATAAATAGATATAGTTTTAGCATATCTTTAAGTCTTTGTGATGATTGAGTTGTCACAAATGCTCACCATAAGGACATGAATCTTCCACAAAATTCTAGAGCCATGTCAGAAATGTTGATTTGTACCATACTTCAAGAAAATTATCTTGATACAGTGGCACTCCTACCCCAACCAAAAAATTGTCTTTGATAATAATGAAAGAATCTGATTCAGCAACAAATTTATTAATTTCTTGACATTTTGGAAGCTAAAACTTACAAGAATGGGGACCCCAAGCCTTTTGATTTGTGCGAAGATAGAACAGACCTAGACGAAGTCGATCTCCGCATGGTCACATGAAGCTTTCCATCATCTCCAACCTTTGCATCGGCATGTAGTGGCTAATCTAGTTATCTAATCATAATGCGACAATGCTAATATAGTTATCTACCATTTCATGTTCTATGTATAGGCTATTAGTGCTAGTGGTCGTTACCAATTATTCTTCCTACTACCTACTGCTACCTACATTCTCTCACTAACTACTTTGTTTCTTGCTTTCCATGTAAACTCATGAGTAATAAAATACTCTTATGTAAGGGAATGAGTCAAGCTTTCTCTTTTTCAACGTGTTCCTTCTCTTTCATCCTTTTTCTCTCCTGCTCCACATAGAGGCTTTCTTTGTTCTCCTAAATGGTAAAGTCTCATCTCCCAACGTCTTTCACTTATAATTTGTCTATTGAAAGTGCAACATGCATAATCAAAGTTTGAATTCCAGAGTTGATTTCATTTGCTTTGTACCAGTTGGTTGTTGATATTGTTTCCCAGGAATGCCACTTCTAGTATCTTTATTCATTATAGCCCAAAATTAGAACACATTTTCAATGTTCCCATAACTAGAGTTGAAACAGGGGTGTTGTCTCCCTCAAGTCCATATTTGAGTAGTGCCTTCCATTTCTTTGACTTCAAATTTAATTCTTTGATTGCCTCATAACAAAATACATTTTCTCTTGACATTGTCTCCATGGAAAGCTACAAATCCCTCAGTCATGAGGGTTCCAAGAGCATAGCGAATATCATGAAGGTATTTCAACATATACCTACTATCATATAAGTCTCTAACATGCTCTAAGAATTCCAGCGCTCATCTTTTTAATTACTACATTTAAAGATCCAAGCTGAGTGTTGATTGTCTTGCCAAAGCACCGTTTGGAAGGATGCCACCTCCTCTAGTTTCCATTTTCCTTATGAAAGGGTTAATCATTGAAGTATAAAATGTTGCACGAGTGCCATAAGAAGACTCAAAGCCTATATGAGTGCACACATTGTTCCCAGGCCATGGTGTTCCATCTTGCACTGTCCAATCTTCTTATGGGTTGTATACACTTCTTCTGGAATCAAAGAAGGTTCTAAAACAACTGTGAATGAAATCAGGCTAAACAGAAGAATAAAAAACCCTCCAACAAAATCCTCCATTGAGATAACTTCAAAGAATTGCTTCTTAAGCAAATGACCCAGCCACGGGCTTTCACAATCTCGTCATTCTCCAAGAGAACATAAATAACTTCAAACCAAATATACCATCAAAACTCCCTTATATAGATTTTGGTTTCAATGAGAAGCAAGCTATCATAGTGTACCGAGTGACATTCTCAATTTGTAGAGTTACAACCTCAACTGTCATCATTTGCAGAGCATCCAAACAACTATTCTTGTAACACTCCACTCCACAAAATAATTACACAGGTTTCCATACAAATTCTGAAGTAGTAATTAACACCTGTGAAAATCTAAATGGATATATTTCACATAATATATTTTAGAGAATATGTAATTAACACCTCACAGAATATATTTCAGAGAATCCCAAAATACTTCTAGTCAAGTGCTTCCTTACAAGGATAAGTGACCTGCATATGCAATGTAAGTAGATCTAGCCCAAAGGCCTTCACAGTAGAATGAGAAATGTTAAACAAATTGGTATCATGATAGCTTCTATATATGAGGTAAAAATATTATGAAGGATGTTTAGTTCTTAACTAGTGCATTGCACAATTCTTGGTGATCTGTAAACTGCCTTGGATATTCTATTGGACAGTTCTTCACAACTGAGCATTAACACAATACTGCAAATCCAGTGGTACTTTATTCTATTGTACCATGATTATTTATTATTAGGATATAATAATTAGAAGCCTGCTTCTCCAATCAATAAACTAAGGTAATAAACAAGAATAGATCTACAGTAATAAAATCGCACCACAGAACACCATGGACACAAGATTTACCCTAGAGAAACATGTGGGAAAAACTCTAGTCAGAAAAAAGGACTGTGTCTTGCTATTTTTATTCATAGATTTACAACAAAAAATATATAGGAAAGCAATCACTCACTATCACTATGGAATCTGGAGAAAATGAATGATGTGGCCTGAACTATCACTATGGACTCTGGAGAAAATGCATGTTGTGGCTTGATACAAGTTGTTACCAAATCGAACTCAGAACCAACAGATGGTCAAACCAGACTTGCATCGGAATCAATCAATGACTTGGTTTATGAACCGGTTTACTAAAAAGTAAAAAATACATACAAAATGAAAAGCTCAATAAAACCATATATATATATTCATATACATCAATGTAAATCCAAGATTCCAAACCATTAGAGACTAAATACGCAAAGTCTGCTCCTGTATATACCATGTAAGGATAAATATAGAAAAATGGCACCAAGTGCAATATATATCCGAAAACAATACATAAACAAGGCTCTAAATGGCCTCAAGAGTCCAAAAAATAACATGCTACAAGCTACTAGCCTACTGCATATCAACTATATTTTAGGTTTTAGGGGCAAGAGAGTGTAGAATTAGTTTTTTTTTCATTGTGAGGGTCAAAATGCCATGTAGCCATGCTCATACCAGTTTGGGACAGAACTGGCCAAATGGACCAGTTCCATACCCAATCAACTAGTTAGGACACCAAACTAGCCAGCT
This sequence comes from Larix kaempferi, assembly GCA_027924585.1. Lineage (NCBI taxonomy): Eukaryota > Viridiplantae > Streptophyta > Pinopsida > Pinales > Pinaceae > Larix > Larix kaempferi. Next base: position 2,020,095 of record BSBM01000704.1, read on the forward strand.
TAGTAAGTAACAAGCCCCCAAACCGGTTCAATGGTTGGTTCAAAGTTCCTTCCATCCAAGAAATAGTATGTTTTTCTATTGTAGATGGAAAGGTAGATTCACGGAGGACTGTTTGTTTTTAAAAACTTGTTTATTTTGCTTTAAGTGTTAGACTTCTTAGGATGAAGTTTAGATGTGATCGTTTTTTGGAGGGTGGACATCCAAGCCATATTGGATTCCCTTGGGTTTATATTCTTGATGAAATTTCATCCTATTTGGAAGCATGTTAATGAAAATACATTTCTAGCAAAACAGGAAAAGCTATATTTAACAAATAAAAACACTTCATATTAGCAGCATAGACAGGAAGGTGGAACTGCCCTATATTAGCAAATAAAATTACCTGAATCGAGAAAACATCTTCTATAGGCATAAGAAAAGGTTTTTCAAGCACGAGTTTTGGGTCTGGAATGTACTCATCCACTACTTCCATCAACTTCAAAACAACTTTCTTTCCTATTTCATCATTGGTACCCTACAAAGTTGATAATGTAGAACCCCTCAGAATAGGGATCTCATCACCTTGGAACTTGTAGAAGTTAATCAACTCTATCATAGTCATCACAAATAAAATTCTAAATAAGTTAAAAATGTAGAGGAAACAGAAGCTCAGTGCATGCAAATCAACATACAAAAAAGAGATGAAAGCCTCAAGTAAAGTCCTGGGTTATTGCCGCATACCACGAAGTTCCATTTCTACAAGATCTAACAACTCTTCGTCATCCACCACATCAACCTTATCAATAAAACATACCATAGATGGAAATCCTACCTGCCTCAAGAATAAATATATATAAACAAATCGTTCCACTTATTCCCGCTTTCCAAGTAGAAATTGATGCACTAGCTTGCCCATTTGCAACAAGCCACAAACTATGAAAATATGCATCTCTTCAGAAAATAAAGGAAATATGAGTTATACTAGAACTGAAAAAGAAAGGCAATCTGAGCAATAGTAGAAGTCAAAAAGAAAACCTGACGAGCAAGCAAGATGTGCTCTTTAGTCTGAGGCATGGGTCCATCAGGGGAAGATACAACAAGAATACCTCCATCCATTTGAGCTGCTCCTGTGATCATATTCTGATATACAAAAACATTCAGTAAATGAAATGAGATAAAGAAAATTAGAAGCTTTCAAGATCAAGAAAAAGCTATTTTATATCCAAACTTAGAGGAGGATTTATTGCCTAACCAAAATTATGAAATGAATCGTGTAGTTTCAGTATATTAACAATCAAGCAACCCGAAAAGATCCAAACGGATCCTTCAAAGCTACTCAATAAACCTAGGATGGATAAAAGAGTATTTCAAGTTCATGACAATCAATAAAACAATAATATAAGACTTATTATCTAAAAATGATCTTTGAATTTATTGCTTAAGCCTTTGAAGTATGACAATGATCTGATTTAAACCTTGACCGTTTGGTTTTTTTATCATCTGAATATAAATCTTCCCATGAAAAACAAAACGTAATACACTACAATAGAAGAAATTACAATGCCTGAAAAGACGAGTTAAACAGCTGGGTATGAAACCTATTTTTTACCGAGATAAACCACTAGTCTTCCAGACCATTGAGCATAATTAGAGAAATCTTACTAATTAGAAGTTGCTAATCCTATGAAGAACTAGTACTACATTATCAATGTTCACTTAAATGCTATAGTAATTAAACCACTATCTTCATATGATTTTATCAGAATATTTACTCAAAAAATTACACAGGATTGGGTCAAACTCCAAAACCAAACAGGAAATGTTGAATTTCATTCAAAAAATCCTTCAGGAAGATGATAATTCATTATTGTGTAGGCCATTGTGATTGGAAGGAGAGCTCATAATTCATGAGTTTCATGTAGACAATGCAATAGGCCTGGAAATAATTCAAATAAACCTTTACAGATACTTTTGGCATACAATAAGGAAGAGTTGCTGGCAGTCATAAAATGCGTATGGAAATTCAACTCAAATATTGTTCTGGGCACTCTGTGATCGCTCTGGTACTGGAAACTCTATTCTTCTTTCTAGCTCGACAACCTGCTCTAGGGGTGTTGCCTTCCTGCTGATACCTGCCTACATAAAACTATCGAATATGATATAAGGTGCTGCATCAGATCTCGAAGATCACTGCAGGGATGGTTCAAAATCAAATATCATTGAGGGATGGGTCTCCTCTCCCTCTATTCGATGGGTAAAAGTATAATATCAACTATGGATACTCTTCCTGGACTCAAGAAGATATCTCTATCTCGTATATGGGGGGGTTCAGTGCTGTAGGTTCTAGGTCCGCTCAAACCCCTGTTTATCCCCTATGGTGTAATTAAGAGTTGGAACTGCCAAAGGTTTTATGTATCATCCACGACCTGTAGACCATCTGCATTTTTAATCCTCCATTCATTTATCCCTCCAAGGATACCCACCCCTGATTGTTTCTTCCATTTTCTACAATTCCTTCCACACATGCAGGATCAAATTGCCTAGTTGCATTTTTGGTACTCATCTCCTTGTTTGTAACATATCCAAATTATTTTAATCTGAAGAAAAGACAAAAACAAAAGCATCCACAAAACATGACAAAAACCAAAATGAGGGAAGTATTAATACTTAGTTTGTTTCATCATCAACATCATCTCTATTTCGTGGAAAAAGTGCTTGTAAACCGTGTATGGAGCATATGCACTTAGTCACCCATGTCCACACATAATCTATTTGGTTTATTGCATATCCCCTATCCCAGTTGACTCCATTGCTGTGATTGCTGATATTTATTTGGTGATATTTCAATTCCTCTCTGAGTGAAGATGTGGCAAGAAACATTGTGAATCAGTCATCCTTGTGCACCTTTCCACTACCAAACAAGCCTATCTCTAAAACTAGGCTGAATTGGAGGGTTAAAAGACAATTCTAGGCATGAACAACCCGATGAAAAGTGATTAACAACCACCAACAAAAGGTTTGGAGGAATGTTGGGTTGAATTTGAGGGTTGAAATGGCATTAAGAAACAATTATGAGCATGGATATGGACACGAAGAGCAGACCTGGGCACTCCAATAGCCTCAATCTTTCATTCTGGGCATAAATAAGGGTTGTTTTAATCTCCCAATCAGTAGCTTACATCAGTATTATTAATTCTGGGTGCTTTCTCTCCACAAAAATGGCGTGAACATAACTAAAAAAGAAGATCTGAGTTAATTTCAGACCCTAAAAACCAAGTCTGGGTGTGATTTAAGTCATTCTAGGCAGCTTTATGAGATCTTTTCACAATGAAATCTCATCTCTTCCAAGTTGAAGTAATTCTGGGCACATATTTAACCACAAACAATGGTCCTTTTTGAAATTCTGGGCATAAATAACAATGAAGATCCCTAAAACCCTGAATTTTGGATAAGTAGCAACAATTATGAGCATGAAGACACCCTTAACATCCACTCCTGCGCCACACAGAGTTCATTTCAGACCCAGCTTTGAAGACAACCTTAACATTCTCCTGTGTAACTAACCTCTAAATTCTTATGAAGTTCTATCATATTCCTTTCCTTGAGTAGTTAATAATATTAGAAGGTCCTTTGAAGTATTTTACTACACCTTTAAAAGGATAGTGCAATATCCATCTTTGTTACATGCTTTTTCTGAGCCACTAGTTAAAGTAGGGAATTTTGAGTATTATGGATTCTGATTCCTTTGATCATATAATTGGTTTACAATGTTAAATATCTTACCTGCATTGCAAATCATTTTGAAGAATTCTCCAGGTTTATCTCTTCAAGTCACTTACTCTTCCAAGGGACATCTTTTGAAGAATTCTTAGTTTCTTTATATTGTTTGTCTTAGTGTGATATTGTATGCATTTTCTTGCACTTTTTTCATAGCTTCAATTTCTATGAGCATGAAAGTATTTTCATGGATGATATCTAGCACAAAGTATTAACTTAAAAACAATTTATAGGTGTAGAAAGTCAAAGCTAGCATGAAATGCTTTTTGTTCATGAGCAGGTTTGTCAGTCACTGAATTTGCAAACTTCTGGAAACCTTTTGTGGGACATGTTTGCTGTTGTACTTTGCTCTACAGTGTTGGTCGTTCATCTAGGCTTTTCAAAATGGCAAGTCATCATGTCTTTACTCCCTTTATTTAAAGATAGAGATAGTTAATCTTTAAAATATAGATAGTATTGAAGGATAAAGATGTGGCATAAATCTTTAAAAGTATATTTTTGATAGAGTTTGAACATGCTTACAAATGTTCATACATTGATACTTTCTAGGTCAGAGAAATCAATATGTGGTTTAAGAAGAATTAATGTAGGTTTTTTTCATCATCACTTAGAAACTTTTATGTTTCTTCCAAAAATGATCAAAAGTATGGGATCATGTGAAGTGCTCTGCCTTTACAAATTTATAATTTATAAAATTATTTGTTACACCATTTCTTCTTTACTGCTCCTTTAATGCATTTAGAATATTTTTCTTTTTGTAAAAGAAAATTACTATGTGATAGGTGACAGCTATTGTGTTTTTTGTGGCATCTATGCTTAATGCTACTAGAGTTGGATTAGTATCTTCTACAAAGGTCTCTAGTTTTAGAGAAATGTTGTAGAACTAGAAACACATTGTGGGCCCTTACTCAAATTATCTTAGTGCGAAATGGGAAAGAGAGATCGCTTATGTCATATGAAATTATGAATTAGAGCTGCCATGAGAAAGCAAAACAAGAGTTGAATTTGAAATGGGTTACTTTCCCATGAGGTAGTCACATCTAACTCAAAGGAAAATGCCATTCCCTAGGCATTAAAGTGTTGATGCATGAGCGATTTACATGTACAGCTTGTGTATAGGGTATCAATCTGATATGGGAGAAGGACATAGCAATCAGTTTCTATGGGATGAGCGTGTAATAGGGTATCGATCACAAAGAGGTTTCTCTTCAAAGCAAGTTGTAGCAAGGTTTGAGATACAGGTTTCAAGTCAAGGTTGCAAACCTGAAAGTTATTTGGTGTCTCATGATATCTCAATTGAAGCAAAAAAGAAAGAGGGACCCATTTCTAGTCTAGAATTTTCTACCATATCCTCATAGATTTTGTAGCAACTTACATGGAGTCCACCTTCTCATGGGACTCAAATGTCACAATTTTTAAACCACTACCATTTTTTGATTGTAGGATCAAGCTACAAGCGTCCCAACTTCCTTGGCATATTGAGGTTATAATTTTCTTATTTCTATAGACTAATAGTTAGATTCAAAATTAGTACATACTAGATTCTAAATGATAATAGAAAAGAATATAGAAAAGAATTATTAAAGTATGTGGAATTCAATCACCATATTTACTAGTTTATGAGCCATTTGTTCTTGTTGAGCCAACCGATGAGTAGGGATCATGACATACACCCAAAAATAGATTGCTTATTCACTATCTTGTTCAAATTAAATATTAGTGAACCCAAAAATATATATATATATATATATTCATTCACACAAACATTAACATGTGTATATTAGCAATGAATCAACTCCATATTCCCATTAAGTTTATGAAAATGTATGACAATGCATCGACAACTTGAATTTGAGCAAAATATTAAAGCAACCGACTATTCAAGTATTCACAATCTCATGATATGGCATTTATCATCTAGTTAAGGGATACAAATGTTTCGTCTTCTAGTTTATTCATATTGTCTATATTGAACAAAGTACATAAATTCTCATACTAGAAGAGATAAACAAGGAAGATAATTCGTCTTGAATATTGGCATTCCATGCACAAACTATTGAGCTCCTCAACTGCATCAATATTTGCAAAGAGCAGGTTGCTCTTGCATGATAATATGTAGATATTTGGGTAGATGTGGATATCCTATTACAATCATCTCTTGAACATTCTTATTGTCTTTTCTTAGACTTAAAAATAATGCAATATGGGCGTTATTGCTCATCTCCCTAATTATTAAAGGGTCCTAGCTCAATGGTAGAGCACCTGCCTTACAAGCAGGAGTTTGGTGGTTCGATTCCTTCATACCCTATTGATATTGCAATATTGGTATTTTTATTAAAATATATTTTATTATGATTTATTGTGGCTATAGAGGGGATTTCAAACCGTCTTTGTATGTTTCTACGAGGGGGGTTCTAAGCCACCTTCATATGTCACTACGAGGGGGGTTCGCAATTGCCCTTGTATGTTACAACGAGGGGGGTTTAGAACCACCCTTGTAGGTACCTATGAGGCAGGTTTTAAACCACCTCTGTAGGCCTCTACGAGGGGGGTTCCAAACCACCCCTATAGGCATCTGCGAGGGGGTTACAAACCGCCCCTATAGGAATCTACAAGGGGGGTTCCAAAACGCCCCTATAGGCCTCTACAAGGGGGGTTTTTAACTACATCTATAAGCCTCTACGAGAGGGGTTCAAAAACGCCCCTATAAGCCTCTACGAGGGGGGTTCTAAACTGCCCCTATAGGCCTCTACAAGGGGGGTTCCAAACCACCCCTATAGGACTATAAGAGGGGGGTTCACAACCGCCCCTATAGGCCTCTATGAGGGGGGTTTGAAACCGCCCCTATAGTCCTCTATGAGGGGGGTTCCAAATCGCCCCTATAGATTTGTACAAGGGGGCTTATGAGTGGGGTTCGCAACCTCCCTCACAGGTCTCTATGAAGGGGGTTCAGAATCACCCCCGTAGGTCTCTATGAAGGGGTCTACGAGGGGCATTTAAAACCTCGTCCATAGACCTCTATGAGAGCGGTCAAAAACCTCCCCCAAAAGTCACTTTTGGGGGTGGTTCCAATCTCATCAAAAACCACCCTTAAAGGGAAATTTTTTTAACATCGGTGCCTTTAGGAGCGGTTTTGCCAAAACCGCCCCCAAAGCCAAAACCCCCCCTGTAGGTCACTTTTGGGGGCGGAAGATAACCCCCCCTAAAGGCCAAAAATGTAGTAGTGGGAATTCCTAAACTCATTATACACCTTCTTTCCTAAAATGATTAAACATCTATATATTGTTCTACACTAGTACATATGGTCAAATTTGCCATGGTTTTTCATTGTAATTACCATGATTTATTGTCCTAGTTTCTCATTTTTTCGTAGTAAACTTTTTCGTGGATATAGAGACGAAGATTCCCCGTCGTGGCAATAGCAATGCTTCATAGCGGCCATGTGTCACCTATACAACAGTTCTCAGATCTACGGAATTTGAAACCTACCACGAACAGTTGTTTCTATAGCGACGCAAATATTCTATAGCCTTTGACGTAGACGCTATACCTTCCACAAACGTTTGTCTCTATATCAACTAACCTCTTCTATATGTTTACACGCAGATGCTAAACCTTCCACGAAAGTTCATTTCTATAGCGATGAGCTTATAGAAGAGGTTCATTGCGATAGCGATGAACGTTCGTGGCAGGTATAGCATCTGTGTGGAAACATCTTCTATAGCTCCACGAACATGCATCGCAATAGACACGAATCTCTTCTGTAAATTTCGTGGCAGGTTCAGCATCTACGTGGGAACTACTAGAAGAGTTGCTTTGCTATTGCGACGAACTTCCGTGGTAGGTTTAGCATCTGCGTAAAAACATCTTCTATACCCTCCATGAAAGTTCGTCGATATAGCGACAATACCTGGCATTGTTTAAAAAAAATAAACCAGTAAGGGGGAGCCTTAGATTTCAATGTTGTTCAAAAATGATCAATATCATGCTAATTCCCAATAATCATCCCATTATTGTTGATCTCTTTTCTTCTTCTCACAGGTTATGTATATTTTAATGCACAAGTGGCTCACAATAATAGTGAGCAGTAACTCATAATATTACGTGATCTTTTACAAGACTATAACTTTAATACATAACACAATGGCTTATCTTCAAAACATGGTAGAAATCAATGATGAAATGAATCAACAATATGGGTAGCTCAACCTCTCTACATGCTTCATTCTATACAACCTAGCAAACTACAACATCACCCCTCTACACAGCATGCCAAACACAATGCTGCTATCACAACCTTTAACCATCAATTTTATTACTACCACGCAATATTGTGTTGTGTATTCCACTCTCTTCTCTAGAGATTAATGGCAAAAAAATCAGCATATCATCTCCCATGAACAAAGTATGGCCATGAAAAAATTCACACACTTTAGTAACCAAGAACTCCAAATATCATGGAATATTTCTTGAGTAGTAGAGTGCATTCTTACAATTCTAGTAGTTGATACCCACAACTCCAATAGTAACAACTTGTCTGTAATCCTAGTAGTAAAACATGCAATTGTGGTAGTAATTGGAATGGATAACAACACTAGTGAACTAATGGAATTGGGAATTTCGGTATTAAATTGGATTTATGAAAATGAGATATTGCATAAATATTTATTTTTACCTCGGAAGTAGAAGATACATGTTCTTCTCCATGGCCATGAGCAAACTCCTTCCATATGAAGATGAAAAGATGAAGAAGACGAAAAGATGAAAAGATTTAGAAGACGAAAAGATGAAAAGATGAGAAGGCATCCCTAACTATTTATACGCAGGTGAGCAACTTTTTACAACATATTCTGTCCTGATGATGAATCCAGCTTGGGATTCGAAACGTCGACAACGAAAATGACAACCGTGGATCATCCGAATACCTTTTCAAACAACATAAATATTAAGACTCAAAACAAATATAAATGATAAACTATAAAAATTTCTAAAAATTACTAGAGTTTCCACAAAATAAAGTCGAACAATTTTTAGCATATGTAACAAAAATTCATTGTATTCAATTGAAAATTTTATGTTGAGTTTATTAAATTTGTTGATGGACATTAGTATTATTATTAGGTTTTTAATCACTAACTTAAGTCCATCTTTAGCACACAAGTTAGTCCCACTTATATTGTATGGTATTAATATGGGGATATTAGCACCACTTACATTATATGGTGTTAAAGTGGTGATAGTATTTGTTAATCCTATTGGAAATGGCATGCCACATCATATGTGTTAATTAGAGAAGTGGTGTATGATACTTTAATAAATACAATAAGGTGGTGATAAGTCCTTTGCCACATTGACACTTACAAATAAATTTTAATTATAAGGGTTTGTACCAACCATAAAACAAATTCACAAGTAATTATTTTTCTAAATAACTCACTTCAATGATTTATCTTTTATTTTATTCAAGCAATATTATTGTCACTTCAAATAAATAAATATATGCATTTTATAAAATTATTATTGAAAGATGATCAAAGGTAATCAATTTTAATTTATTAAGATTATAAAGATGGTGATAAAAGTGTTTTGAATTGAAATTTCATTTTTTTTAATGATATTCTTTTTATTAATAGTAATAATTAATTATCAAATTGTTTGATGGGTATTAGTTCCATTAGGAAGATTTGAGCATTATGTAAGGTCTCAGGGCCCTAGACATAGTTGAGGGAGGAAATTTCTACCTTAAGTCTTATATGAATCTTCTAAATATATGTGGCCAAAAAAGCGCCTCAAACCACTATACATGGATTTGTGAGGGTACTCTTAACCTATGTGTGTGGATATCAATACTATTATGAAATTTTAATAAGTACATATGGGACTAGGAGTCATTTACATGGTTAAGGGAGGAAACCAAGTCTTAGTCACTAAACGATGCTTTTAGGCATTCAAGGCTAATAGAGCTTTAGACACATCCAACCACAAGGCATGACTTCTCAAGGGGATCATTGGTGAAATTTGCAAGGTTTTAAGGACTAGGTATGGGTCTTGGGGCCCTAGACATGGACAAGGGAGGAAACTTGAACTTTAGATCCTAAATGAACTATTTAGGAATATATGGTCAAGAAAGACACTTCAAATGACTATACAAAACCATTTGAGAGTATCCTTGACATATGAGTTGAGATACCAATTCCATTAGGAGGAACTAAGCAATAGACATGGGTCTCAATGCCTTTGACATGTTCAATGGAGGAAACTTAGGCCTTAGGCCCTAAAGGCACATTCTATACACCCAAGGCCCATATAAATGGATTGAATCAACATGGCATGACCTATTGTTGGAATCTTTCACCTCTTAGTGGGGATATTAATTACATTATAAGGATTTGAATAGTAGATATGGGTCTCATAATTATGAACATGGTATACAAATAAAATATTGGCTTTACACCCTAAAATAAACTTTATGCATAGAGGGCCAAGAACAACACCTCAACCCACCAGAAATGACCTCTGAAAGATACGCTTCACCTAATAGTGGGATGTTGATGACATTAAGAAGTTGGTCAACATTATATATGGGTCTTGGAGTTGAGAGCGAGGTTGGGGGAGAAACCTAAAACATAGGCCATAAAGGAAGTTTCTAGTTATCCAAGGCTTAGAGCAACAACTTAAGCTACAACATAGCACCTCTCAAGGGTATCGTTTTCTTTTGAGTAGGGCTAAGGGAGCCATTGGAACACTTTGAGTAGCAGGTATGGATTTCAAGGAATTTGACATCATTTGGGGAGGAAATGTGGGGATATGACTCCAAATAAATATTATAGGTACTCATGGCCATCAACAATACCTCAAACCACCACCTAATACCTCTCAAGGTTATCCTCACCTTCAAGTGGGAATACAAGTTCCATTAGAACATTTTGGATACTAGGTATGAGTCTCTATGCCTTGAACATGATTGTAGAAGGAAAGCAAGGTCGTATTTCGTAAAGTAAAGTTATATGCAATTAGGTTAAAGAACAATGCATTGATCAACCACACATCAACTTGTTGAGCATATACTTGGCCCAAGTATGCATCACAAGTCCTTGGACATGGTTGGTAGACAATGCCTAATCCTAATACACTAAATGCATATTAATGGAATATAGTCCCAATAATGATTCCTTGAGCTAAAACACATGACCGCTCAAGGGGATATTTGACCTCAAAATGGTGATGTGGATACCATTATGAATTTCTGAGTAGAAAGTGTTGTTCACAAGGCCTTGAACATGGTGGATGGAGGAAACCTAGGCCTTAGGTCCTAAAGGGTTATTTTGTGCTTCCAATGCTAATAACAATGCCTTGAACAAACACAATGGCCTCTAAACCAACACCTTGAACCATAGCACTTGATCTCATGAGAGTATTGTTTTCCTCCAAGTTGGGATATGGGTAGGTATGGCCAACAACATCACATTGAAACATCACACATGCTCTCCTGAGGGTATCCCTGGCCACCATTAGGAGTTTTTGAGCACTAGGTTTAGGTGTTGAGGTATTAACCATGTTTGGCTTAGGAAGCTTATGCATTGGGATATATAGGAAACTTTTAGGCCTAAAGGTATAACAATGATGTCTCCAACCACCAAACCTAACCTCTCAAGGGGATTTTTGTCCTTATAGTCAGAATATGGGCACTATTAAGAAGTTTTTGAGCATTTAGACATGGTTAAGGAATGGAGAATGGTCCTTAGGACCTACAGGAAGCTTCTCGGTATCTATAGCCAAGAATGACATGTTGAACAACTACAATAGACCTTTCCAGAGTATATTTGGCCTCTGAGTGGGTTTTTTTGTGTCACATAGAGAATTTTATGACTAATTATAGGTGTCAACACCTTGGATATGGTTGGGGATAAAAGAGAGGGACTTAGGTCCTAAAGGAAATTTTAGGCATCTTTGGGTAATAACAATGCCTACAACCACCACACATGACCTCCCAAGAGCATATTATTCATCTAAGTGGGGATATTAGTGCCATTAGGAGTTTTTGAGAACCTAGTATGGGTCTTGGGTGCCCTAGACATTCTTGAGGGAGAAAACTTGGGCCTTAATCCCTAAAGTAAATTTTAAGAATCCATGGCCAAGAAGAACAACTTGAACAAACACACATGGATTCTTGAGAGTATCTTTAGTGTTTGAGTAGGGATGTCTATGCCATTAGATGGTTTTGAATAGTAGTTAGGGGTCTTGAGGCTCTATACATAATTAAGGAAGGAATCACATGCCTTATTCCCTAAAGGAATATTTGAGGTATCCAGAGTCATGAACAATATTTTAAAGAAACATACATCACTGGTCTATGATATCCTTGGCCTCATAGAGAGGATGTCATCACCTTTAGGAGGTTTTGAGAATTAGATATGGGTTTAGAGGCCTCGACATTGTCAAAGGAGAAAAACCAAGCCTTATCCCTTAAAGGAATCTCTAGGCATACAAGGCCAATAATAATGTCTCAATGTATAATACCTCTAGATGGTATGTTTTCCTCAAACTGAGATATGTGTACCATTAGGAGTTTTTTAGAACTAGGTATGGGTACTAGGAACTTGGACATGGACATGGTTATAATCAATGAATTATAATTCCTCAAAGCACCATGCATGACTTTGTAGGGGCCTCCATTGTACTATGTATCTAAGTCTTGTGGACTTGGGGCCTTCGACATGGTTAGTGGAGTGTACATGAACATTTTCCCCTAAAGGAATCTTGTAGCCATCTAGGGGTAAGAAGTTTTCCTCCACCAACCACACACAACCTCCTAATTTGTATAGTTGGCCTATGATTGAGGATGTTGTTACCATTGTGTGGTGTTAAGTAGTATGTACATGTCTTAATCCATTGGGAATTATGTTCCATGGAAGAAGACCATATTTTTGGCCTTAAAGAAATCGTTGAGGTATCTAGAGCCATGAACACTACCTGAAAGAACCACTAATTACTTCAAAGGGTTATATATGGCACTATTTATATAGCTCTTATGGCACTATGTATATAGTTCTTGTGGCCTTGGGGCCTTACACATGGTTATTGGAGGCGACGTCAATCTCGAGCTCTAAATGATTCTTCTATCCATCTAAGGCTAAGAAGATTGCCTCTACTAAAAGAACATGAAATCTTGAGGGTATCATTAGCCTATGATTGATTATCTCATTTCCATTATGTTTTTTTGAGTAGTATCCACATGTATGATGGCCTTGGGAATGGTGTTTTAGGGAAAAAAAACCATGTCTTTGTCCCTAAAGAAAAAATTAGGGAATCTAGACCATAAAGAAACAATTGGGGCATCTAGAGCGATGAAAATTTCCAAGAGAACCATGCATGACCTTGCATGGATATCCATGCCACTATGTATCTGTGATAATTTGCAAAGGATCTAGAAACTGTAACAAACTCGCAATCAAACTCTCAAGAATGTTGCAAAGAAGAAGAGAAGAATGCATTCAATAATCACTCATAAACACATAATAATAGAAAATATTAGTATCATACATGGAATTATGAAAGTAAAGAATGTGTTACAATAAACTATGATGTAGCATCATATAGGATTCGAATTAGCCAAGTAGGGAATTCGAATCTGAGCTCAAAGTCTAGCTTGGATAACAATGGAGACATCATCCAGTAGTATCAGTCATAAATGGTAATAGTCAGTCAAGTGTGTCTAACCGAGTCTAACAGAACCATGTAGGCATAAATCAGGGAATGGAGACTCCAAGGGAGGCGCATGAGGCTGTCATAGGGTCAAGTGACACTCCAAAACTAGCTAACTAGGAGCTACAGGTAGTTAGGATGAGCAATCAGTGGAAGAACTACTCATTCCATGCACTAACTGAGTGATAATCTCTGGTAGGTGAGAAAAGGCACCCTAACTGAGAGATAACTAGTGGTAGGTGATCAAAGGCGCTCTAACTGACTGTGGTAGGTGAGCAAGACTGTGGTAGGTGAGCAAAGGTGCACTAGGCATGCAGAAACTCAAAGAAGGTGCTTTAGGTAGGTGGGAGGCCGACTGGGGGTTGTAGACAGGCTCTGAAGAGCTAGGAACAAGCTCTAGGTGTTGGGAGGACCATCAAGGTGATGGCTGGATGCATGGAATTGCATGTAGATGACTGGATGCATGCAAAATGCATGCAGACATGCAAAACTGAAAAAAATGATGGGGAGAATATTCCAACACCCCCTCTCAAGTTATACTATGAGGAAATAACTGAAAACAGTAAAATAGGGCCCTGGTGACTAAGACCAAAGGTCACCCCGTACAATCAATATAAATAAACTAAGTGAGGAAAGAGGGAAAACCCAGTGGGAAGAAATCCCTCCCTCAAAATAGACTAAAGGATGCTAATGTAGCATATCATCTCTCACCCCTGAAGGAGGTAAGTGTCCTTCTTTTCCGAAGAAGGATCGATCGATCTGAAATGAATCAACAATGTGAGAAGGGTGAAACCTTATATTTAGAAAATATGATCTGGTTCTTCTATGATCATGTGGATCACCAACCAAATCACCAACAGATCAGAGTGTAACGGCTTCCCATCGAGGAAGAGGAGGATAATCAGTTGAGAGACCTTCAGGTTCTTATGGATATAGATCTCCCATTTGCTCATCTTCATCATTAGTTGCTAGACCTTCAGGTTCTTGTGGATATGGATCTAGCATTCCATCATCATCATCTCCATCTTCAAATTATGAATCTGAAGTATCATGTGAAGATGCACCACTCTCATCATCCAAAGGAGGAGTGGTAGGTGAGCTATCTTTCTCAACAGAAGGCGTATCATGGAGAGGCCACTCCTCAAAATGTACACTCCTTTCCAGAAATGTGGTCATGGAAGTAGGATCAAGTAACTTGTAGGCCTTTGCATCCAATGCATAGCCCACCATAATGCACTCTCTGCTTTGTGAATCAAGAGCTCTCCCTTTTTTAGCTGGAATCCTTGCCCAATCTTTGGATCCAAACACTTTAAGATGAGATACATCAGGTTTTTATCCCATCCATGCTTCAAAAGGAGTAGTGTCACTGAGTCCCTTGTGAGGAACTCTATTTTGAAGATAGGTGGCACAGTTAATGGCTTCTGCCCAAAGAATAGGGTGCAACCCTTTCGACTTTAGCATGCAGGTGGCAATTTCTTTCAATGTTCCATTCTTCCTGTCAGCTACACCATTCTGTTGTGGTGTATAGGGAACAATATGTTGCATCTCAATTCCCTCTTCAGTACAAAAATCTTGAAACTCACCCTTAATGTACTCACCACCATTGTCAGTGCGAATGGATTTTATCTTCCTATCTGAAAATTTCTCTACAAAAGACTTGAAAAACTTGAAGAACCCAAATACTTCTAATTTCAATCTAAGGAAATATACCCAAGTGAATCTAGGATAATCATCAATAAAAGTGAGCACATACCTTGATTTGTTTAGAGACGGATCTTGAAATGGACTAGCCACATCACTATGGATGAGATCAAGAGGGTGAGAGGATCTCCTAGCATTTCCCTTCTCAAACTTCTTCTCAAGATGCTTCCCCATCAAACAACCATGACAGTTGCCTTTGCAAACTTGATCTTGGGCAGCCCATCAACCATCTCCTTTGTATGCATTTCATGCAAGTACTTATAGTTAAGATGCCCAAATATTTCATGCCACAATCTGCTTTCTTCATGGCATGAGTATGGAGAGTTGATTGCTTCGAGAGAGGTAAGAAGTGTGAGAACACATATAGTTTGGATTTGTGATTTGCAACTCCCATTGCAATCATTTCACCTGAAACTGTGTTTTGTATGTCGACTTTATTTGGAGAAAAGATGACTCTTTTGGGCTCTCCAATATGGGTCATTTGATACACTGAAAGTAAGTTTGTTGTAAGAGAAGGAACATAAAGCACATCAGAAAAGTAACCATGGTCAAGATTGATTCTTCCAATCCCTTGAGAGGAGACTTTTGAATCATTTCCCAAGATGATGGAAGGGCCAACTGAGCTTTCGAAGTTGGAGAAGAGATCTTTGGAGGAAGAAATGTGTCTTGATGCTCCTGAATCTATGATGAAAGAAGAATCTATTGATGCACTTGACATGAGGGCATGACATCTTTCTTTGTATTCGGATCTAGAAGATCCAGTATTAGGATCTTTCTTCCTTGCGCATGCAGGTATATGAATATTGTTCTTCTTAAGTAATTGAGCCATCAAATCTATAGTCTTCTTCATGCAAGAACTCTCAGGATGGAACCCTCTATTACAGTATGTGCACTTGGATATTTTCTTCTGAGAATGCTTGGTCTTCCTTAAGTTTGAAGCCCCATCTAACTAGTATGGACTATTTGTAGGCCTTGTATCATTCGATCTCTTATCAGAAATCTTTTGTTTGTCTTTACCATTCACCCTTTTGGCATCAGCAACTGTAAGGGCCAAATCCAATTTGGGTTTGATCATTCCCATAGATATTAACTTCTCTTCCTCTTGATTAAGAGAATGGATGAAGTTATCAAGTGAGGGAAACTTCCATATTGGAATGGACATCTTAGCTGACTGAAAAGTAGAGACAAAAACTGAGAAGTTTGGCCCCAACTTTGAGAGAATGGCAAGAATAAGCTGCTTGTATTCTTTCGCTATCTCATATCTTTTCAACTATGATATCAAGCTTTTGAACTTGGTGAGGAAGGCATTGATAGATTCGAAGCTGTCAGGACTCAAAGATATGAGTTCATTCTCCAATTTGCATCCTTTCATATCATCAATCTATCCAAAAAGGGATTCGAGCTTGTCCCA
Source organism: Larix kaempferi (assembly GCA_027924585.1). Classification (NCBI taxonomy): domain Eukaryota; kingdom Viridiplantae; phylum Streptophyta; class Pinopsida; order Pinales; family Pinaceae; genus Larix; species Larix kaempferi. The sequence continues at coordinate 2,036,668 of BSBM01000704.1, forward strand.
AACCTCTTTAGGAGATGTAAGATCGATGACATGGAAGTGAAGATCTTCAAAAATTGAGAGAAGGAGGAGGCCAACTACTTCATCAAGCCTATCTAAGTACTTGGACTTTTCAACTGCATTGAGAGGTTCTACCATTGTTCCATTGAGTATTCTGGTGAAGCTTTCGGATATCATGAAGAGAACCATCTTGGCTTTCCACTCAACATAGTTGGAATATGTGAGCTTTAGATCCATCTGAACAGAGAAGGTCGAATGTAGAAGAAGAATTCGAATGGGTGAATAAACCTACAAAACAAGAAGAGTTTTTGCTAATGGAGAATGCTACACTTCGACTGAACACTACCTTAAGAACACTGAGCACATAGACTAAGTCCTTCACACCTGGATAGACCTCACTGGATTTGTCCAATGAATTCAAGTAATAGCACCAGGATTTGTTATGGAAACGTAGAGGCTTCTGGTGCTCTAGTGAAAAGATAGCTACTCAAAGAAATGTTGCAACTGCTGCAATTCGAATAGCTGCTTCTTGCTCTGATACCATGTGATAATCTGCAAGGGATCTAGCAATTGTAACAAACTCACAATCAAACTCTCAAGAATGTTGCAAAGAAGAAGAGAAGAATGCACTCAATAATCACTCATAAACATAGAATAATAGACAATATCAATATCATACATGGAATTATGAATGTAAAGAATGTGTTACAATAAACTATGATGTAGCATCATATAGGATTTGAATTCGCCAAGTAGGGCATTCGAATATGAGCTCAAAGTCTATCTTGGATAACAATGGAGACATCATCCAATCAGTAGTACCAGTCATAAATGATAATAGTCAGTCAAGTGTGTCTAACTGAGTCTAACAAAACCATCTAGGCATAAATCAAGGAATGGAGACTCCAAGGAAGTCACATGAGGCTGTCATAGGAAGAACTACTCATTCCATGCACTAATTGAGTGATAACTCCCAGTAGGTGAGAAAAGGCACCCCAACTGAGACGAAGCTGGTGGTAGGTGAGCAAAGGCACTTTAATTGACTGTGGTAGGTGAACAAAGGCGCACTAGGCATGCATAAACTCAAAGAAGGCACTTTAGGTAAGTGGGAGGCCAACTGGGGACTGTAGATAGGCTCTGGAGAGATAGGAACAAGCTCTAGGTGTTGGGAGGACCATCAAGTTGATGACTGGATGCATGCAATTGCATGCAGATGAATGGATGCATGCAAAATGCATGCAGACATGCAAAACTGAAAAAATGATGGGGAGAATATTCCAACAACATCCATGTCTTGGGGCCTTGGACATGGTTAAGGGAGGATACTTGAACCTCTATATCTAAAGGAGTCTTCTAGCCATCCAAGGATAAGAATATTGCCTCAACCAACCACACATGACATCTGGAGTGTATAATTAGCCTACGATTGAGTATATTAACACAATTAAGTAGTTTTGAGAAGTATGTAAGTGTCTTAGGGCCTTGGGAGTGATGATCTTAAGAAGAATACCATGCCTTTGGACCTAAATAAACCATTCAGGAATCTGGAGCCATGAACGATTACGTAAAGCATCACACATGAATTTTCAAGGGTATCCATTGATATTTGTATCTAGGTCTTGGGGCCTTGAGGCCTTGGACATGGTCAGTGGAAGAGACCTAAACCTTGGGCCCTAAAGAAATATTTTATCAATCCAAGGCTAAGAAGGTTTCCTTCACCAACCACACATGGCGTCTTGAGGGTGTCATTGGACTATGATTAAGGATGACGATTCAATTAGGTGGGTTTAAGAAACATGTACGTGTCTTGCTGCCTTGGGAATGACATTCTAAGGGAAAGAGCATGCCTTTATCCCTAAATAAATAATTGAGGCATCCAAAACCATAAATAATTCCTTAAAGAGACATGTGTTACTTTGAAAGGATATCCATGTCAGTATGTATCCAAGTCTTGGGGGGATTGCACATGGTAATGGGAGGAGGCATGAAGCTCAATCCCTAAAGGAATCTTCTATCCATATAGGGCTAAGAAGGTTGTCTCCACCAACAACACATGGCCTTTTGAGGGTATTTTTAGCCTATGATTGAAGATGTCAGTTCCATTAGGTGGTTTTGCGCATTATGTATATGTCTGAGGGTGTTGGGAATGAAGATCTAGGGAGGAAGACCATGCTTTTGTCCCTAAAGAAATCATTGAGGCATCCATAGACATGAACAATGCTTCAAAGAACCACACATGAATTTGCAAAGGTATCCATGGCACTATGTATCTAGGTCTTATGGAATTAGGGCCTTCACATGGTCATCAGAAGAGACCTGAACATATGGCCCTACAGGAAGCTTCTAGCCATCCATGGCTAAGAAGGTTACCTCCACCAACCACATAAGGCCTCTTAATGGTATCATTGGTATATGATTGAGGATGTTGATTCCATTAGTTATTTTTGAGAAATACACATGTGTATTGGGGCCTTAGGAATGACATTCTATAGAATAGGACCATGCATTTGATCCCAAGGAAACCATTTAGGCAACCAAAGCCATTAATAACGCCACAAAGCAACACACATGGATTCAAAAACTATCCATGGTGGTATGCATCCAAGTCATCGATCCTTAGGGAATTGGACATGGTCAAGGTAGGAGGCTTGAAACTCAAGCCCTAAAGGAATTTTCTATCCATCTAGAGATAAGAAGGATACCTCAACCAACCACACATGGACTCCTAAAGGTAGCACTGGCTTATGATTGAGGATTTTATTGCAATTAGATGGTTTTGAGTAATGTCTACATGTTTCAAGGCCTTGGGAATGATATTCTAGGGAAGAAGACTATGTATTTGGCCCTAAATTAATTATTGGGCCATTTATAGCCATGAACAATGTGTTAAGGCATCATGCATGACTTCATAGGGGATTCCATGGAACTATGTATCTAGGTTTTTGGACTTGGGGCCTTGGACATAGTCAGTGGAGGACACTTGATCCTCAAGTACTAAAGGAATATTCTAGCCATCTAAGGCTAAGGAGGTGGTATCCACTAACCACACATGGCCTCTTGAGTGTATCATTAGCCAATGGTTGATGATGTTAGTGAAATTAGGTTGTTTTTTCAATACGAAGGTGTCTCGGGGCCTTGGGAATGATGTTAAAGGGAAGAAGACCATGCCTTTGTCCCTAAAGAGATTGTTGGGTCATTCAAATACATGAAAATTGCCTCAAATCACCATGCATGACTTTGGAGTGGTATCTATGGCACTATGTATTTAGGTCTTGTAGCCTTGGGGCCTTGGACATGGTTAGTGGAGGGGTGAAAACGCGAAGCTGGGAAACAATTCCGTGACAACAGAGTGAAAAAAAAAGATGGTGCGCAGATGAACAGGGGAAAAAAAGTCAACCTCAAACTCTCGGACGAGAGTTTAAAAAAACTCTAGGTCGAGAGTTTGAACCAATCACCACACTGTATTTTAAAAAAAACTCTCGGATGAGATTTTGAACTAAACTCTCGGCCGAGATTTTGGAAGATATTTTTTCGGCCAAGAGTTTATGGTCAACAAAACCTGCAAAAATATCTGGCATCTTTATCGAACTTGCAACTTCAGCAAGCCCAAACCCCTACAAATTTTAAGTATTATTTGTCGGACTTGGTAGCAATGGATTCATCTCTGAATCTAGTTTCCAATGATATAATAATTGTTTCATTTCGATTTGAATTTCTATTTATTAATAATTTTTTTCTAAACCTTATCCCTTAAGAATTTTATTACTCTGAAAATCACCCGAACTGAAAATTCAATATCATAACAAGGACAACACCAAAAAATTTGAAATTTCTCAGAGATTATAATTGGCTCGTCCTCTTCAAAAGGGTACTTTTATTTTTTCCAATAAGAGTCACATTTGAAAGAAAATGCGAAGACAAAAACATGTGTCGATAATGCACCATTTTCTGAACATATGTTGTTTCAATAAATAATAAAAAATAGTTCCCAAGTCTTAAAATACTCAAAATATAGTCCATGATTAAGTGTAGTTTGTGTAGATTATGAGACTACAATTTTTTTCCCTAAAATGAATAACCATCTATAAAAAAGCCAACGTCAACATAGGTCACTCATTATCCATACCTAAAATTTTCAAGTATATGCCGTTGGTTGACAACAAATTTGTCCCACAATATGTCCATAAATTTTTTTTAAAAAATATGAGTAGAAAGGTAATTCAATTCTCTAAAGCCTTTGTGCTTACTTCACATTGAAATTCCTAAGAGAGATATGGGTATGAAGAGGTTGAAGTTGAAAAACAGAAAATTTAGCAGTTTTGTTTGTCAAAAACAAGCCAAAATTGTTTCCCAACTTCATGTTTTCACCCGGAGGAGACCTAAACCTCACACTCTAAAGGAATATTCTAAACATTTATAACTAAGTAGGTTTCCTCCACCAACCACGCATGGCCTATTTGGAAAAATAAATAATATTGCGATGAAAATAATACAACTCCAAAGAGGTTCGATTAAATGAATAATGTCTTATTGTTTGAATTTATTGAGTTGTTATATGCCAAATGCTAATGAAAGTGGTTCATCCAACCTTCTCTCTATCAATATATCAACATAATCATTTAAGACCTTTACAAAAGAGACACATCTTCTATATTTCTTAAAGTCAAGTGATCAACAAGTCTCCAATCTAGTCATTACAAGTTAAATTTATGCCCATTCACATTAGCTTAATATTTTATTAATATTTAAAAAAAAAATCCAATTTCAAGTTTTGTTGGCATCCAAAAAAATGCTTCCCCAAGTTGAAATTTATACAAGTTGTACTTAATAATATTCAAAGTTATGGATTTTTTTGTTTCTCATTGTTGACAATTTTACAGGCTTCTTCATGCAGGCATTAAGGCCTTTAGGGAAATGGGACGCAATTTGTGTTTCATATTCTCAATGCTTGTTAAATTTTGAAGGTTTCTTGGCCTTCCAGACTGATAGGGTTACACATAGGCTATGGTAATAGGGGTGGATTTCATTGGTCCTTGCAATATAGAGCAGGGTATTTGAGGCTTTTGTAGTGGATATACATCCTGTTGCTAGAATTGGCAAGGGGGTGTTCTTTGATCATGCCATAGGGGTTGTGGTGGGGGAGACTTCCACGATTGGGAATAATGTATCCATCTTGTACCATGTGACATTGGGGGGACTGGGAAATGTGGGGGTGATAGGCATCCCAATATTGGAGATGGGGTGCTAATTGGGGTAGGGGCTACTATTTTGAGGAATATTAGGATTGGGGAGGGTATAAAATTGGATTTGGGTTGGTTTTTTGATTGAAGTGCCTAGTTATACCATAGGTCTTGGAAATCCTACAAGATTGGTGGGAGTCAAGTAGAGTCCCTCTATGCTAAAGGAGATTCTTAATGAGACAATGGATCACACTTTATTTATTGGTGAGTGGTCTGACTATGTAATTTGATGCTAAATGCATGTTGCCATCATTTCTTGTTTTAATAAGCTCTACCAAAGATTATATAGTCAAAGTACCTCTATGATGAAAGAAATTCTTGGTGAGACAATGGATCACACTTCATTTATCAGTGAATGGTATGACTATATAATTTGATGTTAAATGCATGTTGTCAACATTGCTTGTTTTAATAAGGTCTACCAAATATTATATAGTTAGAATTGTGTATGAGTCTATAGGTGATTTATGTATTGATCTGTATGATTAAAAAATGAGGGGATCCTTAGCAAAACCTTGTAGAAATCGATGTCATGGTATTGGTTTGTTTATAATTTATCAGAATTGCCAAGTTGTAGAGATGGATACACCTATATGGTTCAGTGACATTTACAACTTAATGCCACCCTAGTGGGTTTTCTCATGCTTACTTGAATATGAAAGATATGAAGTTGTTTCACCTTAATATGTTAAGCAATTATATCTTTGTATGAGCCAATTATGCATAGATAATCTTGCTTCTCATTGAATTTGTACTTTTAAGTGAGGGTTGTGATATTTATTTTTGGAAGGATTTGCTCATTGTGCTTTGAAAATTGTAGAGATTTGTTCATTAATTCATAGGAAATCTATGTATTAACCCATCTCGTATAAAATGAAAAGCCTCATACCTATAAGTTAACAAAACCTTGTAGAACTTGATGTCATACTATTCGGTTTGTTTGGAATTTCTTAGAATCACCAAGCTATAAAATGGATATATTTGTATGGTTTGGTAGCATTTAGAACTTGACGCTATTCTAGTGGGATTTATCGTGCTTCCTTGAATGTGGAAGCAATGAAGCTATTTGTCCTTAATATGTTAAGAAATTAATCTTTGCATGAGGAAATTATTCATTAGATAATCTTGTTTCTCCTTGAATTTGTACTCTCCAATGGTGCTATGACATTGCTCCTCAAGAGTTTGCTTGTTGTGTTTTAAAAATTGAGCAACATTGTGTATGAACCCATATGAAAATTATGTATGAAACCATCTCATAGAAAATGAAAAGATCCATACGTATATTGTCAGCAAAAGGCTTGTAGAACGTTTTTCATACTAGCTTTCTTTTATCCATATGCAACAAGTTTCCCCTTCCCCAATTCAAGAGAGTCACAATTAATGTAGTTAGCTTGAAACATTCACATTAGTGCCTTTCCACTAAGAATTTACAAATAGGGATATCTATTTCGCCAAAATTCCTCGACTGCACCTGACTCAAACTTCAAACACAAGCATAAGTATGAGCACTTGCACATGTAAGTGGACCATAAGGGACAAACATATAACTAAGGAGACTTGGTTCCTAGTAGAGGCATTAACAACACCCCATTTTGACTGACTATGAAAGCTCTCCTTGACAAACCTTGTAGAACTTGATGTCATGATGTTGGTTTGTTTACAATTCCTCACAATTGCTAAGTTGTAGAGATGGATATACATGGGTATGGCTCTGTCACATGTAGAACTTGATGCCAATCCAATGGGTTTGTTCATGTTCACTTGAATGCGAAAACAATGAGACTATTTTTCCTGAATATGTTAAGAAACTATATCTTTGTACGAGGAATTATTCATTAGAAAATCTTGTTCCTCACTGACTTTGTACTTGTAAATTGGTGCTATGCCATTTCTCTTTTGAATGTGTTTGATAATTGTTCTTTGAATATTGCACAACATTATGTATGAATTTGTATGCATATTATGTATTAAAATGTTTCATACAAATAAGAAAAATCCATACTTATATGCTTAGCAAAATCTCATGGAACTTGTAGCTACAAGGGCTAACTCAACGGGTTTAAGTACCATGTTGTTCACCATTGAATCGAGTTTGATTCCTCTAGTAAGGTTTGATCCCCTACTCCCCTCTCTATTTCCCCCTTTCCTTAACTAATGCTCCTCCCTCTCTCTAACCCCCCTCCCTTTTTCCCTTTCTCTCTCCCTCCTCCCCTCTTCCTCTTCCCCCTTTAACTAAATACCCCCCTCTCCCTCCCTCCCTTCCCCCAACTCTCTCTCTCCCATACTCTATCTATCTAACCTCTCTCTCTCTCTCTCTCTCTCTCTCTCTCTCTCTCTCATATGTTTTCCCCTTATATCCCCCTCCGTATCTTTCTATAACCCTGCCTCTCTCCCCCCTTTCTATCTATTTTTTCCTCTCCCCATCCCTCTTTCTATCTCTCTCTTTCAATCCCTATCTCCCCATCTCTCTCTCTCTACCCCTCCTCTCCCCCTCTCTCTCAATAACCATCCCTCTCCCCCCTAAACCTCCCTCTTCTTTCTCTCCCCTATGTCTCCCTCCAATATCCCTCTCTCTCTCATTCACTAAGCCCCCCCCTCTATCTCTCTCCACACTTTTTCCCATAACACCGCTCTCTGTCCCCATTTCCCTCACCACCCCCTCTCTCTCTAACCCCCCTATGTTTCTCCCTTTCTCTTCCCTTCCCTCTATCCTCTCTCTAAGCCCCCCTCTCTTTCTATCCGTCTCTCCCCCCTCTCTCCCCCCAATCTCCCCACTATTCCATCCCCTCTCTCTCTTTATCTTTCTCTCTGTCCCCCCCCATCCCCCTCCCCCCCCCCCCCCCTCTCTCTCTCTCTATATATATATATATATTCCCCCCTACTCCCTCCTCTTTGTTCCCCCCTCCTCTTTGTTTCCCCCTACCCCCATCCTCTCTCTCTCTCTCTCTCTCTCTCTCTCCCCATTTCCCTAACCACCACCCTTTCCCTCCCTCACCCATCTCTCTATCCCTCTCCCTTCATCCCTCCCCCTCCCTCTCTATCTCCTCCCCTATGTCTCCCCCTATATTCCCCCCTCTTTCTCTTTCTGTAACCCCCCTCTCTCCCCACCTTTATATCTCTCTCTTCCTCTTCCCATCCCTCTTTCTATCTCTCTCTCCATTTCCCTATCCCACTCTCTCTCTCTCCCTTTCTTCCCCCCCTCTCTCTCCCTCCCCTCCAACCCTCTTTCCCCCTTTTTCCCTACCCCTGCCTCTACCCTTCCCCCCCTTCCCCTCAAGATAACCCCCCCTCTCTCTAATATCCTTTCTATCTCTCTCCCTATCCCTCTTTCTAACTCTTTCTCCCTTTCCCTATTCTGCCCCCTTTTCTCTCTCTCTCTCTCTCTCTCTCTCTCTCTCTCTCAATAACCCCCCTTCTTTCTCCCCCCTCCCCTATTTATTTCTATCTATCTCTCCTTATCCCTTTCCCTCTTTCTATCTTTCTCTCCCTTTCCCTACTTCCCCTTATTTCTCCCTAACCCCCCATGCCCTATTTCTTTCTCTCTCCCCCTACGTTTCGCTCCTATATCCCCCGTCCTCCCTTCTCATAAGCCCCCTCTCACCCCCCCCTCTTTCTCTCCTTATCCATTTCCATCTCTCAATTTTTTAAAACAACTATAAAAGTACTTTTTCTACATTATAATATACACATAAACAATATATATAATAATTAAATAATTAACCTATACTAACAATTTATATATATATAACAAAATAATAATCAATAATTTAATATAATAAATAATATTAATTAATATTAACACAATAAAACTATAAATTAAAAAATACATATAACTTATCAATTCGATTAATATTAAAAATTACAATAACCAAAACCATATATAAAAATTGTATAATAACCTCATATGGCTTTATTATACCACTAAATTGTTATTATGAGCATTTGGTATTGGTGCATTCATTTCTGAAGGGATGATTTAATAGAAGTAGGTTGGGCTTCAATCCACATCGTTCGCTCTATCACATGGCAATAGATCCATGCTCCAACCATGAGGCCTCGACACTTTCCTCAAGAAGAAATTTCTCGCGATGAAGGCTTTTGGTTTCCTGAAAGTTTTGGAGTTTTTGTCCGAACACTATTATTTCCATTCGACTCTAGCTTGGAGCCTGGTTACTGGTAATAGTTTTTGTCGATTTTTAGCATGGTAATCACTTGGAGTATTTCCCCTCGCTCCTGGAAGCTGCTTGGAGTATTTTTCCTCGCTCCGAGAAGCCGTGAACAGACTCAAGGTTTTTACTTATATTCTCACAGGTAATAAATCATCTAATAAAGAGAAAACCCTTATTGATTTTCCTTCTTTGATTTTTGTTGATCTTACGGAATGATTATGGAATGCTAACTGTCTTTGTTGTATGATAGATATTACCAAAAATTTTCCTCTTCGGGTTTAAACCCTATAGCTATTTTGAACGGCTTCCTTCTATAATTCTTGATAAGAAATACTTTCCCTAATGCCGAACTCTTATATTTAATTTATTTTTCCATCATAGTTATGATAATTTGTTAATAAAATTGCTTATTGATTATGACAGGTAACCTCCTGCATAACGTTGCCTTCCGATGGGAATTGAGGGTTTTATCGTAGTGTAGCCTATGTCATGGGTAATGAATCCTTTATCCTTTTACTTGAAGCACATTTTATGGTGTTTTACCCTGTTTTTATTTCCATTACTGACCCAAAAATTATACAGCATGGCTGATACCCTTGCTTGCATGGAAATGGATAGCTAAAAAAAAATATATGGCTACAACACTTCAGGTATGATTCCTCTACAATGTATTTAGTTAGGTATTTACAGAAGGTTGTCCTCCCTGCTCTTGCTCTATGCTCCCATTTAATATTAATTTGATGCAACTCCAAAAATAATATGTCAAAAATTATGACTAACAACAATTAGAAAATTGTTCAGATGCATTATAAGATAAAGAGACCTTAAAATAAATTCTCCATATGGTATACAGATCCTAGTTAAATTTGGCTCAACAAAGTCCTACACATTATCCATCTATTGGAAAACATGTTGACAGCGGTTGATCCAAAACCCGTGCTTTCCCTGTTCTACACCTTCAATCAACTAAAGTGAATGAAGTTGCAAAATCCAGGCATGCAACCTTACCATTTCCTTCCCTCTTCCATGCTTGACAATCCCATGCTCGAGAGCGCAGATATATCGTGCATTGTAACAATGTCTAACATGTAGCATCATCATTTCATGCTCTCTCCCATGCTTGACAGTCCCATATTCTGGAGTGTGGAGATGTTAATGTAGTCTAATGAGAAACACACATGAACAATATAAATTATTATTTGGACTTGTGGAATCTATCCAGAAAATATGTTCTCAACACCATTTCGATTTCATGTCTCCTCTGTAAACCCCAAAATAGGGACAGAAAGGAAACCCACAAACAGGGACAAAAAGGATTTAACCCAAAAAAAAAGTATCTCTATAAAAATAGTGGTAATAATTGACATGCAATTTTGTATTTTTTGTTTAAGAGACTCTTTCGTAGATGGATTTGTTTTCTTAGTCTATAGAAATGTAAAAACTAAAAAACCATACTTATTTAGAATAGAAATGATCTTAGGAAAATGAAAAACACTTATTTTTAAGTGCTAGTCTCAGTCAAATTGTACAAGAAGTAACTTCCTGAGGATGGGCTACGCTATTTTACCCGAAATGTTGAAATTTCAAATCTCTTACACAAGTTTCCAAATTGCGTCAAGAAGTAACTTGTTAATGGAGAGGGAGAGGAGTAGATGATACCAATCATAAATAGTAGGAATGTTCAGTTCTTTTTTGTCGAATTTTTCAAATCTAATTTATCTAGTATTGATGTTAGTCCCTTGATGGAACATGCTTATCCATACACTCTCGATCTCATAAAGTATCTTCACATTTCATTAATATACCATATATAATTTCCTCTGGTTTAATGTACCAAACCAATAAATTCCAAAAGATAATGCATGCATGGAGAAGGATGGAATATATTAATGCAAAGAGAAGTAGGTCAAAACATTTAATTGGTAATGAATAACATGAAGGTGAAAACGCCATAGTTGAATATTGCATTGACCTGAATATTGGCTTTCCTTTCGGGTAGTGGAATATACCAAAATGTACTGATATCACCTCATTTTTTTGACAGATATGGAGGCTGGAGGACGAGAAACTGCCTCTTACATTCATGTCAATGTTGTTAGTGCTTCAAAAGCTCAGTTTTTTCTTCAAGGGATCTTGATAGATCTAGGGAAACCAGTTACCTCCGACCCCTGTGTGTTTGCTTACCCAGACATGTACACTTGCACCTCTTCCTACATCACCACAAGTAAATTTTCAGTTTATTTCATGAACACAAGCCAGGTGATAACCCGATAGGGGCCAATGTCTTTAACATTGAATTAAACCTTTTAAAAAAAAATAAGGAAATAAATTAGCTCTTAAATTTTTTTTATTTCATAAGTTTTATGATTTGGAGACCTCCATAAACTTGTCGATTCCATCATAGATGAAGAAAACTGCATCTCAATCATAAATTTGGTGAAATTGTAATTTCAAAACTTCAACAAAATTGTTATTTCAAAATTTTAACCAAAATATAAGTAAAAAATTCATTGCAAAATGAGGGGAAAAAACAAATGATGAAGTACTTTATTTAATCAATAGCCCCACAATCTTTAATTAATCGTTAGCTCACATCCTAGAGGATGAGGCAGTAACAGAAGTGACAAGTACTTTTTTGTTTTAATAAACTTAATAGTGAGGTGTTTTAGTTTATAGTTTCAAATAGCAAGATAGTATTGAGAATATAGTTTTAAAAATGAAGTAATATTGAGAAGAGTAATAAGGATATTTCTATTTCTACCACTTAAAATACAATTTAATTAATAAAAAATATAAATTTAATTTTTTTAATTAAATACTTTTAAAATTATAACCAAATTACATTTTTTACTATGATTAATAGTTAATGAAAACCAATCTTATTCATCCTATTGATCCATTATAAAAATGCATAAGCTTACACATTAATGAGGAGATTTCAAAAACCTACGGCAGTCATACGTTACAGTCGGTCCTCGTACTCCAATCTGAAAAGCACCCAAATTTGGAGTTAAAAATATTGTGAAACACAATGAATTGCCAAGCAGTCTGCCCACCCATGACGGCCTCGTGTAATTTGTTTAAAAACATTCATTGTCTAGTCAATGCTAAGCTTTATAAAACAAATATCTTTTCATGGAAAATCTCTCATATCATCCAAGAAAAAATAGCTTCTTTTTCTATAGTTTTATAAAAATAAGCTAACAAAAAACTTAATCTAATTATGAGATATTTGTATTTACAGGGGAATTGAGAGAAAAAAAAACAACAGTCACAGAGCTTTACCTAAATGTAAAAATGAATATTTGCATTTAAATTGTTTTATGCTTCCATTTGGATATTTTAACTTTTTTTTCTCCCAATGTTAACATGAATCTATACTAATATAGCTAGCTTAGATACATCTCAACATGGAGTTTACATAGAAGATAAAATTAATCCATTTTTGCATAGCAGCTCCTTTCTCTATGTCAGTAGTGAACTTCAATGCGGGGTGCAAGACAGCTGTATCTAATTTAGTGATGGCTACTTCACTGATGATAACTCTTCTTTTCTTGACTCCACTATTCTACTACATTCCTCTGGTGGTATTAGCGGCCATCCTTGCAAAAAATAGACTTCATCGTCTTCATGGCATCCTTTTCTTGGCATAGTATTTGGTGACTTCCAACTAAGCCTCTTCATATATATATATATATATATACTTAGTTGATTAAGATTTCTTCATTCAATTCAATTCAATGAGGTATAATTCGAATGGTTGTTGCAGGTATCTATCTCTGTAGCAAGAGTAATGATGCACATCATAAGGCCACACATAAAAGTTGTTGAAAACATTGGTGGCACTTCAATATACCAAAACTTCATCTTGGGAATAATTGGTAAATTGCTTATTATATATAGTGTACTCAAATGGATAGAAGAGCCAGAAGAACATCGCCTAGCTAGATTCAGTTAAGATATTATATTTTGTAATATACTGTCCTTGACATGAGTGGTAATTAACTCCTTTTACTGCTTTGTTCTCCGGTAGTGCAAGTATAGCTTTATTTGTATGTGGTAACAAATCATAATAAGTATTTCTTTTCTTACAGGTGTTAGTAAGACATGAGCAGAATTAGCATGCTCCAAGAGCTGGAAAAAACATACATAACCAAGAACTTCAGGTACAAACATTTCAAGGTAATTCAATTCAGTTTATAAATATCTTACCATTATTTATTAATAGGAGTAATATAACGCACCGAATATCCTCATTGGTAATTTGAGGAAATGGTATGTAAATTTTTTTTCTTGTTTCATCGTGTAACTAACAAGCATGCTTAGTCTAAACAACATCATTAAACATTCTTGTCACTTGTAGACACCCATTTAACTCAAGACTTATCATGTAAGGTTTGCGCTCCCAATTAATCTTCAAAACATACTCATTAACATAATGTAAAATCGAAGTCACAATCTCTTGGGACCTAGAAACCATACTTACATAATTTCATTATTCATAAAAGATCTACAATGATTCATCATGGATACTTACTTTTCAATACAAGTCTCTTACTTTACCATGCAATATCAATATAACACGTATCTAGCGTAGCCTAAACCCATACTATTGTGACCACTAAACTTTCAGTCTAATATTATCCATTCACGTTACTACTTCACTTTTTACATATCATTTCATTGATCATTTAGTTCTAGATATATATAAGGTACTACTTCATTATATAACCTCATGTGTATGTCCACCAACTTAAATGCAAGGTACATACATTATGTCAACCCATAGCTTCATCATGCCAAAGGCATCGATCGACTGGATAATAGTACATATCTTTTGTAAAATAACTCACATATCTGATTATTATGCAATCTCATAAACTAGTAAATCCAGTATTCATCCTTTAATATAGAATATCATCACATGAACCTCAATGAATAATTAACATATGAAACACATCACCAATTAATCGTAAGGCACAATATATAAAAACATAATAAACATGACATCAAATGGCACAAGGCATCCATTTCACATGAGCATGATCAATTTGCAAAGGCATCTCATCACCAATATGTATAATTATAAACATGACATCAAAATAATTACTTATCTGATCAAATAAACTCGGGCGACTGAAGACTTGATTGCAACTTTCCTCCCAACCATTTGGCTCTCTGTCCAGTGTATATTTCTGCCATCGAGATGCCACCCCCGAGCCGGACAATGAATCCACTATGGTAGATTTATTGGGATGAAGTTCCCTTCTTCAACCCATAAGGAAATTCACCTTGCCTATCATGATTAATATCTTGGAAATTCAACATTTAACTTGCAAACAATTTGTACAATTAATTATGACTCCAACTCCTAACCATAAGTTTTGTAACTAAAGATTTATATTAATAATTCATATTACTAGATTCAAACTACTTGATGACTCTTCACCACTCATGTATATAGTATTATCAATTTACAACCCTGCACAAATCCTACGGAATGTACCCTTACTCGAACATTCCAAGTACCCAGAAACATTATCTAAGTACATCTACCATCTCATTGATCTCTAGAGAGGCTATACTTTGCACCCTTCTCTTGTCAAGTATAATTAGGAATCATATATATACATAATGCAAATATATACATAGAAAACTATGTTCTCTAAGGAGAACATCATATAAATATTCATAAAAGAAATAATATGCAACCATACTTATGATAAGGACCACATCCTTCATCAAGCGATCAGTACTAGTAACAAATGCTCAAAGGAAGCCCCTCCTCATCGCAACAATATCCCATCAAGAAAGAGTCTACGCTTTACTTATATGAGCAAAGATAATCGATAATGCTATGTGTCCCTTCTCGTGGAGCCTGCATCTTCCCTTCATAATGATATTAATACAAAATAAAGATATTAGAGGATATTCAGAGAGAGTGATTCCATTCTGCCCTCCTCACAGCGCACTTGGATAACAATCAAATATGAAAAATGGCCCCTATTCCCCAAAGGGATAATTCTTCCCCAATTCACGGGTTAGTGCCAACATAAAGTGGATATGACATACAGAGCACTCTCAGTATCAAATAAGGTATATACATTGAGCATAGTATTCACCCGTTCCTGAGGTCGCCCCTTTCTCCCCTCATTGGAAGAATAAATACCCCAAAGAAAATTTCCTGCCAAAAATATTTCGAGGCGAAGAGAAAAATCCTCCATGCGGTACCAAAGAGAGGGAACATGATCTTCAATCAAATGGAAATAAGACATTTAAATGCCCACTCCCTTGGATGGGATCGAACCTCCCCTTAAGAGAATTACTTGTCCTTTAATTATTTAATTCATTTCCCAAAGATCTTATAACAATCTTTTTATGATATTTAATTGAACATAAAATAATAATATGAAATATCATTTTCTTGATATCTTTATTTGCATATGAGTGTATCTCAAAAGGGTGACACCTATATATTCTATAATATATCAACAAGTATATATGTATATTTAAGCAATGAATCAACAAGTCTTTATATATATAAACAATGAATTGTTTTAATCATCTAGAGCATGTTTACTCCTTGATTATTTTAAGTATTTATCTTATATAACAATGATATCTCCTCTACCTTGTACACAAAGAGAACTTTAGAAGGAGAGATTAGCTCCTTTTCCCATTATGATTTTTAATTGTAAACATAGGAGTTAAGACAATTATCTTTTTAAGAGGATGATCAATTAGTTTAACTGAAAGTTATTTAATAATGTTTAGTTTTATGCTAAAAGCTAATAGGTTCTTGTTATCATCCTCACTTGATAATGTTTAGTTTTATGCTAAAAGCCAATAGGATCTTGTTATCATCCCGCGGTGGATGATAACGTCTTCGGCAATCCTACCTAGGACTCGTCGTTAACACCGGATTTTCATATCCTAAGACTACACTTGTAACTTAAGGTCATCAAGTAAACCTTTACTTCTCTTCAATTGCCTACTGGCACCAAGATGAAATCCGCCATCAATATCCTAGATCTCATGGCTTCTTAGTCAACCGACCTCTCTCCCCTAGTGGATTCTTTCCCTATTGTTTAGTGGTGTCATAACCTTCAGTCTCCTCAATCTATAATCAACAATTATAACTTAGGAAATAAATAACAACACCTACAATGTTTATTGGTGGGGCCTTGGCCTTGAGCTCCTCACCAAAAACAAGTACATAGTTACATCTTTGATTAGAAAAGTATAGGGGTAAAAGAGGGATGTTACAGGTAATAAATTGTATTTATTTTTTCGTGTAGGTTGCATTGGCCAATCCAGGACTCATACTGAGGTTATGTAAAATTATTCGAAGGTTGTATTCCATAAGAAACAACTTCAGGTACAAACATTTCAGGGTAATTCATTTCAGTTTATAAACATCCTACCATTATTTATTAATAGGAGTAATAAATTGTATTTATTTATTTCGCGTAGTTTGCATTTGCCAATCCAGGACTCGTATCAATTTTATGTAGAATTATTTGAATACTGTATTCTATAGAAAGGCGCCATTATCACTGCAATTTGACCACGGATGCATGCAATTATGAGATGAAATAACAATCTCAGATGACGATAAAGTCTCAAAAACTTTATATGCAATACTACAGAATAGATAAAACACATATTAAGCATATTGGTCATTTCAATAGTTCCATGAAAGAAATATGCAAACTTGTTAATAAACTATAAAAAAATGTTTTAATACCAAATAAACTATAAAAAAAAGTTTTAATACTAAAAGTTAATAATTGAATATATATAGGGTGAAAAAATATAAATCACATATTATATATGTAAACATAAGATTAAAAAAAAAATCATATATATATAAATAAAATAATATGTGATTTATATTTTTTTATCATTTATAATTTATGGTGAAAAAAAATTAAATTACATTAATTAATTATATATATGATTTATATTTTTTTTGCCTCATTTATTATTTTATGGTGCTTTGCACCACCTACAAATTTGTGTATATTAGTTAATAATAATAATAATAATTTTGATGTTTTGCACAAGAAACTCTCAATTTATGTTGGATTAGTTTTGGTGTTTTGCACCACAAAACCTCAATCCACCTAGGATTCATTTTGGTGGTTTGCACCATACAACATAGAATGCCACAAATTCATTTAACACCAAAATCAATTTTTTTACAAACACCACTTCTGCACCATAAATCTTCGCACCACTTGTGTATCCCCACATTATCACAACTTTTGCACCACTATTTGAAAATTGAGGATTTCTCAAATCCTTCACAAATAGTGGTGCTAGTGTGAGGCTAAAATACCCTTTTTCTTGTAGTGTACCATGAGCACATGTTTTTGGTGTTCTTAGCCATTTAGTTGGACAACCAACCATATATGATTGGTTGTCCTTCACAAATAGTGGTGCTAATGTGAGGCTAAAATACCCTTTTTCTTGTAGTGTACCATGAGCACATGTTTTTTGTGTTCTTAGCGGTCCAATTGGACAACCCACCATATATGGTTGGATGTCCAACTAGACGACTAAGAACACCAAAAACATGTGCTCATGGTATGGTGTTCACTGCAGACAACACTGCCCAATTTTTAGAACATGGATTGAAAGGTTCCCTTTCTCCATTGATTGGAAACCTCTCACTATTACGCACATTCAATATTTCTAATAATTGGTTCGCTGGAACAATTACACCCGAGTTTGGCCACTTGAAAGTGTTGCGAGTAAATGACCTAAGCTACCCTATAAGAAAAATAACAACTTAGCCTTACATTAGTACCACTATTTGTAAAGGATTTGAGAAATACTCATTTTTCAAATAGTGGTGCAAAAGTTGTGATAATGTGGGGATACGCAAGTGGTGCTAAGAGTTATGGTGTAAAAGTGGTGTTTGTAAACAAGTTTATTTTGGTGTTAAATGAATATGTGGCATTCCATGGTGTATGGTGCAAACCACCAAAACCAATCTTAGGTGGATTGAGATTTTGTGGTGCAAAACACCAAAACCAATCCAACACGAATTGAGACTTTTTAGTACAAAACACCAAAATTATTATTATTATTTAATATACACAAAATTATATATGGTGCAAAGCACCATAAAATAACACAAGTGGTGCAGAGAACCATAAAATAATAAATAGTACAAAACTATAAATGACATATTTTATGTAAAATATGTATAAAACATGTGATTTATAATTATATCTATATATATGAAATATGTGATATATATATATATATGATTTATATCTTTTAATAGAGAATATTTCATATAAACCATAACTTTTTCTTTTAATTCAGTTAAGCATGATTCCCATTAGTCTTACTTGTTACTAGTTGATAACCAATCCCTAAGCCGGAAGAGTAAAAGTGAGGAAAGACAATAAAATGGAACAGTGGAAGCCAAGAAGGCTAGAACAGAAGGGATCAGAAGTGAGACATAAGAACAAGACGATAGTATTTTTTTTTAAGCCAAGAGAACCCGATATGGTTGGGGGTTCTTCTAATTATTTTCCACCAGCTAGATAAGAGTTATATTTCTTGGGATTGGCCAAACCCCTTCCTTGAATATGCATTACCAACCAGATGTATGTAGTCTATCCATGAGCGACTATGATCAAAGGTAGTAGTTGTTCCATCCACGTTCGTTCCTGCTCTGAAGAGGAAGGTTCATATCTTTCAATCTTAAGACGTGGGGATGAGGCCATGGGTGAGACCACCCCCATGCAATGGTACTTCAAAAGAGCTCAACAAGGAACCAGTTTGTTGGCTAATGAGGCCACCACATATTCCCAAAAAAGGTGTACATTATGAATAAAAGACTGTGCAAGGTAGAATATATCCAAGAGGGCTCCAATGTTGGCTGATCTATATGTACATATCTTATGTGAACAAAAGATCTAATAAAAGGAAATATATGATGATGCCATAAATATTTATCTCTTGGTGTTGGCATATTCTTTAAATTAATAAACCAGTGTAAAATCAAGTAATAGAAAAATACATGGTAAAATCAAATAATGGAATCAACAGCCTCTTTGAAACCCGGTTGCCCCTAATTTGGGGGATAGCCCATTGGAAAATAGATGGCTGAAACTATTTAATAATGCAATGATTCAAATTTCTCCATGTATTGACTTTTTTAATTAGTCTCTACCTCGTATCGGAAACATTAGGTTCGTGAAGGGTCTCTTGTTTCCTTGTTGTTTAATTTCCCATATTTCGGTAAGTTTGAATATAAGCAAGAAAATGAGAGCAACAAGTGCGGCAACACTAGGTCGGGCTCATGTAATGGAGATATCTGGAACTTACGGTCTTCCCTCTTGTTGGATCGTGATGTTAGGAGAGCCAGATGGCTTCTCCTCTCTTGTTGGATGATCTAGTGGTATTCTGAACATGAGCTAGGAATGCCTCTGGTTGTAACCCACATATATTTTTCCAGTCGTAAATTAAGTGCTATGTTATCAGGACACTCTTTCCACATTATCTGCACCTGCCTATTCCCCGGTGCTTGATTTGGTGTTGCAATCTTATGGTTTGGAAGGCAACCTGGAAAAAATCATATGATACGCTATTTAGAGACCTACTATCATCTTTTCGAGCGGATTACAAAAAACCAGGGAGATTAGCAGCCAAATTAACCTTGCAATGGAACTTTTGAATACTGAAGGAATATCCTTGGAAAACCTCAAATCCCATCCATGAAGAAACATAACTCCTTCCTTTTTCACCTGCCATGGATAGATCATGCTCAAATTTCAATTGAAATTGGGAAATTCTAAATGCACAGTAATCACTAGATGAAATTAGGAGAATTTGAATAAATTAAGATCTCACTCGCTTGAGGTAGAGAGATCAAATACAGCTGGGTCTAACAACATATGTTGGTGCCATCTTGGATCGATTCGAATACTTCGAAGGGATCGATCAATTCTTCAAGCATCGCATGGAGAAATATAAGAGCGGGGTATTCCGAGTGGATATTCCCCCTGGTTCGCCTTTCTTCTCTTACAATCGAGTCATAATACTCCTCAATGAGAAGATCTTCCCCATGCTCTACGATTTGAGTGGGGAAGATAAGAGTTATCTGGCAAGTACTTACATTCCCAACACGAAATTTCATTTTTGGGTAATCAAAGGTTCTTCTTTGTCAGAGGAGTTGAAGGATGCTCAAGAGAATTTGATGATAGAACCATTTAAGAGATACCAGTTCCTAACCGAGGACTCCTCCTTACTTTCTGAGTTGTATAAAGAGTCATTTTTCCTCTTGACCTTTTATATGATCAATATAGAGACCCAAGGATTCGATACCCTGCATTCACATAAACCAGAATACATACATAAAAATCCAACAAAAGAAATTCCAATCAATGAGACATCTTACAAGAAAAATGAATATGACAACGAGTCCACCATGTAATGAAATGTCAACCAAAATTACTACATGTATCAACTTGCCAAAGACATGTTATCCATGTTGAAATATAAGGCGAGGGCCTCTGTTACAAGCAGTTACTATGATATGTTTCCTTGGGAAAATTTCAAAGCAAAACCATGATTTAAAAGGAAGAAACAGATCCCTTCGGTGATAATATAAATCGATACATAAGAGAGCTTCAGAGAATCAACACCTTACCCATAGAATTATAGGTGCGAGAGATAATCTTTTGCTTCCCTCTCCCTCACTCTTTGATATGTTTCCTCACTGGGAAAAATAACAGGAGATGACCATGGGAGATAAGCTTATGCTTCCATCTCCCTCACTCTTTCAGATATTTCCTCACTGGGAAAAAATAGCGGGAATTTTTGGTGGGACTCGAATTGCTTTCTAAAATGGAAAATCCAGATCTAAAATTCAAATGAATGAATGAATGCACTCTCCCTCCATTTCAAAAATATGATTTTTACTGTTTATTCCCATTGTCTTGATTTTATCTTTATCGATTATGTTTCTATTGATAGTAAACCAAGATTACAAGGGAAACTTTGTCATTTGAGTGCTTTCCCTTCTTATTTGATCTATCTCACGAACTGCCTTTATGGTTAAAAAATGAATCTAATGATTATGATTTTAGGTAACTTCAAGATCATCGATGTGTAAAGTAAATGAAATTCAAATGATTATACGTGGTTTTAGAGAAAAAAATATTGATAATATTAAGCAATATAACATTACAAATTATCAATAGTAAAACATTATTTTCGATACAGATTTTACATATTAAGGATTATTTTCCCTATGGGGTATAGGAAGATTAGTTCGAGGCAGTCTCGTCCCATTCAATTCGTGGGAAATAAATGGAAGTCTAGTTAGATAGTCTTTTTCACTCCTTTATATTCAACTTGTGGAGCTTTGTTCAAACATTGGTGTGACATCGCTTTCAAACCCTATTATTCGCCCATCATATCATGGGGAGTCAACCTCCATATAATTATGTATCTACGTAAACAATTGTGGTGGAAGGACCCCTATGTCAAAGAAAAGTGTTGCTTGTGAATGAAATATCTATCCATTTAGCATGTCCACAATGATATAAAGAAGGTGCTCCCATTGGGAAATTTGGATGGGGGTTTAGCATCCATGTAACAAGTTTATTTGACCTTGTAAGTGTAATTTCCCTAGCATAAGAATTGTCTTATTCCTCGAGCTCTTCTATTCAAAATGTAAATATTTTAAATGGTAGGTTTGACAGGGTATTTAACCTTCTAAACTTGGGAAATAGCCATGGGAATGACAATAACCAGGCCAATAATTATACCTTCAAATAATTAATGGAGCATAACCCAAATCCTATGGTGCCTCTTCGCTCAATTTTTCCCATGTCTAACAAATGACATTGCAAATCTCAATCTAGATCAAGAAAAAGGGAAGAATGAGTTGAAGATTGTCTCACCTTATAGGACAATAGAGAATTAGTTTGACTCCCTTAAACCTTATAGATATTTACTGATATCATCAAACAAACTAACATATACCCTTGGCTTTGGGAGATTGAAGGAGTTGTAGGGATTGACATTGGTCACACTTCAAATTTGCACACATTAGGAAGGAAATCTTATCTTAATAAGGCTAAAAAATGGGGAGTTTATCTAGGAAGCAACAAACCATTGAAGGGACCCTTAGAGTAGGGATGACGAGAGAAGATGATATCTTTTCCATGAGATAGAGAAAGCATGGTTATATGATATAGAACCTATTTAAGTGATGCATGCTTAGAGAAATTTCAGGGCCAAAAAGGAAGACATTTCAAAATAGATTAGATAGATTTCTAATATTGAATAAAATGATCATTGAATCTAACATGTTAATAACATGGATAGGATCTAGAGGATCTTATGATTACTTAACCATTATGCGTTAGATCAATAAGGATTATGTTAAGCCCATCGACCCCTTCAAGTTTAATCTACATTGGTTCAAGGATGCTGACTTTGTGAACTTGGTTAAGAATGAACAAAGATTTTTCAAAGCTAACTCCTAAGACTTTTCTATGTATTGGTTTGCTTGTAGATAACCTCAAAAGGGTTAAAACTGCAATGATGGCTTGGGGAAAATAGGTATCTCAACTCCCAACATGAGTTGCAATCAATGGAAGTATAAATTATCCATATCTATGAACATAGTGGATTGGGGATTTTTCCAAAAGATGAGAAAGTAAGGGTGAAGGAACTAGAAGGGAATCCGAGGAAGTTGTTTGGAATATTTAAATTGGAGAATGAAGAGTAGGACCATTTGGTTGGCCCAAGAGTACATGAATATTAAATTTTTCCATGACCATCCTACAAAAAGAAGGAACATGAATGCCATTTGAGAGATGGAGAGGTCAGTAGGGTAAAAAGAAATAAGGAAATAGTAGAGTTGTGGGTTACACATTTCAAGGGACTCTACTGGAAATTGATAAGATAAAAAAGGAATAACTAAAGGTAGTTGTGGAATCTTTTGAAAGATATAAAAGTCCAATCCCTAATGACTATGCAATTTAATTTTGCATTGGATTTTGTGATTTCCTTAAAGAGGATATGCTCAAGATATCATAAGTTTCAAGAATTTTTTTCCATATCCCAAGCTCTTTCAACTCAACTTTCATTGACCTCATTCTCAAGAAAGATTCCCACCCCTTGTTTGATGAATTGGGACTATCTCCTTATGCAACTTATGTTAGAAAAAATATAAATATGGAAGATAGAACAAGATATTTACATGGAAACGATTTTGAAGTAAAGCAAAAACCATGGGGAAATGGTAGCTTTGATCTTTTATTATTACTTGGAAAAAAAGTTATAATGCTTTCTTATCATTTGTGATACAATGCTAGGGGTCACTTCCCTTTTATACAATATATATGACAATTCCATAAGGATCCAAAATATACTAGAAGTGTATATAAATTTTTTCCTCGGAGGCTCCAAATCCACACCCCTATAAGGGGGGCCTAGCCTCCGCCCCCCCTTAATGACCCCCTTTTTGTCCGGTGGATACGTATCACTAGTTCCTAAACACAAACTCTAGAGGAAGAATCATGGATATTTGGATATTGACTTCATCTCGTAACAACTTAGTCTATAAAATAATTGCTATAAGGTTGGATATTACTTCTCTAATTATTTTTGGTCGAACGTTTGGTTTTGTGCATGGTTTTGGCTTAGATTTAGATCCAAGGTTCTAAAAAATTTTACAAACAATAACACTGCAAGGATAGACATTTTCAATACCCATAAAGGGTAAAGCTTCAACTAAGACACTCACAATGATTGCAAAAACTGTATATAGGTCAAGGAATGCCATAATTGATCATAATCATTCATAGTCATACATTTACAGTATCACAAATGTGTGATAATCTGTAGTAGGATTTGACAGCTGTAACAAGCCTCACAATCAAACTCACTCAAGAACTACAGAGAATAAGAGAAGAATGTAGTCATTAATCACTCATGAACACAGAAAATGGAGAATAACAGTATAATCATACATCAGCTATGAGCTGGCACTGTGAAAATTGAATACAATACAATAACTGTGATAATCTGTTAATAGAATTTGAATTAACCAAGAGGTCATTCTAATCGTCCTTAGTGTCTAGGTTGGATAACATTGGAGACATAATCCAGAGAGCAGTATCAGTCATAAATGGTCAATAGTCAGTCAAATGAGTCTAACTGAGTCTAACAGAACCATCTAGGCATGAATCAAGGGATGGAGACTTCAAGGAGGGCGCATGAGGCTATAAGAAGGTCAAGTGGCACTCTAGAACTAGCTAACTAGGAGCTACAGGCAGTTAGGATGAGCAATCAGTGGAAGAACTGCTCAATCAATGCTCTAAATGTCTGTCAGACACCTGGTAGGTGAGATGAGGTGCTCTAACTGAATGATAATTGGTGGTAGGTGAGAAAAGGCGCACATGTCATGCAGAAGAGTCAAATAGGGCACATCAGGTAGGTAGGAGGGCTACTGGGGGCTAAATATAGGCTCTAGGGAGCTGAAATTAGGCTCTAGGTGTTGGGAGGACCACCAAAATGATGATTGGATGCATGCAAAACTGAAAAATGATGGTGAGAATATTCCAACACCCCCCTGCAAGATATACTATGAGGTAGTAACAGGAAACTGAAAAATAGGGCCCTGGTGAGTGAGACCAAAGTTCACCCCATACAACAATCTAAATAATAAATGAGGAAAGAGGGAAAACCCAATGGGAAGTGTAACATCTCGATAATTTTTTTTTTAAAATCAGCATTAAATGTTAATAATTGTAAATGCGGAAATAATAAGTGCTTATAAAGATAGCATTAATTATAGAAGTCATTAATGAAAAAAACAATTAATTATTGAGACTCTTAACTAAAGACAAATTAATGACTGCGACACGTCCTACTTTTGTTGAGATGCTTACGACTGTTTTTACAGTGACTCTTGATATTTTGCGATAGAGTTTTTATTGACTAGGTTCTGACAGTTGTTATTTTTTATGATGATGAAAGGGTGGTCCTACGAGGTACCCTGGAGCTTACTTAGCTACATTTAGCTAAGGCATTTGAATCCTGTTTCCATGTGCAGACCGCAGGTAAGAAATTCTACGACAACATGTGATAAAAGTACAGGTGTCTTTCAATTCATCGTCAATGTAAAATTAGAATGGTAAGTACTTCCCCGCGAGACAAGTTCACTGGAGGTATGGTTATCTTGGTTCTCAATCTCATCTACAAGTTGACTTTCCAACTATCCAATGTTATCCAAATCATGTTGTTATTTGTTTTTGCATAACTACAATTATTATCCACGAAAAACCATAATAACAAGACTATTATTAATGACACCAAGCAGTAATACCATTATCCAAAAGTATCATTACTGAAATTCTTGTAAATATAATACCTGTACTATGAAATAATAATATAGTTATGTGCCAACTTGACTCAGGCTTTGCCTAAAGCCCTTCACATATCAATTGTTCTAGCATTACATGGTTGATGCATGAAATATAAAATTATGCCCTTTATGCCTATACATATACTACAGGGGAGAAATATGTACAATAAAAAGTAACTATACAATACCCGTTCCAACATTTAAATGCTTAACTAATGGCACGACACTATTGGAATGCATAATTATCAACATCTTGTTTTATCACTTAGGTGTGACAAGAGAATCCTAAATGACCAAGTATTTGCATAATCATCATGACATATAAGACTTATGTTTCTTAAAAACAAACCTTTGCATACTTATCAATTGTAAACTATGAAACTAATGTTGCAATGTATTGATCGTGATAGGGTAATGAACGCTAATGCTTCCAACTGTCGAATTTAAGACTTGACATTACGTTGCACATCCGTGAAGTGAAGTGGAGGGCTGAGTTGGATGGTATCCACGTGATCGAAACTGAAATTGGTATCACAATATGCTGAGTTGTGCCATGCATTGGCTCTTGACCTGCTTACTTGGCGATTGGTAGAAAAAGCGATCAATGCAACGTTGATTGCACTCGTGGTTCAAGTTTCAACGTGATTTAATTGGAAACTATCCACCGTTGATCTCTGTGAGATCTGAAGCTGAGAGTGATACCCTATTCTTGCATTGGTAAAATGTGAAAGTTGTTTTTTCTAGCATTCATTTCTGCATTTTTGGTGGAGGGTCGTAGAGCCGACCGACTATTGCAATGTAGGGTTTTTGAGTCTGTTGAGGGGAGGGTTCCTCCCTTGGTTTCTAACCTTGGACCTATGAGTGAATAGTGTTAAAATAGTTGTAGGTTTTTCCTTCTTGTGCCATAGCACTACAATTCGGCCATGGTGGTTGTATGTGGTTTTTTCGTAGTTCAATCCTCCAGTTGTAAAGGGTTCTCTGTGTTTAGCTCATTGTTGTCTATCGAAATCCATCGAGCTTCGTTGTTCATACTAGTGTGAGGTGCCAATGATCAAGGTTTCGATTCTAAAGGCAAGTACTCACGAATGAAGTATTACCATGTTATTTTTTTTTATAAAAGTGCTCTCAGCTCATAACCCTTCGAACTACATCAATTGCAGGTACCCACTTCGTAGGAGTTTATTAGCAAAGGTTCAGGGATGGAGGTGATGCATCTACTTCCTGGTAAGTTCCGATGGTTCTCGGAACCTCGTAGGAGCCTTTTGGCATGGTTTTGATGGTGCTTGCTGTGTATCGAGAGTTGGAACTATTCAACCTTATTTCTGGTGATGGCTGAGTGAGGTTTTAAAACTTTAATTTGATAAATGCTAAACAGAGGATGGCCTTCATTTGTTTAAGTTGCTATTCGGCCCTTAGATTCCTGGTCGTGTTGTTTGCTAAGAACTTCGAGATCGTACTGTTCTATTGTTTGTTAAGGGTAAATCCCTGTGTGGTTTGTTGCTTCACGATCTCGTTTTAATGTTTTGGGTTAATAATGGGTAAGCCCTGTGTACCGTGGGACCATAACAGGTCTGTAATGTAACTCTGTTATACAGTTTTAATGGTGAATGCGACACCTGAGAGTTAAGGTTTCACTCACTCCTTTTGCACAAAGGCTCGTCTTAAATGAAATGTTACCTTTTTTGTTAAAGTAGGGTTTGATAACTTGTTTAAATAATTGTTAAGGTGATGCCGAACCATGATGGTCGTCTGTAGGTAGTTGTTTCCTGTACCTCATCATCGTTGTTGATATTATTTTTTTTTTGGAAAAGTGAAAAGATGCAGTTCATCTGTCGAGTGTTTTGAAATGGCTATGCCCCAGTATTCTATTTTGTTTTACGAAAGAAACCCTATCTGTAGCTTTCGTTTGCTGTCACGTTTGTGCGGAACTTTTTGTACTCAAGACTTAACCTGTGTTTCAAAATAGTTTCGATACAGGTTATGAGTTTCTTG
This sequence comes from Larix kaempferi, assembly GCA_027924585.1. Taxonomy (NCBI): domain Eukaryota; kingdom Viridiplantae; phylum Streptophyta; class Pinopsida; order Pinales; family Pinaceae; genus Larix; species Larix kaempferi. The sequence goes on from BSBM01000704.1 coordinate 2,064,471, forward strand.
CTAGGTTTTGAATAAATTATTCCTTCAGCCTAGCGAAGTTACTTGATGTTTAAAATATCTTGTTTGTATTCTTAATATGAGAATTTGTAAGTAAAAAGAAAAAGAATGTTGTTTAGGGTTTGATGATAGGTCTATTATAGTTATCTGAAGGTTGCTATGAGTGGCTTGATAAGAAATTTATAAACTATGGACCAGATAAAAGTTCGGAGTCTCAGTCTTATGATAACTTAGGGTTTTTATATTCCTGTGCAAATGTTTGATAAATGAAAATCAAAAGTGAAAGTTAGTGAAGCAATAATATGTGTACAAAAATATGTACAGAGATTAATTTTACAGCTGCTAAAATACCTAGATTATGAAATGCTTGGAAATGTGAAATTCATGATCTTGAAAATGCAATTTATTACTATCTAGAAATAAACAAAATCGAAATGGATAAATACTATGCTCCTGTTTATACTATATTGTAATCTTCTTTCTGCGTTTTAGACATAAATTATTGAAGTGACCGAATTTAACAAGAACCCTACTGTCTTCATCTTTTCAATCACTTGGCATTCAGTCTATCTTTAATCTATTCTAAACTACTCTTCTCTGTACTAGAGTACGATGAAGAAAACAACATGGGGAAAAATACAGAGAAGGATTTCATTCTATCATTTCATTTAATCATTCAATCTTAAAAAAGAACGTAATCCCTTTCAGAAAGTAAAAACAAGAATTAACAGAAGAACAAGTAGAACCTGAATCCAGTAGATAAGTGGACAAACACCCAAGAAGCCTGTTCCACCCAACCTGCTCCTGAAAACAGCCAAGATGCCTGCCTTAGGACCTCCGAGCCTGTTCACTGAACCACCACGAGGAAGAAACTTTAGAAGCTTGGGCCCTCAACTTACAGCAGCAATTAGTTTATCCAATCTTAAAGACTCAGCAGTCAAAGGGACCTGCACCAGCAACTCTAGTTTTCCTTCTCAATAAATTTGTCGACTCACAATTGCACTCTCACATAGCCTCCCTATTCGAATCTCTCAGTCATCACCTAATGCACTTGAGGAATATTTCTGCAGAAAATATTGTAAGAGCTATCTACTCAATTTGAATTGCCTTCTCTCGGCTTCCTAGGCCTTTTAGTGATTAACTGGTCATTAATGAGCTACCTACTCACTTCCCCCACCTAGGGAATAATGCCACAATTTTAGGGGTAGTTGTCCCATAACCAACAGCTAGTGGTGGAGTGCAAATGCTGCCATGTATCCCATGCCTTCTAGCAGCTTCCATTCCTCCTAGTGGGTCATTGAACACTCTTGTAACAACTTTCTTGAGTGTTTGTCTCCTTTTCTAATTTATTAAATAATAATAATAATTCATTACAGTTATCTTTGACCAGCTTTGGTCATAATTACAAAAACTTTGTAATTATAGTTTAACAGAAAGTATTTTGCAAATAAAATAAATATCCTCAAAATTTTGGTAGGTGACAGGAAGAAATCCCTCCCTCAAAAATAGACTGAAGGATGCTAATGTAGCATGTCATCACTCACCCCTAAAGGAGGTAAGTGTCCTTCTCTTCCAAAGAAGGATCGATCGATCTGAAATGGATAAATAATGTGAGAAGGATGAAACCTTCCATTCTGAAAATATGATATGGTTCTTCTCCGATCATGTAGATCACCAACCAAACCACCGACAGATCAGAGTGTAATGGCTTCCCATCGAGGAAGAGGAGGATAATTAGGTTCTTGTGGATCTGGATCTCCCATTCTCTCATCTTCATCATTAGTTGCTAGACCTTCAGGTTCTTGTGGATCTGGTTCTAGCATTCCCTCATCATAATCTCCATCTTTAGATTCTGAATCTGAAATCTCATGTGATGAAGGTTTGCTCTCTTTCCCATCATCGCTTCCAAAATATGAATATGAAATCTCATGTGAAGAAGCAAGTGCAACTGGCTCATCATCACTTCCAAACTCTGAATCTGAAATCTCATGTGAAGATGCAAGTGAAACTGGCTCATCATCACTTCCAAACTTTGAATTTGAAATCCCATGTGATGAAGCTTTGCTCTCTTGGAGCTCATCAAGCAGTGATGATGTTATCTTCCTCTTGGGAAGAAGTGGATCATGCTCCAAAAACATAATATGAATATCATTGTGGACCATGTGATTCGAACCAAGTGAGGTAGAATCAAAACCATGAATTTGTAGATAGTTCTTTGATATCTCCTTTGAACCAGCAAGGGTGAGATCAAAATCAAATGAACCATGACATAATGGTGATGGCTTGAACTTCAAATCAGATCCAAGAATTTGAGGATGGTTTCTTATGATCTCCTTTGAACCAATAGGGGTGATATCAAAACCAAAATCACAAGGATATGCATGAGACTTGAACCCAAGCGAATGATAGAGTCTTCCATCTTCGGTGAAACTCTGAAAACATGTTCCAATGACCAAATAGGAGTCCATAGGAAGATTTTGATCAAGGAGGGAGAATGCATTGCCTCCCAAATTTGATTTTACTTCCAAAATGCTCAGTAGGTCATCATCTTGCACATCAACAGGCTCATGGGAAGTAGAGATTTTGATAGTCTCTTGAAATTCTAGAGTAGTAACTGACATCTTTTGCTCATAATTTGAATCAAAAGATGGATCAACTGAAACCATGTGTTGTATTTCGACTTTATCTTGAACAAATTCACCATGGGAGATGATGGAGGCCAAATCATGAATAGAGAGAGCACAGGAGGAAGTATCACTAGGCTTGTTTTCCAAATGGCTAGCATCAACCTCTCCCTCCTGATTTCCAAATAATTTGTCCAATCTAGTCCATAGATCACTTGGATGTTCATCAATATCAATGAGGTATTCCATATTGGAAAACATAGTAATACATATATTTCCTGAGGCTCCGTCACAAGCATCAAGCCAATCTTCTTTCTCTTGATAGGAAGAAAAAACTCTCTTAATACCAGTACACACATCAAAATTAAAGACCATGTCTCTTCAGATATGATATCATCTTTGGTTTCCACTCATCATAGTTGAATGGAGAGAGAGAAGGAACTCCTTATAGATACATAATTGATGTTGTTCAATTCGAATCTACTACTGCAACTGCAGAAAACAACTACAACTACAGAAAACTGTTGCAACTGCAGAAAACTCTGAAACTGGTGCAACTGCACGAAACTAGTGCAACTGCAGAACACTTTGAATAACCTGCAAAAACAATGGAGACCCATAGTAGCTGCTGAATTCATATCTGTTGAAGAGGGACTCGAATGGATGAATAAACCTGCAAAACAAGATGACTTTTGTTGATGGAGATTTGCTACACTTCGAATGAACACTGCCTTAGGACACTGAGCACATATGACTAAGTCCTTCACACCTGGCTAGACCTCACTATATTGCTCCAGTGAATTCAAGGTAATAGAACCAGGATTTGTTGTGGAAAATCATAGGTTTCTGGTTCTCAAGTGAAAGACAGCTGCTCAAAGAAATGCTGTTGCTGCAATGGCTGCAATGGCTGCAATTTGAATAGCTGTTGCAAGCTCTGATACCTTGTGATAATATGCAGTAGGATCTGACAGCTGTAACAAGCCTCACATTCAAACTCACTCAAGAAGTGCAGAGAAGAAGAGAAGAATGTAGTCAATAATCACTCATGAACATAGAAAATGGAGAATAGCAATATACTCATACATCAATTGTGAGCTGGCACTGTGATAATTGAATACAATACAATAACTGTGATGATTTGTCAATAGAATTCGAATTAACCAAGAGGTCATTCGAATCAGCCTCAATGTCTAGCTTGGATAACATTGGAGACATCATCCAGTGAGTAGTATCAGTCATAAATGGTCAACAGTTAGTCAAATGAGTCTAACTGAGTCGAACAAAACCATCTAGGCATGAATCAGGGGATGGAGACTCCAAGAAGGGCGCATTAGGCTGTCAGAAGGTCAAGTGGCACTCTAGAACTAGCTAACTAGGAGCTACATGCAGTTAGGATGAGCAATCAGTGGAAGAACTACTCAATCAATGCTCTAACTGACTGTCAGACACCTGGTAGGTGAGATGAGGTGCTCTAACTGAATGATAACTGGTGGTAGGTGATCAAAGGCACACATGTCATGCAGAAGAGTCAAATAGGGCGCATCAGGTAGGTAGGAGGGCTACTGGGGGATGAAGACAGGCTCTAAGGAGCTGAAATTAGGCTCTAGGTGCTGGGAGGACCACCAAAATGATGATTGGATGCATGCATGATGACTAGATGCATGCAAAATGGATGCAGGCATGCAAAACTGAAAAATGATGGAGAGAATATTCCAACAAAATGTTCATAATATCATGTGCAGTAAATAAATCATACACATAAATGATATAGCAACCGGTTAAACACTTCCATTCATATTCAGGATAGATTACATCAATAAAGAGACATATACTCAAATTTTGGAATTCTCATCAACCCAAAACAATCTGTAATTTTCTTCTTTATACAAAACCCAAGTAGTTATGCCCCTTTCCAACTACCTTTTTAACTAATCTACTTGATTACATATTAACTAATTGATTGTTCTACAGTGCACATCACTCTTGATACATACAACGCAATCTTAATACAAAACTTAGGAATACATTTAATATATTGCAACAAGCCCCCAACATTATGTTTGTCTCATCCTCGATCCAATGCTTAAAAATCAGTAACAATACTTTCATCTTCCCACACAATATTGTCAACATCCATCTTAGGACAAATTGATATCGATTCTCTTATCTTGAATTTACCTTTCAATTTAACCAATTCATGAGAATAACTCACCTAGAGAGATTGTTGCAACTGTAAATTGGTCCTAATGGAACCAATTATATGTTGTAACTCTATCAATTTTATTGCTTATGTACCTTTTTACTGAAACAATTGCATTTTGACTTGCTTATGTTTCTGCAACTCCCCCTTTTCCTTTGTTTTTGAATGTACTTTTGCTTCTTCTTATTTTATAATTATTGACAACAATAAGGAATTCCTCTTCTTTTTGCACAACTATAGTACCTCATTGGATTGTCCTGAACCTTTCTTCTTCTATGCACTCAACCTTGGAGAACCACACACCTAGAAGAAGAAAGGTTCACGTGATTCTAGGATAACCACACACCTTGGATCTAGTTGATTCACGTGCTTCCGATTTCTTCTGCGGTGTACCCTTTGGAGTATTTACTATCTCTACGTATAAATTAGGATTCAACTGGAACTTGAGAGGCCAATCATCCATAATTTCTTTATTATCCTCCTCATACATGTTGATGTATATGTAACTTCGGAATGTATTTCACATATATGTATATTGTATTCCTATAGAGATGTTAATATTCCTCTATACGGAAGTGGTTGTATTCCTATAGAGATGTTATTATTCCTCTATACGGAAGTGGTTGTATTCCTATAGAGATGTTATTATTCCTCTATACGGAAGTGTCGTCATTTATATTGTAAGTGTCGTAACTTGTAATTGATGGGTTATTAGACCACCCTATTGGGGGTTGGCCATGTGGGTAAAAGGGTTGTTAGACCACCCTAGTGGGGGTCGGCCCAGTCAGCATTATGTTAAGTGGTTAAGTTGAGGCCGACCTAGTTGAGTAAAGGTCAAGTCAAGTTAGTGTATAAATAAAGAGTGTGTCTCTCTCATTTTACACATTTTATTCTCTCACTCACACTTGGGAGAGTGGCACACTTGTGGAGGAGGAGGCTCTGCTGCTAGGAGAAGACTATCTCTTGTAATCTGGTTGTATCATTGCTCTATCTATCTCTGAGAAAGTTATTGGGGTTTTTCACCTTTATGGTTTTCCCCAAGTAAACTCTGTGTCTCTTGTGTGCTTGCATTATTGTGTCCATGATTGATATGTTGTAGATTTGTTGTACATGTTGTTCTCTCAGTTAAGATCCTAGATCAGATTGAAGTAAATTCTGAAAATTTAACATGGTATCAGAGCTAGCCTGAAAGAAGGCATGATATGGCATGTATGAAACGTGTTGCACTTACGATACTAGGGCTTGATATAGCAAAAACCAGTCATCATAGCACTTTCGCTATAAATCCATTTTGGTGAAGTTTTCGGATTTGAAACTTTTACAGGTCGAAGATCAGATCCCCAGGTACCTTGTGTCCAAAGGAAAACCTCTAATTCGTTGTACTTTGTGATTTATGATCTGTACAATATAGGGTTTCTGCCTCTTCCAGATCTGAGTCAAAATCAGGTGACCTTGGAAAAAAAGGTCATAACTTGGGCTAGGAAGCTCCAAATGAAATTTTGTAAAACGTGATAGGTAGTAGATAGATTGTACTATCTCAAGAAAAGTTTTCAGAAGCCGAAGTTGAACCAGTGACACGTGGCATGCCATACAAGTTCACTCTCATGTATTATCCTAGAATCAGGTCACATTGCGACACTTGGCATAAATCTCTCTCAGAGAATCCAATTGAGGTCAGACCTGTCGGGATGGAAAGATAACAGGTCGGGCTATCTCAAGAAAAATGTTCAGACCCTGTGGATCAAAAAGTTCGGAGTCACACCGAAAATAACCAGGTACATATTTTTGTCAAAACAGAATTTTTTTTTTAGCACCTTCATTCATGGCTTCCGGAATTTAGGGCTTCGGAGAAAGTTGGAATTTTTGTAATCGGAGACTACGGCTGGATGCTACCCATCAAAATCGAAATTTAGAGACCAAGATCAGAATTTTTGGTTGGGCAGAAGGCCGGGCTTGATCAAACCCCAGTTCGGGACTTTGATCGGAAAGATGGAAAATTAGGGCTTCTGCAAAAATTGGAATTTTGGAAATCTATGACCACGGCTGGAAGCTCCTCAAAAAAATCGAATCTTAGAGCTTTGAATCAAATATTTTGGTTGGGTGAAGCTCCGGGAAACTCAAACCCTAATTCAGGGTCCTCCCAGTGAATCCGAAAATCTAAAAGGCAATTTCGAGGGGTGAAACTTTGCGGTTTTCAAATTCTGAATATACCAGCTTGATCGGCTCATCAAGGCACATATTTCTATCCTTTCGAAGTTTGAAATTCAAAGTTTGAATTTTTGGGGTTTCTCTGACAAACCCTATTACAGCTCTAGATCTAGTTCCTGCAAATCAAGTGGATTGGGTTAATCCTAGAAGAGGATGGATTGGTCACCTGCATAAGTGAAGAAGTTCCTGTTTCAGAGGAAGATGAGGCTAAGGCCTTCCATAAGAAGATTACAAGCAATCTTGACAGGTATGTCTTACATGTATGTTTCATGGTTAAGTTTATCATATGTTTGTCTTCATATCATTACAGTACAATCTTGATTAATTACTAGACTTGTCGTATCACCTTAATAGAAGATATTCATTGATTAAGGTTTTGACACTTATGAATGTACTAATGCATTGTGATGTTGTATGAGGTTTATGTTGTTCGCTAACATAAAAGGTACACCAAGAAAGACAAATCATGTTCTACTTCAAGAACATATGATCATGGTGTCATGAATACAAAGATTCATCCATTGTCATGGATCACATAGAAGATCTACTTTCGAGGTATGTATAACTTGGTCCTACAATGGTTAACCTATGAGACATACAGGTTACTAGCACTAGTCACTGAAGAGAACCAAAAGACATTATGCGGGTATGTTAGACATAACTAGCTAGCATGCTAATCCAGGTATGTTTTTCCTATATCAATCTAGAATCCTACCTTGTGTTAGGATCTTATACTGGTGTGTTGTTGATAATGATTATTCATGAAGTCATAGGTTTGAATAATCATGGTTGTATGCATATTATGTTTCTTACCATAATTGATGATATGACTAACCAGAAGAATCATGAAGGTATAGGTTTGAATAATCATGGGTTTTATGCATATTATATCTCTTATCTTGATTGATGATTCAACTAACCAGAAGAGTCATATGATCAAATAAGAATATGTATGAGTAAAAGAAGACTTCCCTGAAACATTGAATACTAATGTTTATTATCTGTGTTTGAAATGATCCTAACTATACATGCTTGAGATTATTGTGTTTTGATAGTATTAAGATTATACTAATAAATGTGTGGTTATGTATGAGACCTCAAGGATAACACAATGATGATACTAATAAGCATGCATAGTGATTAAGGATGGATGTAAGTTCAAGGACAGGTAATCCAGGAAGCAAAGTTCAAGAGGGAGCACACTCCAGTTGTTCCTGCAAGAAAGAAAAGGAGCACACTTCAGTAGTTTCTGCAAGGACGCAAATATTCAGAGGGAGTTGACCACTTCTCACAATCCACATTAGAATGGAGTTGCAAAGATTCAGAGAGAGTCCACCCAGCAACCAAACAAAGATAAGTATTTGAATTGTCATTTCTTACATAATGTTATTCAATGATGTATATGCTTATGTTCCTAAGAATTAGGTTGTGTATTATGCATATTAGAATAGTTGCGTTGATGGACAGTATACTACTAATATACATGGGTAAGTGGCCTATGGCACTGTACAACATTCCATTGCTACTTATCTAGAATGAAACCTCTTTGCTGACATGTTAGGAGTTGTACACACTCTTAACAATGTTCTGGTAGAGATTGGAAGGCATCTAGAAAGTTACGGAATATGGATAAATGTTGTATTGGCTAAGATAATTGCATGACTGTATGACATATTTCCTTATGTGTAAGAATTTGTTCTGAAAACTATGAGATGTTTTCTAATCATGCAATTTAACTTGTTGTGTAGGAAAGATCGTATACCATCACCTACAAAAGAAGAACTACAATATTTGTTCAGCAACAAAATTATCTATTGAAGATATTGAAGTTCCCAGGATATGGGAAGAATGCCATGATCCGTCGATCATGAATAATGATGATTGGGATGTGGTCCCAGAACCTGAAGGGAAGTTTGTTATGACTTCCATATGGATCTATCAAGATCAATCATGCTGCATATGGCAGCATAGAGAAATATAAAAGTGATGAAGTGGAAGATACACCAGATCGATTTCAAGATAGCCTTCTTGAATGGTGTAGTTGAAGAAAAAGTGTATGTGGAGAAGCCACTTGGCTCTAAGACACATGACAAGGAGTCATATATGTGCAAAACTTGGTATGGTAGGATAGACAACTTTCTATCCAGTTTGGGATTTACCAAGAGTAAAGCGGATTCCAACCTTTACTACAAGGTTGAGGAAGGCAATCCAGTGATACTACTATTGTATGTGGATGACTTGTTTGTAACAAGTGAAGATAGATTGATTGCCGACACGCAATGGAAGCTTGCGGCCAAGTTTGAGATGAAGAACTTGGGGATGATGCACTATTTGTTTTTGGCATGGAGGTGTGGTAGAATGCAGATGAAATCTTCCTTGGACAAGGGAAGTATGCAATAGAGATCCTGAAGAGGTTCGGGATGATGGACTGCAAGGCTATGGCCACATCTATGGCATCGAACCTAAAGCTTCTGTGTGATGCTTCATCTGATCCGGTCGATGTCACGATGTATCGTCAGATGATTGGGTCCTCTATGTACCTGACGAACACGAGACCAAATATTTGATTTGTGGTGAACACATTGAGCCAGTTCCTGACGGATCCGAGAGATGTTCACCTAGTTTCTGTAAAGCATATTTTGAGGTACCTAAAGGGTATAGTTGATTATGGGCTTAAGTATGATGTGAATCAAAAGTTTAAACCTACAAGGTTATGTTGATTCAGATTGGGCAGGCAGTGCTGCAGATAGGAAGAGCACTTCTAGGTGCTGCTTCAGTATGGGATCAGGTGTGATCTCTTGGTTTAGCAGGAAGCAGTCCTGCGTAGCACTGAGTACAGCCGAAGCAGAGCATGTTGCAACGGATGAGAAGGTTGTAGATGTATTGACCAAGCCATTGTCTAGAGTGGAGTTTGAGTACTTCAGAGAGAGGCTTGGTGCACTTCAGATCGAGGTTCCTTCCAAAGGGAAGTGATGAGTCCGGAAGATGCAGATGCACATGAGCTTTTCTGACATGGTTGATGTGTTCTACCTTGGTCGTGATGTAATTGCTGAGCCATTTTTCACATGGTGGTAGATGTGTTCTCCCATGGTGAAAAAGTAAGGGCTGGATCCTTCCCCGAATGGTGGTAGATGTGTTCTTCCATGTCGGTGGTGTAAGTGCTGGATGATGTGCATCTAGGCTGTGCTTCGTGGATGATGAGATGATGAGATGATCTGAAGAGGATGATGCTATGATGATCAGGAGGATCATGGATGATGAGCATCAGGACGATGCTCTAGTTACTACTCTGTATATGTATATACATCATGTTGGATGCTTGTTATGATCAGTTGGATCATTTATGTATATATGCATCATGTTGGATGATGGATATGATCAGTTGGATCATTTATGTATGTATGCATCACGTTGGATGTTGGATATGATCAGTTGGATCATTTGTATGTATTTTGTATATGCATCATGTTGGATGCTTGGACCATGTATCAGTATATGTATCAGGTGGATACATTGTATGATCAGGTAGATCATGTATGTTGATATGTATCATGTATTTGTATTTGTATCAGGTGGATACACTATATGATCAGGTGGATCATGTATGATGATATGTATCAGGTAGATACTTGGTATGCATCAGGTGGATGCATTGTATGATCAAGATGATCATGATGACGAACTTCAGGGTGTTGCTCCAGATGATATGTATCAGGATGGTACAGTGATGATGATCAGTGTGATCATGAGCATCAGGATGATGCTTTGTGCGATGATGATCCGTTGGATCATGAGTACCAGGTTGATACTTGGAGGTCAGAGATGATATGTGGCAGGTTGTGCAAATAGCATGTAATCAGTCCTGGGAGATCTTGCTGGTCGTGCTGCGGCACATAAATGTTCCTGGGATACTCTTTTCGGTATTGCTATGTAGTATGTAATCAGTCCTCAGATATCCGATAGTTGAGTTGTGTGCTCGTAATCAGTCCTAGGATGAGGTATTACTATGGATACATGTAATCAGTCCTGGAGATCCGAGAGGTTGAGCTGTGTGCTCATAATTAGTCCTGGGATTCTCTTTAGAGATCTTGCTGGTCGTGCTACGGCACATAAATGTTCTTGGGATTCTCTTTAAAGGTTTTGTCTATCCACATGTAATCAGTCCTGGAGATCCGAGAGGTTGAGCTGTGTGCTCGTAATAAGTCCTAGGATGCTCTTTAGAGATCTTGTCGGTCGTGTTGCAGTACATAAATGTTCCTGGGATGCTCTTTAAAGGTATTGTGGAGGAGATCCATGTAATCAGTCCTAGGAGATCTTGTCGGTCGTGCTTAGGCACATAAATGTTCCTGGGATACTCTTTCTGATATTGCATCCGCACATAAAATTAGTCCTGAGAGGCCACCTCTATCAAACCGTTTGCACAGATGATGAAGACCTTCAGGTGGTGGGCCTACATCCAGTATGAAAAATGACTGGCTCTGTAGAACTTCCTATGATGAGTAGATTCAGAGATTGATTCATTAGAGAGATTTTGAGGTCAAAAAAGGACCTCCTAAGAGATGTACTACAAAAATATGAGATATATTAAAATATTATGAATTGAGGGTTTTATGGGGTAGGTATATATGACAAGTCACCTCCCACACTATTTTCTATGCACAATATAAATAACCATGGTTGAGTTACTTTTCAAAATTCACTAGAAATAAAATTAATAAAATAAGTCTACATTGATGTGACTAAGATTCATTCTAAATTCCCAAAAATTTATTGTCATTTAGCATTTATTTGTCTTGAACTTGCAAATGAAATTAAATAATAAAAAACATTTTTAAGAGCTATTTTTTTAATTTTATGTTGATTTTTTATATTTAGTACTTTTCTCATGAATTTAATAATGTAATTTAATTGAGAATTTATTTACATGTAAAATGTCAATAATATTATTATAATCCACATTGCATTATTATTATTATTTATTAAATCTATTATTATTCTTTATTAGTTTGATATTATGTTATTAAATAGAATGGAGTGAATATATAATTTAAAATTAAAAACATAAAAATGATAATATATTATTTTATAAAAAAATGTGAAAGGACTTTCTTTATGAATTAAGAGTACTTCACTTGAAAATGACAATAATATTATTTTATGAGAAAGTGTGAAAAGACATTCATTATGAGTACTTTACTTGAAAATGACAATAATATTATTTTATGAAAAGACTATCATTATGAGTACTTTACTTTATGACTTAAAAGTACTTACACCACTACCTTGGTTAACTATGTGTTTTCATCCACCATAGAAAATTTGACAAATAAGCATTCTTAACTCATGCAATGCCACCTCACCAAGGGGGATGATGTCATCTACTAGAATGTGATTGGTTGTATTTTATAGTACATTTTCTTTGTTTTGAGGCCATTTTTTGACCTCAAAATTTCTCTAATGGAGATAGCAGTAGCAGTGACGATGATGATGACTCGATGACGATTATCCAGTGACGATGATCCAGAGAAGATGACTTATGCTAAGAGACCTATGTCGAGAAATACCTTCCTAGTTAAGAGGGAGTGTTGATGTATATGTAACTTCGGAATGTATTTCACATATATGTATATTGTATTCCTATAGAGATGTTATTATTCCTCTATACGGAAGTGGTTGTATTCCTATAGAGATGTTATTATTCCTCTATACGGAAGTGTCGTCATTTATATTGTAAGTGTCGTAACTTGTACTTGATGGGTTATTAGACCACCCTATTAGGGGTCGGCCATGTGGGTCAAACGGTTATTAGACCACCCTAGTGGGGGTCAGCCCAATCAGCATTATGTTAAGTGGTTAAGTTGAGGCCGACCTAGTTGAGTAAAGGTCAAGTCAAGTTAGTGTATCAATAGAGAGTGTGTCTCTCTCATTTTACACATTCTATTCTCACTCACACTTGGGAAGTGGCACACTTGTGGAGGAGGAGGCTCTGCTGCTAGGAGAAGACTGTCTCTTGTATTCTGGTTGTATCATTGCTCTATCTATCTCTGAGGAAGTTATTGGGGTTTTTCACCTTTATGGTTTTTCCCAAGTAAACTCTGTGTCTCTTGTGTGCTTTCATTATTGTGTCCATAATTGATATGCTGTAGATTTGCTGTACATGTTGTTCTCTCAGTTAAGATCCTAGATCAGATTGAAGTAAATTCTGAAAATTTAACAATACACACAAAATGATAGAAAATATGTTCTGCTCGAGGGATACATGCGTGGTGAAATGAAAAAATTATGAATATCAACCAAAAAACACACAACATATTCATACTTGTCAATCAAATAGGGTGGAATCCGATACGGTTCAACTATCGCTTGAATCATATCAGTGTACCAACACAAAAATGTGAGCTTAATTGCTTGCTACACATCTCTATCTACACTAAAATTCCACACACTAAACTTGGGAGCGGGAAATGTTCTTGTTACATGTATATTATATACCCTCCCCTGCAACACCTTCCATTCAATCATTGAAATAATTTATATTATTGAAATAACTTATCTCATTAATTCAATCTTCTTACCAAACTAGCAATGGCACCCACAATCCTACCCCACACAACACCAGGATGAATCTCCTTTCTCTATTCAACAATCTATGATAATTCCTCTTCCCCCTAATTTGAAGAACAAGAAGGATATTTGCTTTCCTGCATTGGGCAAGGAGCTTTATAGGTTGAGAAAGAAACTACGAACATGAGAGATAATAAGGTTAGGAGAGAGGATGGCATGTTCTCCCTAGCTACTAGATATGTCCCATTCTCCTTAGTTGTTGTATATGGGTTCTCTCCTAATATAGGTTGGGATAGCACTTGCAAATGCAAGCATAAAATATTTAAAGAATTACTTGGAAAACAGTACTCAAGAGGAAATTGAAGTACTAGTAAATGTGCATATCCGAATGTGGATGATATCATCACATTGAGGGTTCTTGAATGTTTATCTAACTCACGTCATGATTCTCAGTTTGTATATTTGCATCCAAATCATGGGGGTTACTCGAGTCTCAAGGAAAAATCTTGTTTAGATAGACTAGAAATTCCTACTACAAATACTACTGTAGAGGGTCAGGGAATAGGTAACTATCCCAGAATTTCATCAATGAATGCTAATGTGAATCTTCTTAAAAAGGATGAGGGAACTGAGGAGCGAATCACTAGTTTTGGTGAAATGGAGATGCTCAAAATACCTAAAGGCCATCATGTTGATGGACAGTTTGGTGTGCTTGATGTTGATAAATGCATCTAAAGGACATAGGAAGATGTTGGTAGTATTCACATATCTTTTAAAACAGGATCCCATGGAGGAATATTTGTAACCACTGAAATTTCTATAAGCAGTGAAATCAATGTAGCTACTGGAGATACTTTAAAGTTTGCAAATGAAGCAATGGTAGTATGTACCTAGTTTAGATACTCAGTATGTGCCTAGTTTAGATCACACTATTGGGAAGAAGTGAGTGTAAAATACATGCCATAATGAAATTAATTCAATGTCAATCGTTCTCCCACATAATGCAATGAACTCTGTCATCATCAACTATCTCATGAGAAAACTATTAAAATAATTGAGAATTAATAAATATAGGATAAAAAAGAAATGGTTAAATCCCAATAGCAATTATTTCATATGAGAATAATATTTACTTGAGAGAAAACTCCAACTGTGCATGGATTCGGTGAATTCAAGTTCTGAAACCCCCACAAAAGAAAAAATCCTCTAGCGTCACCATGACAGAACTCTCAGAAGGAAAAGAAGAAAAATCTAGAAGATTTATGATGACAAGAAAGCTTTTAAAGTTCGGCTCCAGCTCCAAGCCAGTCTAGCTACCATCGTACTAATTTGTTAGGTGGAGCAATGAGTATAAACAATTGTCATACCAATCGCTGAACTATTAAATGTCAATTGGATTACTTCATCTACTAGGGAAATCCATCAACAAGTGTGTGTGAATGACAGGCATGGATGCTCTATGAAGAGTAACTATATTCCATTGATGCCATACAATGGTATTATATGCCTTGGATTTAATCCCAAAATGTATAACATTACGAAAACAAAACATATGGGCCACACAAACGAGATGTGATGTCACCCCAGGATAGGTGTCGGATGGCACTCACGTTCAATCACATCAGAAAATCTATAGACCCGACTTTGGTTAGGTGCAAAACAAATCAAGGTATGGAGAGACTAATATATCCCCGTGGGCTTTATATGTCTCTATAGGGACATAAAAATAGTTAATCGGACTAACAAGAAATACATGGGTCGAAAATAATATGAGTATTTTTTATTAGAAAGTTTGTTTATATTTGTTTGTTTTTTTCTCTTTTAGAAAGATTTTAGAAGGAATATATGTTAAATATAAAATATTATGAAGATTTTTTTCCAATGAAGTGTTTTTATATTTGTTTTTTTTTCTATGTTTTTTTCTTTTGTTGTGTTTTTTTTCTCTCTTTTCTAGAAAACATATATCTTAAATAAAATCTTTGTAAGTGTTTTTTGGAGGTGCATGTAGAGTTATGAATGGTAGATTAAATATTATGATGTTTTTTTATATTTGTTTTTTTTTCTATGTTTTTTCTTTTGTTTATTTTTCTTTTTTTTATCTCTTTCCCCCAACCACGTCCAAGTATTGACACCTATAATTAGTTATAAAATTCTTTTAATGCAACGAAAAAGCCTACTTAGAGGCGAAAGTTATCATGGAATGGTCTATTGTAGTTGCTCAATATGTCATTTTTGGCTATAGATACCTAGAAGCTTACTTTAGGTCCTAAGTCTCAATTTCCATTATTTAACCATGTTCAGGGCCTCAAAATCCATACCTAATGCTCAAAAACTTCTTAATGGTGCCCATATTCTGACTATAAGGACAAATATCCCCTCGAGAAGTTAGCTTTGGTGGTTGGAGATGTCATTGTTAGACCTTTAGGCCTAAAAGTTTCCTATATATCCCACTGCATGAGCTTTACATCGACCATGTTTAATACCTCAACACCTAAACCTAGTGCTCAAAAACTTCTAATGGTGCCCATATCTCCACTTGGTGGCCATGGATACCCTCAAGAGATCATGTGTCATGTTTGAGCATGATGTTGTTGGCCCTACCTACCCATATTCCAACTTGGAGGAAAGCGATGCTCTTAGAAGATCGCATGTGGTGGTTCAAGGTGTTGTTCTTGAAGTAGGCTACCTACAATATTGTTTTAAATCCTAAGGCTTAGGTTCCTCTCTTGTCCATGTCTATGGTCCCATGACCCATCCTTGGTGCTAAAAACCTTCTAGTGGTGGCATATCACAACTTAGAGGCCAAATATCCTACATAGATGCCATGTTTGGTAGGTAAAGGGTTTATTCATGGCCCTTGAGTTTCAAAGGCTACATTTTAGGAATAAGGCGAATGTTTCATCACTTTATCTTGGTTTAGGCTTCAATACTTACACATAGTTCTCAAAATATCATAATGGTTCCAATATGATTTATTGAAGGTGAAGGATCCCCTTGAAAGTTCATTTGTGCTTGTTCAAGGCATTGTTATTAGCATTGGAAGCACAAAATAGCTCTTTAGGGACTAAGGAATAGGTTTCCTCCATAGACCATGTTGAAGGCCTTGTGAACAATAACTTATGCTAAAAAATTCATAATGGTATCCACATCAGCATTTTAAGGTCAAATATCCCCTTGAGAGGTCATGTGTTTTAGTTCAGGGAATCATTCTTGGGACTATATTCCATTAATATGCATTTAGTTCATTAGGATCAAGCATTGTCTACGAACCATGTCCAAGGCCGCAGGACACATACTTGGGCCAAGGTTACACTCGACATGTTGATGTGTGGTTTATCAAGGAATTGTTCTTTAACCTAAATGCATAGAACTTTACTTTACGAAATAATTCCTAGCTTTCCTTCCTCAACCATGTTCAAGTCATAGAGACTCATACCTAGTATCCAAATTGCTCTAATGGAACTTGTATCCCCACTTGAAGGAGAGGATAACCTTGATAGTTCTTAGGTGGTGTTTTGAGGTATTGTTGATGGCTACGAGTACCTATAATATTTATTTGGATTCATATCCCTACATTTCCTTTCCAAACCATGTCAAATTCCTTGAAATCCTTATCTAGTACTCAAAATCATCCAATGGCTCCTTAGGACCACTCAAAAGAAAAGGATACCCTTGAGAGGTGCTATGTTGTAGCTTGAGTTGTTTCTCTAAACCATATTTACCTACAAGCTTAATTTATGGCCTAAGTTTTAGGTTTTATCCACCAACCTTGCTCCCATCTCCAAGACCCATACATAGTGTTGAACAACTTTTGAATGTCATCAGCCTCCCACTATTAGTTGAAGAGTATCTTTCAAAGTTCATTTATGGTGGATTGAGGTGTTGTTCTTGGCCCTCTATGAATAAATTTTTTTTTTAGGGAATAAAGACAATATTTTCTTTGTAGACCATGTACATAATCCTGAGACCCATACCTACCGTTCAAATCTTTCTAATGCAATTAATATCCCCACTAAGAGGTGACAGATTCCCTCGATAGGCCATGTGTGGTGACTCAAACCATTGATATGGGCCTTGAATGTCTATAATGTTCCTTTAGGTCCTAAGGACTAAGTTTCCTCCATTGACCATGTCAAAGGCATCTAGATCCGTATCTATTGCTCAATTCCTCCTAATGGAATTGGTATCTCAACTCATACATCAATGATACCCTCAAATGGTCTTGTATGGTCATTTGAAGTGTCTTTCTTAATCATGTATTCCTAAGTAGTTCCTTTAGTATCTAAAGTTCAAGTTTCCCCCCTTATCCATATCTAGGCCCCAAGACCAATACCTAGTCCTTAAAACCTTGCAAATTCCACCCATATCCCTATTCTAAGGCCAAGGATCCTCTTGAGAAGTCATTCCTTATGGATGTATTTGTCTACATCTCTATTAGCCTTGAATCCGTAAAAGCATCCTTTAGTGCCTAAGGTTTGGTTTCCTCCCTTAACCATGTAAATGAGTCATAGTCTCATATGTATTGATGAAAATTTCATACTAGTTTTGATATCCACACACATAGGCTAAGAATACCTTCACAAGTCCATGCACAATGGTTTGAGGTTCTTTTATTGGCCATATATGTTTAGAATATTCCTATAAGACTT
Organism: Larix kaempferi; assembly: GCA_027924585.1. Classification (NCBI taxonomy): domain Eukaryota; kingdom Viridiplantae; phylum Streptophyta; class Pinopsida; order Pinales; family Pinaceae; genus Larix; species Larix kaempferi. The sequence continues at coordinate 2,082,713 of BSBM01000704.1, forward strand.
AAGGTATAAGTTTCCTCCCTCAATCATGTGTAGGGTCATGAGAACCTACCTAGTGCTCAAATCTTCCTAATGGAACTAATACCCATCAAAGAATTTGATAATTAATTATTAAGATTAATAAAAAAAATTATCATTCCAACAATTAAATTTCAATTCAAAACATTTTTATCACCATCTTTATAATCTTAATAAATTAAACATGATAATCTTTGATCGCTTTTTAGTAATAATTTTGGAAAATGCAGTTATTTATTTATTTATTTGAATTGACAATAATTTATAAAAAATAAACAATTGAATCAATTATTTACAAAATAATATTATTATTTTTTAAAATTTGTTATGATATATCATGCAAAGCTTGATATTAAAAACATTTATTTGCTTGAATAAAATAAAAGATAAATAATTGAAGTGGGTTATTTAGAAAATAGTTACTTGTGAATTTGTTTTATGGTTGGTGCAAACCTTCATGATTAAAATATATTTGTAAGTGTCAACGTGGAAAAGGACTTATCATCACCTTATTGTACTTATCAAAGTATCATACACCACTTCTCTAATTAACATATATGCTGTGGCATGCCATTTCCAATAAGATTAAAATATACTATCACCACTTTAACACCATATAATATAAGTGGCGATAATATCCCCATATTAACTGCACATAATATAAGCGGGGCTAACTTGTGGCACTAAAGATGAACTTAAGATAGTGATTAAAACCTAACAATGATACTAATGTCCAACAACAAATTTAATAAGCTAAACATAAATAATTTTAATTGAATAATCAAAGTTCGATTTAAATAATTTTTATTGCTACTTTATAAATTTAATAATTAAAAAATGTTTTTTTTAATTGTTTTTCAATATTAAGAGTCCTACTGGGGTGGCAGGTGAGGGTGGGATTCTTTTTGATCCCGGAGGAAATAAAATTGCAGCCTTCTCGTGGGGATTAGGTAGGAAAAATAATAATGAGGCAGAATGGTTAGCTCTCATTCTCTCTTTAGATAGCCTCCAACTACAGCATAGACAATCTCAGAATCTATGGAGACTCCAGGCACGTCATTCAAATCATGAGAAGAGGGTATGCCTCACCAGGCTCAAAAGCCGACAGATACATGCAAAGAATTAAAACCAATGCAATCCTCTCAAAGGCATCCTTTTTCCATATCCGTCGAGAGAACAATAGGATGGCTGATATAGCGGCTAACCATGGAACTATGCTCGAAATCGGGCGAGTCAAGGATCACAATGGAGTTTTGGGGTATCATTACATCCCTTAATGTTCAATGCCTAGGTTCATCGTTTTCATGGTTGGTTCTTTGGTTAGGGCCTTGGTCATGAGGGACCACCCCTTCCCTTTCTTAATCCATGGTTATATTTCCCCTCCCCCCTCCGAATCTTCAACCACACGCCTCCCCGTTCACTCCTCCATCTGTCCCTTCGTCCTCCCCCTCGGTGTCAGCTCCCACGGGGCTCTATTAACTCTCCCACCCGCCCTCTCTATTCCTCCCTCTGCGATGGCTCGCCCTCCTCATTTTCCTGAAGCTCTGAGTCGCCTCTCCCTCGGCGAGCTTGACACCCATCCCCCCCGTCTCTTGCTAGCTCAGACGTATAATTGGGAAATAATGCAGTCCGTGATGGTGGCCATAGCCGCTCTGAGCAGAACGTTGGTGGACATAAAGTTTGTAGTTCGTAATACCTATGATGCGTGTTAGAACATTTTTCCACCTATGTACATTAATCATTAATTAATGATGATTAATTAGCCCAAGTGATTAATGATTACATCCCTAAGTTGCTTAGCTACTAAATGGTCAATTATCATGAACTAGATGGCAAATGTGAACAAGTGCTGAGTCAAACCAGCTAAGTGGAGCGCTCCCCAGGGCAATTAATGCACTCAGCATGCCTAGAGCGCCCTCCTCAGGTCATTTAATGCACTCAGCATGCTTCTCTTCTACCTAGGGCGCATTTGCTCTCTTTGTGGACAATCTTGCCTTGTTTTGTCACATTTTTGACCAATTTTAGACTCCAAACCTCTAGCCAACCAGTTTCTTCACATGTGTGAGGTCACATGGGCCTGTCCAGTCATTCCCAGCATTCACACTGCAGATTCGAACCAGTTTGGGATGGTTTGGGATATTTTGGTCAACCTAGGGGGGTTTGAGCTTTTTCTAAGCCAGATCAGTGTGAACACTCCAGATGGATTCGAATTCTTCCAGATTTGTATATATGGGTGTTCTTAACCTTTGTTAAGGTTGGACAGTTAATAATACTGACATTATTCACCAATTCATGTGTATTTGTTCTTCATTCATTTAAATTTTTTATGCTAATTCTTGCAAATGTTGTGCAATCTTTCACCAGTGAGGAATCCACAGTAGCTAGATTCAACTGTGCTTGAGATTTTACATGGTATCAGAGCTCTTGGAGCTAGAATTCGAACCAGCAGACTGTTGTAGTGGATTGCCAGAAACAGTGGAGAAACCACATAATTCCTGAGGCCATTGCCTTGAGCTTACTGGAGAAATCTAGTGGCTCCTCTCAGGTGTGATGCTCTCCCGAATGCACCCACTATCCATACAGGGTTCGAATCTGTGAGTGTAGATCCCTCCAGAGTGATTTGAGAGTTGTTTGCAGGTATTGGAGTTCAGCATTGTCAGCAAGTGCGAATTGCAGCAGAGGAGAATGGAGCCATCTCACCCAAACGTGCTCACACCCTTCAACTATTTCGATTGGAAGGCAGAAATGGTGATTTTGCTGAGATCCAAGGGTCTCTACAGAATCACGATGGGCACTGAGGTTGAGCCAAACTCAGCTGTGGAGAAATCCAAGTTTTTCAACAGAATGGATGAGGCATTTGGCCTCCTTTGTCTCAGCATTTCGAGAGACCTCCTGTTTCATGTAGAAAGTCTAGCAACTCCAAATGAAGTGTGGCTCAAGCTTGAGACACTGTTTGGAAAGACTGATGAGATGAGAGGCCACCAGCTCGAAAATGAGCTTGTCTCACTGAGCCCAGGGAATTTCGATTCCATCCAGGACTTCTTCACCAAGTTCAAGAACTTGGTCTTGCAGATCAGACAATGTGGCATAGAGAAGAAAGAAGAACAGTTGGTGTTGTCCATTCTCTCAAAATTGGGTTCAGAATACTCAGTTTTTGTGTCTTCCTTCAACTCCACAAGGCTCACAGTCAGAGGTTGGAAGATGCCATCCTTGGCTGACTTCATGGAGATGCTAAATCAAGAGCAAGACAAGCTGGTCTTGATGGGCTCCATCAAACAAAAAGATCAAGTTCTTGCAGCTGGAGATTCGAAATGTGGAAGAAGCAAGCAAAAACGCAGGGTTTCTAAACCTCAAGAGAAGAAGAGAAAGGATGAGAGGCCCAAATCCTCTGAGGGGGTTTCGAATCCTGTCAAGAACAAGGGAAAGAAGGCTGAGAAGACAAAATGTAGCTACTGTCAAAGAGGTTTTCATCCAGAGAGCTCATGCATGAAGAAAACCATAGACACCATGACACATCTCCTACAGAAAAATAACATTCCTCTTCCTGAAAGTTCCAAGAAGAAGGAGTGCGTTTCTGAAGACAAGGAGAGCTGCCATGCTTTGGTGGCTAGCTCATCTCATTCACCTTTGTTTATCATTGATTCAGGTGCCTCAAGGCACATGGCTTCCTCAAGAGACTCGTTTTCTGAACTTGCTCCCTACAGTGGCCTCTCAATTCGAATGGGAGATGACTCAGAAATCCCTGCTCATGGCATTGGGAAAATCTCTATGGAGAATGGATTCTTCTCCAATGTGCTGTATGTGCCAAACCTTGCAGCAAACTTGCTCTATGTATATCAAATGACTCATACTGGAGCAGCAAAGAAGGTGGTCTTCACTCAGGATGAAGTGGAGATATCAGAAGTTTCCACCGGGAAAATTGTTGCAAAGGGTGTTGCAGACCATGACATGAAGATGTACATGTTCTCCCACTTCCTCGAATTTTCTTCACCAAGTGTGCTGCTGTCACATGGGAATGAGACCAGCAAGCTATGGCATCAAAGGTATGGGCACCTAAACTACAGATATCTTCAAGTTTTAAGCAAAGAAAATATGGTAGAAGGGCTGCCCCAAATCAGATTTTCGAGTGGAACATGCAAGGGTTGCATGATTGGGAAACATCCTGAAAGGAAGTATGACAAAGGGAAGGCTAGGAGGGCTGATCAACCTCTTGGGATAGTACATTCTGATCTCATAGGGCCACTCCCCACACCCTCCTATGGCTGCAGCAAATATGTGCTCACCTTCATCGATGACTACTCAAGGTACTGCTGGTTATTTTTCCTTAAGCAAAAATCTGAAGTCTTTGATTGTTTCAAGATTTTTAAGAGCATGGTTGAGAACTTCAGTGGGAAGGCCATGAAGGTTTTGAGGACTGATAATGGCAGAGAGTATGTCAACAACAATTTGCAGCAGCTCTGTCAAGAGCATGGCATTCAGATGCAACACTCAGTGCCCTACACACCTCAGCAAAATGGTGTTGCAGAGCGCAAAAATAGAGCACTGAAAGAGATGGCAACTTGCATGTTGCAAGCAAGGGATTTGTCTCCCAAATTATGGGCTGAAGCTATGAATTGTGCAGCATATGTTCAGAACAGGGCACCACACAAAGCATTGCAAGGAATCACTCCATTTGAAGCTTGGATGGGCCACAAGCCAAATGTCTCACATTTCAGAATTTTTGGCTCAAGGGCTTGGGCTAGAATTCCACCGGAGAAGAGAAAGGCATTGCAGCCCCAAAGCAAGGAGTCAATCATGGTTGGGTATGCAGAGGATTCCAAGGGCTACAAGCTCTTTGATCCATCCACTCACAAAACTTTCATTGAAAGAAGTGTCAAATTCGAAGAGGAAGAATTTTTGCAAGCTAGTGAACAAGGTGATGGGGAATGCTCATTCCCTCGTCTTGATGATGAAGTAAGTAGTGATTCATTCTCTGATATTTCTGATTCTGATATTGCTGAAGATGATGTTGATATGGATTCTGAACATATCCCTCCCTCAAGGCCCAAGTGGGTAGAGAAAACAATTCAAAGTGCCGGAGAGCTAGTGGGAGATCCCCAAGATGCTAGGAAAACTAGATCTCAATTTCACAATTCCTTTGCATATAATAATTCTGATCTGAGTGAGGCCTGTTATTTGATGATTGGATCTGATCCAATGTCATATTCAGAAGCATGTACAGACCCAAGGTGGCAATCAGCCATGCAAGAGGAGATGAACTCACTCCATGAGAACAAAACTTGGGATTTGGTCCCTCTTCCTCCCAAGAGGAAACTAGTGCAATGCAAGTGGATTTATAGAACCAAAATTGGATCTGATTGCTCTGATCTGAAGTATAAGGCCAGGTTGGTAGCTAAGGGTTACTCTCAGGTCCAAGGAGTGGACTATACAGAAACATTTGCACCGGTGGCAAAGATGGACTCCATAAGACTAGTTTTGGCAATTGGGGCTTCCAAGCGATGGGAGATTCATCACATGGATGTAAAGAGTGCCTTTCTTCATGGGGATCTGAATGAGGAGATTTATATGCAGCAGCCTGAAGGTTTTATTTCTGATCATACACTTGTTTGCAGGTTGAACAAGTCACTCTATGGGCTCAAGCAAGCTCCTAGAGCATGGTATGCAAAAATGGACAATTTTCTGCTATCTTTGGGGTTTGAGAGGTGTAAGTCTGATCCAAATGTGTATATGCAGCATGTTAGTGATCTGATATTGATTATTGTACTGTATGTTGATGATCTTTTGATCACTGGTAGCTGCACCAAAGAACTTGACTCAGTTAAGAGAGCATTGCACAGTGCATTCTCCATGACCGATCTAGGATTGCTAAAACAATTTCTGGGTTTGGAGATTGATCAATCTGTGAATGGAATTTCTGTATGTCAGTCAAGGTATGCTTCAGATTTGCTGCAGAAATTTAAGATGGCTGAATGTAAGTCTGCAAAATTTCCATTTCTTTCAGGAGTTAAGCTTACAGAATGGGGTTCTTCACCACTAGTTGACAGTTCGTTGTATAGACAACTAGTTGGGAGTTTGTTGTATCTTACACACTCTCGACCAGATTTGTCTTATGCTGTTGGGGCTGTTGCAAGGCACATGCAAGAGCCTCATGAGATCCATTGGAAGGCAGCCAAGAGGATCCTTCATTATGTTCAGGGTACTAAGTCTTTTGGTATCCATTATGCTGCTGGTTCATCCCTTGAACTAGTAGGATTTTCAGATTCTGATTGGGCCGGTGATTGTATTGATCGGAAGTCAACTTCCGGTTATGTCTTTATGCTTGCACATGGACCTATATGCTGGTCAAGCAAGAAACAAAGCACTATTTCCTTATCTTCAGCTGAGGCCGAGTACAGGGGAGCAGTCAATGCAGCCACACAATGTGTTTGGTTGCAAGGTATTCTTGCAGAGTTCGGGATTGTCTTTGATTCACCCACTATTCTTTGGTGTGATAATCAAAGTACAATCAAGATTTCTACCGATCCAGTACAGAGACAGAGGACCAAGCACATAGAGATACACATGCATTACATTCGGGGTTTGGTGCATGACCGGATCATAGCATTGCAGTATTGCCCATCCAGTGAGCAAACTGCTGATATCTTCACCAAGTGTTTTACCGAGAAGACCTTCACTCACCTTAGATCTTTGCTTGGGGTGAGTGATGCATGGTGATGATTGGTGTATTTTGATATATGCCACATGTCCATTTTAGAGGGGAGGTTTTATTTCCCATGTGGTTTTCCTCCTTACCTTGGTTACATGGACAAATAAATTTTATGATGTAAAAGGTGACTTGAGCCTAGTTGCCAAGGCCTTAATTTTTTATATTTCACTAAGTCTAGCTTAAGGGGGGGTGTTAGAACATTTTTCCACCTATGTACATTAATCATTAATTAATGATGATTAATTAGCCCAAGTGATTAATGATTACATCCCTAAGTTGCTTAGCTACTAAATGGTCAATTATCATGAACTAGATGGCAAATGTGAACAAGTGCTGAGTCAAACCAGCTAAGTGGAGCGCTCCCCAGGGCAATTAATGCACTCAGCATGCCTAGAGCGCCCTCCTCAGGTCATTTAATGCACTCAGCATGCTTCTCTTCTACCTAGGGCGCATTTGCTCTCTTTGTGGACAATCTTGCCTTGTTTTGTCACATTTTTGACCAATTTTAGACTCCAAACCTCTAGCCAACCAGTTTCTTCACACGTGTGAGGTCACATGGGCCTGTCCAGTCATTCCCAGCATTCACACTGCAGATTCGAACCAGTTTGGGATGGTTTGGGATATTTTGGTCAACCTAGGGGGGTTTGAGCTTTTTCTAAGCCAGATCAGTGTGAACACTCCAGATGGATTCGAATTCTTCCAGATTTGTATATATGGGTGTTCTTAACCTTTGTTAAGGTTGGACAGTTAATAATACTGACATTATTCACCAATTCATGTGTATTTGTTCTTCATTCATTTAAATTTTTTATGCTAATTCTTGCAAATGTTGTGCAATCTTTCACCAGTGAGGAATCCACAGTAGCTAGATTCAACTGTGCTTGAGATTTTACAATGCGGTTTGCTCCAATGTTAATCAGAATGCAGAGATGGCATCGGACATTACTCATGTGTGCTCACAGCTCTCCTACCAGGACTCCAGAATTGACGACCTGGAACGAAATTTATTTGAATTAATGGGGAAAGTTGACAGGTTGCAGGAAGACATGGCCGTTTTTACTGGAGCAACTCAGGGGAGTTGGGTACATGAAAACCCCACGGTTAATCAGGAAATTAATCAGGTTATGGTGGATGCTTCTTCTGCTCAGCCAAAGAAGTATGGCTAGGACACAGCACAGCCCAGGTTTCAAAAATTTTGCTCATTTTGGTCAATGCATTTTTGTATAATCCTTTGTAGACAGTTTGTTAAGGTTTATTCCAGCTCTATGCTGGATAATTTCAGGAAAACAAAGCTCAGAGCTTGTAATGTAATGCAGATAGAAAATATAGTGTTAGTAGGTCCAGACATTTCTGCACTGTTAAAACTCCTTCTGAAAGTTTGTAATGAATAGCTGTGCACAGCTTTATAGATATAATCCTTTACTCTGTTACTGTTAAAAAAAAAATATTAAGAGTCCTAAGTATTTATTTTTTAAATAGTATTAAAAATAAATTATTTAATTGATTGATTTACAAAATATTTATTTGCGAACTTCTTGTGCTCGTGGTGTGAAGCCTCATAAATTAATCACATGAATTTGTTTGTTTAAATACTGTAAAAATGAGGAATTGAATTTGTTGTGGTTGTGGTGCAAAAACTCATATATTAATGTTGATGATTTATTTGAATGATTTTTTTATAAATAATTAAATTAAATTATTTACAAAATAAGTATTTGTGAAATGGTTGTGTTTATGGTGAAAATCCTCATATATAAATTCTACGTGTACATGTCCATGTGACAAATAATTATTAGCACCACTTTATGGCACTTTCCAACATGGCATTTGTCTTAATATAGATGAGGAAAAACATAATTTCCAATAAACATTAACACCACCTTAACACCACAAAATATATGTGGTGCTAATACAACCATCTTAACACCAAAAAATGTAAGTGGTGCTAATACCACCACTTTAACACCACAAAATTGTAATTGGTGCTAGTAGCACCACCTTAACACCATAAACTATTTAAGTGATGCTAAATTGTGGTGCTAAAAGATGTATTTTCTTGTTGTGCTACAATATTATCAATGGTTCTATTCTTGACGAATTGGGCTTGCTGAAGAAACTGCACAACTTGAATATTTATCTTAATCAATTGACTGGAAGAATTCCAGTCAAGTTTGGCCATCTTAAAGCATTGCAAATACTTGACCTCGGCGCGAATTTCCTCGACGGTCCTATGTTGGAATATTTAAACCCATCCATGTCATTTAATACCTTAGGATAACATTATTGATCATTTTTTATTAATTCCTAGGTGTTAGACTAGGTGGTTGGCTAAATTATACATTGTGTGGACCACAAGCATCCTAGAATCACCTGGGTTCATTTTTGAATATTCTGGATAAGATTTGCTTTGATTCTGGTTGATCTTATCCAATCCTGGAATAGAAAGGTGCCTTACTGCTTTTTACTAATTTTTACCTCTTTTTGGTGAAAGGTGAAAGCTAGTTGACTAGTCTTAATTGTTTTTTGGCCAACTCATCCTCCAAGATGTTTATTCCTTCCAAATTATGGATTTAGCATGATTTTCCATCCTACATCACCATCTAATCACTCATTCAGAAATTTGTGAGCCTTTGAGGTGACTTGGAAAGCACACTTTCCACCTAGGGGGATTTTGTAGATTTTTAGTAAGCTTGCTTTTGTGAGGATTTGAATGGAAACCTTATGCATTCGAATATATGATGTAATGCTATATATTTTCAGCCTATTAATTGCGCAAGGTTGGCTGATGTATTATTATTCATGAGAGTAATTATGTTTGCATCACACTTGACTATTTTTCAGTGTTCTTGACTAGTTGTGTGAGATAACTTGTGAGAGTATGAAATTTCTTGATCAGATCTTGGTGTCAACTAAATTTCACATGGTATCAGAGAAATCAATATATTATTTTCTCCTTCTATTGTCTTGAAGGATCCAACCAGTATCAAGAAGGGCGCATTCAGTCATCTACATGGCGCATTCAATCACCCAGAGGGTGCAAATGAGCATCTAGGGGCGCACCCAAACCACTCTAAAAGCTATTTCAGATCTTCCATGGATCAGTCACATCAGATCATCCTCAATCCATTCAATTATTTTGACTGGAAAGCACAGATGGAGATCATCTTAAGGAGCAAAGGCCTCTACAGGGTGACCATGGCAACTGAAACTGAGCCAACCTCAACAATTGAGAAGGAAAAGTGGCACAATAGAAGAGATGAATCCTACGGTCTCTTGTCTCACCACATCCAGGGATCTCTTATTCCATATAGATGGTCTTACCACTCCAAATGAAGTCTGGGAGAATCTCCAAGATTTGTTTGGCAAGACAGATGAATTAAGAGGCCACCAACTGGATAATGAACTTGTTTCACTGAGTCCATAGAATTAGAGAACCTTCAATACTTCTTCTCAAAGTTCAAGTCACTTGTTCTTCAATTGAAGCAATGGGTAATTGATAAAAAGGATGACCAATTGATCTTGGCCATTCTCTCCAAGATTGGCCCAAATTATTCAGTCTTTGTTTCGATCTTCCATGCCACAAGGAAGGCAGTTCAAAACTGGAAAAGTCCTACTATGTTAGAATTCATGGAATCTCTTACAAAAGAACAAGACAAGTTGGTCTTGATGGGAGAAATAAAAAATCCATCAAAATATCATTGTTTGACCGCTGGAGATTCAAAGAGTTTGAAAGGAAATAAGAAGGGCAATTTCAAGAAACCCACTGATCAAAAGAAAGACAAACAAAAAGTTCATGAAGACTCCTCCAACTTCAAGAGGAATCCAAATAAGAAGCAAGAGAAGGCAAAGTGCACCTATTTCAATAGGGGATTTCATCCTGAGAGCTCCTGCATGAAGAAGAACATCGATCAAATGGCTCAACTCCTGGAGAAAGCAAATATTCGTCTTCCTGAGAGAGCAAGAAGGAAGGATGGAGGACAAAATCCTAAAGACAAGGAGCGAGTGCATGCTTTGATGGAAAGCACATCCAAGCCTACCTCTTTCATCGTATATTTTGTAGCTTCAAGGCACATGGTGTCTACAAGAGAGAGATTTTCCTCTTGTTTGAACTAGGTCTGATAGCCATGCTTGTTAGGATAATTTTTTACCTTAAAAAATCTTTTTAGCCCTGAGTTTTTATTTTATTTTCTTTTTCCGTAAAGTTTTGGTTTGTTTGGATTTCATGTTTTAAATATTATAGGTTTCTTTTACAATATCTAGTTTCTTAACCTAAGCTCCTATACACTAGTGCAAAATCAGAGATAAGTGACTAGGTGACTAAAAAAGTTAGTCACCATTGTTTTTTCAAGAAATAAATGCCTAAAACTGATCAATTTTAAATAAGCCAACTAAAAACGTCTAAGATAAACGACTAATTTAGTCACGGGATAAAATATATGACTAGATAACAAGTGACTAAAATAAAAGTGACTAACATAAATGACTAATTTAGTCACAGAAATATAAATATGACTATCTAACAGCGATTAATGTGAACTAGTCATTTATGTTAGTCATTTTTAGTTGTGTCGCACTGATAATGGAAAATTACAATTTTGATAATAAATTTGTACAATATTTTACTAAATTTTAACAATGCAGATGGATTTAGAGATCTTACTATGGGGGACATGGTCCATGTGTGTGGTCCCAAACCACCATATTGGCCCTCCATAGGGGATATTTGGCCTGGAAGTGGGACGTGGTGCTCATATTTTTAAAGTTTAGAACACTAGATATGGTTTCTAATATAAGTTTTTTTTTTAAGCCATAACTTCATATATTACTTGGCAAAAAGGAAATTACATCGGATAGCCATTATAGCCCAGGACTAGCATTTGACACAGAACTACAGACAATATTGTCCCAAAAATCCATTCCCCACATCCCAACAGCTCCACCTCATACAAAGCATTAATCCAAATAAAAATTTCATCCCATATTAGAGCACTGAGACTAAAGACTTCACTATATCCGTGATGACTATATAAGACTTCTTCCCAAGCACTAGGATCGACATTTTGCATATGACAGACTATCAACGCTAATTACAACCAAAAGGATCAAATAGAGACACACTTCCAATTATTGCACCTTATATCTCGATGACATGCCAATCTGGAAATCCTCCTAAGGGTAAGCTAGGGCTCCCATGCCATCTGCATCTTGGTAGACATCACCCGCAAGCATCTTAGTCGAGACACCAACAGGAGGAGCTCCCGCCTCCTTCAAGTGAGGAATAAATGGCATTCCCAAGTGGTGGGTGATGACATCAATTTTCATGTGAATGAGCCATAAATCCATTAGATGCTTCTTCCATAAGTGAACAAGGATATTATCCCCAAACTCTTCAGCTCGTGCTCCTGAAGCAGGTGGCCAATTACTCAGAACATGGACACAACCCATTCATACACCAATAAGTGGGCTTGGGTGGACCTAGGGTCCAAAATCCAATGCTCAAGCATAGAAAATTCCTCAGCTGGATTCGAAACCTCCAGTTCTTCCCATAAATCCTTCTCCATAGAGTCAGTATTTTCTGTAATTTCCTTCAGAATTGTGGCCATGTAGTCCCAAGTGTCCCGGGCCACCCTCGACTGCTCTTAGATCACTCTTTTCTTCCCTTTTCTAAGCCTGCCCTGGATGGTTGCCTCAACATTCTTTGGTTCATACATGTCTTCCTCACCGCACTTCCAACCACTATAACTAATCGTTAATGAGCTTAGACTTGCCACCTTCAACAAATAGGCGATAATGCCAAGCATTGATATAGCACGAGCCGTCAACTTGATGACCTCAGAGATGAGGATGAGGGAATCATACCTGAGGACAATGCATCCACTTTCATAACTATTCCAATACCAGGGCTCGTCCTCAAATGGGACATAAAAACTCATTCTGCAGTTGCATCCAACTTTGCCAGTAATTGCCATAACTATTATCGTACCTCCCTTCTCCTTTCCCTTCTGATTCATAGTATCTTCCAATGGGCCTGATATAATTCATTTACATGTAGACTAGAGCTCCGTCCATCTGACATGCGGTGGTATCGAATGTCCATGTGCCATCATAATCTCCTCTTGTTAGTTGTCTCCACCCGCATCCACAGATTAATTATTATATTGTTGATTAACTTAATGATAATGAAATTGCAAGTTTGTACCATGTTTGAAGATCTAATTTAACAAAGTTGAGTTCATGGCAACATAGTTGTAGGTCACGGTTTATGATTAACATTATAGTTGGAGGTCATTATAGGTCTTGGTTTATGATTAACATGGTTGGAGCCTCGAGGCCATGGTTTAATTGTGGGCTTAAACTTTTAATTATTAATATTTTTAATCTCACTTTAATGTTTTAATTTTCTAAATTTGTAATCTTTTAATTTCTTATCTTTTAAAATTATATTTTGGCTTATTATATCTTTTAATTTCTAATTTTTAAATTATTAACCTTTTTAATATTATTTTAATGTTCTAAACTCTTAATTTTTTAATTTCTAATCTTGTTAATAATATTATATATTAACTTATTAAATTGGTATTTTTTTTTTAATAGTTAAGGTAATATTTAATAGTATTAGTCTTTTAGATAATGTGATAAGAGCGGGAAAGATTGTTGAAAGGAGGGAAAATGAATTTCCACAAAATCTCCTACTCATAGAAAGCTAAGGGGAAAGGGGAAAAAATGCAGGAATTGACTAGCTCCGAGCAGCTCCACTCATGAAAAGGTATGAATGTTTAGCCCCGCAAGGGATTTGTACTTATATGCAGAATCTCATTTTTTCTTGAGTCTTTTCAGTATTTAAAATATATATATGATTTTTTGGGGTTTTCATCACTAGTGTTGCATTGAGAGGGGATTAGGGTTTGAAGGTAGAAGCTCAATATTACAGGTTTCAGATCTAGGGTTTCTAAGGTTCTGATGATGCGAGAGGGTACAACCAAGAGCGAATTTGTGAATCTATATAGCTGTCACTCATGGCTAGGTCTCGGCACCATTTGCTTATTTTCTATACAGGTACATAGATTTCCTGTAATTTCATTTACATTTCCTCTGTCAAAATACTCATTGCATTCTATTATGAAAACCAAACATAGTCCCAGTTTGTTCATATGCTAATTTTTTTTAAAATTATTTTCAGTGGTTGGTTGGAATCTCTGTTTTATTCTATCCTTGGTGCACTGGATACATCTGATAGGTAAATCAATAAGTTTTAGTCAATCAAATGGAAAAGATAAAGATTATGTTGGGGTGGTACATCTTTCTTGGGTATGTCTCGAATGGCTATGTGGGTACCTTCCCTGTGTATGACTGCCCCACCTTTCCCCACACAGAATGTATCGGTATTATATAAAATGTTGGGTGCACATAGGGCTTCCTACTCCCACCCCTAGTGGAGTACTGACCGGCAATACAATCTATAGAAGACTCATAATATTATGTTTACAAGCCTGGGAATAAACCAGGAAGGAAAACATGCAAAGAGGTCAGAGCTTAAACTCATGGAACTACGAAAACCAATGTTACATATAGCAACCCCTACCGTAGCCTTCTTAGACCATTCCTCTCATATGTTACAGCAACACCCATATTGACCTTGAGTGGGATACTTACTCAACACAACAAACACCTTGCCTTCAAGATACTCAATACCAAGGGAAAACATAAACATCTTAATACCCAAACATAATAAATAAGTTACAATTTTTAAATCTATACTCACTGCTTATGAGCACCTACACCTGCCCATGGAACCCACTTTAACCACTTAGCTATTTACATCTTCTCATTAGGAGCATCTTTACATATTAGCCATACAACAACCACTTAACCCTTAAAAACTAGAAACATATATTGAATAAATGAGGGAACTATCTTTTACTGCCCTAGATATTGCTCCTGATGCACTTGAGAATGAAACATTTGCTGGTCATTAAACTTCTCAGACCAGATGCAAGGTTGAGCTACGTATAGTTGAATGCATTCACCACAATGTTTCTCAAGCTTGTTCTCCCTAGCTTCTGTTTCTTCCACAAACTGGACAGCTTTGCTTCACAAATTTAGACAGCACCACCTATACTTTTGTTTCTTCCACGAATTGGTCAGCAATATCTTCAACAAGAACTTAGGTATTCTTTTCTTCTGTTTCTTCATGACTTAGCAACAAGAGTTTCTTTTTTCTAAAGTTCTGTTATTTAGATGATGACTATCTTGTTTTTGATTGCCCTATGAGTCGGTATAATAGTATTTTTTTTTTTAAATTAGATTTAAAATTAGCATAAAATATTCTAATGGGCATGCCTAAGTATGGAGACATTGGTATCTTTGGAGTGTTTGCACTGTTGAACTCTAAGTTAATTGTTTTGCCGTTATTTTTCCATCCTTCCTCTGTTAAGTCGTGACCATTTTGCTCATTGGCTACCTGTGGTCTCCAACGGGCCTTTCTTGTTGTCAAATCATTGCCCTAGTGACACCATGGACGCATTAAGGTTTAGTTGCATGCATGGCCTGTCTCTCTTTCTGCAAGGAGAATGGACCTTTCACAGTCCCGTATGGAATGTTCATTTTTTATTAATGGCCCTCTGCCCTCAACGTGTTTCTTGGTGGTCTCCACCGGTGCTCAGGCCGCATTTCATTTGAATGTAGAATCTCTTTTATGTCCGGGGTTCCCATGTGGATGTCCTCCACTGCTTGATTTCAATCTTATTCTCTGCCCGAGTTCATTGCTCATTCGACCTGAATGGAATTGCTTGGTGACTGCCAACGTTGTTTCATTTTATTTTTTACTGTTGTGTGCCACCTCCTCGCCATCCAACGTGTGGCCACATTCTTCTCTTGTGCTATCGTGTAGGATTTTAGGGTTTGCAAACTTATTAGGAGTTCCTGGCGTACCTTCCTATTCAATAGCCACAGTAGCTCGTTCCCAATCCACCAGTTAGAGGGTCCCACAACTTAAGAAGCAGTTTCAATTGCATTCAAGGTCAAAACAACAATTGACCCAGCATAAGCTGCATTTGATCTTGTTGAAGCACCCTTAGTAGTTGAATTTGATATAACTGACCGAGCTAAAGCACCAGCAGTAGCATCTGAGCTCGTTAAAAATCCAGTAGTCACAGATTCATATTCATAGCTTATTTATTCTATTTACATTTTCTATCCTTCAAAATCAAATATCGTTGCAAAGCTAAAGACCCAAATTTATAAGCAGATACCATTGAAGCACCACTAGGAAAAGAACTAGATTGAGATCCAAATCCCGTGCCAGTAGCAGGGTCCCTGCTGAATAATCACCCTTGGAAATAGATACACAATCCGAACTCCTTAATTGCACTCAGACTAACAATGATGTTTGTACCATAGTATATGTAAAAAGCAGTAGTTATTCTAACTTATATTTCAATACTTACATTCAGACATTCTTTTTTATGGTTCTAAGTTGCAAGAAGGCGCAGAAGCAGGCTGAATTTTTTTGAATGAGCAAATGGCTCCACGATTCGCAAAACTAAACAAAGCATTCACAGATCTGGTGAGTGTTTAATCACCGCAATAATGGTTTATATCATATCAGTTTTCTCAGTTTCTTTCCGGTTTCCCTTTCTTATGTAGACCGAATGAAAATTATATTGTTGGATATTTTATTTGATGCTCAATTATAAACTTGATTATCATTATTATCAATACTTTCATGCATAGTATTTTTAATTAACACTATTAATAATCACTGGCCATTGTTAAATGATTTTTCCAAAACATTCTGCTAGAGGGCCAAGTATCCATATTCTAAGTATGTGCATTCATACTCATGTTTGTAGGCCGCAAGTTTCATAAGCATTGATCAGAGTTTGACTAAAATATAAAATGTGATGGAGCTTCGACCAAAACCTCTGTAAAAGTCATATTTTCCACATACCGAAAGTACTCACTTTTGGAGTTTTGCACGGCACTACAATCTGACTGCTAATTTGATTTGATGTGATGTAATATTCCAGGCACCTCATAGTGTACAGTGTATTTTGAGATATTGAAATTAATTCATATTTTCATAAACTAAAATGTAAGATAATGAAATTAATTCATCTTTTTATAAACTAATACTGATATTTGGAAATCAATATGCTCCTTGTAGTTTGGTATTTAATGCACCAGGCAACATATCATTTATATTTATTGCAACAAATTGCACCTGAACGTTATGGTTCATTAAATATTTCTTGAAACAAATATATACAACTAATAAGGTGTACCTGCAAAATACTATTTTTTTATAGACTAAAATTTGAGATAATGAAATTAATTCATCTTTTCATAAACTAAATGCTAAATGATGATATTTGACTATCAATATGCTCCTTGTTGCATGTTGGTCATCCATTTATATTTCTTGCAATACCATTTTGGTTAATTAAATATTGAGTGCTTAGTGATGTCCATTTATGTTTTTTGAAACAAATTTTGACTACACGATACTTGTATTTTTACAGATAGTATATATCTATTGATAAAGTAATCATAGTCATGAAATTTTGTCATTTTATAATGTATACATCCACAATACTATTTTTGAAGATAGTATATATCTATTGATAAAGTAATAATAGTCATTAAATTTTGATGATATAATAATGTATACACGCACAATATTATTTTTGCAGATAGTATATATCTATATCTATTGATAAAGTAATCATAGTCATGAAATTTTGATGATAAGCATAGAGTTAGGGTAAGTTCCTGCATGTGCTCAAATAACATTCACAAAAGGATTAATGTTCCTTACTTATTTATTATGCAACCTTTGCACTCCACCCATAATCTTGATGCATCTAGAAAGACTTAGCTTAATGATGAAGCTAATATTTACCCACATATAGACATGTCTGACTT
Organism: Larix kaempferi; assembly: GCA_027924585.1. Lineage (NCBI taxonomy): Eukaryota > Viridiplantae > Streptophyta > Pinopsida > Pinales > Pinaceae > Larix > Larix kaempferi. The sequence goes on from BSBM01000704.1 coordinate 2,100,357, forward strand.
GAAGGTAGGACAAGTTATACTCTTCAACAAAGAGTTGGAATCCTCTGGAGGGTCTCCAACTGATCTCTGCACCACTTTTGAACTGCACATGAAGATATCACATACTAGGCATTGGGAGGGTGATATCAGGGAACATCATGCCCTTTGGACAAAATACAAACAAATTTATCAAGGTAATTTTCCCTGTATCTATCTGTTTGTCATTCATGATGGTACAACCTGTGTCAACTGATGTCTGGTGATAGTATGGAAGAATCTGGGTTATATCCTCAACTATCCAAGCAAAAAAGATCAACCTTAAGGTTTTTATATGTTGGACTTTGAAGTTTGAACCCATGACCAACAATGGAAACGACATCAATCAATGATTTCTAACAAGGGCTTATATCACCAACTGAAAGGAATGTCAGAATTGTATCAGAAATTGGCAATAACTTTCCTTACTTGCAATTTACATTCTTCTTCCAATTTTTTCTGTTCAAGCTAGGTTGAGAACCAGGTTATGTATTGGGAGCAAAGAAGTTTGTATGTTACTACCCCTAGTGTTAAGATGAGTGGGCATCGAAGGAATCATAGGGTTAAGGTTTAGGCCAAGCAGATGCACAAAATATTTGTTTTCCATTGTGGACAAAATTTGAGATTCTACAAGGGGGGTGTGTATTTGAAGATGACTACCCCATGGTTGTTGCTTCAATTCAATTTCTATTTTGGTTTTCTTATCTTTAGTCTCATTATAGGCATCTAAGGCCAAGTTTGTTTGGTGTCTAACATCCAAAGTGTCACTTGGGTAAGATGCTACATCATGGCCAACCATTTCGACAAGGAGGTATTTAAAACAGTTTATGCCCTATGATAATTCTTTCCTACAAAGGCTACATTTTACTTTCCCTACCCCACCTAACAACTTCTCACAATATTCTAAGCACAGTTACTATCCCTTGACATTGTGGGTTTTATTAATTTTTTTAATTTTGTCCTAGGGTTTTATGGTAAAAAAACAATTATCATGTATTTATTTGAAAATTTTGTTGCATATGTATCGAACCTTCATCTATATTCTATTATTGTTTGCTTGTTTACTTGTGTGGGAATTAATGTATGACTTGTCTTTGTTCTAGTGACTCAGATATTTTAACATCAAATTTGATAAACCTCATTGATTTCATTTGAAAAGGGGCATTAAAGAACTACATCTCACACTCTACTTGTTATTCCTAAACAATTTCTTGTATGTCTTGTCTCCATAGAGCAATAGTGCCAATGATTATGCCATTTTTAGTTCCTGAACCTGGACATTTTAATTTATGGGTTGCATGCATTCACATCACTAACCCTTCTTCATAACAATTTTGGTCAAGCTCAAGGCTTCCAGGCTATAAAATCTTGTAAGCATCTTGAGCATATCTATCAATATGCTCAAGATATTCATGCCCAAGTGAATTGTATCCAGAAGTTTGCATGTTGCAAGCATATAAAATTATAAATACTCATGCCCATCATTTATTTATTTGAAATTTTTGTTGCATATGGATTGAATCTTCAACCATATTCTATTATTGTTTGCCTCTTTACTTGTGGTAGCATTACCATATGACTTGTCCCTGTTCGAGTGACTCAGATATTTTAACATCAATAATTAAATATCAAATTTGATTAACCTCTCATTGATTGCATTTGATCCACGACATCAAAGAACTATATCCCACACTTTATTTGTTGTTTCTAAAAAATTTCTTAGAGTCAACAGTGCTAATGATAAGGGTTTGTGCACGAAGTTGAGGGACCCTTTAGGTGCAATTCTACACCTAAATATGCATTTTTTTCACTGCTCTCTACAGCATGAAATACATGACCATTGTTGACGAAATTTTAGGCATAGATAGAATTTTTTATGCAGATTCCAAATATGTAATTTAAAAAAAAAATATTGAGATTTTCTATTTATTTCCTAATTTTCTTATTTCATCACTCCATTGGTAAAAAAACATATTGTTAGTGTTTATTCCGTAACTTTTTCATTTCACAACCATTTTAAAAAAAAATTGTATGCTGCACTAGAAGACACCAACCTCTACATGCTATAAAAAATCCAAGTCGAAATAACTGCATTAAGACCTTCAAAGGATTCACCCACATTTGACATATCATTCTCAAGTTTTGATCACTTACAGAATTAAAAAAAATTAAAAATTAAACATTTAATTTTGGAAAAATAGCACTGTACTAGTGCTACGGGTTCTATACATGTCTACCAATTTTTGTATCCCGAAACCATCATTTAGGCATTGAAAGGCTTCACCCACAAAAAAATATACCTTATCATTTGCCAAAAAAATAAAAAGTGACTGTCAGAAAACATGAAATTTGACATAGTTATGTAAATTTCCAATACTTAAAACTTATATATTCGGAAACGTGACTCAATTTCCTATGTTTCATCTTGTTTACCAATGCAAGATATCTTGTGTAAGAATGTCAAAAAAACCAAGTAAGTCGAGGGATGCCTGATTTTTCATTTTTTTATTGCATCTAACGCGCCAAAAGTGACCTTCATTAGCTTGCACATGCCCATAATTCCATTTTCAGTTAAGCTTTTGCTTGAGCCTGGACATTTGTAATTTCTGGGTTGGATGCATTCGCATCACTAACCCATCTTCGTAACAATTTTGTTGAGGCTCTAGGATTTAAAATCTTGCCAGCATCTTAAGCATATTTATCAAGCAAAGCCTTGTTTTCACGAAATTGTTGAACCACAGAGAGACTGATGTGTTTCTCTTTTTACATGGAATTCTTTCCTAAGATGCAGTGTAGCCTTGAAAGAGGGTTTTCGACAAAACGACTTCCCCTATACTCCAGAATAGAGCGTCCTAGATAGAGTCCTCATTATGACATCTTGCTTTTAAGGAGATTATATTATCTATTTTCTATGAAACACTACTGACTTAACTCCATTTATTTTGTATTGCAGGATGACAAGTCAGCCTGCCATGAATAGCAGCAGAACTGCTGTTGTACAAATGAAAGGGCATCCTGTTGTTCAAAACAGTGGTTGTTGCTCATAAGAAAATTCCTAGAATAATTTTTACTGCAACTTGTTTTGAAGAAGTGAAGTTGAAGATAATTGTATGTATTTTGGATCTCAGACAGGAAAACGTCTCTAGCTGTCGAGAGATCAACAATTGATAGACAATTAAAAAAAATTTATCGCAAGTTGGATCTTGTATTCTTTTATGTTTGTGAAGGGTAGCAACTTGCTTTTGTTCCTGATGATTTGTACAGCCATGGATTATTGTACTCATGCGTAGTTTGTAAGATCATTCTTCTTTGAATTTTCATCATTGTCACAGTTGAACTACGATATCTTAGAATTCTTTTAGTACTTGAAGCATTATTCTTGAATATGTTTGACATTCATTTTGTTCCCATGCAAAAATTGTTTGAATATCATCATTGTCAAGCTATAGAAACTTCTTAAAGGGTGCTAGCTCAATGGTGGAGCACCTGCCTAATTATAGGTAGGAGATTGGTGGTTCGATTCCTCCATACCCTATCATAAATTACTGACTAAGAAAATGACTAAATTCGCATATATACGACTATTAGTAGCTAATTTCCAGTATCTTATATAGCGCGACTAACGTTTAGTCGTATTTAGCTTAGTCATTAATATGTTATCATCTAGTAGTTTATTTAGTCGTATATTTGGTCATTAATTGTGACAATCAATGACTAAATCAGTGACTTAATCAGTGAGTATCAATGACTAAATCAATGACTAAATCAATGAGTATCAATGACTAAATCAATGACTTAATCAATGACTATCAATGACTAAATCAATGACTAAATTAATGACTAAATCAATGACTAATAAGTCAACCAATTAATGACTAGTGAAATACGACTAGAGATAAGATAGTGGAAATTGGATACTATTAGTCACTGACTAAAAAATAGCCGTTTATAGTCGAATTTTAGTCATTAATTTCTCATTTTGCATTAGTGATAGGATATTTCGAGTCTGTTCTTAATTCATGAAATATACATTTCTATCTTTAATATATGTTGGCAGCATATGACATTTATTCAAAACACATATATGTTTCCAGCTTGCCAAGTGTTGAGTGGTGTGAATGAGTAATTATGAAAGAAACAGGTTTTGAGACTCGCTCCTCTATACAGGCCGATAGTAGTCCTGAATGGTATTGAAATGAAAACACCTATTCTATTCACAATTCATTATCATTTCTCAACCTAAAATTGGTTTTCAGTCTGTAAAAGCTAAGGTAATATGGTTTTTGAGGTTCAAGGAGGGTCTGCTCAGAGTTCGTTTTCAAGTATTGCTTCCACAGTATCTGTTGCAGCCATGGAGGTCGACAGGAAACCTCGTCACAGCAGCCAAAATTACTCTCTTGACAAGGCATATGAGATTTGTACCAGAAGTAAAGAGTCCATTTAAGAAACCTGCGAAGAAGAATACAAATGATGAGGGACAGATCGCATGATGAAAGTCTGTGGATAGCTTTTGCTAATTTTCAGTGGCAGGACGAACTTTCCATTGGGCAAAGAAAGAAGTCAGCTAGGTACAAGCTTTGGATAAAAAGATATCTGTACTGGAGAAGGCTCTTGAATTCAATCCTAACAATGGGAGAATGCACTAATGCAACATTCGGGTAGCTATAAGCTATGGAGAGGGTTTCTGCGCCTTTGCCGAGAAGAATTTTCGTCATTTACAGTCTTGAAAATGAGAAATATGTATAGCCATTCACTTTAGGTTTTGTCTGCTACATGTAATCAGCTATTTCGGAGGGTTTATGAAAATGATAAAGCAATTTCGGTTAGCAAAGAACTGTTAGAGTCTGAGCAAGCACTTGTAAATATTTTTGTTAGCCTGTGTAAGTTAGAATGGAAGACAGTGCACCAAGAACTAGCCATTGGGTTGTTTCAAGTTGGAATCGAGTACAATTTATTTGAATACTTTTGCAGCAATGACATTGCAAGATTTGTGGAAGATGGAGCCTTAGGGTGGGCTGCATGGATGGAGAAAGAGGAGGAACAAAGACAGAAGGAAAAGCTATTAACTGCTGATCTACCAGAGGTAGAAAAAGGAGGGTGGACAGGTTGGTCAGAGCTCCATTCCAAAATTAATAGTGAGGTGACTGGCAAAGATCAAGCATATGATGAGGTGCCACTTTTTGAAGATGAAACCAAATGAGGTATTGAAGAATTCAAACAAGAGGATGATATCCAATCTTTACTTGATAAGCTTGGATTGAATCTTGACAATCAGAAAGAAGTTGAGGTAAAAGACCCTAATGTATGGAAAAGATGGTCAGAGAAAGAGGCTACAAAGAAACTCACAAGCCCTAGATACATTAGCCACTTTGGCTGAAGCTTCCAGAAAACTTTAATAAGGTTTCTTATGTTGACACTTGTCAATTTTTATTAGATTACATCTCTTTCAGTGATACACTTGTTCTATATTTTAGAAATTGAATCCTTAAAAGGTGGATTTGCACAACAAACTTTTGATCTTACCTGTAGGTTTTATTCTATATATTTTGTAATATTATGAGAAAAAGAGGAGACACACATGGGAGTCGAATTGCTTGGAGATTGTGTAGACCTGCAATTGTTATCTATGTAAGCACATCTTTTGTATTTCAAATGACACTTAATATATCTATATGGAGCTAGGCCTTTGAACTATATTGTTTTAATATTCTCTTGTTCAGTCTGAACTCTTGTTACATTGCTTTGATGTATATGTTTTCTATATTCATTCCATGTATGCAAGTGAATGTTAATGCCTATTGATGTTTGAAATGTGTTTTCAAATACCAGTACTTTTTATATATATGCTACGAATGTGAACTGTCTGTTTATTATTTGAATTTATATACCTTGACAGCCTATCTCTTGTACCTTAATTTTTTTGTCATCCATTTCTACAGAATTATTGTCTTTGCACTTGTATTTTCTGATGTTTCCAGATATCATGTCTCTTCCTTTTATCCTTACCTAATCTGATTTGACATTGTTATCCAAACAAAACCTAAAAATAGTCTTTTATTTGTTGAGGTGCCTGAACACTGCTGACCCCGTAGTCTAGGTAGCAGACTTTAGGGAAAACACCTCTCTTGATTCTTCTAGTGGTCCAACCATTGTGTTGGGTGATGATTCTGAAACTTCAAGCAAAGGTAAAGGCATTATTGATCTATATTTTGGTTCATTCACTAATGTGGTGTATGTTCCAGGACTTGCTGCTAACATTTTGTCAGTATACTAGATGAATCACACAGGGTCTCCAAAAAAGGTGATCTTCAAACCTAATGATGTTGAAATCTGTGAAATGTCAACAGGCTGAATTGTTGCCTCAGGTTCTGCTAACCATAGCTCAAAAATCTATAGATTCTCTCTTTTTGTGCCTTTCCCATCACCTTTTTCTCTACTTGCCCATGCCAATGAGTCAAGTAAATTATGGCATGAAATATTTGGTCACCTAAAATACAAATATATTTCCCAACTCCATGAGAAATAAATGGTCATAGGGCTTCCCAATATCAAGTTTTCTAAAGGTGTCTGTCAAAGCTGCATCCTAGGAAAGCACCCAGAGCATAAGTTTGAAAGAGCCAAAACTGAGTGAACCTCAACACCCCTGGAGCTTATTCACGGTGACATATCAGGTACATTCTCCCATGAGTCTTTGAACCATTCCAATACATCCTCGCCTTCATAGATGACTTTACCAGGTACTGTTGGATTTATTTCCTCAAGCTAAAGTCATAAGTGTTCAGTTTGTTCAAGCTTTTCAAAGCCTCAGTTGAGAACCAATCTGGTAGACATATAAAGATCCTTAGATATGATAATGGTGGGGAATACATTAAATCTGAGTTTCAACTGTTTTGTGCCTCTTCTAGCATGTAGGTGCAACACATTGTTCCCTACACACCTCAACAGAATGGTGTTGCTTAGAGAAAGAACAGATATCTTAAGGAGATGGCCACATGCATGCTTGAGTCCAAGTCTTTGTCTCCAAGACTTTGGGATGAGGCAATAAATTGTGCATCATACATACAGAATAGAGTGCCTCACAAATCATTAAAAGTAATTAATCCTTTTGAGGCTTAGAATGGGCACAAACCTAATGTTTCTCATTTCAAGATTTTTGGCTCCAAGGCTTGGGCTAGAATACCACTTGAGAAGAGGAGGGACATGCAGCCCCAAAGCCAACCATGTCTTTTTATTGGATATTCAGAAAAATCCAAGGGCTACAAGTTGCTGAGTATGTCCTCTAAAAAATCATTCATTGAGAGGAGTGTTCAATTCGAAGAAGAGCCCTCATAGAGTGTTGAAATTGGAGAACCCTCCACACCACCACCAAAGAATGTAAGTGATGCTCGTTTTGAATTTTTTGATTCTGATATTTCTGATGATGAAGACCATTTTATTACAAATAGTAATTCACCAATGAGGAATAAGTAGGTTGCTAAGAATCTTCAAGCAACTGGTGAACTAGTGGGAAATCTAGAGGATACTAGGAGGACTAGATCACCATTTGAAAATGCTCTCAATGTGAAGATCCTTACCTATATGAGAGATGTTATTTGATGGTGGATTCTGATCCTAAGACATATGAGGAATCCTCACATGACCCAAGATGGCAGGCTTCCATGGATGAGGAGTTTCATTCACTACAAAAAGAATGAGACATGGGAGCTAGTCAAGCTCCCCCCAGGCAAAAAATTGGTAAGGTGTAAAGTGGATCTTCAAGACTAAATTTGCAGCTGATGGTGTAGAAGTGAAATATGAGGCTAGGCTGGTGGAAAAGGGATTCTCCCAATTCCATGGCCTTGACTACAATGAGACTTTTTCACGAGTTGCATAGAAGGATTCGATAAGACTAGTTCTGGCAATTTCTGCAGCCAAGCGCTGGGAAGTACATCACATGGATGTCAAAAGTGCCTTCCTCCATGGAGATATTGAGGAAGATATATATATGTAGCATCCATAAGGATATACATCTGATCCTAACTATGTGTGCAGGTTGAAGAAGTCCTTATATGGGCTTAAGCAAGCCCCTAGGGCTTGGTATGCCAAAATGAACAACTTTCTCTTGTCACAATCTTTTGCTAGATTCAAATATGATACAAATGTTTACATGAAGCTGATTGATGGATCAATTATTATTATTATTTTATATGTTGATGACATATTAATCACAGATAGATCTATTGATCAAATAGATTCATTACAGACTGCTTTGCATCAAGCGTTTTCCATAACTGACTTGGGAATTCTTAAGCAATTTTTGGGGCTTGAGATTTCTCAAACTGAGAATGGAACTAAGGTATATCAGTCCAAATATGCATCTAAACTGCTACATAATTTCAAGATGGCTGATTGCAAGCCTTCAAAGCTTCCCTTCCTTTCAGGAGGCAGACTTGAAGAAGCAGATTCTACACCATTGGTGGACAACACCTTGTATAGGAAGTTAGTTCGCAGCTTACTGTACTTGACTCATACTCGACCTGATCTTGCATATGCAGTGAGTGTGGCCTCAAGATACATAGAGAAGCCACATGAGCTTCATGGGAGGGATACAAAAATAATATTGCATTATGTGCAAGGCACCAAGTCTGATGGGATTCACTATGTTGCAGATTCCAGCCTAGATCTTCTTGGATTTACTGACTCAGATTGGGCTGGAGAAATCCTTGATTGAAAATCCACTTCTGGATTTTTTTTCATGCTTGTAGGTGGCCTTGTTTTCTGGTCCAGTAAGAAACATAGTGCAATTTCACCATCTTCTGCAGAGGCTGAGTACAAAGGATCAATGAATGCTACTACTCAGTGTGTGTGGTTGCAGGGTATTCTTTCATAGTTTGAGATTTCATTTAACACTCCTACTCTCATCTTTTGTGGCATTCGGAGTGCTATAAGGGTCTCAAGTGATCCAGTACAAAGGAAGAGGACCAAGCATATAGTTATTCATATGCACTACATCAGGAGCTTAGTGCATGACCACATCATTGATTTAGACTATTTCCCAACAACTGAGAAAACTGCATACATCTTCACCAAAGATTTTACTGAGAAGACTTTCATCTATCTGAGATCACTACTTGGGATGGTTGAACATGTGGTGGAGTGAAGGATTTATCAGCAATCTTTCAATTTTGATTATGTCCATTTTAGAGGGGAGGTTTTTCCCATGAGGTTTTCCTTCTTTCCTTGTTTTGTGGACTAGGCAGTATGTTAAAGGGTGACCATGTCTTGTTACTGGGCCCTATTTTATTTCTGATTTTTAGCACATAAAATCAGGATTAAGGGGGGTTGTTGGAATATTTAAACCCATCAATGTCATTTAATACCTTAGCATAGCATTATTGATTATTTTTTATTAATTCCTAGGTGTTAGACTAGGTAGTTGGCTAAATTATACACCGTGTGGACCACAAGTCTTCATTGTGTGGACCACAATCATCCTAGACTCACCTGGGTGCATTTCTGAAGATTTTCGATAAGATTTGATTTGATTATGGTTGATATTATCCAATCCTAGAAAAGGAACCTTACTGCTTTTTACTGATTTTTACCACTTTCTGGTGAAAGGTGAAAGCTAATTGACTAGTCTTTACTATTTTTTGGAAAAATCATCCTCCATGATGTTTCTTCCTTCCAAATTTTGGATTTAGCATGATTTTCCATCCTACATCACCATCTGATAACTCATCTAGAAATTCATGAGCCTTTGAGGTGACTTGGAAAGCACACTTTCCACGTAGGGGGGTTTTGCATATTTTTAGTAAGACTGCTTTTGTGAGGATTCGAATGGAAACCTTATGCATTTGAATCTCTGGTGTAATTTTATATATTTGTAGCCTATTACTTGCCCAAGGTTGGCTGATGTATTATTATTCATGATTGTAATTCAATTTGCATCATACTTGATTGTTTTTCAGTGTTCTTGACTAGTTGTGTGAGATAACTTGTGAGAGTATGAAATTTCTTGATCAGATATTTGTGTGAACTAAATTTCACATCCTATTCCAATGGAGTTTGGACTTATGCAGAAGTTAGTGTACTTGGATCTCTATAACAAGTACAGATACAGATGAAACCAATTCTCAGGTAGTGTACCACGTTAGTTGGGTAATTTGACACATCTTATACATATGGACCTCAACAGGAATATTATCGGAGTTCTTATTCCAGTTGAGTTGGGATTTCTACAAACTTTAGAGTACTTGGATCTTATATACAATGAATTCTCAGGAAGTATACCACGTGAACCGAGTAATTTGACACAACTTACACACCTACCAATTTGTAGCTTTAATATTTCATGTTCTATTCCGTTTGAAATATTTAGTATTCCCATTACCTATTTGTCTTTTCTTAGTGTTAACCTCATAGGGAGCATACCTAAACCCATCGCCAATTTGACCAAGTTGACTTACTTATATATCTCTCAAAACAGAGTGGCTAACATCCCTGAAGAGTTTGGTAGTTTGACTAAATTGACCTACTTAAATCTCTCTCAAAACAAAGTCATTAACATCCCTAAAGAAATTGGCAGTTTGACTAAGTTAACCTACTTAAATCTCTTTCAAAAGAGAGTTGCTAACATCCCTAAAAAAATTAGCAATTTGACTAAGTTGACCTACTTAGATCTCTCTCAAAACATAGTTGCTAACATCCCTCAAGAGATTGGCAGTTTGACTAATTTGACCGTACTTATATCTCTTTCAAAATAGAATCACTAAATTCCCTCAAGATATTTCCAATTTGAGTCAATTAGTTACATTAGATCTTAGTGATAATATGATTAATGATAGCATCCCTAAAGCCATTATAAATTTAAAGAAGCTTGAATAATTTTATCTTTCTAACAATAGTTTGATAGGCACAATTCCCAAAACCATAGGAAAGCTTCAATCCTTGCAAGCTTTACAATTGGGCTCAAAAACATTAACTAGACCTATCCCATATAACATAGGTCAACTAAAAACTCTCCATGATCTAAAAATATCCAATAATAATCTTCGTGGGAGTATTCCTAAACATGACCAATTTAAAGAAACTTGGAAACCTTTTTCTTTCCAAAAATAGTTTGATAGGAACAATTCCAAGAGCCATAGGAAAGCTTCAATTTTTGCAACAAATAGATTTGGATTCAAACAAATTAAAAAGGGAATATCCCATATAGCATAGGTAAGCTAAAGAATCTCATGTATCTAGACATAAATAATAATATTCTTCCTGGTAGTATTCCTAATAGTTTTAATGGTTTAGTTTCACTTCAAGTATTAGATATATCAATAAACAACTTGGAGGGTCCAATTCGTTATGAGATTGGGAATTGTACTTCTATGCAAGTTTTCTCTGCTCATTCTAATAACTTTTTTGGGACACTTTATGTATCTTTGGTCAGCTGCACCCAGCTTCAGCTAATCGATTTAAGGAAAAATTATTTATCAGATGAGCTTCCTCAATACTTCACATTTTTTCTTGACTGAGAATTTTTAAACCTTGGTCATAATAATCTGGGTGCCCATATTCCTCAACATATCACAAATCTCACCAAGTTCCGTGTGTTGGATTTATCCAACAACAAATTTGGTGGAAAAATACCACCATATCTTGAGAGACTCTGAGGATTTGCAAATGTTTCTAATGATGATGAATTTTATGAGGAGATGGAAATTGTCATGAAAGGGAGTGAGTGTACTATGTCATATATGTTGCATGCAAATACTATATGTAATTTGTATTGCAATAATCTTATAGGAGAAATTCCCTCAAGCATAGGTAGTATGAGTCAATTGTGATTATTGAATTGATCTTGGAATCAATTGGAAGGTCAGATACCTACATCTCTTAGTGGGATATCTTTGTTGGAGCAGTTGGAGTTGGAAAAAACTAATTTGAGTGGAGTGATTCCTGAAGAGCTCTCTAATTTACACGAATTGGTCGTTTTTGATGTTTTATCAAACATTCTATGTGAACAAATCCCAATAGGGACACAATTTTCCACTTTCGATGTATCTTCATTTCCAAATAATAAATGTTTATGGGGTTTTCCTTTAGATTCTTGCATTGAAAATGAAAGACAAGCAAGAAAAGGAGACAATAATAGTAAGGGTAGTGATGTGAGAGTGGGATGGTTTAGTTGTGTAGATGAAAACATGTCATCGATAGTATTGGGGGTGGGAATGTGTATTGGATTTGGGGGATTTTTTTGCTCTCTTTATGTCATGGGAGCAAACTAAACATTGAGTGATTCCCCCAAACATGCCACGACCCTTTTTTGGGATGTACCAATTTCCTACATAAACATGGTCTCCTATGTTCAGATATTCAAAAAAAGAACATCATTTGTATCATTATACGTAAGTTGTACCACTCATATATTTTGAAAATAAAATCATATTTATATTATTAATGTTTAAAATCAAATAAAAAAAGAGGAGAAGATATAATTGTTTTCTATTTTATTATGAAGTTCTTATATATCTTTTGTATATCTTGTATAGTGGTAGATAACTAATTATAATAAAATAAGGCAAATACCAAATTATAATGAGAATACCTTGCATCACAAATAATAGATAATTCAATTAAAAAAGAGCAATAATAATTTTTGCAATGATCATTATAAAATTAAATAATAATAGAAATCTTTTAAGTTAAAAATAATAATTTTTTGTTTTTTCTTCATCAATATTAACATATTATCAATAAAAATAACTATTAAAAAAACAAATTTTCCAATAAATATTTCAAAATTATATAAACATTATACTTGAGAAACTGTAATTCTCTTTTTCTTATCACACATAAATGTCACATCCATAGAAATTAGAAAAAAAACTAAAATAATATTTGTTGATATTTTATTGAAACAATTATCTTTACTGAGACCGAGACTTATAACAAATTCGAAATATTTTTTAATAAGACGACAAGATTAAGTGCCAATGAAACCTATTGGTTTATCGGTATTCAAATTCATGCGTGTACATCAGTCCTGGTTCCTTATACAACCCTTGCTTTGACATCTTATCAACGTGTTGATTCTGCTCCCTGTACACATGAGATAAGCTTATCTATTTGAAAGAGTTTTTCCATGCATTTGATTTCATTGGTTAGATTTTGATAGCCATTTGATCATTAGAATACCTCCAAATACCTGTAGCTTAATTTCTACATATCATTATGGTTCTAAGAGCCAACAATTCTGCTTGATTGTTTGATACTTTTCCCACATGAATCCACTATATAAAATGATTCTTTATGAAAAATATCATACTATAAATTCTTTACCCAAGGTTACTTAAGTCTCTTTTTTCAACATTTAACTAAATTTTCCAATGGCGAGCATTTTTTTGGGAGGGTGCAAAACAGGCTGAATGGTTGTTTTAGTAGGAAAATATATCCATGACCAAAGTCTTTTTTTAAAAAATGAGTCAATTTTCAATTGAATAAATCATCCACCTACAAACTTATGCTCTTAGAAATATTTTATCCCTCAAATATGAGAAATGGAGGGCATTTTTCTAAGGCCATTTAGGCCAGTTTTAGGTGCAAAACAAGCTGAATGGCTATTTTGGATGGCCAATATTTTCTTGACCATGAAATTTTTTTCAAATCTGATCTAGTTGTCAATTGCATAAATCATCCACTTACAAACTTATGCTTTCCTAAAAAAAAATTCCGTTACATATGAGAAATGGTGGGAATTTTCCCAATGCTACTTAATCCCTTTATCCAATACTTAACCAATTTTTCCAACGGCGAGCATTTTTATTTGAGGGTGCAAAACAAGATGAATGGCTATTTTGGCAGGAAAATATCTCCTTGTCCAGAGACTTTGTTTCAAAACTCAGTCAATGGTAAAGTGAATAAATCATCCACCTACAATCTTATGCTTTCATAAAAAAATTATCCCTCAGAGGTGATAAATGGCGGGCATTTTCCTAAGGCCATTTAGGCTAGTTTTAGGTGCAAAACAGGCTGTGTGGTTGTTTTGGCAGGCCAATATTTTCTTGACCATAGACTTGTTTTCAAAACTGATCCAGTGGTCAAGTGCATAAATCATCCACCTGCAAGCTGATGATTTCATAAAAAAAAATTCCCTCACAGATGAGAAATGGTGGGCATTTTCCCAATGCTACTTAAGCCTTTTTTCAATACTTAATGGTGGGCATTTTTCTTTGAGGGTGCAAAACAAGATGAATGGTTGTTTTGGTAGGAAAATATCTCCTTGACCAAAGACTTTGTTTCCAAAAATCACTCAATGGTAAAAGGAATAATTCATGCACCTACAAGCTTATTCTCTCATAAAAAAATTATCCCTCAAGGGTGAGAAATGGAGGGAATTTTCTTAAGGCCATTTAGGCCAGTTTTAGGTGCAAAACAGGTTGAGTGGTTGTTTTGGTAGGCCAATATTTTTTTGAACAGAGACCTTTTTCTCAAAACTGAACCACTGGTCATGTTCATAAGACATCAACCTGCAAGCTTATTCTTTCCTAAAAATTTTATCCCTCACAGATGAGAAATGGTGGGCATTTTCCCAAGGCTACTTAAGCCCTTTGTGTCAATACTTGACCAATTTTGCTAATGGCGAGCAATTTTCTGGGAGGGTGCAAAAAAAGTTGAATGGTTGTTTTGGAAAGAACATATATCCTTGACCAGAGTCTTTGTTTCACAAAGGAGTCAATTTTCAAGTGAATAAATCATCCACCTACAAACTTATGGTCTCAGAATTTTTTTATCCCTCAAATATGAGAAATGACAGGCATTTTCCTAAGGCCATTTAAGCCAGTTTTAGGTGCAAAACAAGTTGAGTGGTTGTTTTGGAAGGCCAATATTTTCTTGATCATAGACTCACTTGTTTTCAAAACAAAGCTACTGGTCAAGTGCATAAATCATCCACCTGCAAGCTGATGCTTTCCTAAAAAACATTTCCCTCACATATGAGAAATGATGGGCATTTTCCCAATGCTACTTAAGCCCCTTTTTTCAAAACTTAACAATTTTTCCAATGGTGAGCATTGTTCTTTTAGGGTGCAAAACAAGATGAATGGTTGTTTTGGCAAGAAAATATCTTCTTTACCAGAGACTTTGTTTAAAAAAGAAGTCAATTTTCAAGGGAATAAATCATCCACCTACCAACTTATTCTCTTGTAAATTTTTTATCCATCAAAGGTGAGAAATGGCAGGCATTTTCCTAAGGCCATTTAGGCCATTTTTAGATGCAAAACAGGGTGAGTGGTGGTTTTGGCAAGCCAATATTTTCTTGACCAGGGACCTTTTTTCAAAAATGAACCAGTGGTCATGTTCATAAGTCATCCACTTGCAAGCTGATGATTTCCTAAAAAAATTATCCCTCATAGGTGAGAAATGGTGGGAATTTTCCCAAGCCTACTTAAGCCCTTTTTTCAATACTTAATCATTTTTTCCAATGGCGAGCATTTTTCTGGGAGGGTGCAAAACAAGCTGAATGGTTGTTTTGGAAGGAAAATATCTCCTTGACCAGAGACTTTGTTTCAAAAAGTAGTCAGTGGTGAAGTGAATAAATTTTCTGGAAGGGTGCAAAATGGCATAAATTTGAATTTTTATTGCACAAAATTACGTTACTTAGAGTGTAAAATTTGAATGTAAAATTAGAACGCAATGTGTTGCTCATGGACAATGTCGAGGATTTGAAGATCATAGCTCCATACCACAAAACGAGTCCAGAATTTTCCCAAACAACAAGCAATCATCTAGCCATTCTTCAAACTCATTGTCCTCATTGTAAGCAACCAATGACAAACAACAATGTTGTTGGACAACAGAGGCAACCTTTGTCTCCAATTGCAGTTGAAGGGAATTTTAATGCACAAAGTGGAAATATTTATGAAAGAATGAACTATGTTCCAGAGAATGTGAGGGTTCCATTACATTGAAAATTGAGTTGCAAAATAAAAATATTTACCAAAGAATGAACCCATTTTTGCAGAATGAGGCCATAATTTTCCCTCAAAGATCAGTGATTGATGCTATTGTTGTTACAAATCAGTGTGAGCAAATTATAGGTTGTGTTTCTCAACAACCTAGGGAGCCTTTGACTGCATTTAGTAATGAAGGGAATCAACGTGTAGATCCCAATGGGAAGCAATTGGAACATGAACCTCTTAGGAACTTGGATGCAACTCGAAGACATGAAACAACTGAAATAATTGCATTTCATGAACAACTGGATATAAATGCAACTACAGAAAATCAAAATTCTACAATTGGTCAAGCTGTAGCAGAAATGCTAGAAGGGTTTTCAACAAATGAAACTATGCTTGCTAAGAGAAGGTCACTAGGAAACCGCTAAACGAAATCCTTATTGCATCTTAAGAAGTAGTCAGGATGGTATAACCACAGACTAAATGAGGGGAAGAAAACATTTAAAGAAATTGGGAGATGGTTTTCTGGAAAATCACTTGAAGATGTAGATGAGAATGACATTATTGCTGGAATTGGGTACTTCATGAGAAAAAAATATAATGAAGAATATAAAATTGAGGATGTTCTTGAACATCTATATGGATTTCTTGATAAAATTCGATCAATTGTCGTGGAAGATATTCGTAAGGATTTTATGTCGAGGAACATGGCTTCAGTATTTATCGAATCAAGCATGACTCATAAGGCTTTGCAATGTCTGAAGAGAATTGATGCTCATGGTGTACTAAAGGGGGTTAATCCAACATCAGTTTGTAGCTAAATGAAAAAGTGGAGAAAAGAAGCTGAGCATATTGATATGGGTTGGGAGAGAACTGATGATTTCACATATGGAGTTAGGGTCAAGCAAGTAAAGTCATATGCTTCCTTTATGGTTGAATCGTTTGAAAAGAGGTCTGGAACTATAGTCAATGAATTTTATTTCAAACTTTGTATTGATTCTCACATACATTATTATCAAGGTGGCAAGGTATGTGATATATTATTCGAGTTACTAGAATACAATGGCTTGATGTCTTGTGTAAGCCTTGGAAAATGGGATGGAAAAGAAGAATATAGACAAGTTTTAGCACATGTTGTTGATCCTGAAAATGAAGAGAACTTAATGAAACAGATAAATAAGCTTTCAGAAGATGGCATCACTATGCTAGATGGAAGGGTTGTGAAAATTAATTTGTTTGAGTTTCATGATCTAGTGGCCATATGTAGTTTAGTATGAAATAGTAGTGTTTCTCCAATGGGAAATAATTTTTGTCCTTGGTGCACATGCCATAAAAAAGCGATACACATGGTTACAGATGAAATCAACATTGAATAAGGAGATACTATCTGTAGTGTTTCTGAATGTTATGCAATGTCAACAGAATTGCTCCTTATAATATATGCCCATTTATTACAAGTTTTGAAAGTTATGTTTATATCTTTCCAAAACATTCCTAATCTAACTATGTTCTTGAACTTTACTATAGGAGTTGAATCCACGGGGGGTTCACTGAGTGAACTTGTTACATAGCACGATCGTTCGCATGATATTAAATAATACCCCTAATTTCACTAAATATTGGAAAATGCATTCTAAAAGTGTATTGTTGAACCCCCCTCCCAATATTCCTTTCCAATTAAGAAAACCCCTAGTTTCACCAAATATTGTAGGTATCCATTTTTATCAACCCATTTTTAACACCCCCTTTATATCATATTATCAAGTTGTAACAAACATGAGCCCTAACACATCTTACTATAATAAAACAAGATGCTAAATAAAATAATAGTATAATGCTAATAATGATCCCACTAGGATTGCAAGGGCGACTGATCAATTTGTAGCATTGGATAGTGGAACACCCAAATAAATAGAATTGGGGAAGGAAAAATGCGTAAAACACAACCTAGTCAAGAGATCAACATAACAAAGAATGTAAAAGATTAATAGTCCAATTGTTAGTGCAATGCTTAGAAAAGATGAGAATTGCAGATGGCACCACAACCTGCCAATATAGCAATTTTATATCATGTAAATACGAATATAGCCATAGAGAACTCATGTTTTCTACAAGCTTAATAAATTAAACTCCATAAAAATGAAAAATTGAAACCCTTTTGTGGATGGATGTCCCTACCTTCCTATCAAAACAAACATCATTGATGTTTGAACCCAAATGAACATAGAAAAAATCCTTTTACTTTTAAATAACACCATATGATCATGTGCATAGCTTTGATTTGGGTCATTCATAAGATCAAATGAATTTCTTCCATCTCCTAGCTACATTTTTTCTTGCAATCAAGCGAATTAACAACATTTATTTACCTTTTCTTGGGTTATATATAGTTTTTTTAATCTTTAAAGGATACGGAAAAATCTCCATTGTTAGGCTTCAAGCATGCAATAGTTATAAAGATACAAATATGGTGAAACTTATATGATACCATTTCATGGTAACAATAACACATACGGTATGTAACTAAGGATTTAGATTTTCACCTATGTTCATGTTAATTCCAATACAATATTAAGACAAATGTCTGACATATAAGAATTGAAATTACAATTATGAATGTGCCAAATATAACTCAATCTAATAAATATTCATAACTGGCAATGTGAAAATATTAAAGAAGAATACAAAAAGTTGAAAGAAATATTTAGTCAAGAAACATTAATCTAACTTTTCTTGGTTCCACTGAGCTAAGAAAGATTGATCTCACTTTTCTTGGTTTTCATGGAGCAAGGTTTAATTGAATCTCAATGCCCACCTAAACCCCAACCTCAAAAATGAAGAGTTAAAACTTTTACTTGAATGCCTACAAAAAATACAATGCAATTATTCAAGTCTCGAACTCCCAATTAACTACATCTCTTACATTAAAGATGAAAACAATATATCATCAATTCAAACCAAGCCTAAATAAGGTATTAAATGAGGATTTCTCATGGACAATAATCCAAAGAGACTTCCATCGATATTATCATTGGTACACTATTATCATATTTATGCAAAACTTATGATCATAAGAAATTAGCTCCCAAAGTCATTAGGGCAGCTGAAGCACCTAGAAACGATTGCAGCATTGAAGTCTATAGCAACAGACTTTTGTTATCTTCCATCTTTAAAATATGTACTTCTAAAAGACTTTGAATTGAATATCCTTCCAGATTCTGAGGGAGTGTTAACAGAACTACATGACCCCTCTTAGACTTGGGAATTTTGGGACATAAATAATCTTATGCTATGAGGTTCCATTTGCAACTTAGCAAATCTCCAACGCATCAAACTGGATTTATGCTCTAGTTTGGAGATGCTTCCAAATTTAATATTGAATTTAAAAAATCTCCAATACATCGATCTGCTGTGTCTAAGCTTGAAAATGCTTCCAAACTCTTTTGGTAATTTGAAAAATCTCCAATGCCTCGATCTCTCTTTCTCCAAAAATTTGGACATACTTCCAAATTCCTTAAGGAATCTATGGCAACTTAAACACCTACATTTGAAGGGTTGTCGCAGTTTGACCATGTGAAGCGAAACACTTGGAAATATGGGGAGGCTTGTATGCTTAGATCTAGAAGGATGTCTCCAAATGGAATTATTGACTCGCTAAATTGGATCTCAATCAAGCTTGGAAAAGTTAAATTTGTTGGATACAAACTTAAAAGAGTTGCCTAGTGATCTTGTATCACTGAGTAGTTTGGAAGTCCTCAGACTAGGAAGCCCTTTGTTGGAAATGTTGCCACCTTCTTTGGGTTGCCTAACAAGTTTGAAGATATTGTGGCTCCATGAATGCCAGCAATTGCAATTTATGTTGGATTCAGTTGAACTGTTGAGTCATCTAATTGAGTTGAAGATATGGAAATGCGGAATACAATACTTACCAACAGCTGTGATGAAGATGAAGAATCTGAAAATTTTAGGAGTATATGAGTGTGTAAGCTTTCGTTTCAAAATGTTGAAACAATATCATTAGACTCGTGTTTGGCATTGCCTTTGGATTCTTCCATCAATGAAAGCTTGTTCCATCTGAAGTAGTTAGACTTGTACCGCACAAAAATATCAAAGGTATGCTTTCAAGAATGTGTTTGCCCGAACCTTCAGGATCTGTAGATCGTGTGTTGTAAACATCTGGTGGAGGTTGGGGCATTACTAGGAACACTATTAAATCTCGATTTGAGGCATTGCCGTGCATTGAGGAAAACAAGAGGGATTTATAGTGTAGCAAAACTTGAATTGCTAGACATCAGGGGGTGCTATAATATAGAATCAGAGGATCTGCGAGGTCTTGGAACTTTCATATATTTAGGTTTTGAACTAAAAGAACAAATTTTGGTATCTTCAGATTTTCAACTAAGATGCTAGACAGAAGCACTCGAGTACTATTCAGGCTTCGAGTCAGATGTTTGGTTGGAAGCTTTTGCAGAAAGTTGCTTCTAGTTGAAAAAGAGTGACCACAGTTCATTGGTGATAAGCTAGGACATGGATCATGTTTTGTATGGAGTACAATACAAAAGGAGCAAGGATCTGCAACTTCTGTAAAAAAATCATTATTATTTACATCGTATTTTATATATTAATCAAGAAAGCTTGAATAAACTAGCTGATAATGACCACCTAAATCAAAATAGATGATTATAAAGTATATTTTCAATGCCACACACAAGCAGATACCATTAATGTTTTAAAAAGATAAAACCAGTTTGAACTTAGTTAAAGTAAGAGTTATGTTTTTAGTTTTTTATTTTAACATAGGCGTAGAAACCAGCTATTCAGGCACTTGAAACCATTTGATAATTGATACCTAGTTTTTAGTCAAAATCTTGGGCACTGGGCGTTATTAAGATTTATTCCAAATGTCGTTCTAAAATTGCTACTTGCTGACCAAACTGTCCATGTATTTTTCTCTTAGCTAATGCGCTGGGTCTTCAACTCAACTGCTATCTCTTATTTAAACATTGTAATATACAGTTTTTCAGTGTGAAGTTTTATTAGCTTATTTTGTGGGTTCTATATGCTCTCGCAGAGAGCATTTCTAATATATTTTTTATGCACGGGCTGTAAATTAAGAAAAACGGAGCACTCTGTTTTTTTCTTTTTCTTTCCTTCAAGAAATAAATCAAATTCTCCTCATTTTGTTTCAGAATCACCGCAGGACATTTTACTGTGCAATTTATTGTTATGAAATATTTCTGAATGTTTGATGTGCTGTTATTATTGATTGGAGCTGAGTTTTGTTCTTGGGTGTGATTATATTTTACTTAAATCCTTTTATACTTAGGTCTTTCAGTTGTTGTTAGAGCTTGGTTTGAGATTGATTGCAATTTTAAGGAAAAAAGATGATCAAAGTACAATATCCATGACAAAGAATTCAATATTCCACATCAAAACAAACATGTTGATATTCTACATTATTTTCTGAAACCTTGCACAACAACAATATCTTTCATTTTAATTTTGTTGAACTGAAAGATCAAATTGGAGAATCTTAGATTGATGTGGGGTTATTGAAACCATTTGGCATTGATATCAAAGGAGATTGAAATCGTTTGATGCCTAGTTTTTAAGCATATCTAGGAGTTATTAACTGATCTATTCCAAATAGCATTTTAAAATTGCCATTTGTTCCTTAATCTATTTTCATTTGTTTCCCATAGCTGATATAGCCTTCATCAACTACAGTTTTTGAGTGTGAAGTTTTATTAGCTTATTTTGTGGGTTCTGTACGCTATCACAGAGAGCATTCCTACTATATATATGCACTGGCTGTAATTTAAGAAAATATTAAATCAAAGTCTCCTAATTTTGTTTCAAAATCACTACGGGACATTTGACTGTTGATTTTCATTGTGCAATTCATTGTTATAAAATCTTTCTGAATTTTCGCTGTGATGTTATTATTGACTGGAGTTGAGTTATTTTTTTCAATCGAAGAGAAATCTTCTTCGATCATTATCCATTTTATTTGGAGGTTGCTCCTTTCCAAAAATTAGGTTTGAAGATTATGGCACTTTTTTAAGGCACGCCTCTAACCTAAGCCACACCTCTAGCCTAAGTCTAGCTGCTTTATATTATCATATTGAAATCCCTATTTTATTGAGGTAAATACATCCAGGCCCCATGGAATTACTCATTCAGAAGTTAAATCCCTAATAATTGAAGTTACTACATGGATAAACAACAATTCATGGCTCAAATGCATCCATTTAAACAAAAGCTGGTTCCTGAAATAAATATAAGAAAAGCGGTAGAGCATCAAGATGAAGTTGTCGATTGCAGAATATAAAACCTCTAACTAGCTACTAACCTAGCTTGACCAAAGGAATTGTTTCCATTTGCACACTTGGAAAAAAATAACTACCCTGCTTAAACTAGTATACTAAGTAAACCGGAGACGCCATGATTGAACCCCCTTCTTTGATGATTTGGATTTACTTTCTATATGTTTAGAGGTGAGGAGTAATACCACCTCCTGAACTTGCACCAAGTTGACTATGAATTTCAGATTCATGAAAGAAGAGGACCCAACCGTCACTCAGGATAAAATGAACCGCGCAACAAAATTAGGGCACGATTTAAGATTTAGAGTGATGTGAGGACTAAAAGCATTTTTCGTTAGGGGTATGGCAGGGACAAAGATGAAGAAATTTTTTAACAAGAATGAGGGCATTAAGTTTTACATTATAATCAATAATTACCGTGTAAAGAGAAGCCCACAAACCTCTAATATGTGTGGCACCTTCCTTGATGCGGCCACTTGTAGCTTCCTTCATATCTCCGTCAAAGCGACCTTCAAGGGTTTTAGCAGCTCCGATGATCTTCTAGAATCTAAACGTGCAGTCCGCAAGCTGAAAGCACCAAGAATGATTTCTTCAGACCGATAATATGTCTTTGAGCTAATTAAGGAAACCCATAAATGAAAACATGCTTACCCAATAAAACGGGGGCGCCGCAGACTGTAATACAAGTTGAAAAGGTGCTGGAAGATTTCAATCCTGAGATATAAGATGTATCAAGTAAAAACCCTAACCGGAAGACACAATTTATGACACACACATTCTCTTCAACCACATATGTAGATGAAGCGCCGCTTAGTGTCCGCAACAAATAGCTCCAGAAAAAAACGAGTGAATGAAAGCTTCACTGGAATTAGGGGAAACCAGAAAAAATGAGTGAATGAAAGCTTCACTGGAATTAGGGGAAACCACCCCTCCTTTAGAAGAAGAAACCCTAGAAGCTCCTTGTGCAGCCGAAACCTGGCAGACCAATATGACTTATCGAGCAGAAGCTTATTGTGCGGCCGATAAGTACCCTGAGAAAAATATCTCTTGTGTAATAAGAGCTAAGATTAGTTTAGGGTCGGGTCCAAAATGAAGGGTCAGAACCTCTGAGCCGAGTGAACCTCTTAGGAAATGGGTTGGTTCACGAGCCGCGCCCAAAATCACTTTCAAGCTGAGAGGAGGGAAGAGATGTTTGGCGCGCACGAGAAGCGGGAATATAGATACAGGGAAAACACATTTTTCCCCTTTATAATTTAATATAATTAAAAATAAAATAAATATTTGAGACGATAAAAAAAATATAAATATTTGAGATGGAATGAGAATTTCGTCTTAAATAATTGTCTTAAAAACCCCCCTTATGTAGTAGTGAAATATCAAATAAAAATGGAAGGTCCTTAAGTTTTAGGTGGGTATGAATTGAGCCCGTGATTTGGAGGTATGAATCCATCCCACGATTTGGAGGTTATTCCTTAGCACACCCAAATAAAATAACCCCCAATATTCATATTACTATGTCAAATTAAAAACCCCCCTTGACCCCTTAATACAGGGAAATATATTTTTGAGGTTTTTAAGAGTATTCAACCCCCCAATATGAATGAACGTGATATGATATTGCCTCACTAGTGAACCCCCCGTGGTTGAATCCCGCTTTGGAACCAAGCAAAGGATGGGAAGAAAAGTTAGATGAGCATATTATAAGCATTCAACCAACCTTATCTGGTATAAAGATGACTATTGTGAAGAACTATCCCATTGATAGAAGAAATGATGAAAAGGTACAGACTTTTATGACTAGTTCTAAACTAGAAATTAAGCTTCTTAGTATTTCAATAATACCTACCTTCAAAAACTGTTGGTTCCAATTATAGTTGACTCCTGGATCAATGGACAAGCTTGTATATTGTTCTTGCCATGTTGGGATCAGAACAATTTTGAAGATGTTTCGTGAAATTCAAATAATTGCACAAGATTATGACAAGGTACATCCAACTAGAGGCATGGAGAAAAAAATTGTTTAAATTTGGGAGGATATGGAGAAAATTGGTGTTCCATGTAAGCCAGGAGAACCATACCATCATAAAATCCAACAATACAATGATCTTAACTATGGGAAATCAGATGGATCAACATCTTACAAGATCCTCATTCGACATGAGGAAATTTTAAAGGTAGAATAATTATGTTAACATAGCAATTTTTTTATGTGTGCCTTGACTAACAATAAATGATGTTGCTATTATGTTTTGACTATTATTGAATGGCTCTCACTGTTATACTTTGAAAATAAAACTTAGTATTTATTCATACGCATTGAAACTTATGTATTGTTTCTAGGTTATTGAAGGCCTACCAGATGACGAGAAGAATAAAAAGTTGGTGATGATGTGGAAGTGTTATACATAATTATACATGTTGCAACTGCAAGGGTGTAGGGGAGATGATGTATATGCATATGAGAAAAGGTACGTCGGTTTCATCATATTATCTTGTTTGAATGGTGGTATCATTTCATTCATGAAAAAACAATTTGAGCCACTGTCATTGCAGGATTGGCTTCCTTGCAAGTGAGTTGTTGTGGTTTTGTTGTTGTTGTTTAGGAGATGAGATGGTTCCTTATATGCATGTCCAAGGGGACATGCTCTTGAGATGATAGATTCTATTCATCCTTATGTGTTGGGACATTTAAGGAATAAAGTAATGGAGCGTAAGCATAAAGAAATGAAAATTTTGAATAGCAACCAAAAAGGAGGAAGAGGAGTCCATAAGGACAATAGAAGCACATTTGAACATGATAGAATATGTCTTTTAAATGAGATGAGAGCACAAGTTTTCAATCTTGTTATGAGATCAGAAGGTACTTTCCAAAAGTTTAGACAGAATATTATTGCCTTCAAATATTAGAATCCAACTTCGTGTTGAATATGATAAGTCAAGAAATCAATCAAATAAGGAAACTACAACACAATTGGCATCATGTTTCCCTGATGTCACTTGTCAACAAGTGGAACAACTATTTAACTCATGGGAAAAATAGTCTAAGAAATCATTGATTGCACCACCAACAATAAGTTTGTCCTAATTTAATATGTTATCTCATTCGATTTCCAGTTTATAGTGTGAGGAGTCATAGTGAGTGTGTTTAATTATTAATATGTCCTCCTAGTTCAATAACTATATTCTGAGATCAAAACTAATCAACAAATATGGAGAAGAGGCTTATCGTGAATCACATCTCTTTGGAAAAAAATGGTGTTAAAACAAAAAAACAACAACTTGTCTTTCCATCCAGTAGTGAGTATTATATTAATTCAATTCATTACATATCAACGTGTCTTTATCAATCTAGTTGATTTGTGGTTGAAGTTACAACTTTTGCTCGAAATCTGATTTTGTCCACCTCAATGATCAGAGGAAATGAGCCAAGCCAGTGTGATCAAACACAACAAATGCAAGGGGAACTTGATTATGACACCCTAATGATGAATGATGACAATAACAATAAAACTTTGTGTCTTTCATCATTGTTGCAAGATGCATTGGAGACCAGTCAAATACAAGAATTGAATGGAGAAACTATTGTTGATATGCCATTCATGGAATCTATGATTCACAATAGAAGGTGCCTTTCATCCTCAATAAATGGGGCAGTGCAAAGTGTTGCTGAACAAGAAATTCAAGGGACAGCTCTTGGCATCCAAGTGATGGAAACTAACAATCATATTAAAACTAGTCTTGATAAACCAAGTAAGAGACAACAAAAAAAAGAGAAAAGTCCAAAATGATCATAAAGAAACATTATATGCAAAGTGGTGAAGAACATAACATTCGTAATGAAATGGCATTCATATGGTCTTAATGTATTAAGAGACCTATTTTGATGATATTTTGGAGGTTAAAGATATATTGAAGATTGTTGGATATAGTTATGAAGAGGTCTAATATTGTATGCACCTATAAGCATTATATTTCCATTTCTCTCTGGAAATAAAATCTTGGAGTGTTTTGAGGAAAAAAAAACCATTTGTTGAGATTTCGTCATAAATCCACTCTATTGTGGTTGCATTTTGCTACATTTGTAGTTATAGTTTTTTTTACCCAAGAAAAGAAAAATATAATTGTTATTTAATAGAAATGAAATCGACCACAACTTTCCATTGTTACTGCCGAAATTCACCAAGTCATCATAGCCAATATATGAAAAGGGATATTAAAAATATTTGGACAATTGCAAATGCTCTAAAAAATTCCTTGAGTGTATAAGCAATGGAATGTATTTTCTATCACGCACTAATGTACAATGACAGAAAAAGTAAGACAACTAAAAGCATTTTTCATTATCTGCCGATAAATACAAAGCACCATCATACAAAAATGCATTTTTCATTATCTTCCGATAAATACAATACCCATCACACAAAAATGCATTTTTCATTATCTGTCGATAAATACAAAACACCATCATACAAAAATGGGTTTTTCGTTATCTACCGATAAATACACATATACAATGATTTATACATGTCTAGCATGTTTTTGAGATGGCTGCAATCCCTCCTCTTAAGAAGAAGAAAAATATGTATGGTCTCTCTTTCCTTTCGTAGAAGACTCTAATTCTTATGGAGCTGTAGGAGGCACATTTTGTAATTTGTTTTCAAGCTCTTTAAATTTCTGTGTAACTTTTTTTAAATTTCCAAGAAAAGCACTTTTTTATTCCATCAATCAATTCAACATTTCCACATTTTTCTTATACTTCATTGATTCTTGTTTTTCCTTAACTTCCACTTGTTGTCTCGTATTTTTCAATTGATTGGTAACTTTGGTCAATTCATCTTTCAGATTATGTATTTATTTCCCGTGCTCTTTTTCCCTCAACTTTGTCTGGTTGGGAATGACAAGAATTTCCATCACCGCAGTAGCTGGACCTTGTAATTCCTTCTGCAAATCAACAATTGTGGATTTAAGTGTTTGAATTTCCATATCACATCCCAAATGCTGAAATTTTCAACCATCCAAGAGTTTTGATTCTAGCTCTCTTATTTTTGCATCTTTTTCAACCATCTTCTTGTTCATTTCTTTATATAATGGTTATGAACCAAACACATTACCTAGTGCAATACTCGTTGAGAATAATTCTTTTAGCATCTTCTCTCGATTTGATAAGGAATTCTCTCACTCTTCTAAGGACATTGTACATGTACGTGTTTTTTTCCTTTTACCCTTACCCTCATCTTCTTTGGTACCCTTACCTTCACCCTCACCACCTTCTTCACTGTAAATTTTCTTTCCTCTACTTTGTTTATTAAGTTCCAGTGATTCAGAGATCCTTTCAAACCTTTTGGTTCTCAGCTTATCAGCTTGCTTAGAAATGGTTTTTCTCAAACTGGAAATTAATGATTCTGATTCTCCAACTTTTTGTTCATGGCTTCCCTCCCACTCTTTCATCTTCAACTGATATTTTTTTATTAAGTGTTCATTTTCTTTAATTTTCTTCTCCAATACCTGTAAAGGACCCATTTTTGTCCTTATTGGTTGTACATTGAAAACAAGTGGTCTTTTTTTCAACTCTTCTTTAAGTTCACTCACTTCAACTTTAGCTTTTTCCAAAGCCTCTTTATATGCAACCCTCACTGATTCAATTTCATTTTTAGCTTCATCAGTTATTTTGTCTACTTCTTTGGATAATAGTTCAACCATTTCTTCTTTCCCTAACTTATGTTTGGTTTGAATTGATTTTCCACAACTATCTTTTGCAACACTACTATCTGTTTGACGCATTCTATAATATTATTATTTTTATCACGCCATCTTCCGCCCAATTTCATATATAGGAATCTTGTTCCTTGAAATGATCCATTTTATCATATAGGATGAAAACATATATACTATCAAACTTACATGATGGAATGTCTAAATGCATAGTGGAATCGCTTGAATCAAATTTGAAAAAACAATCATACTCAATTGCCAACTATTTAGGAGGAATTCTATCGAGAACCTCTTGAGGAATGGAAAATTCAGCAGTAGTTTGTTCCATTTCATTGTTTGTCACCTCCTCCCAATGTCCTCCATATACATGTCCATGTAACTCTTTCAAAGTTGTGGAAACATGAACTACAACAATGGTGACAAAATCAAGAGACTTTACTCGTAATTCGTCATGATGCTCAGGAGTTTGTACAGGCAATTCCTCATTCTATTCAGGAGGCTATACTGGTAATTCCCCATGGTTATCAAGAGATTGTATTAATTCCTCATTCTGCTGAGGAGATTGTACTGGAAATTCCTCATTGTTCCGTGCTATTATATTTCCTAACATATGTTTTATGAATAGTTGGTTTTGGAAAAAGATATATTTTCATGTTGGTTGATATCACCAATCTTTGTTTCAGTAGCATGGGGTCGACATAAATCAATAATTGTTTGAAGTGTGCTCGAGAAACTAAATTTAACCTTCCTTAATTGTCTCTCTTGCAGGGCAGAGTAGATTTTCTTAGCCAATAGACAAGGAATATCTTCAACCCAATGTATCACTACTCTCATACATTCACCCATAATGTCCTTCCTATGATGATTCAAAATCGTCCTAAGCAAAATATGAATCAATGTTTTGTATATTCCGGGAGGGACATCTTTCATTCTTAAACCATTACTCGGAACATATATTTCTCTCCCACAAATTTTATTGGCCATCTGGTTCTTCTCCTATTTGGGGGTTTTCTGGGAGCTTAGAATCGCTCCCCCTCTACCTGGAATATTTGTATATTGGGAAACCAAATCAGGGTTGAGGTTTACCCACTTCCCAAAAAATTTGAATTCCATATTCCCAACATCATATTTCAAAATTGTCTCATCTATCTCCTCATCAACATAATTGAATGTTCCAAACAAAAAGTCAAAAAATTCTACTTTCCTCAAGATAGTTTCCATACCTGGTGGCCAAATATTTGCATCTCTCCATACATCATAATAATTCTGGAAATTTTTTACTATTAACCTATCATCTATGGACGTCTATGTTTCAACTACGGTTGCAGAGGAGGATGCCCCAGTTTCAACTACGCCCATGGTAGAGGACGACCCTATTTCAATTCCGGCCATGGTTGTCTAGGTTCGAAGTAGAAGTGATGTATGCAAACTGTATTTCAGGCTCACAAATTATGCCCGCACAGAGTATTTAAACAACAAAACGAAGGGCTTGAGTGTATTTCCAGGTCATAATCCATGACTTGGGCATGCACTTTTCCCTATGCTAACATCCGACTTTTAAGATTTTTTCAGGCCTTGTCTTCAGAGGGAATTTTATAAATTGGTTGTACTTTGACATAAAAAGGTGCATAACCATAATCTATCACTTTTATAAATGGGTTGTACTTTGACATAAAAAAGTACATAGACATACGCTATCAATTTTTAAAAAAATGCATAGATCGATCTTACACCCGGATGTACCAAGCCTCAAGTTTTATTTTTTTATTTTATTGGCCAAGATTAATCTTTTTAATCATTTTTATTTTATATCCGAAGCCTTTTTTTCAAGACTGAGGCTATATTCAGGTGCATTAGTCCTCCACCTACATTATGGTTCCTTCAAAATAATTTTATCTCCCTCAGTGAGGAAATGGAGATCATTTTACCATAGCCACTTGAGCCAGCTTTTCAGTACTTAACCATTTTTTCCAAAGGGGATCATTTTATGGCATGGTGTAAAATAGGTTGATTGGCTATTTTGGAAGGTCATTATCTTCTTGGCCATTAAAATTTTATCACAAATGATTCAATGGTAAAGTGCATAAATCATCCACCTGAAAGCTTAAGCTATCATAAATTTTTTATCCCTCAAAGGTGAAATATTGCGGGCATTTTATTAAGGCCATTTAGGACATTTTTAGGTGCAAAACTAGCTGAGTGGTTGTTTTGGAAGGCCAATATATTCATGACCAGAGCCTATTTTCCAAGAATAAGACTATATTCGGTTGCATTTGTCATCCAACTATAGGATGGTGCCTTCAAAATAATTTTATCTCTCTCATTTAGGAAATTTCGGTCATTTTCACAAAGCCAATTCAGCCATATTTTCAGTACTTAGCCATTTTTTCCAAAGGGGAGCATAATATGGAAAGGTGCAAAAAAGATTGATTGGATGTTTTGGAAGGACATTATCTTCTTGGACATAGAACTTTTATCGAGAATGTGTCAATGGTCAAGTGTGTAAATTCTCCACCTGAAAGATTATGTTGTCAGAATAATTTAATCCCTCACTGGTGAGAACTGGTGGGCATTTTCCTAAGGCCATTTAGGCTAGTTTCTGGTGCAAAGAAGGATGAGTGGCTATTCTGGAAGGACAATATATTCTTGACCAGAGACTTTTTCCCAATACTGAGACTACATTCAGGTGCATTAGTCATCCACCTACAGGATGGTGCCCTCATAATAATTTTCTCTCTCTGTGAGAAAATGGTGGTCATTTTCCCAAAGTCACTTGAGCCATATTTTCAGTACTTAGCCATTTTTTCCAAAGGGAAGCATAATATGGGAGGGTGCAAAAAAGGTTGATTGTTTGTTTTGGCAGGCCATTATCTTCTTGGCCATAGATGTTTTATCGAGAATGAGTCAATGTTCAAGTGTTTAAATCCTCCACCTAAAAGATTATGTTGTCAGAATAATTTAATCCCTCACTGGTAAGAACTGGTGGGCATTTTCCTAAGGCCATTTAGGCCAGTTTTTGGTGCAAAAAAGGTTGAGTGGATGTTTTGGTAGGATAATATATTCTTGACTAGAGAATGTTTTCCTAGAATATGACTATGTTCAGGTCCATTGGTCATCCAACTACATGTTGGTGCCTTCAGAATAATTTTATCTCTCTCATTTAGGAGACTTCGGTCATTTTCCCAAAGCCACTTGAGCCATATTTTTAGTACTTAGCCATTTTTTCCAAAGGGGAGCATAATATGGTAGGGTGCAAAAGAGGTTGATTGGCTATTTTGGTAGGCCATTATATTCTTGTCCATAGACCTTTTATCGATAACGATTCAATGGTCAAATGTGTAAATGTGTAAATACTCCACCTGAAATCTTTTGTTGTCAGAATAATTTAATCCCTCACTAGTGAGAACTGGTGGGCATTTTCCTAAGGCCCTTTAGGCCAGTTTTTGGCGCAAAAAAAGATGAGTGGATGTTTTTGCAAGCCAATAAATTCTTAAATAGAGACTTTTTTCCAAGAATGAGACTATATTCAACTGCATTAGTCATCCACCTACAGGATGGTTCCCTTAGAATAATTTTTTCTCTCTCTGTGAGAAAATGGCGGTCATTTTCCCATAGCCACGGAACCATATTTTTAGTACTTAGCCATTTTTTCCAATGGTGAGCATTTTTTGGAATGGTGCAAAAGAGGTTGATTGGTTGTTTTGGTAGACCATTATCTTCTTGGCCATAGACATTTTATCGAGAATGAGTCAATTGTCAAGTGTGTATATCCTCCACCTGAAAGCTTATGTTGTTAGAATAATTTAATCCCTCACTGGTGAGAATTGGTGGGCACTTTCCTAAGGCCATTTTGGCCAGTTTTAAGTGCAAAAAAGGATGAGTGGATGTTTTGGCAGGACAATATATTCTTGACCAGACACTATTTTCCAAGACTGAGTCTATATTTAGGTGCATTAGTCATCCACCTACAGGATGGTGCCTTAGAATAATTTTTGCTCTCTTTGTGAGAAAATGGCGGTCATTTTCCCAAAGCCACTTGAGCCATATTTTCAGTACTTGGCCATTTTTTCCAATGGCGCATTTTCTGGAATGGTGCAAAAGAGGTTGATTGGTTGTTTTGGTAGGAAATTATCTTCTTGGCCATATATCTTTTATCAAGAATGATTCAATGGTCAAGTGTGTAAATCCTCCACCTGAGAGGTTATGTTTTTAGAATAATTTAATCCCTCACTAGTGAGAACTGGTGGGCATTTTCCTAAGGCTATTTAGGCCAGTTTTAAGTGCAAAAAAGGCTAAGTGGTTGTTCTAGTAGGCCAATATATTCTTGAACAAAGTCTTTTTTCCAATACTGAGATTATATTCAAGTACATTAGTCATCCACCTACATGATCATGCCCTGTGAATAATTCTCTCTCTCTGTGTGAAAAAATGGTGGTTATTTTCCCATAGCAATTTGAGCAATATTTTCAGTACTTAGTCATTTTTTCCAAAGGCGAGCATTTTCTGGAATGGTGCAAAAGAGGTTGATTGGTTGTTTTGGCAGTCCATTATCTTCTTGGACATATGCTTTTTATCACGAATGAGTCAATGGTAAAGTGTGTAAATCCTCCACCTGAAAGATTATGTTGTCAGAATAATTTAGTCCCTCATTGGTGAGAATTGGTGGGCACTTTCCTAAGGCCATTTAGGCCAGTTTTAAGTGCAAAAAAGACTGAGTGGATGTTTTGGCAGGCCAATATATTATTGAGCAAATACTTTTTTCCAATACTGAGACTATATTTAGGTGCATTAGTCATCCACCTACAGTATGGTGCCCTTAGAATAATTTTCGCTCTCTATGTGAGAAAATGGAGGTCATTTTCTCATAGCCACTTGAGCCATATTTTCAGTACTTGGCCATTTTTTCCAATGGCGAGCATTTTCTGAAATGGTGCAAAAGAGGTTGATTGGTTGTTTTTGCAGGCCATTATCTTCTTGGACATAGACCTTTTTATCGAGAATGAGTCAATGGTCAAGTGTGTAAATCCTCCATCTGACAGCTTATGTTGTCAAAATAATTTAATCTCTCACTGGTGAGAACTGGTGGGCACTTTAGGCCAGTTTTAAGTGCAAAAAGGGCTGAGTGGATGTTTTGGTAGGCCAATATATTCTTGAACACAGACATTTTTGCAAGACTGAGACTATATTCAGGTGCATTAGTCATCCACCTACAAGATGGTTCCCTCCAAATAATTCTCTCTCTCTCTGAGAAAATGGTGGCCATTTTCCCAAATCCACTTGAGCCATATTTTTAGTACTTATCCATTGTTTTCAATGACAATAAATCAGCCAAATTCTCTGGTATTTGAAAATATGAAATGAAAATATGAAAATGTAAAAAAAAAGAGAATAATAAAACTCAGATTTTCCAATTTGAATCACTGAAACATGCCAAAAATTGAACCCTATTTTTGAATTTTGGTGAACTAGGGTTGATTTTCAGTATTTTTACACAATAGTAATTTTTAGGATAAAATTGAAAATATTGAATAGTGGAGTAGTGGCGACTATTAATACACATCATGTTCAACTCATATCATTCAATTTGACTATGTAACGTTCTTACTAGTGTTACAACGTATTTTTCCACCATGTGAGCATTTATACTCTTTGGCTTCCTGTTGATGCCTCGGATATCGTAGCATCAATCAGAAAAGGATTCTCCCCGAGAGACGGTCCCAATTAGACTGCCTCCCGTTTGGTGTAGGGAATCCGTCCGGTTAGCGGTTCCGGCAACCGTGGTTTTGGACTTTAAATCCGATTTTACCGGTTATGGCCCGATCCACCTTTCTTTTGATTTTTTATGTGTTTTATATGAGATGCACATGCCTAAATTATACTTAATCTAGATGCAATTGAAACAGATCTAAATCTAGAAACAGAAACACATCTATCTATCCCTGCAGGGGAACACGCTTAAGGGGAGAGCAATCAGCTGTAACAGATATCATAAGCAACGAACAGATAGCTATTATTTCTCACGGTCAAAGCTACAGCGAGATGAGGATCTTGAGAAGATAGCTTCTCATTCAAAATGGAACGCATCTATTGCTCAGAAAAGACAGAGGAAAACTACAGGATAAGGAAACAAATCTACAATGAAATTTACAGAACGCATCTATTGCTTATGAACCGAAGAAATCAAATGGTTTGATCTAAGTAACAAGGATAAAGAAACAGATCTGGAATTAAACTAAAAGATCCCTGCAAGGAGCAATTAACAGCATGAACAATGAGCCATACGAATTATCCTGGAGAAAGAACAGTTAGCCGTTCGTTCTAGAGGAAAAATCTACAGCAACGGTAAAAGTATCAGCAGGTAGCTCCTGATTTAACAAGGAACGCATTCATTGTCCATGAAATAGAGAGAACGCATGCATAGATAAGAGCAAAATCATTAATACAAAGAAATAATTCAGAAGTCAAGAATGATCTCACATTGCAGAATTGCAGTCATTAGAATAGTCCAACATAAAGCAACCCAACATTCCAAGCAAAACGTCCATCTCCTGTGGCTTCTATTAGAAAATTTCCATTTACAGAGCCGATACAAGATAGCTTATATCATTTGCCCAAAATTTTCATTCCCTGCCAAAAGTCCTTTTGAATCTCTTCTAGCTCCTATTTATAGTTACAAATTTGCCCTCTGGGCTGACACCTAGCATCCCCCACCTGTCATTTACAGGGATTTCTAATATAATCGATCACCAAAAAATGGTCACTTCATTTACAAAATATTTTGACAAAAAAGAATAGGGACAGCTGTCCCACAGCTTACGCCTTACATATAACAGAAAATTTGCTAAACTCAAAGCGTCCCCTGCTGGGCACGTGTCTGGCTGAAGCGAGTGGCTCACTGAATTCAGTTTGCTTCATTCCTGTGCGTGAGCTTCCGGTGGCAAAGGGTCGCCCAAATTGATTGTCACTGGTGCTGCCTGGGAAGAGGTCTTCGAATCCCCTGCTGATGTTGCCCCTGATTGGGAAGAGGGAATGGGACTGGCCAGACTTTCTGCCATTGCTGGGGAAGAGGCTGCTGGGTCTACTGATGCTTCTGCTGCTGCTGCAGCTTTCCTGACCTCCTCTTCTATGTAGCTATGCCACACACCTGTATCCCTTATGATTATGTTTGCTGCAGCAGGGAACAGGATTTTCTGAGAAGTTACATTCTTCCCGAGCTCTATTTTAATGCTTTGTACTTCCGCTTCAGCAACTTTATATGTTTCCTTCAACAGATGATTGTGAAGTGTGGATGAACCGATGTAATGTTGGAGATCATCCATGGCCAAGACATCAATCCTTTTCACATACTCCATCTGGACGCCTAGCTCTTCTTTCAATTGAGACAACCGCTGTTCTTTTTCCGGGAGGTCTTCGAGGGTCTGAGGGAAGGTCAGTGTGCAGTTGTCATGGACTCCTTTGAGCTTTTGGTACAGGTTGTTGATTCTATCCGTGGTCTTCTGCACACTGGCCATCAGCTTATTGGCACAGTTCCGGCCAAACTCCAACAAGGCTATATCTTCATTAAAATCTTCCACGGTCTTGAAAGGAAGATGCGGGGGGAAACCTCCTCTCCCTTCCCTCCATGCCATCTGACTTATGACATTTGCTTTGACACGGGTATTCTTAGCCTTGAGCCTGTGGGCTTCCGCATTCACCTCCTTTAGCCTAACCGTCATGGCCTTGAGTTTGCACACCTCATCAGTGATTAGCTCTTGAGAGCCATGCACTTGCTGTAGTATATTGCATGACAGCTCGTGGAAGGGGGACATGTCCAAGGTTCTGCCTTCCGCTTGCTCTAAACGCTCAGTTAATGCCTGCTTGTCCGTTTCTAGCTGGGAAGCCTTTTCTTCTGCTCCACTCTTTTCTGCTTCTGCAATCATTATTTGGAGTGCTAGCTGGTCCTTTTCCTCTTCCAGGTAGCTGTACTTGTTTGCCAACTCCTTGTGCTCAGCGTACAAGCAATTATACTTGTTCACTGCCAGATCTCTTTGAGCTTGCTCATTAGCCACGTTTCGCTGCAGGGTACGTGCTCTTTTCTTTGTCAATATATTTTCTTTGACTATCACCCCTACATTGGCAAATGATGCTTGTGCTGTCGCTATAACTGCGGACGCCATGGCAATGGGATCCGCATCTGTGTTCTGCATGACAGCGACCTCTCGGTGGGTAACTATGTCGTCATGGAAAGGACTTTTAATCCTCTCTTCTGATTGGAGGACCATTTTTTTTCTTTTCTTGTCATAGACAAACTCATTCCATTTGGACACCGTACGCTTCCCAGATGGAGTGTACGGTACAATCGGTCGGTTTATGATGTCTATGTCTTCTTCCATAGGTGGGGTCCGGACTTCCTGAGCGGGGTCTGTCCCTTCCCTTTGGGTACTAGAGCCACCTGCCTGAGAGGTGTCTATCTCCATGTCCTGAGCACCGGACCCACCTACCTGGGCATCTTCTCTTGCCTTCAATTCTTCCTCCGCCTTCTTCCTTGCTTCAGCTTGCTCAATTTCTGCTTCTTTCTGCTTTTGGGCTTCTTCAGCCTCCTTCCGCAGTCTCTCATTCTCAGCCTCTTGTAGCTTTCTTGCCTCCTCGGCTTCCTTTTGCAACCTTGCCTCTTCTCTTAATCTGAGCTCTTCCTGAGCTCGGGCATCCTTGGCTTCTTTCTCCTTTTGCTGGATGGTCTTCTGGGTCTTGGTTGAGCTAGAGCTCGCTCCAGTACTTTGGCGACAGATCCATAACTCAGCCATGTTGCTGATTCCTCTGAAAGCTTCCTCCTCGGCATCGGGGTAGTGGGAATATTCGAAGTTCGCATAGTTCCCCTTGCAATGCTCGGCCACTTTACCCTTTCTGTCGTTCCTGTGGAAGATGACCTCACCGAAATGGAAGGCCCTCAACTCTTGAACAAATTCATCGGCAGAGGCTACCCCTGAAAACTTGTAAGCACCTATGCAGAAAGGTAAGGGGGGAAAGGAAGCCTTGTGTAGCTTGTGGAGGAATGCTCCAATCCCATCCAAGAAGAGTTGTCTCACTGCTTCCTTGAGCACCACATAGTCTGTGGCATACTGCGGCAATATGTATGGGGGCTTAGTCCCTCCGAACATTCTCAAGTAGGTACCTTGTTCTGAAAAGTAGAAATCCCCATAATCCTCAAGGACTTCCAAAGCGTTTTGGGACAGGCAACTTGGTTCTTCCTTGAACATTTTCTCGTATAGGGGCATGATGAACCCCTCACAAATGAGTTTGTAGCTGGGCTTGTAATTCTGAGCCCACAACATCTTGAATGCCGTGTAGACCGGGGCTGTGGCCCTATCCCATGTACACCCCAATCCGGGGAACTCTATCTTGGCCAAGATACAATCTATCAGGTATGAGGACATGAAGAATTCAGCCTTCTTCGAGGCCAGCCCGGGCTTAGCAGCACTTATCATTGAGGCCAAACTATCTGACAAGATGGTGGCCCAGTCAAACACTGTCCCCTTAAATGCCACATAGTGAATGATAGGGACCCACTGAATCTTGTATACTGTGCCATCGGGCATGCCGAAGATTCTACACAGCATCAGGGCGATCAACCTATAAGGAGCTCTTAGATTCTGTACGTCATACTCCTCCCTCTCTTTCTTCCTCAAATGTTTTCCCTTGCACCAGTAGCTTTTTGGCCATCTCGACATTGTCCATCTGGCTTAACCATTCATCGGTCAGAGCTTGCTGGACACGGGGAAACCTGTAGGCTGCCGCCAGATACGCGGGTTGAAATGAGGCGATAGCCATGTTCCCGCTATCATTTATCACTCTCCCATCAGCATCTGCATGTTGGAGTATCCACCCGATCACTTCAGCACAGGGGAATAGCTCAGGGCGGGTAGCGGCTCTAGTTATGCCTGAGGCTCTGATATTTTGATAGATCGGTGCCTCCTCCAGCAACATATCTGGGATCTCTTGGTCCCTGATCATTCTGTATATGTCATCCCATCTGATTTCTGGAGGGACACCAGTGGTGCACCTGGTGTCTTGGAGCGAGGTTTCAATCTTAGGAGGAGCAGGTTTCTTTTCTGTCATCCTCGCCTTCTTCTTACTGGGTTTTGGCATCTTGAATTATCCCTGATAACATCCATATACCATTCATTATGAGTTTGAGCAACAGGTTGTATGGTTTCAGCAGAGAGCAACATTGTCTTAATGATATAAATCAACAAAGCATATATATAGGAAGTAGAACATTATTTCAGTTATAAGACACACATTGAAACATTTGAAGCTTTTAAAAAGATGAGTGCGGGGATAAGCTATGTTGCGGACGCTATTGGTCTTATTGGACCGATAGGTGATTCGCGGAAGCAATCGGCTTCCGGTTCCGCCTCGCGGAAGGGGAGGTCTTTCGCTATGGCTGCGGTTGGGAGAGGTCGAAGGCGGGGAAGAGGCGGGGTTGACTCGGTGAGGGCTATGGATGCTATCGTCACACGCGGCCACTTGCCGAGTCACTACGGGAGGCTTTGGTCTGAGCGAAGGTAACGGCGCCGGGGACAAACTAGACGGGGAGAGCTTAGGGCGGCTTCAAGTTTTGGCTCTCCTGGCTTAACCGCTTACGGGTTTCGGCTTCGCGTGTAGGGACTGGGGTTTATGGAAAAGGGGCCCAGGGTTCACGGTCAGGGACATGGAAAGCCCACAGGGTTTCGATAACTTAACCCACGACGAGGGGCGCGGCCCGGGGTTTAAATTCAACATAAGGCATGGTTAACTGCCCGCACCCATCAACATAAGGTATACGTTTTTACGAAGGCCCACGACGATTATGTGAAACGAAAACTCCGTTCACTGTACCTGACGGGCAAAACATAGCCCTTGACGGGTGTTTTGCCCGTCACAATCCCACTAAAACCCAATAATTTCCCCAAAAGGACAGCTTAATAGTGAAAAACAAGGTGAAGATCCTACCTGGCACCGTGGGGATTGCTTGAGCAAGGTGGCTGCGAGCACGGAGGCGCGAGGTGAGCTGGAGCGATTGCACGGTATCACACGTCGCTGGCCGGTTCAAAACAATGGGTGTATTGGGTCGAGCCCCCCCCCCACGGTATTTATAAGGAATGGCACGTGTGAGCACTTAAATGGGTAGGTGGCGTGGTTTAAAGCGGGGTTTAAATTCGCCGCGCGTAGCGGTCACGTCAAAGCACCTCGGTTTCCGTGCGACCGTCTCTTGCGGGTGGAGTTCGCGAATTGCATCCGCCGTTGCGGAAGGGTTCAGTGAAAGCTTCCGACGTTTCGGGGCTTAATGTGGAAAGGAAGCTCGAAGCCTTCCGCGAGAGACCGCCGCGTAGCGGACGGTAACGCCAACGCTTCCGCTCTTTCGGAGCAGTATAGCGAATGCTCCCGGTATTTTCGGAAGACTTTTGCGAAAGCTTCCGTGGTCCAGAAATTTCAAAGTTTCGTTGATTTTTTCGGGAAGGTTCGGCAAAGGCTCCCGCTGGTTTCGGAAAGCTTTTGGGAAAGGCTTCCGCCGTTTCGGAAGCAAAACTTATATTTTCCGCAAATTCGCCCGGGATCGTTTCGGGGTCCTTTCGCCGAACGGGGTAAAGCGATTGGCTTCCGCTGTTTCGGAAGGGTAGCCCAAAGGCTTCCGCGTTTCGGGAGCAAAAGCTGAAGGCTTCCGCGACAGCTTCTTGAGAAAATTCTAAGTCTTTTCATGGTTTCGGAAAGCAATCGTGAATTTCTCCGCGGGACTTATCCAAATGGCTTCCGCCGTTTCGGGACGTTTTCATGAATTCCCCCGCCGTTGCGGAAGGGTTTCATAAAACGTTTCCGCTTATTTTCTTTTGGAAAGATATCGCGGCGGCTTCCGCTGTTTCGGAAGGGTTCCTTGAATTCCCCCGCCGTTGCGGAAGGATTTTATGAAAGCTTCCGCCGTTTCGGAAGGGTTCAACGAAAACTCCCGCCGTTTCGGAAGGGATGCTCCAATCTCCCCGCCGTTGCGGAAGGTTGAAGCTAAAAAAAAACTTTAAGTCCTCTGTTCCCGCAGTCTTCTCATAGAAAGAAAATCTAAGTCCTTTTCGGGAGACTAAGGCGAATGAGCCCCGCCATTTCGGGAGGTTCGAGTGAAAGGCTCCGCCGTTTCGGGAACTAAGTTGTTTCGGAGCTTGAACCGTTCCGCAGAAGCAACGATTGAAAATTTTCCAAGTGCTTTTACTTCGGAAGAAAATGATGAACTGCTTTGTGTTATTTCGGCGAGTTTATCCGAATGGCTTCCGCCGTTTCGGAAGACAGAGCTGAATTGTTCCGCCGTTTCGGAAGACAGAGCTGAATTGTTCCGCCGTTTCGGATGGCTTTGTTGAATTCCTTGCCGTTTCGGATGGCTTTGTTGAATTCCTTGCCGTTTCGGGAGAACAACGCGAACCTTTCCGTGGTCGCGGAAGACTCGTTCGAAAGCTTCCGCTGTTTCGGGTGGTTTTGCCCAATGGCTCCCGCTGTTTCGGAAGGGTTGGACGTTTGACTCCCGCCATTTCGGGACAAAGACTGACTTATTCCAAAACGTTTGGGCAAAAAACTAAGTTACCTTTCGGCTCACCGGGAAGAACATGGAAGGATTGAAGGCAAGCTGTTCAGCAGGGAAGCAAAATTTTATGTTGAAAACAGACGCGGACGGCTGGGATGGCTTCTCAAGCAAACTTTCTACAAAAAATACAGGAGGGGCCCCAACATGTACAAAATTTTGGGGGAGGGGTGTTGCTGCAACAACACTTCCCTTACCCACTTATAGACTCAAAACCATAGTTGTGGTTCCCATTGAACCTTGTTTTTCCCTATTTTTCCTCCTGTACGCGAGCTACTTCATTACACCTTGCGTATACACATGTTGCGCCACTGTAGCCAGCGTACATCGACTTTTTGGTAAATTATAGTAAAAAAAACTCTATTTTTCACTTCCAAAAAGCAGCCATTCTGACCTTTGGCCCTCCATGCATCTCGAAACGACTCGATTCAACCTTTCACATACCTTTTAGAGGGTTATATATTGAGCTCTTATGGTGCATGGAAAAAGGAGAAAGAGAGAGCATCACAACTCTATTGGATTTTTGCCATAACTTGAGTCTACATGCATTGATCCTAGTTGTTGTGAATCTTTTATGTTTCACCTACCAAACTCTTCCATATCTTGTGAGGGACCCTATCCTTTACTCATGAGTTTTCCATTTCATGGGGGATTGAAGTGGTGTAGGCACAAGTGAAGGGACCTAGTTCTTGGTTCAGATGAGTTTCCGGCAAGAGGTTGTATTATGTACTTCTTGTTCATATTAATATAAATACTCATTTTATCGTCCAATTGATCTTATGAATGGTTGTTTATTAACATTGTGTTACATTTGCTTATTATATCATGGACCATGCTATTGTTTATACTAACATCTTTCATACATTATAAGCACTTGCTTGTGTTTATTGTTGAGACTAAGCTGCAGGTTCAAGTGTAGAGATTTGAAAGCTCAATGGGGATCTACATCAAACGACCGGTTGAAGGTTGGTATTTTATTCCACATCTTAGCATTTACATTTATATAGCGTGCATTGGGAATTGAGTTGATTTCTGGTAGTCATCTGTTTGTTGTGGTCTGCCCCGAGCCATAGGAAGTTTTTCTCCGTAACAGAAATCGTGACTCCACTGGGGAGGAACCTCCATTTTGGGGATTTTGGGCATTTTCCTTATTTTGAGTCTCTGTTCTGTTGAGTTTCTGTGACGTTGATTGGTTGTTAGGGTCTTCATATAAAATCTTGATTTTTATTGGTCTTTTGATTCATTTTTGGTCCACCTACTCTACCCTGTACGTGAGTCTGCGTTGAGTTACTCGCATGTACCCGCTACTATTAATACAATAGCCCATGTATATACGTTGTTGTTCTTTGAACAATTGCGTACAGGTCTGGCTTTACCTTGTTTTTGATATTTGGTTGTTGCTGGGTGAGTTCTGAGTGTTCCTGAGTCTTATTAGGCCTATTTCCTGACTGTTCCATGCTCTTTTATTGACTAGAAACTCCTCTTTCTATATTTTTTGAGCCTTTGGTTTTCAATCATTTTTTGTTTTTTATAGCTCATTGACTTAGCTGAGTCTTACTTTTTCGGATTTGCTGGGTTGTTTGTTTTGCATGCTCTGCATTTTTTCTGAAAAGTTCTGATTCTACTTGCATTTTTCATTCATTTATATTGAAAAATACAAAAACATTGTTTGCATTTTCATTTCATTTATAGTGAAAATACAAAAAATATTTTCTTTATGTTATTTCATTTTGCATTAGAGTGCTTGTGCTTTCATTAGGACTTGCTTGTGCATGAAATTATAAAGAGATTGCATTTTTATTTCAAAAAGAAACGTTGGTTTTACTGTCATTCAGTGGCATACTTTTTCATTGGTATATGAGTTTAGTGTTTTTCGGGTGTGCATTTCATTGAGTCTATTCACATCACTAGTTTCACGACCATATCCTTTTGAGTAATCACAGCCATTAAAATTAATGCCTAATCTAAAATTGATTAGAATGATTTTCTCTTTTATAGGGTGCACCCACTAGTATAGGTTTAGAGTCTTGGAATAGATCACTGTTGAGTAAAAAGTCCAAGACTATTAAACAAACATCATGTGTCTGACCAAGGAGTGGTGAAACCCATGGTATATATCGGTGTTCTCAGGACACTCTGCTCAAGCCATATTTAAGTAAGAGGTCACGGGAGGTCGGGTTGCAAAGATATCCCTCCAACACTTGCTGAACATGGGATATATATACAGGATTTGTTCGTATCCGAGGATTCTTGGGGGATTTGACCCTCTTGAGTTTCGAGCTTAGTTACCCTTCCCATACGAAGGATCCCACCTGCGACTGTTTTCCTGAGCATTGGTTATACGTGGTGGCCATAGTTGCTTTACCTAGGTATCACATAGGGAATTTGCAGCGGTTATTCTGCGATTTTCCTTAGTCATATAGGTGATAGGTCATTCGTCCCTAGAAGAAATATTCCAAAGGTTCCCTTCAGACAGTTTTCAACTGATGGGAAAATTAAAAAAGAATTCATGCCCTATAAATCTTCTATTCCTTCTGAAACTGTCTCATATGAAATAAAGCTTGCCAACTATGGCAATTTGCAACAGCGTCTCACAACAGAAAATATGGATGATATGGCCATGGATACCATTCAAATAAAGAAAACAATGAAGGATGACCATGATAAGATATTGTAGCTAGGGTTTTACCCCTAGCTTGTGCCAATGAGCACCTACTAAGGAGAATGGACTCCTTAGTAGCAGTTCAATAATGATTAAATGATTAAGCTAAAACAACAATTAACAAACTACTTTAAACATTGCATGAGACATAAATAAAAGATGTAAAAAATGGTTTTATATTAATGTTACCTTGAGTGTCAAGGTTGGTGAAGCCCTTTGGAGAAGGAGAAGGAGCATTCAGAAGCTTGGAGCATCCTCTTGGACACTGCAAAGGGATTCACCAACCTTGACACTCAAGGTAACATTAATATAAAACTATTTTTTACATCTTTTATTTATGTCTCATGCAATGTTTAAAGTAGTTTGTTAATTGTTGTTTTAGCTTAATCATTTAATCATTATTGAACTGCTACTAAGGAGTCCATTCTCCTTAGTAGGTGCTCATTGGCACAAG
This sequence comes from Larix kaempferi, assembly GCA_027924585.1. Lineage (NCBI taxonomy): Eukaryota > Viridiplantae > Streptophyta > Pinopsida > Pinales > Pinaceae > Larix > Larix kaempferi. Next base: position 2,144,035 of record BSBM01000704.1, read on the forward strand.
CTAGGGGTAAAACCCTAGCTACAGTTTTGGCGACTCCACCGGGGATCGAACCCAGACTCTACAGTTTTATATTAATGTTACCTTGAGTGTCAAGGTTGGTGAAGCCCTTTGCAGTGTCCAAGAGGATGCTCCAAGCTTCTGAATGCTCCTTCTCCTTCTCCAATGGTGGGGATGGGCCAAAGTGGCTCTCAAGGTGAAAATAGTTCAAATGATGAACTAGGGTTTCGAGAGAGATTTTGGCAGAGTAAGGGTGCTTGTGATTGTGGATATGAAATAAGGGATCTCCATCACCTATTTATAGTTTTTTGGTGGTGGAGTGCTGACCCATGGTTTTAGGAAACACATAGTTTTGGGCAGCTGTATAGGGTTTTTTCCTCCTTTTCCTCATTATTTTATATTTTTTATTCCTTTTTAGGGGATTTTTGCTATTTTTGGAGGAAAAGGGGGTTTTTTAGCCTTTTTTAAGGCTATTTTGATGGTTTTGTGGCCTTTTGGAGGCATTTTAGGCCTTTTGGAGGCTTTTTAATGGGATTTTTTGGGGATTTTTAAGGAAAAAATGGTAGGAAAATGGACAAATGAGCCATATAATGTGGTAATGAGGTAGTGAACACTTTTTGGGTGTTAACAGATTGCCCCCTGATGTGCGAGGTCAGGAGCTAATCGTATGGCCGATGGACATCATAAGTCATGAATGGTTTTCCTGGGATGTGGAGAGGAGAGAAGAAACAAACTGAAGCCCGGAACAACGATCCCGAACAACTGCAAGAGCTAAAAGTACATAACCTCAATAATGGATGAGGAATCATCTGATCATATGGACGAGGCGGGCATTCCCATGCTCGTATCAGGATATAACATAATAACAACAATGGGGTCCAAAAATGGGGACCTGAAATATACATGACCTCAAATACTGACTGAGGAATAATCTCAATATATGGACGAGGCGGGCATACCCATGCTCGTATCAAGATACATAAATATAACTGTAAGGCCCGAAAAAGGGGGACCTGTAAGATACATGACCACTGTGTACATCATAAGAGTCCAGAGGGGACACAAATCTGGGACATACTGCTGAGCGGATCATGTGTGAACTGCAGAACTGGTGCACCGGAACAATCAACAGTGCTACTGAGTGTGGTACCAAAGGAACTGATGAGCTGCTGGATCATAGTGACTGGGGTCATACTCTCCATGGTACACTGAACTGGAACTGATCTGGAACTGAAACTGGGTACTCAAGGAAGCATGAAACTGGATGGCTTCCGAATACAAACGCCAACGCAGCCCGGACATCCACGGGAACATACAACTGGGCGTTCGAAGTGACTCACCAATGTGCTAGAGTCGGGGGAAATCCGGGGTCTTCGACAAAAAACTGATGGAATATAATCCTACGCGATCCTCAACGATGCGATCAAGGTGCTGAAGTCGAGCATGTGAGGAACAACCACTCGGAGAGGCAATGATGTCTCCTCTCAGAATGATCCGTAGGCACTTACCACAGATGGTGATAAGTCCAAGGTGTAGGGACCTCTGGGCCTATCCTCTGGAATAGAGGAGCTGTCGTCGACAGAGGGAGACCTGCCCCTAGCAAGGCAATGATGTTTCCTTGACAGGAGCGCGAGGTAGAAGACCGAAATGTGATAGTGCTGATGGCAGGACTAACAAACTGTGGTGGGACAACTGGGCAAGTAGAGTGGGTGGACTCAAACTTTCCTTTGTTCAGAGTATGATAATGGAAGATGATCTGGCAGCATATGAAATGGTCTGAGGGGAAAGGGATCATAGCTGTAATGGATCTGGGAGGATAACTGGCTGAGGGAGACTCAAGCTGGTGTAAAATGGCAGAAGACTGCTGAATACTCTGAACAAAGGCGACCTGATTGGGGGTGCTGCCGAGATGATCGATCATAGTGCCAGGAGGCACGGGAGGATACTTCTTCATGGGTTAATGAACTAGAAGAAGTGTGTGTAAAATGGTACTGTCGTGTGGATTTTACGAGCCCAGGACAGTTCATGCTCGTGGTTGCTTTCAATTTTAAGGAGTCTGAAAGCGATAAGAAGACTCTGAAGTGAAGGAATGGGTACTATCGTGTGGATTTAACGAGCCCAGGACAGCGCTATGCTCGTGGTTGCTTTCAATTTTAGAGAGTCTGAAAGCAAGTAAGAAGACTCCAGGGGGTTGCTTTTTCGTAGATTTAGTCTACAAGGCCCAAAGAAGCATAAAAGGATGCAATGAAGAACTCTTCTAGCCGGTTGTGACTAGAGTATTCCTTTTTTCGTAATTAGTCTACCAGGTCCGGAAAAGGGTTTAAACTTATACCAGATAGACGCCCTTTCAGGTACTTTAACGAGCATGAAAGGAAGCAAGATTGCTTGGCGAT